>CM060344.1:26245150-26292650 GCA_030674155.1 Stramonita haemastoma | reverse complement strand
TAACGAGAAATAAAAATGGATAAGCAAAATAATGTGTAAACGCAATCGTGATTTGATGAATGAGTCGATGAATATAGATATGAATAAACAAATAATGGACAAATAGATAAATGGACAACTAGATAGCCAACAAAAAATAAATAGATCCAAAAAAAAGACTATATATATGAAATATATATATTTTAAAAAGCCAGTATTTCCAGTTCCTCGTCACTCATACTGTCATTCCAGTCCCCCGTGCCCTATTCCACATCTCCGGTGTCATCATTTGGCATGAAAGTATTTCAAACCAATAACTCAACCAACCCATCCTTTCCCTCCTCCTGCCCTGCCCTGCCTGCCCCCACCCCCTCCCTCAAAGAATGTCGCCATGTTCACAATAATACATCAACTTCCAGAACCCCCCTCCCCCCAAAATAAAAAAGACAATAATATATCAACCCCAGAAAACAACGCAATGGTAGCCATTTCTCCTAAAAAAAAAAATTGAATTTCGTCATTCAATCAATGCCACCCTCTTAGGTTACGTTATTCTCCCCTAAAACCACCTCACCACCCTCCTCCTCCTCCTCCTCCTCCCTCCTCCTCTTCTTCTTCTTCTTTCTCACTCCATAAACCTACAGACCCACGCAGGCCATGTACCGAAGGAAGACGTCCTTGGGATTAACCACATTGTTGTCATCCTCAGTCACCTCGAAATCGAATCGTGTGCCGTTGACAGCTGTGATGGTAGTGTTAAAGGACAAGGCGTCGCCCATGATGTTCCCGTAGGAGTGAGGGTCCTCCTTGATATGGGACCGGAAGCCGATCACCGACAACGCCACTTCCGGTGTGGCGCCATCGAAAGAGCCTGATGGGAAATTCTGAGTTCCTGTGCTGGGCACGTCTGCTACTATCGTTCCGTAAGCACCTGTAAAGAGAGTTGTTATGGGTGGGGTGAGGGAAGAGAGAGAGAGAGAGAGAGAGAGAGAAGAGAGAGAGAGAGAGAGAGAGAGAGAGAGAGAGAGAGAGAGAGAAGAGAGAGAGAGAGAGAGAGAGAGAAGAGAGAGAGAGAGAGATTTGATTTGATTTGATTTGATTTATTCTTTTATATCCAGGATAATGGAATAAGCACCCTTGTGCTTTTTTTTCACCCAGTCCCCTTGTGTATGCAGTTTTGTAAATGTCATCTTTTCCCACCGGCACACGATGGCCTACTCTTACGAAAAGCAGAACATAATTTAACGTGTGCGCAAGATGTTCTGCGTGCGTTCGCACACGGGGCCTCGGTTTAAAGTGTCATCCGCAGGACTTTTGGGAGAGAGAGAGAGAGGAAGGAGAGAGAGAGAGAGAGAGAGAGAGAGAGAGAGAGAGAGAGAGAAGAGAAGAAGACGAAGAGAAAACGACGACAGAGACAGAAGCAGAGCAGAAGAGACAGAGAGAGAGAAGAGACAGAGAGAGAGAGACAGACACAGACAGACAGACAGAGAGACACAGAGAGACATTGGTGGTCCAGACGTAAAGCACATGCTAGAAAGTGAAAGCGAAAAGTCAGAGTTGGAAGTGGACGATGGTTCGATCCCCGTTTTGGCCGGAAACTTTTCTCCATTCATTAGACCCTGAATCGTGGTCTGGGTGCTAGTCTTTTGAATAAGATAGTAAACCGAAGTCTCGTGTTTTACACATACTTATTTAGCGCACGTAAAAGAAATCACGGCAACAAGAGAGTTGTCCCTTGCAAAGTTCTGTAGAAAAAAGCCACTTTGACAAGGAAACAAACACATTTGCAGACAGGAAAAGAAAAAATAATTGGGCGGCGCTGGTCTTGTGGCGACGCGCTCTCCCCGGGGAGAACAGCCCGAATTTCACGCAGAGAATTTGCCGTAACATAAAGTGGTTTCAAAAACTGAAAAAACAGACAGAAACAGACAGACAGCATCAAAACAGACAGACAAAAACGACACACAGACAACCAGTCAAACACATCGACATACAGATGACAGACACACAGGCAGGCAGGTAGGCAGACAGACGACAGACAACAGACAGACAGACAGACAGACACACACACACACACACACACACACACACACACACACACACACACACACACACACACACACACACACACACACACACACACACACACAGAGTAGGCCATTGTGTGCCGGTGGGAACAGATGACAAAATAATTACAAAACTGCACACGCACAAGGACAGGATGCAAAAAAAAAAAAAAAACCCACCGAAACCCCCCCCCCCCCCCCAATGATTGCTTATTCCATTATCCTAGATAGAAAAGAATAAATATTTTTTTTTTTAAAGTAAATACATGAATGACGACACACTTAAATAAATAAATGAATAAATGACATAAGTAAATAAAACAAAACAAAAAAAGTAAAACAGACAGACAGAGACAAAGACGACAGCTGAGGTTTGTGTGTGTGTGGGGGTGGGGGGGGGTGGGGGGGGGGGGGGGGGGGGGAGGGGGGTAGGGGGGGATAGGGGGGGGATAGGGGGGCATTGCTTACAAGATCGGGAAAAGAACTCCTGTCGCAGAGCGTTTATTTCAGTGGTCTCAGCGCCCAGGGTAGCGGTCAGTCCACCCAGTTCAACGCCCAGCGACGCCTCGTCCGTTGCGGCCCTGGTGTCCAGCGCGCTTTGAAGAGTGTCCATTGCTGTGTCCTGCATACACACCCGCCACACATCCTCACGTTAAATCCTGTTCCGCTTTTTGTAAAAGTAGGCCATTGTGTGCCGGTGGGAACCGATGACACGATTTACAAAAAAACTACATATACACAGGATGTGAAAAAAGCACATGAGTGCTTATTCTATTATCTTCCATATAAAAGAAAAAGAAAAATTTAAAAAAAGAAAAGAAAGAATCGTGGTCAGAACATTGCGCTCGCAATTTGACGATCCGGGTTCGATTCCCGTTCGGGGAGATTTTTTCTCCTGGTGTTAACATCAGTGCTGACTCCACTCTCCCCCAAAAGTCTTTCGGATGAGACTATAAACGAGGCCCCGTGTGTGTGAACGCATGCAGAACATCTTGCGCACTGGTAAAATCCTGTTCTGCTTTTCGTAGGAGTAGGCCATCGTGTGCCGGTGGGAGCAGACGGCATTTACAAAACTGCATACACACGGGGACTGGATGTAAAAAAACACAAGAGTGCTTATCCCATTATCCTCGATATAAAAGAATAGATAAAAAATAAAAAAATAAAATAATAATTTAATTATTCAGAACATCTTGCGCACATGTTAAATCCTGTTCCGCATTTCGTAAGAGTAGGCCATTATGTCCGGTGGGAATAGATGACAAGATTTATAAAACTGCATACACTCGGGGACTGGATGTACAAAAAAAGCACATGAGTGCTTATTCCATTATCTTTGATACAAAAGAATAAAACAATAAATAAACAAATTCATGTATTAGCTAAAATTTCCCCTCCTGTTTCATCCTGAAAGTTTCCCCTCCTGTCACAGTCGAAATATCCACCACCTGCCAAAGTGTTATAAGTTTGTGTTTGTGTTGTGTTGTGTGTGTGTGTGTGTGTGTTGTGTGTTGGTGTTGTGTGTGTGTGGTGTGTGTGTGTGGTGCATTTGACTTTGTTAAAAATCTAAATTGTTATTGGTTGCATGCATAAGAATTGGTTGGATGCAAGCGCTTTGATTTGGTTTTTCAAGA
Organism: Stramonita haemastoma; assembly: GCA_030674155.1. NCBI lineage: Eukaryota > Metazoa > Mollusca > Gastropoda > Neogastropoda > Muricidae > Stramonita > Stramonita haemastoma. Next base: position 26,288,971 of record CM060344.1, on the reverse strand, counting down.
TAATTACAGCCTACACTTTGTGTATTCCTGCTGATTTCCTCTTCCATCGATTTCACAGCTACTTCCACCTCTTCCCGAAGGATGGGGTAGTTGTCAGTGTCTGTTGGTGGCAGACATTCAGTACCTCTGGATCTCCTGAGGTTTTGTGGTTGTACAGGTCTGCGCAATATTCTGTCCATTGTTTAGAACGTCCTGGTCTTCTGTTAAGATCTTTCCATTTTTGTCTTGTATGGTACTGATTTTCCCCTGTTTTGTGCCTGTCAGGTCGTTTACTAGCTGGTACGCTTTATTGCTGTTGTTCTTGCTAAGATTTTCTTTAATATCCTGGCACTTCTCTTCAATCCAATCTGCTGCCTCTTTCATGCTTGTTCTAATTTCTTTGCTGATTGCCTTAAACTGCCTCGCTCCTTCTATCTCGTTCTTCTTTTTCTTCAGTTCTCTTCAGGGGGGGAAGCCATGATAAACACCCTACTGATAATCTGCAACAAGATCTGGCAGACAGGGAACTGGCCTACACCATGGACACAATCACTAATCATCACCCTTCCCAAGAAAGGCAACCTACAACAATGCCAGAACTATCGCACAATAGCTTGATATGTCATCCAAGCAAAGTCATGCTGAAGATCCTACTGAATCGACTGAAGCCACAAGCAGAGACGATCATTGCTGAAGAACAGGCAGGCTTCAGGGCAGGACGAAGTACAACAGTGCAGATTTTTAATCTAAGAATACTATGCGAGAAGTACCTTCAGCATCAGCAAGACCTTTACCATGTTTTTGTGGATTTCAAAAAGGCCTTTGACAGGGTATGGCATGCAGCTCTGTGGGCTACATGAGGCTGTACAACATCAATGCCAACATGATCAGAGTCATTGAGGAGCTCTACAACAAGGCCACTAGCGCAGTCTATTTCAATGGTGGCATAGGGGATTGGTTCAGGACGACGGTCGGCGTCAGACAAGGCTGCTTGCTCTCACCTACTCTCTTTTAACATCTTCCTTGAGAGAATCATGACTGATGCACTGGAAGATCATGAAGGAACAGTCGGCATTGGAGGCGGAACAATTTCCAACTTGTGTTTTGCTGATGACATCGATGGACTGGCAGGGAAAGAAGAAGAGTTAGTTAGGCTAGTGGGACGCCTCGACAAGACTTCAACAGCCTATGGCATGGAGATCAGTGTGCAGAAGACTAAGCTGATGACCAACAACATCAACGGCATCAACACCAACATCAGGGTCGGTGGTCAGAATTTGGAAACGGTACAAGGCTTCAAATATCTGGGAGCAATTGTAACAGACAAGGGATCCAAGCCTGAAATACTCGCAAGGATTGCACAGACAGTTACAGCACTGACAAAATTGAAGACCATTTGGAAGAACAGGAACATCTCGCTCAGCTCAAAGATCAGGCTGATGCGCATTCTGGTCATCTCAATATTCCTGTATGCTTGTGAGTCATGGACCCTCACAGCAGATCTGGAGAGGAGAATACAGGCCACAGAGATGAGATGCTTTCGCAGACTCCTTGGCATCTCTTACAAAGATCACATTACTAACGAAGAAGTAAGAATCAGAATCGGTTAAGCCATCGGGACCTTTGAAGATCTGACCACAGTCAAAAAACGCCATCTGAAGTGGTATGGGCACGTCGCAAGATCAACAGGGCTTGCCAAGACGATTCTGCAAGGAACCGTGCAAGGCGGGAGAAGGAGAGGCAGGCAGAGAAAGAGATGGGAGGACAACGTCCGAGAGTGGACGGGCCTCAGGCTGAGTGACACCCTGAGAAAGGTCGAGGACAGAGGGAAATGGAGAGAGCTGGTGGCGAGGTCTTCCGTGGCGCCCCTACGGTCTGAACAGACTATGGGATAGAAGAAGAAGAAGAAGCGCTACATAAATTCCATTTATTATATCATTTCTTCTTCTTCTTCTTCTTCTTCTTCTTCTTCTTCTTCTTTCTTTTCTTCTTCTTCTTTTCTTCTTCTTCTTCTTCTTTTCTTCTTTCTTCTTCTTCTTTCTTCTTCTTCTTCTTATCTATTGACTTATCATTCTTTCATTTCCATGATACTGAAATAAACACGTGTCTTTTTTTTGGTGTGTTTAATTTTTTTTTTAATCCAGTCTACATGTGTTTGCAGTTTTTGTCAGTTTTGTCATCCGTTCCCACCGGATCGTTCCTCTGGGGTTAGCATCAGTGCCGACTCCACTCCCCCATAAAGGTCATTCGGATGAGATTATAAACCGACGTCCTGGGGTGAAAACACGCGCATAACATCTTGCGTTAACGTTAAAACCCCTTTCGCCTTTCGGAAGAGTAGGCAAAAGTCTGTCGGTGGGAACCAATGACAACATTTACAAAACTGCATACACACGTGAACTGGATGTAAAAAAGCGCAATATAATAGCGCTTATTCCATTTTCCTGGAAAGGAAATTTTAAAAAATGTAAGATATAAAAATAATATAAAAATAAACACACACACACACACACACACACACACACACACACACACACACACACACACACACACACACACACACTCACACACACACACACACACACACACACACACACACACACACACACACACACACACACACACACACACACACACACACACACACACACACACACACACACACAAGAAGATTTGCGAGGAATAATAATGATGAAGAATTGCAAAGTAGAGGAATTACAAATACGAAAACTTGCGAAGAAGATGAATAGCAAAGAAGAAGAAGAATTGCAAAGAAGAAGAAGAAATGCAGATAAGAAAATTGCAAAGCAGAAGAAGAATTGCAAAGAACTGAAAAAGAATTGCGAATAATTGCGAAGAAGAGGAACTGTGAAGAACAAGAAGAATTGCGAAGAAGAAGAATTGCACAGAAGAAGAATTGCGAGGAAGAAGAATTGCAAAGAAGAATTGCGAAGAAGACGAATTGCGAAGAATTGCGAAGAAGACGAAGAATTGTGAAGAAGAAGAATTGCGAAGAAGAGGAAGAAGAAGAAGAAGAAGAATTGCTAAGAAGAAGAATTGCTAAGAAGAAGAAGAAGAAGAAGAAGAAGAAGAAGAAGAAGAAGAAGAGAAGAAGAAGAAGAAGAAGAAGAAGAAGAAGAAGAAGAACAACAACAACAACAACAACAACAACAACAACAACAACAACAATTGCGAAGACAAAGAAGAAAAGAAGAATTGCGAGAACGAAGAAGAATTGCAAAAACGAAGAAGAAGAAGAAGAAGAAGAGAAGAAGAAGAAGAAGAAGAAGAAGAAGAAGAAGAAGAAGAAGAAGAAGAAGAAGAAGAAGAAGAAGAAGAAGAAGAGAAACAACAACAACAACAACAACAACAACAACAAATAAGAGACGGGGATAAGAAGAGAGAAGGGAAAGGCGGTAGGTAGGGGTTAGTAGGGGTAGATAAACTTACCTGGGTATCGTCATCATTGAGAATCTCCTGCACACCGGCCATGAGGGCAGGCATGTCCGCAGCCACAGCCTCCGCCAGGTCCTTAGCCTCCTCTGCGTGTTCCTGGGCAGTGGCCACCTTGTCCTGCAGGGCATTGGCCTGGGGGAGGCAGGGAGAGAGGGAGAGTTATTTAGTTGGTGGAGAGATAGAGGGAGAGAGGGAGGGTTACTTAGTTGGTGGAGAGATAGAGGGAGAGAGGGAGGGTTACTTAGTTTATGATGGCATTGGCCTGGGGGGAGGCAGGGAGAGAGGGAGAGTTACTTAGTTGTTGGAGAGATAGAGGGGGAGAGGGATGGTTACTTAGTTGGTGGTGGCATTGGCCTGGTGGAGGCAGAGGGAGAGAGGGAGAGAGGGATGGTTACTTAGGTGGTGGAGAGACAGAGGGAGAGAGTGAGCGAAGGAGAGTTGGTGGTGGCATTGGCCTGGGGGAGACAGAGACAGAGGAGAGAGGGAGAGAGGGAGGGTTACTTACTAGGTGGTGGTGGCACTAGCCTGGGGGAGGCAGAGGGAGAGAGGGAGGGTTACTTAGTTGGTGGAGAGGCAGAGGAGAGGGAGAGAGGAGGGTTACTTAGTTGGTGGAGGCAGAGGGAGATGGGGATAGTAGAGGCAGGCTGGAGGAGAGGGAGAGAGGGAGGTTACTTAGTTGGTGGAGAGGTAGAGGGAGAGAGGGAGGGTTACTTAGTTGGTGGCATTGGCCTGGGGGAGGCAGAGGAGTGAGGAGAGGAGAGTGTGGTTAGCTTGTGGGGAGACAGAGAAGAGAGAGGGGAGAGGGGATGGTTACTTAGTTGGTGGTGGCATTGGCCTGGTGGAGGCAGAGGAGAGAGTGGAGAGAGGGAGGGTTACTTAGTTGGTGGAGAGGCAGAGGGAGAGAGAGGAAGGAGTTACTTGGTGGTGGAGGCTGGGAGGAGACAGAGGGAGAGAGGGAGAGAGGGGGTTATTGGTGGGGGGCAGAGCCAGAGGGGAGAGGGAGAGAGGGAGGGTTACTTAGTTGGTGGAGAGGCAGAGGCAGAGGGAGAGAGGGAGGGTTACTTAGTTGGTGGAGAGGCAGAGGAGAGGAGGTTACTTAGTTGGTGGAGAGGCAGAGGAGAAGAGGGAGGATAGTTGGTGGAGAGGCAGAGAGAGAGGAGGAAGAGAGGGGATTGGTGGAGACAGAGACAGAGGGAGAGAGGGAGAGGAGGTTGTGGAGGGCAGAGACAGAGGGGAGACAGAGCAGGGGAGGAGGGGAGAAGGGAGAGTTGTGGAGAGGCAGAGACAGAGGGACAGAGGGAGCGAGGGAGAGTTGTGGAGAGAGGCAGAGACAGAGGGACAGAGGGAGCGAAGAAGAGTGACTTGGATGGAGTATTTTTCACATGCCCACCAGTCTGCAAGCTTTGGTTTTGTTACATGTCATGTACCCCTTCGGGGGCGGGGGGGGGGGGGGGGAGGGTTCTTGGAATAAAATCTTGAATCTTGAACCTTGATAGAGAGAGGGATTGATTGATCGTATTGTATTGGTATTGTATTGGATTGGATTGCATTGGGTTTGGTTTGGTTTGGTTTGGTTTGTGAGTTTGTTATTGTATAGCACTTTTAAGTCACGGCAGATAATATATCTGCATGACATTCGGGCTGCTCTCAAGTTTTTGCATGGCTTTTTTTTTTTTTTTTTTTTTTAGTGTTCTAAGAACTACAGCTGGTCAGTAGCGTTCAATAACGTGATGTTTGGATTGTAAGCCATTGTTTTTTGCTATCATATCTTGAGGAATGTTTCCAGGGTGCTGTACACACCCTGTAACTTTGACAGAAAAAACAAATGAGTAAAGTACAAAAACTCACTATAAAAGAAACAAATCTTTGGACAAAAAATGGAAATTACACCAAGGATGCATTTGTTTGTTTTCTGCTCTCTAAATGTAAAAAAAAATTCTCCTGTGGTTTCCAGTCATTCCATGCTTGTCAGCTGTGTTGCACTTTATCACAGAACAAAACCCCACCATCTTCCTTAAACTGTTTTAGAAGGAGCTATCAAAAGAAACTGTGTCGGACAAGCCGCCATGGGTTTGAATTCCTTAAGAGTCGTAGGGATTTCTCAAGCTCCAGCCAGCTCCTACCTCGAGTATCTTTGCTGTGGGCCCAGTGCGGAGACTGAAGCTATAAGTGTTCAGCTTCATCCATTTTTATGGATGGCACTTTGAGAGAGTGTTGTTCATAACACCTGACAAACGCGACCGGTGTCTGTATCATCTCTTACGCACAGTTGACGCCAGGATGTTATGATGGTGAGTGTAGAGTTCAGCTCTGTCAAAGTAGTCTCAAGGCACATGCACCTCAATGGCACTATTATCATCCCCGTTGATCATCACGCAGTAACAGAAAACTGTCATTTATTCAGTGGTCCCTATTGCTCTGGTCTCATGGTGACCTCAGTTTGGTTTGCCCATATACCTCTGTGCCTGTAGTGAGGTAGTGCCAACGTCTTTGGGGCTGGATGTTCTCGGCAGAATGTAGGTGGATGCACTTTATGGGACTGGGGGGGGGGGGGGGCATTGCGGATGGGTGTCTCACTCTATCTGGCTCTGCGACTAAGTTATCATGAAGTCAGTGTAGGGGACTTAGTAGGCAGTGCCCTGAGCACCTTAGCTCATCATCAGGAACTACTGAACATCACCAAAGTGACTCAGCAGCAGTGCAGGGCCTCTGTGGATGGTGGCATCGAGACTCCTTAACATTGATGCAATCCCTGTGGACTTCTGACCCTAAAGAAACAACATGACAATCCTGGACACACACACACACACACACTGACACACACACTGACACACACACACACACACACACACACTGACACACACACATATACATATACATATACACATACACATATATATATATATATATATTATATCTATGTATAGTATACTATTATGCATATATGCAAATACTTATATATATATATATTCATATAATTAGATATATATATATATTTAACAGGATATACTGCGCATATGTACATATAAATATGTATGTATGATGTATGTATGTATGTATGTATGTATGCTGTGTTGTCTGTCTGTCTGTTGTTGTCTGTCTGTCTGTCTGTTGTCTGTCTGATGTATGTATGTATGTATGTATGTATGTATGTATGTATGTATGTATGTATGTATGTATGTATGTAGTGTATATTATAATATACATATATATATATATATATATATATATATATAATATATATATATATATATACACGCAGTATATCATGTTAATCTACAACATACCCAAAAATATGAAAAAAAAGAAAAGACATTCAAAACAAAAACAAACAAAACAACCTACCACCACCACCACCACCACCACTACCACCACCACCACACTACACCACCACACACCACACCACCACCACCACCACCACACCACCACCACCACCACCACCACAACAACAACAACAACAACAACAACAACAACAACCAACAAAACAACAGCAGCAGCAGAAGCTCAAATGACCTGATCAATCAGGGACTTGGTGATCTTTGTCTGAAGGCTGTCTTCCTGTAACAGTATGTCCTTCGTGGTCAGCTGAATGCTGTTGATGAACTGCTGAATCCTCGACACCAAGCCTTCCAGTGTGTTTCAGCCGTTTGTACATCGTCTCTCTTTCGTCCTCCAGGTCTGAAGTCACGGACAGACCACAGACAGACAGACAGACAGACAGACAAGAGATAAGAGAGAGAGACAGGCAGAGAGACAGACATAGACAGACAGACAGACAGACAGATATAGACATACAGACAGACAGACCCACACATACACACACACACACACACACAATATATATGTATTATATATATATATATATATATATATATATATATATATATATACTACTACATACATACATACATACATACATACATACATACATACATACATACATACATACATACATACATACATACATACATACATACATACATACATACATACATACATACATACATACATACATACATACATACATACATACATACATACATACATACATACATACATACATACATACATACATAACATACATAATGCCTGCCTGCCTGCATGCATGCATGCAGGCATGCATGATGCATGCATGCATACATGCAGACACACAGACACACAGACATACAGACATACAGACACACAGACACACAGACAGACATACACGTACAGACAGATAGTCAGACATACAGACAGATATACATACAGACATACATAAACACACAAACATAACCATACACACACACACACACACACACACACACACACACACACACACACACACACACACACACACTACAACACACATACACACATACACACACACACGCACACACGCGCGCGAGCACACACGCACACACACATGCACGCGCGCTGACCCGTGTTCGATTCTCGTTCAAGAAGATTTTTCTTCTGGATTTTACGTCAGTGCCGACTCCACTCCTCCCAAAAGTCCTTTGGATGAGGCTATAAACCAAGATTCCGTATGGGAACGCACGCAGAACATCTTTCGCACACGTTAATACCCGTTCCGCTATTCGGAAGAGTGGGCCATTGTGTGCCGTGGGAATGTATGACAAAATTGACCAAACCATACACGCACAGGGACTAGATGTAAAACAAAGCACATGAGGGTTTATTCCATTATCCTCGGAAATAATAAGTAAATAAATAAACTAATAAATGAATGAATAAATAAGCAAACAAATAACACACTGTCTCAAGTGCTCAAGAGCATACGCACAAAACCATACATTAGATTGTAGGAGTGCCAGTAATACATGGTTGCATACATACACACTTCATGTGTGCGTCGTGCGTGCGTGCGTGCGTGCGTGTGTGTGTGATTTTTGTGAGAGTGTGTGTGTGTGTGTGTGCGTGCGTGCATGTATATGTATTGTATATGTATATGTATATGTATATATATATATATATATATATATATATATATATTATATATGAGTGTATGTGTGTGCGCGCGCGCGCGTGTGTGTGTGTGTGTGTGTGTGTGTGTTTTTTTACATGGATAACAATTCCGTTTTGTTTGAAACACTGGCTGCTACAGTGTAAGAGGCTACGGTGTACACACACCTGAAGTTATTGTTGTTCGGTTCACGGTGTTTTTATAACTTTACCTGTTGTTTGAATGTTTCGTTGTTGATAATGTTGTCATCATTCTTTTAACTTCTGTTTCTTTTCTTGTAGCTTAGAAACATTCTAACAATTCGACAATCCCATTCTGGCTGTGGAACTACAGCTGTTGATTTTTCTCTGTCTTTCTTTTCTTTCTGTCCTGTCCGCTGTCTGTCTGTCTGTCTGTCTGTCTGTCTTTCTTTCTTCAACCCTCACGTATACTTCTGTCCTCTCTCCATTGTTTTCTGTGAGTGTTTTATTTTAATCTTTCCAATGATACGAGAAATCGAGGTCACTTGTGTAATGCAATGTGATGTTCTTGATAAAATTTTCTTTTTAAAAAGCCACATTCAAGTGGAACAATTCCAAATCCAAACAGATTTTTTTTTAAAATGCTGGAGCTTCTCTTTTAGTAACGTTCTTTTAACGAGGAGAGTGGCCCAAAGTTTCACGTAGATAATTTTACGGTGACAACATTCATGCTATGATGATCTGATATTATTGTTATTGTAGCTGGGGAGTCTCTTTATTTTTTCTTTTTTGAATTCTTTCCCTCCAGTTCTCAGTAGATTATGTTGACAAATTCGTTGTAGTTTTTGTTGGTTTTTTTAAATTTAATATTTTAAACCTTATCAATCTGTTTTCTGTTAAAGTGATAGCTGGTGTGCGGTGATGAATCGGTATTCAATTTTGGGGTGTCTGTTTCATTATGGTTTTAATTGTTGTTGTTGTTGTTTGTTTGATTGTTTGTTTTATGATTGACAATACATGGCTTGTTTTTTTAAAAGAATAGAAAGAAAATCAATCAATCGATGTTTATTTTTGTTGTTGGCTTTAAATGCTTAATATGTTCAAGATAAGAAATCAAAAACAAAAAAAAAATTTAAGCTGTCACCGCACTTTTAAGTGTTGATAATAATCCAGTTACCTCCAAGCTGATCTTTCAGGGAATCCAGCTGGTCATCATACACGTTGTCCTCTGCCAAAGCCGCCACGGCCAGAACGAGGACGATCAGAAGCTTCTTCATCCTGACTCAGTGTCTGCAGAAGATCTCCTCGCTCAACAAACCTGGTCAGAGGGGAGGGGCAAAGTCCGTACAGGCTAGGACAGACAGGACGTGGGCAGGCTAGCGAAAGAGAGGGGGAGGAGGATCACAGCACAAGTCCTCACAAGCGATGGCCCTCAGCTCGACTTAGCGGCAACTTCACTCCAGCTGGGTTTTAAACTCCCTCGTTTTAAGGCTCCTCAACAACAGTATGCAAATGAAGCGGGTTTGGGATGATCTAAGCACAGATTTGGGATAGAGTTTTGGGGGTTGAGAATAACCCTGTGTCGCCGCTTTCTCCCTCACCTCCCACGTTCCTTCCCTTCACCTCTCCTCTCCTGTCCTCTCCTCACCTCCTTCCAGCTCTCTCTTCACTCCCCCCCCCCCCTCCCACACCTCCCACCCACCTCTTCTCCTTCATGCCTTGAAAGATTCGAAGTCAACAACTAATCTTCACTTTCAAAAAAAAAAAAGAAAAAAGGAAAAGCAAAAACGAAAAAAAAAAAGACAGAGCAGATCTTCCCAACCTCAGGTGGATGAAAATGGACTTGGTAACCGAGCGATCTACCGATATAGATGAAATGAGCGAAGTGAAAAAGGGAGCCTCAGTGTCTGAACTGACTTTTGCTCTTTATCTTCACATCAAGGCTCGGGTTGGTGTGTGTAGTGTGTGTGTGTTAAAGATCTCCCCTAAGTTAGTCTTGGGTTTGATCACCAGGCTAAAAACCTTCAGCCACAGTGGACGACTAAAAAGACATGGCCAGCCACGTTCAAAAGCTGGTCCCTCTCGGGCATGATGGGGTTAATGATGAAAAGAGGGTTTAGCTTTCTTTAAACCACACTTTTCTGGAGCTGTTCTTGATTTGGGAGGGGGGATAGGGGGGGGGGGGAGGAGAAAATGTTGTGTTGTTTTTCTGTGTGACGTACAGATGAAGGGGATGTGGAGAAAACAGGTTTAAAATGAGGTTGGGAGGGGGGTGGGGTTGGGGTTGGGGGGTGGGGGGGTTAGTGAAGGAGGTGTGCCAAAAGGCATCAGGGAAAGAAAGGACCTGTAAGGATATAAGGATGGAGAGGGATACCAGACACCTCTCTCTCTCTCGTGTCTGTCCTGTCTGTCTCTCTCTCTGTCTCTGTCTCTCTCTCTTCTGTATGTCTGTCTCCCCCTATCTCTGTCTCTCTGTCTGTCTGTCTGTCTGTCTGTCTGTCTGTCTTTCTTCTGTTCTTCTGTGTTTTGTGTCTGTGTGTCTGTGTGTTTGTTGTGTTTATCTGTCTGTCTGTATGTCTGTCTCTCCTCTCTCTTTCTCTCTGTCTGTCTATCTGTGTCTCTGTCTGTCTCTGTCTGGTCTCTGTTTGCCTGTCTATCTCTCTGCTTCTCTGTTGTGGGTCTGTCTGTACGTCTGTCTTTCTGTCTGTATCTCGTCTCTGTCTCTGGTCTGTCTCTATCTGTCTGTCTCTCTCTTCTGTGTTTCTGTCTGTGTCTGTCTGTCTGTCTATCTCTCTTTCTCGGTCTCTCTATCTCTGTCTGTTTGTCTATCTGGCTGTCTGGCGCTGTCTGTCTATCTCTCCGTCTCGGTTCTCGGTCTCTGTCTCTATATCTGTCTGTCTGCTGCTTGTCTATGTTCTGTCTGTGTCTTCTGCCTGTCTGCTGTCTGTCTTTCTGTCTCTCTCTGTCTATCTGTCTCTCTCTCTCTGTCTCTGTCCTCTCTCTCTCTCTCTCTCTCTCTCTCTCTCTCTCTCTCTCTCTCTCTCTCTCTCTCTCTCTCTCTCTCTCTCTCTCTCTCTCTCTCTCTCTCTCTCTCTCTCTCTCTCTCTCTCTCTCTCTCTCTCTTCTTTCTCTCTCTCTTTATGTAAAGCGTTTCTACTTCATTGAACTGTCTAGGTGCACATTATATTTCTGATTTATGATGTAACCTTTGTATAATCTTGTGTATGTTATGATTTTGCTCATTTGACATAAGTAGGTACTAACTTGCATAATTGTAGTTCTTGTTGTTTCCCTGATCCTCCTTTTTCTCTCCTCTTCCACCTCCTCTTACTCCTCTCTCCCTCTTTCCCTCTGTTCTATTTTTTCTCTTTTCTTTGTCCATTTTTTCTTACCCTCTTCAGAAGCTGAAAAAGATAATAACAGCCCGCACCTCACCCCCCCCCCCCTCTCTCTCTCTCTCTCCGCCTGTCTGTCTGTCTGTCTGTCTGTCTGTCTGTCTCTCTCACCTTCTCACTTTCTCTCTCTCTGTCTCGTGTCTGTCCTGTCTATGCAACCGTCTCTATTCTGTTGGTTTATGCATGTTTCACATGTTGCAGTTTCCTGATATTCCCTGACATTTTATAGCTTTATATTTAATTGAATGATTGGCAGATTGATTCACTTGTTTTTGACTTTCACAGCTTTATGTTCAATACAACGGTTGGTTGATTGATTCACTAGGTTTTTAAAATATATTATAGGTTTATGCTCAAATCATACGATTGGTTGATTTATTTACCAAATTTTGATTTTCATAGCTTTATACTTGAATTGTGCGATTGATTGATTGATTGATTGATTGACTTTTTTTTTAAGAGAGTGGATGAAAACAAGCCACCATTGTGCTTAATCTTTTCCCTCAATAAAAATGTTCATTTAAAATGTTCATTTCTCTCTCTCTGTCTCTGTCTTCCTGTCTGTCTCTCTTGTCTCTCGTCTGTCTCTGTCTCTGTCTCTGTCTGTCTGTCTGTCTGTCTGTCTGTCTGTCTGTCTGTCTCTCTCTCTTCTCTCTCTCTCTCTCTCTCTCTCTCTCTCTCTCTCTCTCTCTCTCTCTCTCTCTCTCTCTCTCTCTCTCTCTCTCTCTCTCTCTCTCTTAGTGACATTAAGTAGTCAGTTGTACAGTACTGTCATTAATGATAGATTACAAGAATGGGTTAATCTGCAACATGCACACACAAAAGAAAACGCACACACAATCACAACCGGCGAACGTAAGTGCTCGCGCATACTAACCACCCCCGCCCCCCCAAAAAAAAAACCCCAAAACAAACCCATAACCAACAAGGCTTATCAAACCACAACAATAACAATTATTACAGTGCTTGTAATCCCATCAATAACAATAATAAAAGTAACATCCACAATTAAACCTTTTGAATTGGACAAGAGAGAAAGCATGGGGGGGAAAGCCAAGTCACAATATCTCGTTATCACATCAGCCATTTTCTTTTCTCGTGTTCATTTTTGTTACTCGTGAAGAGTAGACATGTGTTTGTATATAGATTACTCATACGCTTTCATTAACATTAATAATAGCTAAATAAAAATGCCTCTTTCTCTCCTCCCCCTCCCCCCTTCCACGCACACACAGCATGCAGCAGTGTAATGTTTCTAGTCACAGTAAATCACATCTGAACAGGTTTAGCCGATGTAGAATGTGCTGATGCCTTTAATCTAAGCATGGCTGTTTGACTTGTAAGTCAATTCCTAAACAATAATTTTTCATTGAGTGATTTTTCAGCTGCGTCTTGAACTGATTTTGGGGGGATACTTTTTAAACATCTTGGGAGTTTGTTCCAAAAAAACACTACCTGAACTATCAGAAGCATGTTTCGTAAAGATTATTTCTGGGTCTCGGAAATGTTAGTAAATGAATGTGTGATCATTAATTTTGAAACCATTAGTGATCTTGGAAGGATATTTTCATTGACAACTTTCTGTACAAAAGAGCTTTATATAATAGTCTGTTTTGGAAAATAAGAATATTTGTTTGCTTATAATCGTTGATGGTTATGGATCTTGATTTAAGATAGAACAAGTTTTAGTGCTCTTCTATATAATGAATGAATGAATTAACAATTTGTTTCACAGCAGCTGTCCCAAAGACATGAAGTAGAGTCAATGCTAAGCAAAATATGACCACAAAAAAGAGATTGCATGAATTGTTTTCAATAAAGTGTTGCTATTTTTTTTTTTTATTATACCTGAAGTATCTTGTCAGCAAGACGTTTTTAGGGCCATCACACGGTTAGTCCCAGATTTTTTTCATCAATGACCCCAGCAGTTTGTGTGAGTCAACTTCTTCATTCATCTTTTGTCTATCAACAGAGGTTGGAATTTATTTTTCACTGTTTATCTCTTTGTCTCGCTCGTACGCACATATACTTAGTTTTTTGTGCATGTAAGGAAATAAGATTTAAAAGAGTCCGTGTAATAAGTCTGTCAATACTGTTTGAAGTTTAAGTGCTAGTCTTTGGGGCTAAGAATCACTACAATAGAGGAATGTATCATCAGCAAACATCTCACAGCTACATTCTAGAGTTGAGGATAAACCAGCTACATCAATTGAAAACAAAAGAGGACCCAACATCGACACTTGCAGTACTCCTTGTTAAGTAAATCTTGGTTCTAATTTCTGATTATTTGCAGTTACTAGCTGCTTCCTAACTGACAAAAAACGTTCGTAGAGATTGAGTATTTCTGGTGGTAGTTTATACAAGTGAAGCTTTTGCAGTAGCAAGAAATGATTAATTGCATCAAATGCTTTTTCAATGTCAACAAAAAGAAGACCTGTGTATTTCGTTTCATTATTTTGTTGGAGACTGTCTGTAAGTTGAGTAAGCGATGTGTGAAAGAAACAGGTTTCACGAAAGATGTACTGATCTTCGGTTATCAGGTTGCTGTATTTTAAGTAGGAATTTAATGATTTTTTGGTACGTTTTTCGATAGATTTAGATAAAACAGACAGCATTGAAATTGGTCTGTAAAATTGAAGAACAAGAAGATTCACCTGGTTTGTTGACAGGTATGACTTTTGCCCCTTTCAAACATGAGAGGAAAGTTGCTGTTTTTTTTTTCTCTCTCTCTGCATTAGTTAGACTAATGTCTTGATGTTTCAACTATATCTGTACCGAAAGCTTAATTGTTCTTCCATCCAGATTATCTAGATCATATCTTCTGGAATTTGTTTGGAGATATAGGCTTTTCAACACGGGCATGAGTGTCATTGCAGTAGTTCGAATCGGAATTTAATCTGTTTTGATTCTACATAATGTTCCAAGTAATGGAGATATTTTCACTTGGCTTGTCACATGCTATAACTTTAGTGGCGTTGTTCAATTCATCAGCTGATATGTTTTCAACTGTCTGTTGACTTTTTTTTATATAGGTTTTCAAATAGTCTCTTACGGGCATTTCAGATTCTGTTTGTTTTGTTATTGAAGGAGGTTTGATTTTTTTTCTTGAACTTGATTTGGTTTGATTTGATTTGATCTTCTCTCTCATTCTCTCTTTCAAACACACATACACACCCATAGTCACACACACACACACACACACACACACACACACACACACACACACACACACACACACACACACCTGTCAGACAGAAAGATAGCAACAGAGAGACACATAGAGAAAGAAATAGACACAAAAAGTCAGAGAGAGAGGAGAGAGAGAGAGAGAGAGAGAGAGAGAGAGAGGAGAGAGAGAGAGAGAGAGAGAGAGAGAGAGAGAGAGAGAGAGAGAGAGAGAGAGGAAAGGGGGGAGGGAGGTTACAAAAAAACATAGAGAAGTAGATAGACAGACAGACAAACTGACCAGCACAAAGATAACTATACAGACTAAACACACAAAGCCATAAACTACACACTTGTACTTCAAACATCTATAACAAACACACTGGGAAATCGTTCAAAGTTTTAAACAAAAAATAAACCTTTTATTGATTTTACCATCGTCAGGTAGGGACAACTGATATCGCCACAAAACTATACAGACATCTTTTTACGCCCAAATAATTAGCATCAACAAGCGGATGTTCCACCAATACACAAACTACCCAGATACTTTTAATTTTAGACGTGCTTGTTCCAGCTTAAAATTTATATAACAACAAAATAATAAACACAGTTTTATTGGAAAAACGATAATAAAAAACATTGTTTTTTTCCGTCTGTAACTTATTTATATAATTAATCTATATTTTTGTAAGACAAAACCAAAACATCAGTTACTTTCCCCAAGAATACTACCTGTACATACTCTATATACAGCGAGAGAAACATTATGTACATAATAACAAGAATACAATCAGGACATAATATTGCACAGAGTAACGTGAAACACTAAAAGCGTACTTGTAGCAGTTCACCACCATTATTAGCCTTTTTTTTCCATTTTCGTTTTACTCACGTTTCGTTTTGGTCGGTTTTGCATTAGCCATAGTCATTGTTATGGAGTTTCGCAGAAGCATCAAAATTCATGACGTCTAAGAGAGAGAGAGAGAGAGAGAGAGAGAGAGAGAGAGAGAGAGAGAGAGAGAGAGAGAGAGAGAGAGAGAGAGAGAGAGAGAGAGGAGAGGGGGGTTAAAGAAAAGACGATCATAAGAAATTAAGAACTTTTCTCCATCAGTGATTCTTAACTTAAATATTATTTGTACTAGCAGCATCACCGCCTCCATCACACACCGTCACCACCATCACCACCGTCACCACCATCACCACCGTCACCACCATCACCACCATCACCACCATCACCACCATCGCCGTTCTGCTGTTCGTCATCATGCAGGTTGAGGAAGGTGCCCTGGATGTTCTGACAGGCCACCCAGCGGCAGCCAGTGTACCTGCCCCGCACGGAGCCTTTGGACAGGTCCTGCACCTCCAGCACGAAGTACTTGCGGAAGACGGCAGTCACCTCCTTCTTCAGGGTCAGCCCGTCCGCTTTGGCCTGGGAGTACTCGTTCAGGTTGGCCTGGAAGCCGGAGAGACTGAGGGTCACGTTGGGGGCACGCTTGAAGGGGGTCTGGAAGTACACCGCTGTCGACTTGCCCGCCGCCGCGGAAACGAAGCCAGTCTCGCCTGAAACAGGAGCAAGGAGATGGTTTGGATTTGACAGCGTAGAAAGGAAATAAACAAAACTTTTATGTTACATAAGGGGCGGGTTATCTCAGTGGTGAGAGCAATTGACTATGGTTAAGCAGCACTGAGCGTGATTATCAAGTGGATGGTGGATTGTTTGCGCACATGGACTAGAACAGTCCCCCAGTTCACCCAGCTGTCAATGGGTACCTGTCCTCTTTAGGGTCAGGGAAGGTAAAGCAGCGAGGGAGAGGAGATGGGCCCGCCCTACACACACTGGCTCCTAGAGAAGCTGGGGTCTCTGACGCCTTGCTCCCCTACGACCTCATAGATTATGGGACACTTTTACCTGACCTTTTACCTTTATTACGTATGTTATGGGTGGTGCTGGTGGTGGCGGTCATTGTTTTGGTGTTGGTGTAGGTGGATGTTGTGGACGTTGTTGGTGTTGTTGATGATACTGATGCTGCTATTGTTGTTTATTACTGCCACACACACACACCACACACACACACACACACACACACACACACACACACACACACACACACAACACACACACACACCACATTTTCTGGAGGCAACAAAGCGGTCCAGTCCTCCTACTTTACGTCCAGCCTGGTTATGCAGAGTATTAAGGTCCACGGCGAGATTGACCAGTCCTGTCAAAAAGGTCTGCTTCTCCTGTTCAAGGTCTTCTATCAGCTGGGCTATCTGCCCATTGTGGACATTGGTCACGGCAGCAACCTGGAGGGGAGATATATATATAGTATATTATATATATATATATAATATATAATAATACATAGAGAGAGAGAGAGAGAGAGAGAGAGAGAGAGAGAGAGAGAGAGAGAGAGAGAGAGAGAGAGAGAGACAGAGACAGAGACAGAGAAGAGAGAGAGAGATCAAAATCAAATCAAATCAAATCAAATCAAATTGTTCAGCAGCTTCCATAGTCTTAGAAGTTATGATAAAGTCCTCACTGGCAAGCAGGCTGCTGGCCACCTCCTCAGCACCTTCGAGGAGATCAGCAACACCAACATCCCCAAAAGACAGAGAGAGGAAGAAGTACTGAAAGAACAGGAACAGTACAGGAGCTCATACTGGAGAGAAGAAATCATGAAAGAGCCTTTTATGGAGAAAGAACTTGAAAAAGGACTCGAAACAGCTTCAGAAAGAGAAAACATCGGGAAACAATGGCATTAACCAATGAAATGCTGCAAAACCTGGGACCATCAGCAAAGAAGATGCTGATTAACATCTGTGATGCCAGCTAGTCTAAGGCATCAGCACCTCAGTCATGGAGAAATGATACAACGATCCCAATGTACAAGAAGGTAAAAGACAAAACCAGAGCAGACAGCTACAGGCCAACAAGTCTGACCGGCTGTGTTGGGAAGCTTATGGGGAGGCTCATAAACAACAGAATGACCTGCTACCTGGAGAAGGAAGAGATCATCGTTAACAACCTGGCTGGATTCAGACAGCACAGATCCATCGAGGACCAGGTTGCTTATGTTGCCCAAGAAATTGAAGACCAAATTCAAGACAAGAAGCATACCATTGCAGTCTGGAAAAAGCATTTGACAAAGTTTGGTGAAATGGCTTTAAACTCAATATGCATCAGCATAGGATCGCAGGCCACATATACAACTGGATCAGCCAGTACTTTACCATTAAAAAGGCCTGAATGCAGAACAGAAGTCCAGAGCAGGAGGAAGACCAAGAAAGGTGTTCCACAGGGCGGAGTACTCTCACCAAAGCTTTTCTTCTTCATGAATGACAACTTGGGCAACATCCCAGCATAAACCATGGTACAATATGCAAAGATGACTTGGTCATCTAGTGCTTTGAGCAATACGTAACTACAGCCACAGTGAAGATGCAAGAAGCCCTGGGGAAGATTGAGAATTGGACAGAGAAGTGGCTTGTGAGCATCAACGCCAAAAAAAATCATACACTATCTTCAGTCTGGCCACAAAGAAACAGCGTGCACATTTCAAGGTGAATGGACACACCCTACCCCAGGACAAAACACCATTACTTTAAAGGGGTTACTTTTGATCCCAGGATGACCTGGAAGGGCTAGATCAAAATGCATGGCAAGAGGCAGACTGCAAACAGCCCTGATGAAGAAGTTTTCTGGAACGTCCTGGGGAGCAGATCACAATATTCAGAATAAACTGTACCTTGGACGAGTAAGACCTGTCCTTGAGTATGGAGTAGCTGTATGGGCAACTGCATCGAAGTCCAACTTTGACAAGTTGTGTGAATTCAGAGCCAGGCATCACGAATCATCACTGATGCTCTCAAGTCTAATCAGGTCATGGACACTCTAACTGTTCTCAAAAGCCTTGAAAGCAGGCGAGACACCAAAGTTATGATGCAAGCTGCTCAATTCAGGAGGCTGAAGAACCAGCTAATGCACAAGGTAATGAATGTCAGAACCTCAAAGTGCAGGCTTTAACACAGCAGCTTTGTGCACAGTGCGAAGACTTGAGATGCTGGATCCTGAACTGATGCAACAAGGGAACAAAGTCATACCAACCCAATCCACAGTACCAGCATGGAAGACAGGGTATTTTCCAGAAATCAGAGACGCAGTTCCTGGCATCTTACCACACGGAACACAGTCAGTGCATGTGAGAAAAATACTTACGCTAGAGTACATGGAAGAGACCTATCAAAGAAAACTCTGGACACATGCATTCACAGATGGATTGGCAGAAGAAGCTACCAGAAATGAAGGCGGCGGAGTCTTCATTATATTCAAGGATGACTTAGAAATCCACCAGTCAGTACCAACTGGAAAGTTCTCAACAAATTTCAGGGCTGAAGCAGATGCACTGTTGACAGCAGCCAACACACTCTGCACCAACAGAGAGGCAATTCACCCCAGAGTTGTCGTCTTCTCAGGTGCGCTGTCTGTGCTTCAGACCATTAATTGGAAAATCATAGAACAAGGAACTTAATGTCCTTGCCTCCGTCTTGTTGCCCTGCAGCAGTCCACTGAGCATACAGTCATCTAGTGGGTTCCTTCACTCTGCATGCAGCATCTGGGGCAGCGGAGAAGCTGACCTACTGGAGAAGGTAGGAGGTCAGATGCCTCAAGAGGAGCAGGAGAGTGACGTATGAAGAAGCAAAGATAGCTTCAGCAGCACCTTAATTTCAACAGTGAGGATGATTACTGCCTCTCCAGAGATGACCAAGTAACAATATTGTGAGGCTGAGGACTGGACACTGCAGTCTCAGATATCACATGTTTACCAAGTTCCACATTGGAAATTCTGAGGCGTGCCCCTGTGGCACTTCTCCCATGACAGTGGAACACACAAGAAAGAAAATTAAAGACAGACAGACAGACTGAAAGAAAGAAAGAAAGAAAGAAAGAAAGAGAGAGGAAAGACACAAACAGAAAGAGAGAAAGAAAGAAAAAAAGAAAAACATATGAAAGAAAGAAAAACATAAAAAGGAACAAAAAGAAAAGAAAGAACGAAAGAAAAAAAAGAAAGAAAGAACATAAAAAGAAACAAAAAAAGAAAAGAAAAAAGACAAGAAAGAACGAAAGAAAAGAAAGAAAAAAGAAAAGAAAAACGAAAGAAAAAAAGAAAAAGAAAGAAAGATACAACAAGAAAGACAACAGCTACCTAATCAACCATCCAGGCAACCCCAACCAACCAACCAACCAACCAACCAACCAAGCCAACAACCAACCAAACCAACCAGTTGACTCACGTCGGATCCATTGAGGCAGTTAGTAATCTGGTCCTGCAACTGCGCCTGTGTGTGTTCAGCCACAGTCATGGCTGCAGAGCTCTCCTTCATGATCACGTCCACTTCCTTCCGCTGCTCTCTCCTCTGAAACAAACAGAACATGTGCCAAATTAACTAGGCTATAGCCAAAAATGAAGACGGAGGGGTGGGGAGAGAAGGAGGAGGAGGAGGTGGAGGAGGTGGAGGAGGAAGCGTGCGTGCGTGCGTGCGTATGTATGTATGTACTCTTCTTCAGTTTAACGTCTGTTCACCGAAGTGATATTAGACACTTTATGTGTGTGTGGTGTGTGTGTGTGTGTGTGTGTGTGTGTGTGTGTGTGTGTGTGTGTGTGTGTGTGTGTGTGTGTGTGTGGTGGAGAGGATGAGAGGTGGTGGTGAGAGAGAGGAGAGAGAGAGAGAGAGAGAGAGAGAGAGAGAGACACGAGACATGAACATTAAGACGCTGAGGAGCAAACAAGTGGAAGGGGCGCAGGGAGGAACAGCAAGAACAAAAATCAATCAATTGTCAGCAATGACAAACATGAAGCAAAACAATGACAAAATTCGTTTAATTCGAGAAATAGACAAGAGCACTCGTGTTTCTTCTATACATCCAGTCTCACCACTCAGCCCTTTTACTTCATGGGCTGAAACCATTCAAGATTAAAAAGATAATGAACCATTAACAGTTAACATTACTTATATGCAGTTCCAAGAAAAGAGAGAGAAAGAGGAATATACATAATAAGAAATAAAAAGAGACTTTGAGAAGACGAAAATCAAGCCACATTTAATGATTTTTGATTATAAAGAATATAGAAGCGTTATAGTAAATTCATGACCAAGAAACATTTATGAAATGAACTGAGAGAGAGAGAGAGAGAGAGAGAGAGAGAGAGAGAGAGAGAGAGAGAGAGAGAGAGAGAGAGAGAGAGAGAGAGAGAGAGAGAGAGAGAGAGAGAGAGAGAAAAGGAGAGAAAGAGGAGGAATGGGTGAGAAGGAGGAAGAGAAAAGGACAGAGAGAAAGGAAAGAAGTACGACACGTTACATCTCGTCCATTCATTTAGTCATACCAGGGATCATTGATTTTTTTTTTCGTCCACATGGAAGGAGGTGAAGGAGAAGAACGAAGGAGAGGAGGAGAACGAGGACGAGAAGGAAAAAGAGGAGGAGACACAGGGACAGAGATACGGACAGACAGGTCACAGAGACAGACAGACAGACCAGTTCTGAACATGATGGGTCCTACCTGTGCATTAAAATCAGTAATAATTTCATTTTGCTGTTTGACGATGAGTTTGGATTTTGGAATGAAGAAACCAGCGATTTCATTCAGCTGTGCATCACTGATGGCACACAGTGTAGCCGCCTCGGTCAGACCTTCCCGATTTTCCCCAGACCCTCTTCCAGTCCTGCAAGATACAATGGTGACATTGTCATAGTGACGTGCACTTGAAACCAAGTGAGATCAATTTGAAAAAAAAAAGAGCCAAAAACATCACAGGGAAAGTGCACATTTAATTTACTTTTTTTTTCTTTTCTTTTTATTGACCCAAACCTGAGGCCAGCTGTGGTATGCTATGACTTTTTTAAAGCATAAAAAATGACGTAATAAATGATGGTTTTAGTTCATATTCGTTATGTGTGGCTTAAGTTTTCAACCTTACTGACTGTTTAACCCCCAGTCTGTATTGACTTTGTTTGACCAATACAGTATTTGCACTCATATGGTAAAACAATATAACTTTATTTTAAGTCTGAAGAAAGTACTACTTTCTCTGCCCTATTCCTTTGCATAGGGCTTATGAATGGAATGAAACGTTTGCTTCAAAGGCCCTTTAGTTCATAAAACTCATTAAGTTTCTTTTTTGTTTTTTACACCCCTTAGTTCAACCCCAAGAGCCTTTGCTCTCCACCATAAAGAGGAGAAAGCTGATGTGGTTTGGTCACACCACAAGACACAACACCCTAGCAAAAACCATCCTGCAAGGAACAGTCGAGGGCAAGAGAAGAAGAGGCCGCCAAAAGAAATCATGGGTTGACAAGATCAAAGACTGGACCGCCCAACCCCTACAACACCTCCTACTAGCCACACAGGATCGTGAAGCATGGAAAAAGATCTCTGTTGCGTCTTCTCTCATGTCCCCCCTACGTCCTTTGGTTCATGGGACTGAGTGAGTGAGTGAGTGAGTGAGTGAGTTCAATCTCTCACCTCAACCATACCCACATTATTTTTGCCGCACTTTAAGCAAGTGGTACCACTCCTGAACACAACACTCTCTGATGTTGGCTTCTCATTGGGTCTGCTGCATCTTCGTCTCCATCCTTGTTCTGTGCCCTGTAGGACAGTCTTGGTCAGTCCAGATGTTCGTGTGACGTGCCCCTGCCACTTCAATTTGTGTGTGTGTGTGTGTGTGTGGGGGGGGGGGGGTTGTGTTTTTTTTTTTTTAATGAAGTCAGGAGCTTTTTATGTGGCCCAATGTATTTTTTGAATTCTGGTTTTCCTTTTTTCGTTGATCCCTGTTTCAGATTCCAAGAAGTTTGTGCAAGCATGTCACCTCCATTTCTTGTATCTTTCTTCCAATATTTGCTTTTATGGTCACATGTGTACAAAAATATGGACTTAACCAGAGAACGTATCAGTCTTATCTTGAAAGTGATGACAATGTTTTTGTCGTTCCAGAGGACTTTCAGTTTGGTCGTTGCAGCTGTTGTCTGGGCTCTCCTAGAGAATATTTCAGGTTTTGATCCTTCACCCAAAACTATAGCTCCCAGATATTTAATGCTATTGTCAGTCTCAATTTCCTTACCCTATATAATAACATCAGTGATAATGCTACTTACAAATACGCTGGAATTGAGAATGCTCTGTGAGAAACACCTACAAAACCACAAAGATCTTTACCATTTCTTTGTGGACTTTACAATGGTGATTGGCAGTCTGATACACAGCTTTGTGGCAACCATGAGGCTGTATAAAATCAATGCTAACCTGATCAGAATCATAGAATTGCCTCTATAAGAAGGTAACCAGCACAGTTTACAATAACAGCAACATACGAGATTGGTTCCAAACCACAATTGGAGTGTAACAAGGATGCCTGATCTCTCTCACCCTCTTTAACATCTTCTTAGAGAGAATAATGGCTGACATACTTGAAAACATGAAGGAACAGTCAGTACTGGAGGCAGGACAATCACAAACTTACGATTTGCCGATGACATCGATGGCCTGGCTGGAGAAGAGCAAGAGCTATTTAACATGGTGAATCATCTTGATGAAGCCTCTTCGGCATATGGCATGCAGATCAGTGCGAGAAAACCAAATTGATAACCACATCCCAATGGCAACAGCATTGACAACTACATTAATTGTGGTAACAATACAAAACATCCCATGACTGGTAAACCTTGGTGGTTTTGTTGAAGAAAGAAAAAACAGCATTAAAACAAAAGTGTTATTTACATGATCAAATAACACAAAACTAACTGACCTACAATCAAAAACAAAAAGAAACACAGGTCATGTATTAACTCTCTCAGTAATCAGCGTCACATATACACCAAAACAGGGTCACAGAAATAATAGACATATTTCAAATAATTACCTAACGCAATTGCTGATGCAAGTCTCTGTGTATGTAAGTAAACTTGTCAAGAGGGCCTGGTCAGGTCAATTACTTTTTTTCCTGTGAGGGAACGTTTTCCAAACAAAATAATTGTGTATTTACTGAGACAACAGTCATATCAACACTTCAAACTTGTACACATTTAGTCTGTTTCAGGGAAATTTTTATATTGAAAACCTATTTCACTTATACCCTCTTCCTGAGGGGGCATTGGCCTAATGACTGGATCATTGTCATTGTCTTGCAGCAGTTTGTCCCTCTTCCAGAGGAGGCACTGACTCATGTCTACATCATTGTCATTGTCATGGTCTCTCTGAAGTTGCTTACCGTCCACCTGTGTGGAGAGGCTCTCTAGGGAAGGATAGCTGGTGTCCTGTTTGTGGGGGTCCTCTACTTCAATGTAGGGGTCCTCTCTTCTCCTGATAGGGGTCACCTCTTCTCCGGTGAGGGATCCTCTCTTCTCCCGTGGGGTTTCTGTCCTCTTGCGTAGGGGTCGTCTCTTCTACGGCTCTCTTTCTCTCCTGCTACCAGGACCAAGGCCATAGCCAGAGCTAACAGCACCACTTCTTTCATCATTGCTCTCTGTGTGTCTCTCTCTCTCTGTGCCGCTGCCGCCAACAAGACTGTTAGCCGAGGAGAAGACGTGGATCGAGAAGGAAGGTCTGGTGAGAATGAACCCAGTAAAGTCAGAGAGACTTAACTTCAAGGGTGAAGTCCTGGTAAAAAAGGGGGAGGTTGGTTGGTTCTTCTTGGCAGGTGAAGCCTACTAGCCCTTTTTCTCCTGTTGCTGCTGCTCGGTGTGTGTGGGGAGCTTTATAACCAGGTTGAGTTTGGCCTCTATATTCCTGTGCTGAGGTGTGGCTTGTGACTCTTTCTTTTTCCTTCCTAGTTTTGGTTCAGTTTCTTTTTTTTTTTTTTTATCGATGATTTATTACATAAATGGTGAAGGTGGTGGTGAACCTTTTAGAGTGATGTGTGGTGATGGTGGTGGTGGTGGTGTGGTGTGGTGGTGTGGTGGTGGTATCGTGTTGTTGCTATTCTTGCTGTTGGTGGTGGTGGTGGTGATGGTGGTATTGATAGAGGTAGTGGTGGTGGTGGTGGTGGTGGCGGTGGTGGTAGCGGTGGTTGTGGGCAGGAAATCGCATGCCAAATATCAAATCATAACAGAGCAGCAGTAATAAATTGAAGAAATGATGACTGAGATGCAATGTTTAGCATAATGAGAGAGAGAGAGAGAGAGAGAGAGAGAGAGAGAGAGAGAGAGAGAGAGAGAGGAGAGAGAGGAGAGAGAGAGAGAGAGAGAGAGAGAGAGAGAGAGAGAGAGATCTTGATATGGGAGTAAAAAAAAAAGAGGGGGTCTGATTAATCGAAAGTAGTTAATTCATAAAACGGAACGTGCAAGGAATAAAGGACTTATTAGCATGACTAATTAATGCCAGTCCCCAAGATGAAAGGATTGCAGGATGATAAAAAAAGATACAGTTGCCCATAAAAGTGTCACGCTGTTTTTTGTGCTGTCGTCTAAAAAAACATTTCCTTGGGGAGGGGAGGGGAGGGGAGGGAGGGGGAGGGGTTGATGACCTAAATTTGTTTTCAGTTTGAATGCCAAAGTATGTCAGGAAAACACGAGGAGATAGATGGGTATCTCTGCACTGGGTTCAACAGGGACTGTGAGACATTCTGCCTGAGAACCGTGTCTGGTCTCAAGAGTGAAGTGCTAGTTAGTTCAAACAAGTGCAAGTCAGCTCTCAAGTCAAGTCAAATCAAGTCAGGTCTAATCCAGTCCAGTCGAGTCAATCATCACTGCACTCACCAATCATGTCCAGTCCCAAAGGACGTAGGGGGACATGAGAGAAGACGCAAAGAGATCTTTTGCATGCTTCACGATCTGTGTGGCTATGTAGGGGTTTGTGGTTGGGCGTCAGTTCTTTGATGTTTAACCATGATTTCTTTTGGCTGCCTCTCAAATCGAGTCAGCCAATTCCCGTCACAAAACTCCAACATGTAAGGAAATGCAGTTGAGTCAATTCAAGTCAGGTCAGGCCTTGTCAGAGTTTGTTGTCACCGTTCAATGTTATTATTTTGAGGGAAGTTGGTACTACCTTGTTCTCTAATTCGTTAAGCTACAACGACATTGCAATGCGCCTGAAGCATAGGGAATTTTAAGCTCGTGTTTGGTTGTGACCTTTATTAAAAAAAGAAAACATTTTGTGGTTTTCGTTATGTATGTTTTCTATGTTGTGTGTGTGTGTGTGTGTGTGTGTGTGTGTGTGTGTGTGTGTGTGTGTGAGAGAGAGAGAGAGAGAGAGAGAGAGAGAGAGAGAGAGAGAGAGAGAGGATGAGAGAGAGAGATGGGTAGAGAGATGAGGGTGTGTGTGTGTGTGTGTGTGTGTGTGAGCAGGCAAGCAAGGTGGAAAGCTTTACAGACTAAGCATTTCAATTTCTGTAGGAAATAGTTTGAAGCACTAAAGTAGATTTCTTGCCCATATTCATGTTAGTATAGAGCGAAAACCTGTAACGATAGGTGTTTTAAAACTGCTGTATTTTCTGCCCATCGCTGCTTGCTTAAAACTTTTATGAAGTTTTTTTTTCCTTTTTTTTTTCTCTGACAAGCATTCAATTTTACGATTCCATGATAGCTTTGATGTAAGATATATTCTTTAAAAAAAATTATGAAAGATATATATTCAAGACATACATCATTGATTTTGAAAATAGGGAGCCTGTGGATCAACTCCATTATTGAAGAGTGCAGTGTTAGTCTTAGTCCGTGACAACATTAGTATAATCCATTTTCTACCATGTAGGCCTACGTGTTAAGTTTATCATGTTCACCCTGATATATTTTTTTTTGTAACGTATTTAAGTTGGGGCTTTTTGGTGTTATCTTCTTCATTGTTGTCTCCATTCCCATGCAAAGATCATCTGCAAACTGAACAAGAACAACGTTATTGGACACTGATTTAGGAAGATCATAGCAGTAAAATATTAGAGGTATGGAGCAATGATAGAGCCTTGAGGTATACCCGTTGTAGGAAATCTCTGGGTAGAATAAGTATTTCCGACTTTTACTTGAATACTTCTACCGCTGAAAAAAATTTAATCTATCGAGTAGGAAGCAATCAGATAAACCGATAGATTTAAGTTTATACAGTTATCTAGCATGCCAGACCTGATCGTATGTTGTTTTTTTTAACATGAAAAAGTAACAAGAACATTCTTCTTGCGCGCAATTTGATGATTTTTTTTTGCTGCCTGATCTTCGGTAACGTTCGTCCGTCCTGCTGTTCCCATGCGCTCACTTCAATTTCCCCACCACAGCCATACTCAGATTTGCTATGTCGCATCCTCAGGGTCGGGAGTCCAAGGGAGCCTATCAATATTAGGTCACCGTGTGGCAACCAGCCAGAGAGGCCCTGCACTTCTGCTGGGTCACTGTGGGGGTGTTCAGTGGTGCTTGTTCTGATCTAACATACGCAGGACACCACCTACTAAGCCCCCTACTAACGACAGTATTACCTCAGTCGCGGAGCCAGACTGAGTGGGTCACCCACCCCAGGTGGCGACCACCACAACGTCCCTCCAACGACCGTCCCCCCGCGAATCCCCCAACCCCAAAGGCTTTGACACACACTCACCACAGGCACAAAAGTGTATGGGGAAACCGAATCTGAGGTCACCATGAGACCAGAGCAAAAGGGGCTACCGAATCAGAGGCAATTTTTATTATTGCATAATGATCAATGGTGATGAGGATGATGGAATGATGCTTCTATGGAAGTAGGCTACATCCGTTTTTAGACTACTTGACAGGGTTGTACTCTACGCTTACTATCATAATATATCCCGGCGTCAACCGGGCCCGAGAGATAGAGACACCTGCAGTGTTGGTTAGGTAATTTGACCAACTCTCAAATTCTCATCTGTAAAGTGGATGAAGCTCGACTATGTGGTCCCAGTCTACCCACTGAGCCCAAAGCACACTCACTCTGGGTAGGACCTGGCCAGAGTCCAAAAAATCCCTACGACTCTTTGTAAGAATCGAACCCTCGACCTACCAGTCCGAAACCCAAGGCGCTAACCACTACATCATGGCGGCTAAGTCCGCAAATTAATGTGCCTAGTTAACTTGATGATCAACTACAGATCTGCCTTTTCGAAAACCTGCCTGATTAACTGATATCCTTTTATTTTTTTTTATTACAGCAATGCACTAGTTTACTTAAAATGATCTTCTCCATAAGTTTTCCGGTGTATGACGTCAGTACAATAGGTCTATAACTCTGAGGCCTTCTTTGGGTTTTCCTTGTTTTAATATAGGGGCAATAATTGATCACTGAGCCGAGTTAAATAAATACGCCAGGCACATTTTTGTTTTTCCACTCCTTCAAAGGAATTATTACGTCTTTACAAGAGTTGACGTTTGACACGTTTGATTTCTTGACGTCACTCGTTTTAGTATTGGTTGTTCCTTGGGGTCTACTTTTCCTATTTTCCGTTCTTTCTAGTAAGATGACAGGAACTTTCTTCGATAAAGTGTGGGTCAACCTTCGATCAACTAGAATGTGTTCGTCTGGGTCGTCGTGTTGTCAGGGTTGTTCTGTGTTGCTGGCTGGTTACCCAGAGAGACGATTAATTTATTTTGATATTCAAGTGGTCCTTTCCAACATGTCGACATGATTGCACCGTGTGCGAATGATGTGCGCTTTGCTCTGCTACAGCACTCACGGTGTCCGCTACAAGTGTTGTTGCTTGTCTGCAGTCAGCGTTGGCGGCCTTTCTTCTTTCTTCCTTGCCAGGCTTACACAGGGCGTTCAGCTGCCAGACGTTTTGAGGTGAACTCTCAGTTTCTCCCTTACTCTTGCTGGTTTTGCGTTCTTTGTGGGAGCCTTAGTTGTAACATGGCCTCCCAGGATTCTAGATCTAGTGATCTTTGTCATGTTGAAGTACAACAGCGGTTGTACAATTAGCGCGCTGTAGATCTAAAAATAGATCTGATCGGCCATCTTGTCACGTCTAGTGTGTGAGTGTGTGCGCGCGCGCGTGTGTTGAGGGGAGGGAGAGGGGTATGTATGTGTATGGGCATGTGCTCGTGTGTAGATTACCAGTCTCTGCATGTGAGAACATGCTTTCAATTTGGCATATACATCTCCATGTACATTATAATGTGTGAATGCTTATAATGTGTGTGTGTGTGTGTGAGGGGGGGGGGGGTATAGGGTGGAGAGAGAGAAGAGGAGGGGGGGGAGTATGGAGAGATGTGTGTTAGCACGTGTGTATGCTAATGCGTGTGCATGTGTGTGTGTGTGTGTGTGTGTGTGTGTGTGTGTGCTGTGTGTGTGTGTGTGTGTGTGTGTGTGTGTGTGTGTGTGTGTGTGTGGTGTGTGTTTGAGCGTTGGGATATACTTGCAATACGTTTATTCTTCTCTTCTTCTGAACGTTGTTGATATGTTCAAAGTAAAGTTTCAAATACTTTTTTTCTGTCTGTCAATCAATCAATCAATCAATCAATCAATCAATCAATCAATCAATCAGTCAATCTTCTTTGCATTCACTTTCCATTCCTCTTTTCTTCATCATGATCTTTGTTTTCTCTAATAAAAATACACAGAGAGAGAGAGAGAGAGAGAGAGAGAGAGAGAGAGAGAGAGAGAGAGAGAGAGAGAGTAGAGAAGTGAAAGTAAGTGATGATAAATTGACAAATCCATCAAATGATAATTCATTTAAACGCCTTGGGGTACTGCCACTTTGTTTGCGCTTTCGTTTTATAATGTTTTAGCTCTCATGCATAAGATAGTTTACGATGCTCCCCCCTGAATATCAAATAGCAATTTTCTCTTTTTAACATAATCACGAGTCAGACAGAGCTCTTACCCCAAAGCCAAACTTAGATGTATTCAAAACGAATTCTTCTTTTAATGGCAGTAGAGAATGGATTGCCCTTACACTACTGATGTTTCATTGAATACCAGTGTAGGCCTACACTGCATAAAAGTCAGAGGTAAAAAAGAAGTTATTGTTTGATACGTGTGACTAACTACTCGCATTCACATATCATTGCCTATTTTATTATTTACTTTGATAACTAAGATACATATAGTGAGCTGGCGCGCGCGCACGTGCGTGCGTGTGCGCGCGCACGCCCACCCGCGCGTGTGTAGTAGTAGTAGTAGTAGTAGTGGTAGTAGTCGTCTTCAATTTTACGTCCTTCCACATTCAGTGATACCGGCGGGAGGGGGGGGGGGGGGGGAGGGGGGGGAGGGATATTAAAAAAATGAATGAATTTTAAAAGTAATCTTTAACTAAATAGATGAAAATGAAAACATGAATCAGTACATTTTTATACACTAAAAATATCGAACCCCCTTATGATAAAAATATAATAATACTATTAACAGTTGAAATATTGAGAAAATAATGAGGGAAAGGAAGGGAGAGAGAGAGACAGAAACAGAGAATGGTGGGGGGTGGGATGACTAAACAATATATATATTATATATATATATATATATATTTTTTTTTTTCTTTTGTTAAAATAATACTTTTTCTTTAAAGGGAATATCAGCTCGTGAGCACGCTGTGTGTGTGTGTGTGTGTGTGTGTGTGTGTGTGTGTGTGTGTGTGTGTGTGTGTGTGTGTGTGTCTGTGTGTCTGTGTGTGTTCAATTTCTTTTAACGTCTGTTCACAAATTGTGATATTAGACGGAAATGTGGGAGAGAGAGACAAAGACAAAAAAAGACAGAGGGGGAAGGGTGTGTGAATGTCAGGGGAAGAGGGCGTAGTTGGTAATGTATGGAAGATGGAATTTCAGAGGATCAATAGGGCCTACACGTGGATAGATAAAAAAAAAAACCAAAAAAAAACCCCTTAACATTACTTACCTAATAAACTACAATGAACAAAAAGGAAAATGCAGTTCTAACAATTCTTAACAAAAACAGTAATTTCAAAGAAAAAATGTGAGGTAATTTCACCTGAGAAAAAAGTCGTAATTAGCTCCCCCCCCCCCCCCCCAAAAAAAAAAAAAAAGAGAGAAAGAAACACCACCAACAATGAGAACAAATAATTATTATTAAAAAAAAAAAATTAAAAGCTATCCCCCTCAATAACACAAAAAAACGAAGAAAAAAACAATCAAACATAAACAAAAGACCAACCAACCCCCCAAAACAAGAACGAGGATTCCCAACAATAGCAACGAGAAGCCAGTTATGAACATTATCACCCCCTCTCCCTTCCCCAAGAAACAACCGAAATAAACAATAGGTATAACAAAAATTCCTGTGAACAGGAGACATATTGAGACCCCCAAAAGTACAAGCAGGAAAGAAAAAACAACAACTGGTTTAGAGTGTCTTTAAAGTCCAAAGCAATCACAATAACAAACCAATTGGACTATGCACCAGCGATTTAAAAAAGTCATACATAAGTGGCAGACTGTTAAATATAGCTGATGGAGAAGATGCCATCAAAACGGGAATATGCCCTTTTAAACTGCAGCATGTTAATATATGATCTACGGTTATATTATTACCGCATATGCAAAATGCATTTCCAGCATATTTTGTCTTCAAGCTATTCAATTTCCATCTACAAGCTAAGGAAACAATCTGCTTTGAACAATATATATCACGTTCTCGTGTTTTAACAAATGACTCAAATTTCCGTAGTTCTTTGTGTGCATCTAGACAGCCAAGCCTTCTTTCCTCACAATGAAATAAATTTCGTTGTGATTTTATTATGATATGATAACACTCTTGTAGTGAAAATGGGAGTACTAATTGTGTCACCTCTGATGAACCCTTTGCTCCTTTTTTCGCTAGGATGTCAACTTTTTCATTGTAGTAAAAACCACTGTGAGATGGAATCCAACAGAAAGTTAATTCTGAGCCCTTTAAAGATAAAAGATGAATCAAATGGCAAATTTCAATGACAACTTCAGATCTAACTTTTGTTTGCAAAGAACTAATGGCATTAATTACTGATTTAGAGTCTACACAAAAAAGAATTTGAAAAATGGTTTTAGGAAAACTGACGAAAAAATGTAGAGCCATCAATATTGCAACTAGTTCCGCTGTAAATATTGATATACCTTCACCAAGATGAAATTGGTTTTCGGATTTTAGATCTGGTATAACATAAGCAGCACCAGCGTTATTGTTTAATACTGAGCCATCTGTAAACACTTTTAAATGATTAGGATAGTTGTCTTCCAAATGAATCTTGGCATGAGAAGATACTAAATTTATATTGTCCTTTTTCGCTATATCAATGTAATTGATATCAAAGATTGCTCTATTTAATTCCCAGAAGGGAATAGGGGCAGTGCATCCGTTGTGCTACATTTCCTGTTGGATCTAACCCACAATTTGTAAAAACGTTAGATGTGTATGTTCTCAAGGTGGTATGTGATGATATAGATCTTGCTCTCTTAGGAAAATCGTTATCAGACTTAAGATTAATCACGGATTTCAGATTATTTTGAACAGACAAACTTCGCAACAAAAATTTACTACAAGCAACACTCCTATAATCTTCCAATGGTAAAACCCCTGACATACTGTATGTTTTTAAACAAGAAGCATGGATAGGTAGGCCTAGAGCAAGTTTATATGCCCTGCAGTCTATGCTTTGGAGTTTTTTCAAAAGATATTTTGGGGCACTAAAAAAAACTTCCTGGGCAAAAGTTAATTTCGAACGAATTAAAGATGTTGAAAGATGCAACAAGGTAAACATATCTTGGCCCCATGGCTGTTTACTGACAATTTTCAAAATGTTCGAGCTTTTTCTTGCTTTAGTTAAAATATATTCAATGTGTTTATGCCATGTTAATTTTGATGTTAGAAAAACTCCAAGGAATTTAACTACTTCTTTATAGTGTAAAATTCCACCATTTATTTTAAAACTTGGCATTTCCCTTGGATTTGCTCCATTATTAAAGAGCATCATGTGAGTCTTATCATTTGAAAGCTGTAATCCATTTTCGGTCATATACTTAGCTATAGCATTTAAATCGTTTTGATACAATTTTTTAGTGTAATTCAGAGACCCAGCAGGCGTGTTCTTTTTCATCGCAACTTTCATCCATACACATATATCATCGGCATATTGAGCTAATTCTACATTTTTTGAAAGATTGTCTGGCAGGTCATGCATTAAGATATTAAATAACATGGGAGCAATAACGGAACCTTGTGGAATACCCATTTGTTGTGATCTTGTAGATGAATATGTAGTTCCTACTTTAGCCTGAATTTTTCTGTTTTCTAAAAAACTTTTAATGAAACCATACATCTGCCCTGACAAACCAATATTCTGGAGTTTATATAGTAAACGTGAATGCCATACCTGGTCATAAGCCTTAGTTATGTCAAAAAATGTTGCTAACAGACATTTCCGCCTTGCAAACTGATATTTGACCTGAGTTGTCAGCTTTACTAAATGATCAATAGAAGATCTACCTTTTCTAAATCCTGCTTGATTTACGGGAATAATTTTCTTCTTTTCACAGTAATATACAAGTCTGTTTAAAATAATTTTTTCTAACAGTTTACAGACACAAGACGTAAGTGCTATGGGCCTATAACTATTCACATTTGTTTTGGGTTTACCGTCTTTATGCACAGGGACAATAACTGACTGTTTCCAAACTTGAGGTAATACACCACTCTCCCAACATTTTTGAAAAATATTGTAGAGAATGTGTATCCACTTGTCTGACAAGTGTTTAATCATTTCATTTGAAATGGCATCGATTCCAACTGATGTTTTCTTGTTTGGTAAGGATGAGATAGCATCTTTTATTTCTTGTAAGGTTAATGGAGCATTGATGTAATGGCTATTATCAGGAACAGTGTCGACAAGACCGCCTGATTTCTCTCTTTGAGTTCTGTAGATTCTTTGAGCTGGAGATAAGCCATCGAGTCTACTTGTGTTGGAAAAAAATCAGCAAATGCTTCTGCTTTTTCCCTTAAAGAAGGAAGTAAATTGTTTTCTAACTGAATTGGATAATCTGGAAATTTTAAGCCATTTTTCATTATGTTTAGTTGTCTCCACATCTTCTTGGTATCCTTATGATTCGAGACTTCAGAATTGCAAAATGTTGTCCAGTAAGTTTTCTTAGCTTGTTCTATTACTCGGTTGCATATAATATTAGCATTTTTCATGGCCTTGTGATTTTCAATCGATTTATCTTTATTGTATAATTTGAACATTCGTTTTTTTTCATTTACTGCTTTTTCACAGTCGACATTCCACCATACATTGCCGAAATTACTATAATTTTTCGTAGCTTTTGTATTTAGTTTTGGAATTGTTTTTTTGGCCACGTTTAAAACGGAATTGCAGAAAGAATTGTACATTATGTCAATACTATCATCGCAAGATGTATTTACTACTAAATTCTTTAAGGTGTTTGTGAAAGTGGGCCAGTCTGCTTTCTTATAATTGTATTTTGGAATGAAGTCCGGATCAGTGTTTTCTATGTTAAACTTTTCATTAATCTTGATAGAGATTGGAACATGATCGCTACCTAATGTTTCATCATATGTTTTCCATGAGTGCGACAACACTAACTTTGGAGAAACTAATGTGAGATCTATAGCAGTCGGCCTATGTGTAGACACATTGGGGATTCTGGTGTAGGACCCATCGTTAAGCAAAACTAAGGGCGAGTCTACTATATTTTCAACAAGCTGGTTATTAGTAATGTGAATACAACCTTTTTCCCAAAACGGTGAGTGACTGTTAAAATCACCGCCTATAATCCATTTTTGCTGGTCGTTTATAGTTCTCAGCCAATCAGTGTTATCATTATCAGGACCTTTAGGTAGATAAACAGACACACAGTTGATGGTGAGAGATTCCGAAAACTGTACAGTAACAGCACATGAGGAAACATTTGTTATGTTTTCTGGCACAGGAGACTGTATCATGCGGTACTGTAAACCAACACGAATATAAATTGCAGTATTAATCTTTCCATCAGTCTGTGTTGTTGTTCACAAACTGGTGGATAGAAAAATTGCTTCAGTCTTGGAAGCTTGCTCTTTTTAACATTTAAGGACTGAAGAATAAGTACCTGGTAATAAGTTGACATAAGATGTTGGTGCAAGTAGTCAACATTTGTAGCAATAGATCTGCAGTTCCACTGCAGTATTGAAATTTTATCATTTCGGTGCATTACCATTTACAATGTTATGTTATTATTTAAACCTATTCAAGAAGGAACAAATAAAGAGGGTGTGTGAACACCCCCCCCAAAAAAAAACAAAAAAAAACAAGAAAAAAGCAAAAAAAACCCCCCAGAAAACAACAACAACCCCCCCCCTCAAAATCCCCAAACAAACCACAAAAAACCCCACCAACAATAAGAACAGCAAAGCCAACAACCCCCAATACAACCTAATCTTATGACACTATCAGCAAGATAAAAAAAAAATGTTTACAAATAGCACTACTAAGTTATTTTATCCAGAAATGTACGCCAGATACACGGATAATGCAAATATAGTCAACAATATATCAACTTAATTTTGTTGTTACTAAAACCATTACAAAATAACCACAATAACCATAATAGATTGTTAATGTTCTGACACTATTCCACAATAATAAAGAATAGTCACATTTGTGTATTCATTTTCCCTTTTTCCACGTGGTGTAGTAAGAGTAAAAAGGTGAGCATACAGCTTCCTTTAGTAACAATGTCTGAGAACATCAAACATGTTGCACCAAGGATGCCTGGGACTGTAGGCTCTCCATGGGGCCAGTTCCTGCTGCTGGAAGGGAGTCGTTCTTGGCCGTTGTGCAGACCTCACCGTTCGTTTTGGCCTTGTCCAAAACAGCTGGCGAAGGTGACGGCCAAGGTTGACTGCCAGGATGGTGGAGCCTTTCATGGTGGGGTGTGTCCCATCCTTCAGGTGGCTGGTGTGAAGGTTGTCATTGGATATAAAGGATACCCTCTTCATCCCCAGTAGTTCTTTTGCTGACAGGGCATTAAACAACTGCCTTTTAATTTCCAGCTCATCATCAACAACAGATGACACTTTACTAATTACAATGAAAGCGTTAGGGTGCTGCTTATGGATTTGTTTCACAGAGTCAACAAATTTTCTACTTGCACAGTCAGCCTCTTCCCTTCTTAGATTGTTTATACCACAATGTAAAACAATGCTGTCGAATGATTTTCCAAGATTATGGGAAGCACTTTCTACATTTTCTTGGAGATCTTTTATCATATGGACCTTGTGGTGAGCAGCAGAGAATCCATATGACCGACCCAGTCTTTTGTACTGGACTCCTCTTAATACAGAGTCGTGCAGGAACAGAACATCTGGAAAACCTTCCGAGTTCTTGGAGTTTTCTTTCACAATCTTTGATGTCATTGACACCGTGACGTCTTTATGGGCTTTGACGTCACTACTTGTTCTCATCCTTCTGGGTTTTTCTTTAGGCCTATTTTGTTTTACGCCCTGCTGTTTATTGACTGCAGGACGCACAGACGGCCTAAGTGGTGCCTTGCCTGTGCTGTGCGCAACAGGAGAAACCAAAAGATCTGTCTGCGTGCTTACGTTTTGCTGCGACATGCTTCTTTTCTTTCTGGTTTCTCGCTACTCAGTCCCTCGATGGTCTTCTCTAGGGACTGGAGACGATCAGTGAGGTTTAGAATGACAGATTTGAGATCACTGACCGTCTCACGCAGGCTGGAGATCATCTGGTTGGTGTCGTTACCTCTCCCTCTGGGGTCTTCATCAGTTGGGGAGGTTCTTCCTTCTGTAGCAGAGGGCTGGGGAGCAGGGCTTTCAACGGCTCCAGAATTGTTGCCCTCTTTCACTGGTTCTGTGGGCTTCTTTGCTCCAGAGGCCTTGTGTGTCGGTGAATCCCCCACACAGGAGGTAAATCGCTTGCTTCTGGAGCGAGTGGCCTTGGTCATTTTGGTGGTTAAAGTAATAACATGACAGTCGATTAGTGGTTGCTGACTAGTTCCGCCATCTTGGTGACGTCATCTGTGTGTGTCTGTGTGTGTTTGTGTGTGTCTGTGTCTGTGCGTGTTTGTCCTCTTGTGCAGTGTTTAGATGTGGCTGAAGATCTTATCATTACATTAAGCGAAATTGTATGCTTAACACTAAGTTAACAGGAAAGAAAAAACATTCAAAATAGAACAACGATGATATAACTACAACAAATGCCCTTCGGTACTTAACAATAAACGCTTAGCGATAGCAAAAACTAACATGAGATTCTTCAGAACTTGTTCAAGGGAAGTTTCATTAAAAAAAAACTAGGTTCGTGTGTGCGTGTGTGTGCAGGCGTGTGTGTGTGTGTGTGTGTGTGTGTGTGTGTGTGTGTGTGTGTGTGGTGTGTGTGTGTGTGTGTGTGTGTGTGTGCGTGCGTGTGTGCGTGCCATGCGTGCGTGTACAAGCGAGGAACATTTTAAAGCTTTTTTTTTTTTTTTTTGTAGCCAGGTGCGGTAGATCTAATACCAGGTGCGGTAGATCTAGCGTGTGAGACAGCGCGACAGGGATTATCTCCCATGTGTGTATGCATGTGTGTGTGTGCGTGTGCGTGTGTGTGTGTGTGCGTGTGTGTGTGTATGTGTGTGTGTGTGTGTGGTGTGTGTGTGTGTGTGTGTGTGTGTGAGTGAGAGATTTTGTAAATAACATTGTTTGTATGCTAGATGTAGTGTGCTAGACTTAGCGCAACAGGAGAGACTTAATTAGATAATATTCCATGCAATCTTGTCGCTGCGTAGTATTACTATTTTCTGACTCACCTGTAAATTGTGAGACACTTTGTATTTTTAAATAAGTCTAGTTCAGTTAGAGTTTTTCTCTTCAAACGGTCTTCAAACCTCGTTTTCAAACAGTCTTCAAACCTTGGACTTCACCTGTACCCGAATGCTGAGTAACGAATAAAGAATGACCAGCCAGCTACCGTCTTCCCCTGAGTCTTCTGTTGCCCAGTTGTTGAGATTCGTTGCTTGAGAATTGTCGTTCCACTCTTTCCCTAACCTGTCATTTCCTTACCTCTCGGTACCATCACATTTTCAAAACGAGATCGAGATGATTTGCATCCTTATTAAAGACTGGGAAGAAATGAAGAACCGGAGTTTGAGAAGGTTGGTCAGGCTGTAACAGACAAACAACAGAACTTTGGGTGTGAGCTGTGAAAAAGGTACAGCCACAACAGGCTGGCTTCATGGGGATGCCCCAGTTTCAAACGAGAAAATCAATCTTGAAACAATGTTAATGACAACAACACGGAATAACAAGCTGATTTTTAAAAATATTTCAAGCAGTGAGAAAAAGTTTGAGTGTGCCAGAAATGGAAATGTTTGCCTCGTGTCCGAATTTCCCTGTAATGCTAGTTCTAAGTTCTGTTTTTGAACACTAGATCGAGATGCATTTGCAGTGACTGTCAAAATAATGGCTGTGGTAGTCTAAGCTGGAAGGCACAATCTATAGACTGTGTCTCCTCCCCCAGCCCCCCTCCCTTTCAGCCTGGTGCAAAGAGCCTTGGCCAAACTGCAAAGAGACCAGGCGGAAGACAGTCGGATAGACCCATATGGATGACTGCGGTTTGGTACCCTCAGCTTTTGAGAAAGCTGATCTATCAGCATAACAAAATAAAATAAACAAAAATCAGACTACCTTTTTAAGCCTTACAAAAATGTTTTTCAGTCTTTCGGATGAGACGATAAACCGAGGTCCCGTGTGATACGCATCACTATTTAGCGCACGTAAAAGAACCCACGGCAACAAGGAGGTTGTCCATGGCAACATTTTGTAGAGAAAAGCCACTCTGATAGGGAAACAAATACAGTTGCAGACAGGAAAAAGGAAAGAAAAATGGGTAGGCGCTGCACTTGTGGCGACGCGCTCTCCCCGGAGAGAGCAGCCCGAATTTCACGCAGAGAAATGAATTTGCTGTGATATAAAGTTGTATAAAATAAAAAAGAAAATCTTCCAATTTTGCTGCCAAAAGGAAAAAACCACTATGTCTTCCACCACAACAATTATTCTCACCCTCTTCACGCCTCACTATGTACAGCTGATTGCAGTCAAGTGATCATGGAAGCGATCCAAACCACAACGAATCCATGGCACCACTTGTGACAGCGTGTGTGCAGCATGGAGACGGGCTATAAAAAAGCAGTATGCCACTTGCTGCAGAAGATGGAAAGTTTTCTGCGCTGAAAGGAACAAAAATCCCTTCAATGCGTCTATAGGTGTGGCGTTAGAGTTTCTTTCCTGCCTGTACGAGTTAAGGATAGGCTATAGTGCAATGAACAGTGATGACACCGCACGCAATGCTTTATCAGCAGTTATATAGACAAGAAATGGGAACGTAATGGGTACAGATCATAGAGTGATCATTTTTATGAAAAGAGTTTTTGAAACTATAGGACGCCTGTTCCACGTCACAAAATGACACGGGATATAGATGGATTGTTTCAACTTTTTAAACAACAAGGAGATAATGAGAATCTGCCTATAAAAGACTGATCTGTTAACTTCTGTGACTTATTGCTAATGTCTTTGGCACAAAGAGCGCAGACAATGTATTTTGATAATATTGAAAGGATATTCAGAATCACAAACAGGGTTGTACAATGTCATCACGGAAAAAATTAAACATTCTGAACCTGGACAGTTCCAGAGTTCGCAAAAGTTAACTAACTTGAGCTAGAAAAAAAAATCGGCTATGTTTGGTGAGTTGTTTGAAAGAGTATGTCAAGAGGATATTCTGTTGAAGATCAGACTAGACGAATATGGCAGGCTGATACTAAGCTACATTAGGCTATACAGGCTAGCATCAAAGGACACAGTTAATGGCTAGATGGTTGACGACAATCCTTGTTAAAGCAGGGATGGAAGACTTTGTATTTTGTATTTTGAACCACTTAATGTCACAGCAGATTTCTCTGCGCGAAATTCGGGCTGCTCTCCCCGGGAAGAGCGCGTCGCCACAAGTGCAGCGCCTACCTACTTTTTTTCTTTTTCCTGTCTGCAACTGTATTTGTTTCACTAGGCCTATCAGAGTGGCTTTTTTCTACAGAATTTTGCCAGGGTCAACCTCCTTGTTGTCGTGGGTTCTTTTACGTGCGCAAAATAGTGATGTGTAACACACGGGACCTCGGTTTATCGTCTCATCCGAAAGACTAGCGCCCAGACCACCACTCAGGGTCTGATGGATGGGGGAAAGTTTTGGGCCCAAACGGGTACGAACCAACCGCACACTCCGACCCGGACTTTTTGCTTTCTAGGCAAGGCGCGTTACCCCTAGACTCACCGATCCACCGAAGACTTTTCTTCACATAGTTTTAAGAGGTGCATCATCTTCAGCAATGCTGAGAACAACACTTGAAGGCATTCGCAAGATGGCTGATGGGACAAATTGCTATCTGAACTTTCCGAAAGTAGTGCAATAGGCCCATAGCAAAAACTACATAAATGGACTCGTTTCACATAGGGCAACGAAGTATTTTGGAGTATGCAAAGACGTATTGACTGTAATTCTGCACAATGCAAACAGATGGTGCCCCATTTTACTCCTGGTTGTTTTACACACAAGTTTTTTGTGTAAAGTTTGGAAAGGGGTGGACAGAACTGTTTCCTGAATCCATTCATGCCAAACTGCAATGTGCGTGAAAGATTTTAAGTTTGCAGTCACACTATGTACTGAGTGTGAGATACGCTGGATTATGCTTTCTTGCATCATTTGCAAGATGTACAAAATATGAGAATGTAGCAGGTGTATGCTTTAATGTAGTAGGTGTATGCTATTGAATGTAGTAGTGTATGCTATAATATAGTAGATGTATGCTTTCATGTAATAGAGTATGTGTAATGTAGTAGATATGCTTTAATGTAGTAGGTGTATGCTTTAATTAGTAGGTGTATGCTTTAATGTAGTAGGTGTATGCTTTAATATAGTAGGTGTATGCTTTAATGTAGCAAGGTGTATGCTTTAATAGTAGCAGTGTATGCTTTAATGTATGTAGGTGTGTATGCATTTAATGTAGCAGGTGTATGCTTTAATGTAGTAGGTGTATGCTTTAATGCTAGTAGGTGTATTCTTTAATGTAATGGGTGTATGTTTTAATATAGTAGGTGTATGCTTTAATGGAGTAGGTGTATGCTTTAATGTAATGGATGTATGCTGTAATGTAGTAGGCGTGTGCTTTAATGTAGTAGGTGTGTTCTTTAATGTAGTAGGTGTGTTCTTTAATGTAGTAGGTGTGTTCTTTAATGTAGTAGGTGTTCTTTAATGTAGTAGGGTATGCTTTAAAGTAGTAGGTGTGTCTTAATGTAGTAGGCTGTATCTTTAATGTAGCAGCTTGTTCTTTAAATGTAGTAGGGTGTTCCTTAATGTAGTAGTGTGTTCTTTAATGTAGGGTTTCTTAATGTAGTAGGTGTTCTTTAATGTATAGGTGTTCTTTAATGTAGTAGGTGTGTCTTTAATGTATAGTGTTTCTTAATGAGTAGTGTGTCTATAATTAGTAGTGGTCTTGTGATGTAAGGTAATGCTTTAAAGTAGTGGGTGTATCTAATATAGACTATCTATAATATAATATGCTTATAAGTGATGTGAGATAATGCTAATGTATAGTGTTGCTTTAAGTATAGGACTAAGTATAGTACTTAGTATGATATCTGAGTATAGCGTGGCTTTAATTATAGTGTGTTCTTATGATAGTGTGTTCTTATTATAGTGTCTTAATTAATGTCTTAAGTAGTCATCTTTAAGTATAGTAGCTAGTGACTATCTAACTATAGTTGTTATAAAGCTACTTAAACCAGAGACGCTCCACTAAGACATGTAAAGAGTTGACACGACCATAGCGATTGCTGTTTGCTTTCCACGGGCGATGATATGACAGGCAGCTAAACAGTTGTACCTCCAGTCAATGCAAGCGTTTGTGTTCCGTGTGTTCCGAACTCTTTTGTTAATGTCATGTCAGAGAGAAACAACACGATATACGGTGCAAATTCCATTCTTCGTTCTCGTCAGCTCCAATAGAAAGTAAGCACACATTCAGTCCCCCCCCCCCCCCCCCCCACTTCACCTCTCCTCTTATCCATCCTCTACCAGATATTTACCACTAGTGCTTATACATAACTGACCACCTTGACTAGTAAAGAAAGCACGCAAATTCACTCTGAGATCGATTGCGTGGTTCAATCTTCTATATGACGACCAGCATTATTCAGTAGAGCTTCATTCTACTCGTTTTTTTTTAATCTTTTTTTTTATTTTAATTTTTTTACTAACCATTACTAATGACTGTCTTGGGAAGAGCAAGGGAGAGAACTGACGCTAGTGATAGGTAGTGCTTTAATGTAGCAGTGTATCTTTAATGTATAGTGCTATGCGTCAAGTAGCAGGTTATGCATTAGTGTAGTAGTGAGTAGCTTTACATGTAGTATGTCATGCTTTAATTATAGGTTATCTTTAATGTACAGTGTTGCTTTAGTGTATAGTGTAGCCTATAATGTAGCAGTTATGCTTAGTGTAGTAGTGTAATGCTTAATGTATGGTACTTTAAAGTAAGGGTACGCTTAATGTAGCAGTGTATGCTTTATGTAGTGGTGTGCTTAATTATAGTGTATCTTAATATAGTGTATCTTTAATGTAGCAGTGTATGCTTTAGTAGTAAGTGTATGCTTTCATGTATAGTGTATGCTTAATGTAGTATTGTA
Source organism: Stramonita haemastoma (assembly GCA_030674155.1). Classification (NCBI taxonomy): domain Eukaryota; kingdom Metazoa; phylum Mollusca; class Gastropoda; order Neogastropoda; family Muricidae; genus Stramonita; species Stramonita haemastoma. The sequence goes on along the minus strand of CM060344.1, from coordinate 26,246,404 downwards.
TCTTTATGTAAGTGTATGCTTTATGTATATGTATCTTTAATTATAGTGTATGCTTTAATGTAGTAGGTGTTGCTTTAATTAACAGTTATCTAATGTGTAGTTATGCTAATGTGTAGGGACTTAATAGCAGGTAGCTTTAATGTAGAGTTATGCTTTATGTAGCAGGTGTATGCTTTAATGTAGTAGGTGTATGCTTTAATGTAGTAGGTGTATGCTTTAGTGTAGTAGGCGAATGCTTTTCAGCGTGGAATAGCGAGTACATGCTTCAGTATATTGTAGTAGTATATATTGGGGTGAGATAGCTCAGTGGTCAGAACACTTTCCCCAAGCTAAGGTTCAGAGCATGGGACATGGTTACCAAGTGGACTGGTGATCGTTTGCCCGCATTTGCTTCAGTACAGTCCCCCAGTTCACCCAGCTGTAAATGGGTACCTGCTCTCTTTAGAGTCAGGGGAGGTAAAGCAGCGAGGAGAGGAAATGGGCGCCGCCCTCAATATGCTGGCCGCTGGAGAAGCTGAGGCCTCTGACGCCTCGCTCCCCAACCACCCCATAGGTTTTGGGAACAGTTTTTAGCTTTACCTTTTAGTACATAGTATATAATTATGCGTTCATGAATATAAAGTAGAGGTTTTATGCTGTAATGTCAGAGGTAACAGGATAGTCTGGTGGTCGGAGTGAGGCGCTCGTGATCTGCTGACCCGGGGTCGAGTTTTTGTTCAAGAGGATTTTCCCTCCGGAGTTAACATCAGTGCCGACTCCACTTCCCCCAAAAAGTCCTTCGGATGAGACTATAAACCGAGTTCGCGCGTGTTAACGCACGCAGAACAGCTCGCGCACACGTTAAAACCCGTTCCGGTGTTTGGAAGACTAGGAAGTTGTGTGGTGGGGGGAACGGATGACAAAATTTACAAAAGTGCATACACACGGGCACTCGGTGTTAAAAAAGAAAAAAAAGTACACGAGTGTTTATTCCATTATCTTCGCAATGAAAGAATAAATAGATAACAAATAAATTAAATAGATGAATAAAAAAAAAAACCGTAGCAGATAGGCCTACACATTTTAAGCACATTATAGTAGAACTATGCTTCAGGGAGTGTAGGGAACATGTGTTTTCGTGTAGTAGACACATGTTTATGGTGTGATAGGTATATGCTGTAGTGTACTGTAGATGGCATTATCAATAACGTGTAAATGTAGTAGGGTAAAGGGTAGGGGAACAGAATAGCTCAGTGGTCAGAGCGCTCTTTATCC
>CM060344.1:26200150-26242650 GCA_030674155.1 Stramonita haemastoma | reverse complement strand
ATGCCCATCAAAGGAGAAAAACATAAAAGAACATCCCCAATTTGAATCATAATTGTTCCAACATAAACCCCATGGTCAAACAGCTCATTTAGAGGGAAAACTAACCCCCCCCAAAAAAAAGTTGCATTGAGAAAACAAAAAAAAGTGATTTTTCCGCCAAGTTTTCAACATCACTTTTCTCACAGCAAAAAAAACCAAAAAAACAACCACCAAAAAAACCGTCGTGATTCTTGAATCACTCTTAAATGAACAAATTTAAACCTGCACATACTGTATATAAATCTACAGAGCGAGAGAAACATTATGTACAGAGTAACAAGAACACAACCAACGACATAATAATGCATACAATCGAAATACACACGCAAAGTGTGCATGTGACAATTCATCCTCCTCTTTTGCTTTTATTGCTAATAGTTCATTTTAGTCGAATTTGCAAAAGCCAGAGTTGTATGTTATGGAGTTTCGACAAAAAAAAAGAGATCTGAAGGCAAGAGAGAGAGAGAGAGGAGAGAGAGAGAGAGAGAGAGAGAGAGAGAGAGAGAGAGAGAGAGAGAGAGAGAGAGAGAGAGAGAGAACATAGTATCGGAAAAACCAAGATATTTTCTCACTTAGTACTTCTGATAAACATAATAACCACCGCCACCAGTTCCACCACCACCACCAGTACCACCACCACCACCACCAGTTCCACCACCACCATTCCACCACCACCACCATTTCCACCACCGCCGTTACCACCGCCGTTACCGCCACCACCACCATTACCACCACCCCGCCATTGCCACCACCATTACCACTACCATTACCACCACCACCATTACCACCGCCGTTACCACCACCACCACCATTACCACCACCATCCATTACCACCCACACCGTTACCACCGCCATTACCACCGACCACCACCGTTACCACCGCCGTTACCACCACCACCACCATTACCACCACCACCATACCACTACCGTTACCACCACCGTTCCACACCACCACTTACACCACCACCATTACCACCACACCACCATTTACCACCACACCATTACCACCCATTGACCACCACCATTACACCACATCACCACCACCACTTACCACCACCAGTTACCACCTCCCCATCCACTCCCCACCTACCACCACCATTACCACCACCATTACCACCATTCCACCCCATTACACCACATTCCACCACCACCCTTACCCACACACCATTACCACCACCACCATTACCACCACTCCACCCTTACCCACCGACCATTACCACCGCCGTTACCACCACCGTTACCACCCGTTACCACCACACCGCGTTACCACCACCACCACCATACCACTAACCGATTACCACCACCGTTCCACCACCACCACTTTACCACCACCACCATTACCACACCACCACCACCATTACCACCACTGCCACCATTACCACGCCATTGCCACCACCATTTCCACCACCACCATTACACCACCTACCACCACCATTACCACCACCATTACCACCTCCGCCATTTCACTACCGCCACCATTACCACCACCACTTTACCACCACGCCGTTACCACCACCATTACCACCACCATTACCACCACCACCATTTACCACCACCGCCGTTACCACCACCACACCATTGCCACCACCTCCATTTACCGCACCATTCCCCACCACGTTACCACCGCCGTTACACCACCACACACATTCCACCACCGTTACCACCAGCCGTTTCCACCACCACCCCATTACCACCACCACCGTTACCACCACCGTTACCACCGCCGTTACCACCACCGTTACGCACCGTTACCACCGCCTTACCACCATTTACCACCACCACCGATTACCACCGCCATTCCACCACCATTTCCACCACCACCATTACCACCCCACCACCATTACCACCACCATTACCACCATCCGCATTTCCACTACCCCACCAATTACCACCACCATTATTACCACCACCAGCCGTTCCACACCACCACCATTTACCACCCACCATTACCACCACCACATTCACACACCATTTCCACCACCACCGTTACCACCACCACCATCCATTGCCACCACCATCCATTTCCGCCACCATTTCCGCCACCACCGTTACCACCGCCGTTACCAACCATCCACCACCTTACCCACCACCACCGTTACCACCACACCATTTCCACCACCACCGTTACCACCTTACCAACCACCCTTACCACCCGTACCCCGCTTACCACCACCATTCCCACCACCGTTACCACCGCCGTTACCACCATTTCCCACCACCGTTACCCCGTTACCACCCACCATTACCACCACCACCATTATCCACCACCCACCATTACCACCACCATTACCACCACCGTTCCCCACCACCGTTACCACCGAACCTTACCACCCATTCCACCACCACGCCGTTACCACCATCCACCACCACTTACCACCACCACACCCTTCCACCACCATTTCCACCACCACCTTACCACCGCCTACCACCACCGTTACCACGCCTTACACCACCACCACCACCATTCCACCCACCACCACCTTCCCCAACCACCACCATTACCACCACCACCTACCGCCATTACCACCACCATTACCACACCACACCACCATTACCACCACCACTTACCAACCACGCATTACACCACCAGCCGTTACCACACCGTTCCACCCTTACCACCACCACCACACTTCCACCACCGCCGTTACCACACCACCACCATTCCACCACCGCCGTTACCACCACACCACCATTCCACCACCACCACACCACCATTGCCACCACCACCGTTACCACCACCCGTTCACCTCCGTACCACCACCGTTACCACCGCCGTTACACCACGTTTACCACCACCGTCCACCCCGTTACCACCACCCACCATTACCACCACATTCCACCCATTTCCACCCACACCTTACCCGCACACCACCATTCCACCACCGCCGTTACCACCACCATTCCACCACCTTACCACCACTTACCACCCCACCACCACCACCATTACCCACCACCACCGTTACCACCACCGTTACACCTTACCACAACCGTTACCACCGCCGTTACCACCACACCACCATTACCACCAGCCTTCCACACCCACCATTACCACCACCACCGTTGACCACCACCACCGTTACCCACACCCACCATTACCACCAACCATTACCTACCACCACGTTACCACCACCACCAGTTACACACCACCACCCGTTACCACCAACCACCACCATTGCCACCACCGACCGTTACCACCACCACCACCATTCCACACCACGCCGTTCACTACCACCACCATTGCACACCGCCGTACCCACCACCTCTTACCACCACCGCCGTTACCACCACACACACCTTACCACCGCCGTTACCAACCACACCCATTCCACCACCATTCACCACCACCGTTACCACCGCCTTACCACTACCCCACCATTACCACCACCACCATTACCACCACCGCCATTACCACCACCATTACCACCACCATTACCACCCATTTCCACACCCATTACACCCGCCGTTCCACCACTACACCACCATTTCCACCACCGTTACCACCCCTTAACCACCACCCTTACCACCACCTACCACCACCATTACCACCACCACCACCATTGCCACCACCACCGTTACCACCGCCGTTACCACACCACCACCATTGCCACCACATTCCACCACCTCCATTTCCGCCACCATTTCCACCACCACCGTTACCTCCGCCGTTACACACCGTTACACCCCATTTCCATCACCGCCGTTACCACCCCGTTACCACCACCTACCACCACCACCCATTACCACACCACCATTTCCACCCCCGTTACCACCGCCGTTACCACCACCACCACCGTACCACCACCACCACCGTTACCACCACCACCACCCATACCACCACCACCACCCGTACCACCACCACCACCACCGCCCGTACCACCACCACCACCACCACCACCACCACCACCACCACCACCCATACCTCCTCCGCCAGTCATATCACCCCCATCGCCGTTCTGCTGCTGGTCGTCATGCAGGTTGAGGAAGGTGCCCTGGATGTTCTGACAGGCCACCCAGCGGCAGCCAGTGTACCTGCCCCGCACGGAGCCTTTGGACAGGTCCTGCACCTCCAGCACGAAGTACTTGCGGAAGACGGCAGTCACCTCCTTCTTCAGGGTCAGCCCGTCCGCTTTGGCCTGGGAGTACTCGTTCAGGTTGGCCTGGAAGCCGGAGAGACTGAGGGTCACGTTGGGGGCACGCTTGAAGGGGGTCTGGAAGTACACCGCTGTCGACTTGCCCGCCGCCGCGGAAACGAAGCCAGTCTCGCCTGAAACAAGGCAAGGCAAAATTCTTTGGCAAGGCAAGGCAAGGCAAAATTCTTTGGCAAGGCAAGGCAAGGCAAAATTCTTTTATTCGAGGAGAATAGATAAGCACTCGTGTGCTTTTTTACATCCAGTCCCCGCCCTTTTCAAGGATAACATTAAGATAAAAAGATAGCCTCAACTAAAAACAACAATTATAATGAGCCAAATACCAAGAGCAAGAAACCATACCAAGTATCAAACATCACGTGAGAAATAAAACAGAGATACAATATTAAGTTAATGTTATAAAAAAAAAGGCACTCATTCAGAAACGAAAAATAAGAAGTAAGAATCAATGATGATTTTGATTTGAATAAAAAACAACAACAAACAAAAAGCCAACAAAAAACAACAAAGAAACAAAAAGAAAACAAAACAAAACAAGAACAAAATGGCGCAATAATTAAAGATCAAACATGAGAAAATGATGAGGTTAGATGACTGAAAACATCAATCCACCACCATCTATCATCAAAATAAGTCCCATAAAACATAAGATTTTGATATAAGGGGAGAAAGAACAACAACAACAGGTAAGAAATAAGACTGAGATACAATATTAAGGTAATGTTATAAAAGGCACTCATTCAAAAACGATCGTATGAAGTAAGAATCAATGATGATTTTGATTTGAATTTTAATAAAACAAACAAAACAACAACAACAACAACAAAAACAGGAGCAAGGAGCTGGTTTGGATTTGACAGCGTAAAAATAGGGAATAAAAAAAAAAAGACTATGGGTGATGGTAGTGATGGCGGTGGTGGTGGTGGTTTGGGTGGTGTTGTTGGTGGGTGTTGTTGATGTTTGGTGGTTTTGACGTTGATACTGGTATTGCTATTGCTGTTAATTACTCCTCCACCCCACCTCACACACAGACACAGACACAGACACACACACACACACACACACACACACACACACACACACACACACACACACACACACACACACACACACACATCTGCATAGGCGGAGTGTAAATGCGACGTGGATAATCATTGTCCCTATGAAAAGGGTCACACAATAAACATGTATACACAGAATAAACCAGAACAACACGCTGAATATCTACCTGAACAAAATACTACAATATTCTGTGGTGATTCCGATGCAAGAACGGGTTGTTAAGAATATCTTATTTGAATGGATTATCGGGGCGGAAAAAACTGTTATGAGCTACCGTGCAATCACATTTATAATTGATTATGTGTATTGGTAATGAAATGTGGATATCGAATGGTTGCACATTGGGAGATTTACGAGAACATTTCACATGTTTTCGACCACACCGTTGTAGTGTTGTCCATTATTTTGCCTGTTCTAAATCTATCCAAAATGATGTGCGTCATATGAAAGTGGATCAATTAACAGAGTACTCTGATCACTGCCCAGTCCATTTAGACATTTTTATATCAAGAATGCATATCTATAATGTTAAAATTGAACAATCGAAAAAAAAAAAACAGATAAAATAATCCAAAAGAAAATAACAAAATTACTAAGAATCTGTCACCCTCTTTTCTTTTTTACTGGGATAAAAACTGAAAAGAAAGATTATTTTCAAAACCCTTTTAAACTGCCGACCATGCAGCCACGTGTAGAAGATGTAAAACAGAAAATGTGTATTACACTAGACGCATGTAACCGAAAAAAAGACGGTGTTGATTTTTTTTTTTAATGTGCAAAAATCCGTGAATGAATGTACTGAAGAGTTTGTCAGTAACTTTTACTGATCCAGCAACATTAAATTTGAAACTTAAGTAACGAAAAGCATTAATAAAAAAAAAAATAATAATAAAATAAAAAAGACAAACAGTTGTTTGACGGACATTGTGCCAAATTAAAAAAAACAACGAAAAAAGCGAAAGAAAACCTTTATAATTTATTATAATTACATTGATCGGTAGCCGTTTGAAGTTGCTATTCGACAAAAGTATCTTTTTCCAAGAAAAAAATGTGAAGAAGGAAAATTATAGGCGCGTATTCAGCAGATTTCGTACCAGTTGCCATGATTTAATGATAGAGCAAAGGAGATATACAAATATGCCAAGAGAAGGAAGAAAAGTGAACTGGTTTAACAAAACAGAAGACAAGTACCACCTGCTTGATGTTTGTATACCATATGATGATTTAAGAAAAAAAAAAAGTGTTTATCGAATGTTAAAGATAAACAAATGAATTATATGAATACCAACGAGAATGTAAGTTGTTCAACAACTAGGACTATCTGTTAGACGTGATCAATATGTAAATGCTCCTTTTTTTTCCAGAGGAGCGAGAGCATAGACAACTTCCATAAATTTAAGAAACTACATGCTCTGAAAAATGTTGAATACACTTCTGTTTTGTGTCAAGTAGGTCTTGTTCTACAATAAAGTTTTCTAATTCTGATTCCGATAGTGAGTCACACACACACACACACACACACACACACACACACACACACACACACACACAACACACACACACGCACACACACACACACACACACACACACACACACGCACACACACACACACACACACACACACACACACGACACACACACACATACACACGCATACACACACACCACACACACACACACACACACACACACACACACCAACGCACACACACACATACACGCACACACACACACACGTACACACACACACGCACACACACACACTCACATTTTCTGGAGGCAACAAAGCGGTCCAATTGTTTGATTTTCCTTCCAGCCCGGTTATGCAGAGCAATAATGTCCGAGGTAAGATTGTCCATTCCTGTCAAAAAGGTCTGCTTCTCCTGTTCAAGGTCTTCCCTCAGCTGAGCTATCTGCTCATTGTGGGCATTGCTCAAGTCACCAACCTGCATACACACGGGGACCGGATGAAAAAAAAGCACATGATTGCTTATTCTGTTATCCTCGATATAAAAGAATAAATAAATAATTAAAAAAAAACACCTGGAGGAGATAATTGAATAGAGTTAAATGAATTTTAGTTCAAGAGGATTATGACATAAGCAAACATGTTTATTTTTTTTAATACAGCCAGCCTTCTGGGCAAGAAAAGCACTAGAAAACCACCACAACCAAAAAAAAAAACCCATCTCAAATCAAACAACAAACTATAAAAACTTTCACCAAAAATGAAAAAAAATCAAATCGTCCAAAATGTCAAGCATATAATTATTCTAAGCATGCAACTTTGAAAATCTGATTGGGGAGAGAGAGAGAGAGAGAGAGAGAGAGAGAGAGAGAGAGAGAGAGAGAGAGAGAGAGAGAGAGAGAGAGAGAATCAAATCAAATCAAATTCTTTTATTTCGAGGATATTGGATAAGCATACGTGTGCTTTTTTTTTTTTTTTTTTTTTTTTGCAACGGATCGTCAACCTTATAAGGGATAATAATTATTATCATAGAAAAAACATAATAAAGGCCACACGCACAGAGAGAGAGAGGGGGAGAGAGAGAGAGAGAGAGAGAGAGAGAGAGAGAGAGAGAGAGAGAGGAGAGAGAGAGAGAGAGGAAAAGAATAGAGAAACAATAGAAAAGAAAACATTTTTTTAAAAAACAACAACAAAAAAAACACGATAACCATCCAAACAGTTCACTCACCTTAGAGCCATTGAGGTAGTCAACAATCTGTCTCTGTAACTCTTCCTGGGTGTGATCAGCCAGAGTCCTGGCCTCAGACAGATCCGCCTGCACCAAGTCAATCTCCTTCCGTCCCGCAATCGCCTGCACCAAACACAGCACGTGACAACCAGTGCAAGAGAAGAGGACGTAGGAGAACATAGAGGAGGCTGAGAAGGAGGAGGAGGAGTAGTTGAAGAAAGAGAAGAAGGAGGAAGGGAAAGGAGAAAGATCAGACTGTTCCTGCGCCCACTCTGTTACTGTCACACATACCTTGCGTCATCTTCTTTCTTTCTTCCTCCTTCCCTGAAAGTTCTGACCGGGAAGTGTGTCTCTGTGAGCGGAAAATAATGTGTCACGCTGCCGTTAATAACAGTACCTGACAAGTTAAGTCGGGCCCAGCCAGCGCACTCGATGTCAGCTTGTAATTATAAGAGAGAATTGTTATCTTTCTTTAAGTCTTTCAGAGAAAACAAAAGGGCAGGAGAATAGAGACCAAGGAGGCAGAAAATAGACAAGAGGGAGCCGGAGGTAGCTGGAAAAGTAGAGAACAAGGCAGAAACAGAGAGATCTGCTGTGACATGCAGTGGTATAAAATATTTTAAAAAAATGTTAATGATTGAAAAAAAAGATTTTTTTTAGCACCGAATTTCCAGAATGCGGGGATGTTATTTATACTGACAGGATCCTGACATCCGTACAGTACAGGGGAGCCTTGTGTCATTTTATATTGGCTACAGGGTTGAAGGAGAATGAGAGAAAAAAAAGATGAGAAATGAGAAGGAAGAGATGGAAAAGAAGTAGAAAGAGACGGAGGAAGATGATAGAGAAGGAGGAGGAAGACAATAATTAAAAGAGAAACTCCGAAACGCTGAAATTGCTTTAATGCATATGGGCCTTTGGTCCCGATACCTGTGAAGGTTTGTACAAGGGTGAAAAGAGGGGAACAATCATAGCATCTCACAAGCTTTCTTTAGACCTTGGTAATACAAAACTGTATACCCATACATGCATATTACGTAAACACAATTGAAGTGGTAACTGAGGCCAAACACGTGTACAAACACAATTTAGGTGTCTATTCTATTTTTGATTTAGTTTATTCTTTTATTTAGAAGATAATGGAATAAGCGGGGTGCTTTTTTACAACCAGTCCCTGTGTGTATGCAGTTTCGAAAATTTTGTCATCCGTTCCCACACCGGCACACAATGGCCTACTTTTTCGAAAAGCGGAACAGGTTTTCACATGTGCGCAAGATGTTCTGCGTGCATTCGCACAAGGGGCCTTGGTTTATAGTCTCATCCGCAGGACTTTTGGGGAGAGTGGAGTCGGCACTGATGTTAACTCATGAGGAAAAATCCTCTTGAACGAGATTCGAACCAGGGTCAGCAGGTCACGAGTGCATCACTCTGACCACCAGGCTCTCCCATCCCAATGCCAGAGAGAGAGAGAACTCGAACTCGAACTCGAACTCGAATGTTTTATTGAAGAAAGATAGGTAAGCCATGAGCTTATTTAAAGACACCAGGTCCTCATTTAAAAAAAGCAAAAAATGAAACCAACAACAAACCTACTGAACACAATCAGAAAGAATTATATAATATATATGTATAATAAAGCAAATGATAAACTTGTTCACTTAATTATTGATATAACCAACTATCCAACTACACTCACAATTACAGGAACAGGCACAGGGACACACACACACACACACACACACACACACACACACACACACACACACACACACACACACACACACACACACACAGAGAGAGAGAGAGAGAGAGAGAGAGAGAGAGAGAGAGAGAGAGAGAGAGAGAGAGAGAGAGAGAGAGAGAGAAGGCTAGGAGCTGAAAAAGAGGAGGAAAATGAGGAGAAGGAGTAAAAGTAGGCGGAGGAGGAGGACAAGAGAAGAAGGAGCAGGATGAAGAGGAGAAGGATGAGGAAAGGAAGAAGTAGGCCTACACCACGTTACACTCTGTCCATTCCATTTAGTTATTAACTTGGACCATTGCTTATGTCTACACAGAAGAAGTAGAGAGAGGAGGAGGAGGAGGAAAGGGAAGAGGAGGCACAGAGACGGAGATACGGACAGACAGGGAGGGGTACAGGGAGACTTGTTCTCAGCATGAAGGGTCTTACCTGTGCATTGAAACCGGCAATGATTTCATTTTGCTGTTTGACGATTTGTTCGGACTTTGGAACAAAGAAACCGGAGACTTGGTTCAGTTGTGCACCAGAGATGGCACACTGTGTAGCCGTCTTGGTCAGGCTTTCCCCGATACCTCCCAGCTCTTTTTCCAGTTCTGCAAAATAGGGTGACCACATTGTCATAGTGACGTACACATGACTGGGGTTATTTTTTAAAAAGTGCCTAAATACAATTCTGTAGTATCCTTTATTCTCTCTCTTTTTTTGGGGGGGTTAGGGGTTCGTGGAGACTCAATTCTGACCTCAGCAATCTGCTGTCTTGAAGAGTGAAGTTTGGTCTCCTTTGACGTGTTTAAAACATCAAAATGACGTAAGTAGCTATTGGTTTAGTTCATGTTCATTGTGTGTGACTTAGCTTGTCAGCCTTACCAACCGTTTAGCAATACTGTAATTGTCCTTAGATAGTTAAACACAGCAGCTCTAATTTCTAAAAATTTCCAGTAAGTTTTCCTTCTCTGTGTTACCCTTTACATATCAACAAACAGAAACGTTTGCATCAATGATCCTCAAGTTATTGACTCATTAACTTTCATTCAGTTATTTTCACCGCCTCATCTTCTGTCACGTCCTGTCCTACTTGTACCCATGCCGCTCATTTCCAATCTCTCACCTCAACCATACTCAGATTCTTTCTAAGCAAACTGTTCCACTCAAGACCAGCCCACTCGCTGATGTGTCTTCCCATCGTTTTCTCTGTCTGCCTCTTCATCTCCATCCTTGTACTGTTCCCTGTAGGACAGTCCTGGCTTGTCCAGGTGTTCGTGTGACGTGCCCGTACCACTTAAGTTTACGTTTTTTCTCTGAAGTCGGGGGATCTTCATTGCGGCCCATGTGTATTTAATTCTGATTTTCACTACTTTGTTAATCTCTGCGTGAGATACGAAAAAGTTTGTGCAAGCATATCATCTCCATTGCCAGTATCCTTCTTTCAATGGCTGCTGTTATGGTTCATGTTTTACATGTATACACAAAATGTGAATCCACCACATAAAGCACGGAGTGCACATGAGTCAAATTTAGTTATTGACATGTTAATAATGTGCAATAAAGTGCTATCAAATACAAAAACAGATTGAAAATCGGACAATTCTGTGCAACATTATTACAAATTGAAATGATAGACTGCAGGATTAGACAAAATGAGAAACGGGCAAGTTTATTTTAGTAACAGGTTGTCAGAATGAGTGCTTTGGTATTTTCAAAACACATTTAAAAGCAAAAGGAATAAAAATTATACCTTGATATTTCATTATAAGATAAATAAACATATCTAGTTTCATAATCAATCAAAATCACAAAATTGACAACTTGACCCCCTCCTGCCTTTAAGGGCTCCTAGCGCAAAATTGGGTAATGTGCTAAGCGACTCATTTCGTGGTGGAGCGCCACAAATATGGATATGACCCAGGAACACAGTCTGATCTTGAAGGTGATGGCTATGATCCTCTTATTTAAAATTAATCACCTAAAACAATTGCTAATGCAAGTCTCTGTGTATGTAAGTAAACTTGTCAAGAGCGCCTGGTCATGTCAATTACTTTTCTTTCCCTGTGAGGGAAAGTTTCCCAACACACTGTGTGTCCTTACCGAGACAACAATGGTGTCTACACTTCAAACTTAGACACTTTTAATCTGCTTCAGAGAGAGAATGATACTCAAAGCACTATTTATTTACACCCTCTTCTGAGGGGTAGTGGCTAATGCCTACCTCATTGTCATTGTCATGGTCTTTCCAGCTTCTCCCTCTTTCAGAGGGGGTGTGGCCTAATGCCTACATCATTGTCATTGTCATGGTCTCTCTGCAGTTGCTTACCGTCCACCAGTGTGGCGAGCTTCTGGATGTCGGCAGAGCTGATGGCCTGTTTGTGGGGCTTTCCTCCTTTCACGGTAGGTTTTCCTTTGGGCACTTTGGGTTTCTCTATTTTCACATAGGGTTTCCCCTTTCTCGCGAGGAGTTTCACTTTTCTCCCGTAGGGTTTCTGTCTTCTTGCGCGGCCTGTCTCTCCTGCGACCATGACCAAGGCCACGGTTACAGCCAGAGCTAACAGCACCACCTCTCTCATCGCTGCTCTCTTCTCTAAGCTGGCAACAAGACCCTTAGCTTAGGAGAAGGTTTAGAGGGAGAACGAGGTCTGGTGAAAAGAATCCAGAAGAATTCTTCAGAGCCAGTAACTTCAAAGATAAAAAATCCTGACAAACAGGTTGTTGTTGGCAGGTGTGGCTTGATTTCTCTGTCGGAGCCTTTTATAGTTCGGTTTCGTTTGGCCTCTATCCCTGTGCTGAGGTGGGGCCTGTGTCTCTTTTTCTTTCCTATTGTATTTTTAAAATTTTTATTGCTGATTGTTTATCAAACATTCATTACAGAAAGGGTGGAGCGAGTGATTATTTTTCAGGATAATGGTGGTGGTGGTGGTGGTGGTGCAGGTGGTGGTGATGGTATCTGGAGGAAGGTGGTGTGGTGGTGGTATTGTTGTCTTTGATGTTCTTGCTATTGTCGTTTTTGTTGTTGGTGGTGATGGGTGACGATGGAAGTAGTGGGAGTGGTAGGGGTGGTGGTGGTAGCAGTGGTTGCGGGGGGGAAACACAAATTGGAGGAGCAATGATGAAAAGAAAAAATACTGACATACAATGTTTAGCATCATCATCAAGAGAGAGAGAGAGAGAGAGAGAGAGAGAGAGAGAGAGAGAGAGAGAGAGAGGAGAGAGAATGAGAGAGAGAACACTGAACACTGATGAAAAGAAAAAATGCTGACATACAATGTTTAGCATCATCAGAGAGAGAGAGAGGAGAGAGAGAGAGAGAGGAGAGAGAGAGAGAGAGAGAGAGAGAGAGAAGAGATTTGACTTGATTTATTCTTTTGTATCGAGGATAATGGAACAAGCACTTGTGCTTTTTACATCCAGTCCCCATGTGTATCACTCACTCACTCAGTCCCATGTCCCAAAGGACGTAGGGGGACATGAGAGAAGACGCAACAGAGCTCTTTTTCCATGCTTCACGATCCTGTGTGGCTAGTAGGAGGTGTTGTGGGGTTGGGCGGTCCAGTCTTTGATGTTGTCAACCCATGATTTCTTTTGGCGGCCTCTTCTTCTCTTGCCCTCGACTGTTCCTTGCAGGATAGTTTTTGCTAGGGTGTTGTGTCTTATGGTGTGACCAAACCACATCAGCTTTCTCCTCTTTATGGTGGAGAGCAAAGGCTCTTTGGGGCCCACACGCTTTTTGATTTCTTCTTTCACATAGTTATTGGTCTTGTGTTCTTTGTATGATATTTTGAGGAGTCTTCTGTGGCACTTGTTCTCGAATGCTTGGATTCTCCTCTCTAACTCTGCTGTCAGAGTCCATGATTCACAGCCATATAGGAGGATAGATATCACGAGGGATTTGTAAAGGTGGTATTTGGTGCAGAAGCTGATATTGTTGCTTCTGATGATCTTCTCGAGTCTGACTAGAGCAGATGTTGCTGTTGCAATGCGAGCTTTCACTTCATTGTTTGATGTGCCATCTTTTGTTAGGATGGAGCCTAAGTATTTGAATTGGCTCACCTCTTCTAGTGTTTTTCCATTCATCTTTATTTCCGTGATGTCATTATTCGCGCTGTTGACCATGATCTTTGATTTCTCTGTACTGACCTCCATGCCGTATGCGCTCGCTCGATCTGTTAAATTGTCTGTGAGGATTTGCAGTTCTTGTTTGCTGCTGCCCATGAGGTCAATGTCATCTGCAAATCTGAGGTTGCAAAGGGGTCTTCCACCAATGGAGATGGAAGTGTGGTGGTTTTGCAGTGTCCGTGTCATGATGTTTTCGAGGAAGAGGTTGAAGAGTACAGGTGAGAGAAGGCAGCCCTGGCGAACCCCAACCGTGGTCTTGAAGAACTCACCCACGTGGTTGTTCATGAAAACTGCACTTTTTGCGTTCTCGTACAGAGCCTTGATGACTTCAATTAGGCAGCTGTCAATGTTGAAGTGCCTGAGTACTTGCCAGAGGCTGTCATGCCATACCCTGTCAAAGGCCTTTTTGAAGTCTATGAAATTGTGGTACAAGTCTTTTTGGTGTTGGAGATGCTTCTCTATCAGAATTCTCAGATTGAAAATTTGTTCCATTGTGCTTCGTTTTGGTCTAAAGCCCGCTTGTTCTTCTGCCAGGAGTTTTTCTGCTTGGTTTTTCAGTCTGTTGAGGACTACCTGCAGCATGATCTTGCTAGGATGACTTATGAGTGATGGTTCTGTAGTTCTGGCATTTCTTGAGGTTTCCTTTCTTTGGCAGGGGTATTACAAGAGACTGTGTCCATTCTTTTGGCCATTCTTTGGTGTCGTGGATCTTCTGACAAAGTTCTGTGAATGTGTGTATGCAGTTTTGTAAATATGTTCCCACCGGCACACGATGGCCTACTCTTACGAAAAGCGGAACAGGATTTAACGTTGTGGGAAGATGTTCTGCGTGCATTCGCACTCGGGGCCTCGGTTTAAAGTCTCATCCGAAGGACTTTTGGGGAGAGTGGAGTCACAGAGAGAGAGAGAGAGAGAGAGAGAGGAGAGAGAGAGAGAGAGAGAGAGAGAGAGAGAGAGAGAGAGAGAGAGAGAGAGGCAGGCAGACAGACAGACAGACAGACAGACAGGCAGCCAGACAGCCAGACAGACAGACAGACTGACTGACTGACTGACTGACTGACAGATAGACAGACAGACAGACAGACAGACAGACAAAGACATTCAGTGGGGGGGGGGGGGGGGGGGGGGGAGGGGGTTGGGGGGGCGGCTTGATCTGTTTTTAGAGCAGAGAACATGGGGAGGATGTCTAAGCAAGAGTAAAACATTCATAAAACTGAACGTGCCGGGAATAAGCGAAATGATTAGCATGCCTGATAAACGGCTGGTCCCCGAGATGAAAGGATTTCCTTCCCTCTTCACTAGAAAGATGCAGCTAGCCCATAAAAGTGTCAGGCTGTTTTTAGTGCAATTCTTTATTGCAGCTGTTGTTGCTTTGGGACAACTTAAATTTATTTACAGTTGAATGCCAAAGCATGTCACTGGGACACGGGAGGGGGGATAGGCATCATCACTGCTCTGGGTTCAGCTGGGGCTGAAACGTTCTGCATGAGGAGAAGAATGTGTGTGTGTGTGTGTGTGTGTGTGTGTGTGTGTGTGTGTGTGTGTGTGTGTGTGTGTGTGTGTGTGTGTGTGTGTGTGTCTGGTCTAAAGAGTGAAGTGCTAGTTAGTTCAAACAGGTGCGAGTCAGCTCAAGGCAAGGCAAGGCAAGTCAAGTCAAGTCAAGTCAAAAGCAGTCATGTCAAATGCAGTCCATTCAGTTGCAGGTCAAGTCACATGCAGTCAAGCCAGATCAGGCCTCGTTAGGGAGTTTCCTTTGATAATGTAGTATGTTGTGTCATGTTATGTTATGTTATGTTATGTTATGTTGTTTTATATTGTATATGAATTTGTCAATACCTTGCCTACATCGTTGAGTTTACAGTCACATGACGACGGTAACCTAAAGAGAAGGGACTTGTATAGGAGGGAAGGTGGCAGGATGGTTAAAACGTTCGCCTGCCAACAAGTAAACCGTGAGGTTCTGGGTTCGGTTCCCAGCCTCGCCCTTTCTTCCAGTTTGACGACGAAAAAAAATTGAACTGAATGTCATGGTAATTCGGATGAGACTATAAACCGAGGCCCCGTGTGCGAACGCACGTAGAACACCTTGTGCACACGTTAAAAACCCCGTTCCTCCTTTCAAAAGAGCAGGCCACTGTGTGCCGGTAGGAGCGGATGATTAAAAAACAAACACCAGCATGCACACAGGTGTCGTGTTTAGACACAATCCCTTAGGAACAAATCGGGAAGTTGGGGAGTCCCCAGGGTGGCCCGGGGCTGTATATATAAGAGCAGCCCGAATTTCACGCAGAGAAATCTGCTGACATAAAGTGGTATAAAAATAAATTGATTAAAAATTGTGTTGTATCATGTTTTATTGTGTTGTGTTGTGTTGTGTTATGTTGCAGTATGTATTGTATTGAACTGTATCGTATTGTATTGCATTGTATTGTATTGTATTGTGTTGTATTGTATATGAGTTTGATTCACGGCAAAGTTATCTGCGTGAAATTCGGGCTATTCTCCCTTGGGGGGGGGGGGGGGGAGTGTCCGCCACAAGAACAGCGTCACTGGGTTTTTTTTTGTTGTTGTTCTTTTCCCCGTCTGCATAATTTCTGCATTTGGTTCCCTATCAGAGTGGCCTTTTTCCTACAGAATTTTGCCAGGGACAACCCTCTTGTTGCCGTGGGGTTTTTTTTTACGTGCACTAAGTGAGTATTGCACACGGGACCTCGATTTATCGTCTCATCCAAAAAGACTAGCACCCAGACCACCAATCAAGGTCCAGTAGATTCAGGACGTTTCAGGCACAAACATGGGTTCGAACTACCGCACACTTGAAACCTGGACTTTTGACTTTCAAGGCAGGTGCGTACCTACAGACCACCACCGATCCACATAATGACTAACAGCTTGATATTGAGTTGTGAACCTTGTGTAATGGAGACGTTGTATTCTTTGTGGTTTTAGGTTCCTCTTTATGTTTTTTTTTTCTACAGGAGGAGGCATGTGTGTGTGTGTGTGTGAGTGTGTGTGTGTGTGTGTGTGTGTGTGTGTGTGGAGAGAGAGAGAGAGAGAGAGAGAGAGAGAGAGAGAGGATGTGTTAATCATTGCTTTATCATTGTCTCTGTTTTCTTTTCATCAATCTTGTTTTGGATTTGTTCAGGTTAGGTACTATTGAAGCTGACAGTAGTCTGTTATTCTTGTTGTTGTTGTTGTAGATTTATTCAGGTTAGGTACTATGGAAAGCTGGACAGTAGTACTCTTGTTGTTGTTGTAGATTTTATTCAGGTTAGGTACTATGGAAGCTGACAGTAGTCTCTTGTTTTTGTTGTTGTAGATTTTATTCAGGTTGGTACTATGAAGCTGACAATACTCTTTTGTTGTTGGTGTTGTTCTTTTCTTCTTCCTCTTGTAACAGAGTGGACATTGGCCCGTGTAATGTCCATCTCTGCACAGCTTCTCAGGTGGGTACAGCTAGCCAGTTAGGACGTGACCTCTAAAAAGAGGTTGCATAAATTCTACCGTTCACCATGAAGGCAAAGAGTATGCAATGGAGAGCTTTGACCACCACCCAAGGAAACAGAGCATCGCACAATTCGCAGGTGTGTCCGGATTTAGAAACACAACACTGCGACAGGGCTCTGATCGCATGGGAGGTAATCTACTTACCACCTCATCACATTCTTCTTCTTCTTCTTTGCAATTCCTCTTCTTTGCAAATCTTCTTTTTCACAATTCCTCTTTGCATTTTTTTTCGCAGTACTTCATGGAACTATTTCTTTGCAATGTTTGTCTTCTTTACAATTCTTCCCAACGGTTCTGCTTCTCCATATTCTTCTTCTTTGTTCTTCTTCTGTTCTTCTTCTGTTCTTCTTCTGTTCTTCTTCTTCTTCTTCTTCTTCTTCTTCTTCTTCTTCTTCTTCTTCTTCTTCTTCTGCTGCTTTGTTGCTGCTGCTGCTACTGCTGCTGCTATTGTTGTTATTTTCAGTAGTGATGATGAATGATAATGATGACGACGAGACGACGATAATAACAATAATGATAATAATAGTAGTAATAATAATAATAATAATAATAATAAATAATAAATAATAATAATAATAATAATAATAATAAAAATAGTAATATTAATTATGTTTTATGCTTTAATTTATTTGCTACATTCCAGCGTAGTAGGTAGATCTATATGGTTTACTGTTGTAGGTATATGATTTGTGTAGTGTATTTGGTATATGTTTCAGTGTAGTGTGATAGGTATATGCTTTAGTGTAGTGAAGTGTAGTGTACTGTACTGTACTGTTGTGATAGCGTGTGTAGCCTAGTGTAGCGAAGTGTAGTGTAGTGTAGTGTAGGATATAATTACTATAATTATGTTTCAGTGTAGCGTAGTAGGTATATATTTAAGTGTAGTATGTATATGTTTTTTGTAATTTTTTAAAAAAGTATACACTTTAGTATAGTTCAGTAGGTATATGCTTTAGTATAGTTTAGTGGGTATATACTTAGTATAGTATTATATGGCTGTTTTTTTCACATGCGTTGCCTACGACGATCCTAAACGTCACCTGGTAGGACAAGGTCCCAAACAACACTGTCTTGGAAAGAGATGGATGCTCCAGCATGTACACGCTGCTGAAACAGAGACGAATGTGTGGCTAGGCCATGTCATACACATGGGTGGCGGGAAGATTCCTAAAGACCTCTATGGAGAACTAGTGCAGGGGAAACGCTCCACAGGCAGACCACAGCTGCGATTCAAAGACGTGGGGCAAGAGGAATATAAAAGCCCTGAACCTCGACCAAAACAACTGGTTAGCAATAGCCCTTGTCAGCCTGGAGACAGACTGTGCAGAAAGGTCTCTCCAAGTTGGAAGAGACACTTGCTCAGCAGCACGAGGCAAAAAGAAAAAGAAGAAAGGCTGCAGCCAGGCAGACAGACCAGCGTCAGACTTCATCTGTGCCCTCTGCCATAGAGACTGTCATTCCCGTGTGGGACTGGCCAGCCACAATGGATGCTGTTCCAGAATTAACATATAGAGCGCAACTCCATGGTCTTACGAGACTGAAGGTTGCCAACGTTAGTGGGTATATGAGACTATCCACCACATGTAAAGTCGCATCGCACCACAGATCAATATTGTTTTGCTGCCTTATCTTCGGTGACGTCCCGTCCTGCTGGTCCTAGCTGCTTATTTTACTTTTCCCCCCACGGCCATACCCAGATTCATTCTGTCTCACTCTCAGGGTCGAACGTCCACAGGGAGCCCATCGATATCAGGCCGCCACAGGGCCACCAGCCAGAAGGGCCCTGCACTGCTGCTGGGTCAGTTCGGTGGTGTTCAGTGGTGCCTGTTCTGAGCTAACATACGCAAGCAGGACACCACCTACTAATCCCCCTACTAACGACAGTATCAGCTCAGTCACGGAGCCAGACTGATGAGTTGCCCACTCGAGATGGCAACACCACAACGTCCTTCAATGACCGCCCTCCTCGAACCTCCAACCCCAAAGGCTTTGACACAAACTCACCGCAGGCACATGTATGGGGAAACCAAAACTGAGGTCACCATGAGACCAGAGCAACTGTGACCACCAGACCAGAGGCAATTTTTATTGTAAAATGATCAGTGATAGCGAGTATGACGCAATGGTGCTGCTAAAGGAAGTGCATAGGCTTTGAGACTACTTGACAGGGTTGTATTCTAAGTTTCCTATCATAATATATCCCGGCGCGCCGGCGTCGACTGGCCCAGAGATACAGACACCTGCAGTGTTGGTCAGGTAATTAGAGCAACACTCTCAAATTCGCATCTGTAAAGTGGATGAAGCTCGAATGTGTGGTCCCAGTCTCCCCACTGAGCCCTCAGCACACTCACTCTGGGTAAGAACTGGCTGGAGTTAAAAAAAAGAAATCCTTTTGACTTTTATGAGATTCGAACCAGCGACCTTTCAGTCCGAAATCCAAGGTGCTAATCACTGCGCCGTGGCGGCTGGTGAAAGGTCAAGTTTTAGTTGTGAACATGTCATCAATTTGCAATAAAGAGGCTATTGAACACAGAAAACAGATTGAAAATCGAACAATTCTGTCAGAAGTTATTCTGGCCCCTGGAGTAGCTGAGGTCTCTGATGATTCGCTTCCTTATGACCACATAGGGTTATGGGACACCTTTATCTTTTTCTTTGTGTAAGTAGGTATATGGTTTAGTGTAGTAGGTATATGGTTTTAGTGTAGTGCTGTAGGTATATGCTTTAGTGTAGTTAGAAAGTAATTAATTTCGTGTCGCAAGTACTGCTTTAGTCAAGTGCACTAGGTATATCAGCTGCCATAGGGCACTTGTTAGTGTCTTGGGTTATAGACTGGAAGGTAACAGATTCGATTTTATGAGTCATAAGGATTTTTTTTTTTTACTTAGGCCGGCTCCTATCCATAGTGAGTGTGCTGTTAGCTCATTGGGAAGACTGGGACCACGCAGTCAAGCTTCATCCACTTTACGGATGCGAATTTGAGAGTGTGGCTCAAATCACCTGCCCAGCACTGCAGGTGTCTGTATCTCTCGGGCCCGGTTAACGCGGGGATATATTATGACAGTAAGCGTAGAGTATAATCCTGTCAAGGAGTCTCAAAGCAGATGCACTTCCATAACAGCATCAATACGTCATCCTCAATATCATTGATCACCTTGGTTGTTGTTTTTTTTTAAATGCTTCTAACTGGGTGGTCCCACCACTTTTGGTGAGATGGCCTACTCTTACGAAAAGCGGAACAAGATTTAACGTGTGCGCAAGATGTTCTGCGTGCGTTCGCACACGGGGCCTCGGTTTACAGTCTCACCCGAAAGACTTTTGGGGAGAGTGGAGTCATCACTGATGTTAACTCCAGGGGAAAATTCCTCTCCAACGGGAATCGAACTCGGGCCGTCAAATTGCCAGTGCAATGTTCTGACCACTAGGTATCCCGTCCCCCAAGAGGGCAGGTACCCATTTACAGCTGGGTGAACTGGGGGAACTGTACTGAAGCCAAGGCGCGCAAACGGTCACCCATCCAACTGGTAACCACGCTAGATGCTGCTTAACTTGGGTGGGGGAAAGCAAGCGCTCTGACCACTGAGCTTTCCCTTCTCCATAATTATATGCTTTAGTGCAGTAGATATATGCTTTAGTGTAGTGTAGCAGGTATATGCTTTAGTGCAGTAGATATATGCTTTAGTGTAGTGTAGCAGGTATATGCTTTAGTGCAGTAGATATATGCTTTAGTGTAGTGTAGCAGGTATATGCTTTAATACAGTAGGTATATGCTTTAGTGCAGTAGATATATGCTTTAGTGCAGTAGGTATATGCTTTAGTGCAGTAGATATATGCTTTAGTGTAATGTAGCAGGTATATGCTTTAGTGTAGTGTAGCAGGTATATGCTTTAGTGTAGATAGCAGGTATATGCTTTAGTGTAGTGTAGCAGGTATATGCTTTAGTGCAGTAGGTATATGCTTTAGTGCAGTAGGTATAATGCTTTAGTGTTGCAGTATATGCTTTAGTGCAGTAGATAATTATATGCTTTAGTGTAGTGAAGCAGGTATATGCTTTAGTGCAGTAGATATATGCTTCAGTGCAGAGGTATATGCTTTAGTGTAGCAGGTATATGCTTTAGTGTAGCAGGTATATGCTTTAGTGCAGTAGATATATGTTAGTGCAGTAGGTATATGCTTTAGTGTAGTAGATATATGCTTTAGTGCAGTAGATATATGCTTTAGTGCAGTAGGTATATGCTTTAGCGCAGTAGATATATGCTTTAGTGCAGTAGGTACATGCTTTAGTGTAGTACAGTAGGTTTAGACGGTGGCAGGATGGTTAAGACGTTCGCCTGCCAACAAGTAAAATGTGCGGTTCTGGGTTCGATTCCAGCCTTGCCTGTGTTCCCAGTTTGACAAAAACATCAAACTGAATATCAAAGTCACTTGGATAAAACTGAAACCAAGGCACGGTTTGCGAACGCACGCGGAACAACTAGCGCACACGTTAAAAATTCCGTTCCACCTTTCGTAAGAGATAGGCATGTGTGCCGGTAGGAGCAGATGACAAAATAATAACCAGCATGCACACAGGTGTGTTGTTTAACACAATCCCTAGGGAAAAATCGGGGAGTTGGAGTCCTCAGTGCGGTTCGGGGCTGTACATGGCAACGTTATGACAGCTCCTGCGACGGCACTGGAACCATGCGTATCGGCGATTGTCATTCCAATGAGCAAGTTCCAGCAACATGGAGAATGGGGGGGGGGGGGGGGAGGTCTGTTGCATGGGTCAAAGTTTGTCCATACTAACTTACCCAGAATTTGGGCCCTATAGTCTAGAGCGCAACTCCATAGTCTTCCGAGACTGATGGATGCCTACAGGATACTAGGCTTATGTTTGAGTGTAAAGGTATATGCTATAGTGAAGTAGGTATAGGTTTTAGCGTAGTAGGTATAGGTTTCAGTGTAGCGTAGAAGGTGTATGTATTAGTATAGTAGGTTTCGTCTTTAGTGTAAAAGGTATTAGGCTTTAAGGCAGAAGATTTATGTTTTAGTGCAGTAAGTTTAGGTTTTAGTGCAGTATAGCAAGTATAGTAGAGTATAGTAGAGTATAGTATAGTATAGTATAGTATAGTATAGTATAGTATAGTATAGTATAGTATAGTATAGTATAGTATAGTATAGTATAGTATAGTATAGTAGGCTTATGCTTTAGTGCAGAGGTATATGCTTTAGTGTAGTAGACAGTGTAGGAGGCCTATGCTCTAATGCAGTAACTATATGTTTCAGTGTACAGTTGCAAGTATAATGCTTTAGCGCAGCGTAATAGTCTAGTATTATAATTGTACTTTAGTAAAGAGTAGTGGCTTAACGCTTTAATGTAGTAGGTATATGTTTCAGTGCAATATAGTAGGGTTATGCTTAAGTGGAATGTATGAAGTATAATGTAGATTTTCGTGTAGTAGACACATACAAGGTAAAGGTAAAGGTGTTCCATAACCTAGGCGGTCTTAGGAGAGCGAGGCATCAGAGACCTCGGCTTCTCTGGGGGCCAGCATATCGAGGGCGGCGCCCGTCTCCTCTCTCTCTCTCGCTGCTTTACCTTCCCTGATCCTAAAGGGGGCAGGTACCCATTTACAGCTGGGTGAACTGGGGGACTGTACTGAAACCAAGGCGCACAAACAGTCACCCATCCAACTGGTAACCACGCTCGACGCTGCTTAACTTTTCTGGGGGGAAAGCAAGCGCTCTGACCACTGAGCCACCCCGCCCCCAGTAGACACATGTTTTAGTTTAATAAGTATATACTCCAGTGTAGTGTAGAAGTCATGTTTAATAAGTATATACTCCAGTGTAGTGTAGAAGGCATGTTTAATAAGTATATACTCTAGTGCAGTGTAGAAGGCATGTTTAATAAGTATATACTCCAGTGTAGTGTAGAAGGCATGTTTAATAAGTATATACTCCAGTGTAGTGTAGAAGGCATGTTTTGTTTAATAAGTATATACTCTAGTGTAGTGTAGAAGGCATGTTTAATAAGTATATACTCTAGTGTAGTGTAGAAGGCATGTTTTAGTTTAATAAGTATATACTCTAGTGTAGTGTAGAAGGCATGTTTAATAAGTATATACTCTAGTGTAGTGTAGAAGGCATGTTTAATAAGTATATACTCTAGTGTAGTGTAGAAGGCATGTTTAATAAGTATATACTCTAGTGTAGTGTAGAAGGCATGTTTAATAAGTATATACTCCAGTGTAGTGTAGAAGGCATGTTTAATAAGTATATACTCCAGTGTAGTGTAGAAGGCATGTTTAATAAGTATATGCTCTAGTGTAGTGTAGAAGGCATGTTTAATAAGTATATACTCTAGTGTAGTGTAGAAGGCATGTTTAATAAGTATATACTCCAGTGTAGTGTAGAAGGCATGTTTAATAAGTATATACTCCAGTGTAGTGTAGAAGGCATGTTTAATAAGTATATACTCCAGTGTAGTGTAGAAGGCGTGTTTAATAAGTATATACTCTAGTGTAGTGTAGAAGGCATGTTTAATAAGTATATACTCCAGTGTAGTGTAGAAGGCATGTTTCATAAGTATATACTCCAGTGTAGTGTAGAAGGCATGTTTAATAAGTATATACTCCAGTGTAGTGTAGAAGGCGTGTTTAATAAGTATATACTCCAGTGTAGTGTAGAAGGCATGTTTAATAAGTATATACTCCAGTGTAGTGTAGAAGGCGTGTTTAATAAGTATATACTCCAGTGTAGTGTAGAAGGCATGTTTCATAAGTATATACTCCAGTGTAGTGTAGAAGGCATGTTTTATTTTAATAAGTATATACTCCAGTGTAGTGTAGAAGGCATGTTCTAATGGAGCAGACATTCCATTCAGTACAAAGGCATAAGGGGAAAAGAGAAGCATAGTAATGTTGTTTGAATGAATATTACAAAACAAAGACATCCTGATTTTTTTCGGAGTCATAGATCAAAACCAAACGAAAACAAAGGGCAGAGAGAGAGAGAGAGAGAGAGAGAGAGAAGAGTGAAGAGAGAGTAGAGAGGGAGATAGAATAGTGAGAGAGAGAAGAGAGACGAATGACGACAGACAGACAGACAGACAGAACAGAACAGAAACAGACAAGACAGACAGACAGAACAGGACGAGGGGGGTACAGACGAGACAGAAGAGAGAGAGAGACAGACAGACAAGACAGACAGACAGACTAGTGAGTAGACAGGACAGAAGTAAGAAGACCAGAGTGAGAAGAGAAAGTATACACAGGAGAACAGGGAGGACAACACGGCAGACAAAAGAGGGAGAGAGCGAGAGGGAGACAGACAAGACATCGATGGACTAGACAAACCAACAAACAAAGGCAGAGAAGTACAACGAAGAGGGGGGGGGAGGATTCAGACAGACAGATAAATAGAACAGAAAACAACAAAGACAAAATAGAAGAAGAAATGTCATAGATAATAAACAATAGACAGCAAACAGACAGACAGCACGAGAGACAGACAGACAGCAACAGCACCACAGACACGACACAAGGAGAAGACACACAGCACAACGAGCACCACACGACAGAGAAGCAGAGCACGAGAGCAGACAGACAGACACACAACGGACAGACATAGAGCAACACAACAACAGAGAGACAGACAACATATGATAGACAGAAAAAAGACAAAAACAGAGAAAGGGTGCACCAAACAAGTCAGAGACGACACACACAGAACGACACACAAAACACACACATGCAGCAAAAAAAACACATCACACACCATGTCACCCAACCAAGACACGCACAAAAAATAGAACTGAACATATGTAGACAAAAAGACAGAGACAAAGAGAAAAGGGGGGCAGCCAAACAAAGTCAGAGACAGACACACAGAACGACACAAAATAAACATGACAGAAAAAAAACTACACACTGTCACAACCTAGACACTGTCACAAACTACACACTGTACAACACAAACTCACACACTGCCACAAACTACACACATGTCACAAACTACAACTGTACAAAACTACACACTGTTACAAACTACACACTGTCACTACACACTGTCCAAACTACACGCTGTCACAACTACACACTGTCACACACTACACACTGTTACAACTACAAACTGTCACAAACTGCGCACAAACTACACACAGTCACAAACTACAAACTATCAGAAACTACACACTGTCACAAACTACACACTGTCACAACTACACACTGTCACACACTACACACTGTTACAACTACAAACTGTCACAAACTGCGCACAAACTACACACAATCACAAACTACAATCAGAAAGTACACACTGTCACAAACTACACACTGTCACAAACTACACACTGTCACAAACTACACACGCATACTCTGAGGCACGGTTTTGCCAAACACACCTACAAACCGTTCGATTTCTTTGAACAGAAACTATTTTATTAGGTTAACCATCATCAAGTATGTACAACTGATTTCGCCACAAAAAATGTACAAGATATTTTAACAACAAGGATTCGAATTCGATAAATCCATACTCCACAAAGATAAAAACAAATCCAGAACATCTCCAATAGGATTCCTTCTTGGTCCGACATAAACGTCGAAGTCAAACAGCTCTTTCAGAGGGAAACTAACTAAAACAATGTTCCATTTAAAAACAAAAATGATCATTCAGTTTTCAACTAAGTTTTTCACGTCACTTTTCCTGCTGAAAAAGTAAGGTCTTGATCTAGTTTTCCTATTCGAATCATTCACAAATGAATGACATCTGCACGCACTCTATATACAGCGAGAGAAACATTATGTACACAATAACAAGAATACAATCAGGACATGATATTGCACAGATTAGCGTGAAGCTCTAAAAGTGTACTTGTAGCAGTTCACCACCATTGTTATTCGCATTTATCGCCCACATTTCGTCTGGTCGGTTTTGCAATAGCCTTGGTCGTTGGTTAGGGAGATTCGCAGGAGAGAGACAACGACAAAAAAGCAGAAGAGCAGATTGGAGAAAAAAGGAGAGAGAGAGGGGAGAGAGAGAGAGAGAGAGAGAGAGAGAGAGAGAGAGAGAGGAGAGAGAGAGAGAGAGAAGAGAGAGAGAGAGAGAGAGAGAGAGGAGAGAGAGAGGAGAGAGAGAGAGAGAGAGAGAGAGAGAGGTTAAAGAAAAGACGATCATAAGAAATTAAGAGCTTTTCTCCTTCAGTGATTCTTAGCTTGTATTTGTACTACCACCATCACCACCATCACCACCGTCACCACCATCGCCGTTCTGCTGTTCGTCTCATGCAGGTTGAGGAAGGTGCCCTGGATGTTCTGACAGGCCACCCAGCGGCAGCCAGTGTACCTGCCCCGCACGGAGCCTTTGGACAGGTCCTGCACCTCCAGCACGAAGTACTTGCGGAAGACGGCAGTCACCTCCTTCTTCAGGGTCAGCCCGTCCGCTTTGGCCTGGGAGTACTCGTTCAGGTTGGCCTGGAAGCCGGAGAGACTGAGGGTCACGTTGGGGGCACGCTTGAAGGGGGTCTGGAAGTACACCGCTGTCGACTTGCCCGCCGCCGCGGAAACGAAGCCAGTCTCGCCTGAAACAGGAGCAAGGAGATGGTTTGGATTTGACAGCGTAGAAAGGAAATAAACAAAACTTTTATGTTACATAAGGGGCGGGTTATCTTAGTGGTGAGAGCGATTGACTATGGTTAAGCAGCACTGAGCGTGATTATCAAGTGGATGGTGGATCGTTTGCGCACATGGTGGACCAGTACAGTCCCCAGTTCACCCAGCTGTAAAATGGGTACCTGTCCTCTTTAGGGTCAGGGAAGGTAAAGCAGCGAGGGAGAGGAGATGGGCGCCGCCCTACACACACTGGCTCCTAGAGAAGCTGGGGTCTCTGTCGCCTTGCTCCCCTACGACCTCATAGATTATGGGACACTTTTACCTGACCTTTTACCTTTATTACGTATGTTATGGGTGGTGCTGGTGGTGGCGGTCATTGTTTTGGTGTTGGTGTAGGTGGATGTTTTTGACGTTGTTGGTGTTGTTGATGACACTGATGCTGCTATTGTTGTTTATTACTGCTCACACAACACACACACACCACACACACACACACACACACACACACACACACACACACACACACACACACACACACTCACATCTTCTGGAAGCAACAAAGCGGTCCAGTCCTCCTAATTTACGTCCAGCCTGTCCATGCAGAGCAGTAAGCTCCAAGGCGAGATTGACCAGTCCTGTCAAAAAGGTATCCTTCTCCTGTTGAAGGTCTCCACTCAGCTGGGCTATCTGCCCATCGTGGGCATTGGTCACGGCAGCAACCTGGAGGAGAGAGAGAGAGATTTGATTTGATTTGATTTATTCTTTTATATCGAGGATAATGGGATAAGCACTCGTGTGCTTTTTTACATCCAGCCCCGTGTGTATGCAGTTTTGTAAATGTCATCTGTTCCCACCGGCACACGATGGCCTACTCTTACGAAAAACGGAACAGGATTTAACGTGTGCGCAAGATGTTCTGCGTGCGTTCGCACACGGGGCCTCGGTTTAAAGTCTCATCCGAAGGACTTTTTGGGAGAGTGGAGTCAGCACTGATGTTAACTCCAGGAGAAAAAATCTCCTCGACCAGATTCGAACCCGTGTCGTCAAATTGCCAGCGCAATGATCTGACTACTAGGCTATCCGTCCCCGAAGAGGAGAGAGAGAGAGAGAGAAGAGAGAGAGAGGAGAGAGAGAGAGAGAGAGAGAGAGAGAGAGAGAGAGAGAGGAGAGAGAGAGTTCGGATTTGGATGGTTGATTCATTAGGCCATAGCCCCTCATGAAGGGGATAGTGAACAAAACATACACATGAAAAAACGTTAAATATCACATACACAAAACAAAATAATTTGGTCATAATAGATTTGTGACAAGAATCCTGACTATGATGTGGCGATTTCTCTCAACCTAAACGCTTTAAACAGAAAAAGACAAATTCCATACATATTTGTGTCAAACAGATGACATAAGTAAACTTTTATTCAAAACACATGGCTGTAAGTAATATTTTGGCAATAGATATCTCTGTCTAATTTCCTGATAAGCTGGACAGCATAGTACAAAGTGAACTTCATCTTCACTATCTGTTTTGCATAATGGACAAATTAAATCACTATCATTAAAGTCTTTATATCTAAAGTAATGCATTGTCAAATCAGACACACCTAATCTAAATCTAGTTATGATATATTTCAAGTTCAGATCCATATCAAGAGTCAAATATGATTTCAATTGATGTGAACTGGAAAAAGTTCTGTAGACTAAATCGTTCACTTCTTTGAATGTGATCATCAGAGAGAGAGAGGGAGGGAGAGGAGAGAGAGAGAGAGAGAGAGAGAGAGAAGAGAGAGAGAGGAGAGAGGAGAGGAGAGAGAGAGAGGAGAGAGAGAGAGAGCGTGCCTGCGCGAGTCTGTGGGCGTGCGTGTGTGTGTATGTGTGTATGTGTGTGTGTATGTGTGCGTGCTTGTGTATGTGTGCGTGCGTGTGAATGTGTGTGCGTGCGTGCGTGTGTGTGTATGTATGTGTTTGTTGGCTGGATGAGCGTTTAACAAACAAAAAGCAAAACAAACAACGAACTTTCTAACCAACCAACCAGCCAGCCAACCCAACCAACCAGCCAGCCAGCCAAGCAACAGTTCACTCACCTTGGAGCCATTGAGGTAGTCAGAAATCTGTCTCTGTAACTCCATGCGGGTTTGATCAGCCAGAGTCCTGGCTGCAGGCAGTTGTGCCTTCACCAAGTCAATCTCCTTCCGCTCAGCAGTCACCTGCACACACACACACACACACACACACACACACACACACACACACACACACACACACACACACACACATGGATACATACACACACACACACGCCCCCCCCCCCCCCCACACACACACACATGGATACATACACACACACACACACACACACACACACACACACACACACACATGGATACATACACACAAACAAATGGAGTGCAATTTATATAATTGTGTATGCATCACCTGCACACACACACACACACACACACACGCACACACACACACACACACACACACACACACACACACACACACACACACACACACACACACACACAACAGAACACAACACAAGCAACGCCGCCTGACGACCTGACTATGTAAAAGAGGAAGGGAGGAGGAGGGGACTAAAGGAACAGGAGGAGGAGGAGGAAGAAGAGAATGGAGAAGGAGAACAGGAGACAGAGGCACAGACAGACAGAGAGACAGACAAAATGTACAATGCAACAGACAAACAGAGGTACAGAGAGCTAGAGACACTCACTCACTCTCACTCAGTCCCATGTCCCAAGGGACGTAGGGGGGACATGAGAGAAGACGCAACAGAGATCTTTTTCCATGCTTCACGATCCTGCGTGGCTAGTAGGAGGTGTTGCAGGGGTTGGGCGGTCCAGTCTTTGATGTTGTCAACCCATGATTTCTTTTGGCGGCCTCTTCTTCTCTTGCCCTCGACTGTTCCTTGCAGGATGGTTTTTGCTAGGGTGTTGTGTCTTGTGGTGTGACCAAACCACATCAGCTTTCTCCTCTTTATGGTGGAGAGCAAAGGCTCTTGGGGGCCCACACGCTTTTTGATTTCTTCTATCACATAGTTATTGGTCTTGTGTTCTTTGTATGATATTTTGAGGAGTCTTCTGTGGCACTTGTTCTCGAATGCTTGGATTCTCCTCTCTAACTCTGCTGTCAGAGTCCATGATTCACAGCCATATAGGAGGATAGATATCACGAGGGATTTGTAAAGGTGGTATTTGGTGCAGAAGCTGATGTTGTTGCTTCTGATGATCTTCTCGAGTCTGACTAGAGCAGATGTTGCTGTTGCAATGCGAGCTTTCACTTCATTGTTTGATGTGCCATCTTTTGTTAGGATGGAGCCTAAGTATTTGAATTGGCTCACCTCTTCTAGTGTTTCTCCATTCATCTTTATTTCCGTGATGTCATTACTCGCGTTGTTGACCATGATCTTTGATTTCTCTGTACTGACCTCCATGCCGTATGCGCTCGCTCGATCTGTTAAATTGTCTGTGAGGATTTGCAGTTCTT
This sequence comes from Stramonita haemastoma, assembly GCA_030674155.1. NCBI lineage: Eukaryota > Metazoa > Mollusca > Gastropoda > Neogastropoda > Muricidae > Stramonita > Stramonita haemastoma. Next base: position 26,212,249 of record CM060344.1, on the reverse strand, counting down.
GTTTGCTGCTGCCCATGAGGTCAATGTCATCTGCAAATCTGAGGTTGCAAAGGGGTCTTCCACCAATGGAGATGGAAGTGTGGTGGTTTTGCAGTGTCTCTGTCATGATGTTTTCGAGGAAGAGGTTGAAGAGTACAGGTGAGAGAAGGCAGCCCTGGCGAACCCCAACCGTGGTCTTGAAGAACTCGCCCACATGATTATTCATAAAAACTGCACTTTCTGCGTTCTCGTACAGAGCTTTGATGACTTCAATTAGACAGCTGTCAATGTTGAAGTGCCTGAGTACTTGCCAGAGGCCGTCATGCCATACCCTGTCAAAGGCCTTTTTAAAGTCTATGAAATTGTGGTACAAGTCTTTTTGGTGTTGGAGATGCTTCTCTATCAGAATTCTCAGATTGAAAATTTGTTCCATTGTGCTGCGTTTTGGTCTAAAGCCCGCTTGTTCTTCTGCCAGGAGTTTTTCCGCTTGGTTTTTCAGTCTGTTGAGGACTACCTGCAGCATGATCTTGCTAGGATGACTTATGAGACTGATGGTTCTGTAGTTCTGGCATTGTTTGAGGTTTCCTTTCTTTGGCAGGGTATTACAAGAGACTGTGAGACAGAGCTAGAGACAGACAACAGATAAATAAACAGACACAGAGAGACCGACAGAGATACTAACAGACAGAGAGACAGGCAGACAGACAGACAGACAGACAGACAGGTCAGTTCTGAACATGATAGGTCTTACCTGTGCATTGAGATCAGTAATAATTTCATTTTGCTGTTTGACGATGAGTTTGGATTTTGGAATGAAGAAACCAGCGATTTCGTTCAGCTGTGCATCACTGATGGCACACAGTGTAGCCGCCTCGGTCAGACCTTCCGCGATTTTCCCCAGACCCTCTTCCAGTCCTGCGAGATACAAGAATTTCAAAGGACGTGTGTTTTGTTTGGTTGGTACGTACATGCCACAACACACAAATCCAACACCACTTAGTCAAGAGTGCTATATTTAGCGCGCCCCTTCCTTTTCCCTAGTCCAAGTGCTTATAAATAGCACCAGCTGGCCAGCATCTGGGCTGGGACAGGATTCATTTATGTATTGATTAATTTTTTTTATATTATTATTATTATTCTTTTATATCGAGGATAATAGAATAAGCACTCATGTGCTTTTTTTCATCCAATCAATCAATCAATCAATCAATCAAATTTTTATTTCCAGATGGTACATTGAGTAAGCAGCGATCTGCTTTTTTCCATCAAGCCATCTATCTAAAGAAAAGAAAAGACAAAAAAAATAAAATAAAATAATAGCAAAAATCAAATCCTAAACAAAACAAAAACCAACAAAAGACAAAGTAGAAAATCCCTAGCAAACAAAAAAAACCAACGAAAGAAAGAAAAGGGGAAAAAGCAAACAAACAATTAAAACAACAACAACAAACATTTCACCAACATTAACTTGCTAACATGATTTCAACAACTTTAAAATAAACTATGCCTATAAATAATACAAGCAACTACTATAACAACAACCAAAAGAGAAAATAAAATAAATAAAATAAATAAATGAAATAAATAAATAAAAAAATTAAAAAAAATATTTTAAAAATCTACTCGAAAGCCATACACACATATGCACATACACCCACACACCCATACACACACACACACACACACACACACACACACACACACACACACACACACACACACACACACACACACACACCCGTGCATCTACACACACACACACACACACACACACACACACACACACACACACACACACACACACACACACACACACACACACACACACACGGTTTGCGCTCTTCCACTCAGCTCGTATACTCGTAGGTACATGCACACATTTAAAGTCTTTTTTAAAAAATCATATAGTGTCATAAAAAAAACAATAAAACACACACACACACACACACACACACACACACACACACACACACACACACACACACACACACACACACCAGCTTATATCAATTACAATGTAACCAAAAAACATTAAGACTTAATAATAATAATAATAATAATAATAATAATAATAATAATAATAATAATAATAATAATAAAAATGAAACAAATTTTTAAAAAAAATGAATAAATACAACAACAACAACAAAAAAATTTCAAAATAAAGAAGTAAAATAATAAAAAATCTATAAGCAATTTATGTCAAATTACAATATCTCTATACTTCAATTCATACTTTATATTTTTAAAAGAAGATAAGGAAAAAACAACAAACACAACGATACCTTATAATAATACCCATCATCACTGAGAGGAAATAACATATACGCTAACAAACATACAATCAAACAAAAGAAAAACAAAAACAAACAAACAAACAAAAAACACATAAAAACACACCAAAAAACAAACAATCAAACCAAAACATCAAAGAACCAATCCACACGGATTATATATTAGAAGGAAGAAAAGAAAAAAACAACTAAAGCAACAATACCATATGATAATACCCATCACCACTGAGTGGAATAACATAAACATATGGGCATGCACACATTTTAAAAAAAAAAAAAAAAAATTTTTTTAATCATATGGTGTCAAACAGCTTATATCAATACAATGTCACCAACCATTATTAACAAACAATCAGACCAAAACATCAAAAAACCAATCCACACGGATTATATATTAGAAGGAAAGAAAAGAAAAAACAACTAAAGCAACAATACCATATGATAATACCCATCACCACTGAGTGGAATAACATAACAAACCTATGGGCATGCACACATTTAAAATTGTTGTTTCCTCCAAAATCATATGGTGTCAACAGCTTACATCAATACAATGCCACCAACCATTACCCAAGACCAAAAAAAAAAAAAAAAAAAAAAAAAAAAAAAAAAAAAAAAAAAAAAAAATCCATGAAATGTCATTAAGCAACTTATGTCAGATTACATTATCTCCACACTTCAATTCATACTTATGTTATGAGGAAGAAAAGAAAAAACAAAACAAAACAAAACAAACAAACAAAAAAACAAAAATAAAACCCCGAAAAACAAACGCAACAATACATATGATAATACCAATCTCCACTGAGAGGAAATAACATATACACTAACAAACATTCAAACTAACCAAAAAACTAATAAGCAAACAAAAGCAACAGAGAACCAAACAAACATAATGAACGAAAAAAAAAAAAACACCAAGCAAAACAAAACTAAAGCAAAAAACAAACAAAAAACAAGCAAACAAACAAACACAACCCCCCAAAAAAAACACACACAAAAAAACCCCACACACTCAAAAAAGAAAAAAAAATTTGGAGGGGGGTGGGAACGGGTGGGGAGGGGGTATCAAGAGGAAGGGGGAAAGCACAAACAGCAACCAGAAGAATTATGATAATGATTTATGATTATATTTCATAAATAAAAAACCCTACACATATGAACAAAAACAAACAAACAAACATTCAAACAAACAAACAAAAAACAAACAAAACACAACAAAAAACATACACAACAACAACCAGAACAAAAAAGTAAGGCCTTTCCACTTATCAAAATAATATAAATATAATAGTGCTAATAGTCTCATTAGTATAATTAATAAAATAAAATAAAAATTAAATATTTAACCTGAAACTATTAAACTGGGTAAGTGGAAAAAAAAAAAAAAAAAAAAAAAAAAAAAAAAAAAAAATCCAATCTAGTCGTCAAATCAGTGGTTTGGTTATCTCCTTGTAAATTTGCAGAATATACACGTGTTTACATACATCACTTATTCCCTATCCTGTTCAAAATTAAATTATAAAAAAAAAAAAAACCCTTTCTCCACCTTTTCCCCCTTCCACATACATATATAGCAAGCAAAGTGTAGCTTTTTCAGTCACAGTGAGCCACACGTGAAAGATTTTTCGGGGTTAGCAGAGAGTATCAATATCTTTAGTCTGTTCTAAGTATGGTTGATTGGATTGATGTGTAGTTCTTAAACATTTTTGTTTAAGATGGGAATGGGAATCCCCATGTGTGTCCAGTTGTGTAAATATGGTCATCTGTTCCCACCGGCACACAATGGCCTACACTTACGAAAAGCGGAACAGGATTTAACGTGTGCGCAAGATGTTCTGCGTGCGTTCACACGCGGGGCCTCGGTTTATAGTCTCATCCGAAAGACTTTTGGGGAGAGTGGAGTCAGCACTGATGTTAACCTCAGGGGGAAAATCCCCTCCAATGGGAATCGAACCCGGGTCGTCAAATTGCCAGCGCATTGTTGTGACCACTAGGCTATCCCGTCCTGACGTGTGTTGTTTGTTTGGTACGTACTACACAAAGCACACAAAACCAACAAAACCAAGGGGGGCGCAGATAGCCTAGTGATCAGAACCTTGCGCTGGCAATTTGAAGACCCGGGTTCGAGTCCGGTCGAGGAAATTTTCTTCCTGGAGTTAACATCAGTGCTGACTCCATTCTCCCCAAAAGTCTTTCGGATGAGACTTTAAACCGAGGCCCCGTGTGCGAACGCACGCAGAACATCTTGCGCACACGTTAAATCCTGTTCCGCTTTTCGTAAGAGTAGGCCATCGTGTGCCGGTGGGAACAGATGACAATATTTACAAAACTGCATACACACGGGGACCGGATGAAAAAAAGTACATGATTGCTTATTCTGTTATCCTCGATATAAAAGAATAAATAATATTTTTAAAAAACCCACTAAGTCAAGAGTGCTATATTTAGCGCGCCCCTTTCTTTTCTCTAGTCCAAGTATGGTCAGTTGCTTCTATAATTAGCACCAGCTCCCCCCCCCCCCTCACCCCCTACCCACCCATCTGGACTGGGGCAGGATGGACTAATTAGCCACAGAGAGGAGCTGAAAGTGGTGGAAGCTGACAGCTAAGTGGTTTGCTTTTTTGTCTTGGGATTTGTTTTCTTTTTCAAACAAACAAACAAACAAACAAACAAACAAACAAGCAAACCGTCATGACATTTAAACAATGCCATGTTTTCTCAGTTGGTTTGAGGGTGTTTTACAAAGTGTTGTAAAGGTCACCATTGATGTAGATATTTAAGTTTGTATCTTGTTTACTACTTTCAGTTACGGCAGATTCCTCCGCGTAAAATTAACACGCGAGTGTTTATTTCATGATCCTAGAAAATACCAGAATAATATAACACACAAATTAAGAGAGAGAAGAGAGAGAGAGAAGAGAGAGAGAGAGAGAGAGAGAGAGAGAGGAGAGAGAGAGAGAGAGAGAGAGAGAGAGAATATAACACACAAATTAAGAGAAGGAGAGAGAGAGAGAGAGAGAGAGAGAGAGAGAGAGAGAGAGAGAATATAACACACAAATTAAAAGAGAGAGAGAGAGAGAGAGAGAGAGAGAGAGAGAGAGAGAAGAGAGAGAGAGAGAGAGAGAGAGAGAGAAAACACTGAACACTGAACACTGAAATGATTTAATATACATTGGCCTTTGACCACAATATATTGGTTAGGCTTGGGTGAAGGCCTACCAAAGGGTTCTTTCATGTCATTGTAAAGCAAATGCACAAATAAGAAATGATTTATCACTGATTGAAGAAGAAAAACACACATTTTTTCTCTTTTTCTTGATTTTAAACGTCAAATCAACCACAACCTAATTACAGAAAGACTATAATATTTAGGAAAACCCATGCATATTGATTACGTGTCAAATAGCACCAGTTATTGGATACACTGCTTGAGAGAGCATTGTTTTGTTGATAGAATGAAAAATATATCTAGACAAACCATGCTTGCACTCATCATTTATTTTTTTACTACTCTGAGCAGATCTGGCAATGGTACATTAATACATTTGCTTAAAAAAAAGGGAAAGAAAGAGAGAAAGAGAGAGGGAGACAGAGACAGAGAGACAGACAAACAGACAGAGACAGACAGACAGACAGACAGAGACAGACAGACAGACAAAGAGAGACAAAGAGAGAGACAGACAGACAGAGACAGACAGACAGAGACAGACAGACAGACAGGACAGACAGACAGACAGACAGACAGAGAGAGAGAGAGAGAGAGAGAGAGAGAGAGAGAGAGAGAGAGAGAGAGAGAGAGAGAGAGAGAGAGACAGAGAGACAGAGAGACAGAGAGAAGAGAGAGAAGAAACAAGTTTCTCTATGTAGCCTGCATTTCTCATTCGTACTTCCAACTTACGTCCACCTGTTTGGAGAGAGTCTCCAGGCTTGGATAACCGACATCTCCGTGAGGCACCTTTTCTGGTTCGTGAGGCGGTCTACTTCTTCCGAGTAGGTACTGCCTTTAACTGCGTAGGGGTCGTCTCTAAATTTCCTGAAGGGCTTGTCACCTCTGGCGAAGGAGCCCTTCCCGGGACGTCTACCCCTCTTTCTGTTCCCAAAGCTTTTCTTCCCATATTCTTCCCCTGACACTAGGTATAGGACCAAGGCCAAAGCCAGAGCTAACAGAACCGCTCCTTTCATCGTTGCTCTTTCTTTCTCTCTCTCTGTGCCGCTGCCGTTTAGCTTAGGAACAGACCGTGGATTGAGAAGGAAGGTCTGGTGAGAAGAATCCAGGTATAAGTCAGAGAGACTTAACTTCAAGGGTGAAGTCCTGGCAAAAAGGGGGAGGTTGGCAAGCCTACTAGCCCTTTTTCTCCTGTTGCAGCTTGCTGTGTGTGGGGAGCTTTATATAGTCTTTGTTGATGATCCTTTTCCCAGCCCGTTTAGGTGTGTTGTTTTTTTTTTGAGGAGGCTTTTCCGTGTTGTTTGGGTTTTTTTAAAAAAAATTTCTTTTTTTGTGTGTGTGCGTGTCTCTTTTTGTTCGCTTTCTTTCTTTTTTTTTTTTTTTTTTTACATTGCTCTTGTTTGTTTTTCTTTCTTTCTTTTCTTTTATCGTTTATTTCCTTTTGTTGTGTATTTGTTGTTGTCAACAGTCTTTTTTTTGTTTTTTTTCTTTTCTTTTCTGTGCTCTCTTTGTTTTGTTTTTTTTCTTTGATTTTTTTTTTTATTTTCCTGAGCATTAATATCCATTTTTGCTTCTGTTTCATGTGTGTCATCAATAAGCCATTGCATACAGGTGGGAGTGGTGGTAACGATTATTGCCCTCCTTGTTGTTGTTGTTGTTGTTGTTGTGGTGGTGTGGTGGTGGTGGTGGTGGTGGTGGTGGTGGTGGTGGTGGTGGTGGTGGTGGTGTAATTATAAAACGAGGGTGGAGATGGATGTGGGGCCGGTGGGGGTGGTGGAGGGGGAGGGGGAGGGGGGGTTGGTGATGGTGATGGTGATGGTGGTTGTAATTTTGGATATTGGGATGTGGTGGTTGTGGTTTTGTTTGCAGCTCTCAAGTGTTCTTGTTATGGTTGTTATTGGTGGTGGTGGTTGTGGTAGTAGTGGCGGTGGTGGTGGTGGTGGTGGTGGTGGAGGTAGTGGTGGTGGTAGTGACTGTGGCAGTGTTAGCGGTGGTGTGATGGGGGTCATGAAAGAATCAGGCAGTGGTGATAACGAGGGCTGGTGGTGATATCTATTTCTATATTTATTTATCTATTGTATTATTTGTTTATTTCATTCCATTTTATCGAGGATAATGGAATAAAGCACTCGTGCGCTTTTTTTTTTTACATCCTGTCCCCGCGTGTGTATGCAGTTTTGTATAGTCATCTGTTCCCACCCGCACACAATGGCCTACTCTCACGAAAAGCGGAACAGGATTTAACGTGTGCGCAAGATGTTCGGCATGCGTTCGCACTCGGGGCCTCGGTTTAAAGTCTCATCCGAAGAATTTTGGGGGGGAGTGGAGTCAGCACTGATGTTAACTCCAGGGGAAAAATAAGTCCCCTCGAAAGGGAATCGAACCCGCGTCGTCAAATTGCGAGCGCATTGTACTGACCACTAGGCTAGTCCGTTGCCCTGGATGTGGACGTTGGTAGTTACGTTACATGTCTTCATATATTATTTCATGCAAGTATTATAGCCGTTGGTAGTGTTGGTGATGGTATTGATGGTGGTAGTGGTGGTGGTGGTGGTGGTGGTGGGGAAGGGGTGGTGATGGTGATGGTAGTGGTGGTGGTGATGGTGGTGGTGGTGGTGTGGTGGTGGTGGTGGTGGTGGTGGTGATGGTGGTGGTGGTGATGGTGGTGATGGTGGTGGTGGTGGTGGTGGTGGTAGTGGTGGTAGTGGTGATGGTGATGGTGGTGGTGGTGGTAGTGGTGGTGGTAGTGGTAATGGTGATGGTAGTGGTGGTTGTGGTGATGGTGGTGGTGATGGTGGTGGTGGTAGTGGTGGTGGTGGTGGTGGTGGTGGTGGAATGGACGGTGGTGGTAGGAGAACTGTCTCATAATTATGAAAAGTGAAATCACTAGGGAGCAGTAACAAGGAAATGAACAAATGCTGACAGGAAACATCGTTTATTTATTTATTTATTTATTTATTTATTTATTTATTTATTTATTTATTTATTTATTTATTTATTTATTCATTTATTTATTTATTTATTTATTTATTTATTCTTTCATTCTTTTATATCGAGGATAACAGAATAAGCAGTCATGTGCTTTTTTTTCATCCGGTCCCCGTGTGTATGCAGTTTTTGTAAATATTGTCATCGTTTGTGTCATCGAGACTTGAGGGAGAAGGAGGAGGAGGAGGAGGAGTGTTGGAAGAAGGGGAAGGGAGTGGGTGGGGTGGGAGTGGAGAAGGGAGCAGAGGGAAGCAAGGGGGGGGGAGGAGGGTGGTGGAGGGTCGTGGAAGGAAGAGAGGAGGAGGATGTCTCATAAGCACAAGAACAAACAAAAAAAAGAAACACCCTACTAGTTCGATCTTGATAAATAGAGTACACGTGGATAGAATGCTAACATGAACATCAGAAGAGATTCAGACTGCTCCCATGACGAAGACAAGTGTTATCCCATTATCTTCGATAAAAAAAAGAATAAAATAAAATAAATATTAAGAAATAAAGACAAGCCCTGATGATGACCTCTTGATAACAGAGGTGCAGCTGTCAAACACATTATCAGGGATAGGTGGGGGGGGGGGGGGAGGGGCGGGGAGAGAGGGAGAAGGAACAGGGGTGGGGGTGAGGATGGGTGAGAATCCAGTCCTGAAAGAAAGACAGAGAAGGGAGAAAGAGGTCGAGAGAGAGATGAGAGAGAGAGGGAGGGGGGGGGGGGGAGAGATGGGAAGAAAGGGGGGGAGAGGGGGGAGAGAGAGGGGGAGAGAGAGGGAGAGAGGGGGAGAGAGAGAGGGGAAGAGAGAGAGGGAGAGACAGAGAGACAGAGACAGAGAGACAGAGAGAGACAGAGAGAGAAAGAGAGACAGACAGACAGACAGACAGACAGACAAGACAGACAGACAGACAGACAGAAGAGAGAGAGAGAGAGAGAGAGAGAGAGAGAGAGAGAGAGAGAGAGAGAGAGAGAGAGAGAGGAGAGAGAGAGAGAAAACGAACTCAAACTCGAACTCGAAATTTTTATTAAAAGTAAATGGATACGCACAGGGCTTCTTTACACCAGGCTCTTACAAAAATAGAAGAAAGGAAGAAAGAAAGAAAGAAAGAAAGAAAAGACAAGAAAAATCTGCACGCACGCACGCACGCACGCACGCACGCACGCACGCACGCACGCACGCACACACACACACACACACACACTATCCAGACTTTGGGGATTTTGAGTAAACATGACATCACCAGTGTGCATGCGAGTTTTAAAAAGAAAAAGAAAAAAAGAAGAAAAATTCGCCATCCATTCCTCTTGCACGGAATGGTTTACTCTGCCACACAAAAAAAGCAGAAGTGTTTTTGACGTGTGTACAATAATTATCTTCTCAACTTTTTTTTTCTTCTATTATTTCATTTCGTTGATAATGATGAAAACGGCCTGGTGTAGTTTTTTTTCTTTTTTGTTCGACATTAAACCTCTGTGTGCATGAGGTTTTGTAAAATTTTGTCATTTCATTCCAACAGCATTTCATGACCTACTCCTTCGAAAAGTGGAACAGGGATCGATAAATATGGGGGGGGGGGGGCGTTCACACACGGGACCTTGGTTTATAGTCTCATCCGGATGACTTTCGGGAGGGTGGAGTCGGCACTGATATGAACTCTAGGAGGAAGGAAACTCCTACGAAAGGGTGTCTTGGTGGTGGTTTAAACCCGGGCCTTCACATCATGAGCTCAACGCTCTAACCACTTGACAACCCCGGACCCTTAAGGTGATATTGAACGCCGCCAATGAATGATGACAATGAATGGATATGAAAACTCTCAGTAACTGGCATGCAATAAAACCTGATCATGCACAACAATAAAAGTGTGTTCGTTCTCATAGTTCGCACCATTTTAAGTCAGGGCAGATTTCTCTGCATGATGGTCGAGCTTCTCTCCTCCGAGGAGAGCGCGTCGCCACAAGAGCAGCGCCACTCTTTTTTTTATATATCTTACTGCAACTTTATTTGTTACTTATCAGAGTAGCTGTTTTCTACATAATATTGCCAGAGACAACTCCCTTGTTGCTGTGAGCTCTTTTACGTGCGCTAAGTAATTATGTGTAACACACAGGATCTCGATGTATTGTCTCATCCGAAAAACTAGCGCCCATACCACCACTCATGGTCTAATGGATAGGGGGGGGGGGGGAGTTTGGGGCCCAAACAGGGCCACAAACTATTGCACACTTCCGACCCGGACTTTTCGCTTTTTAAGCAGGTGCGTTACCACTGGAGCACCCATCCACTCTAAGGTGTTAAAGCGCATGAAAGCGAGCATACCAACAGAAAAAAAAGAAGAAGAAAATTTGACATCAGCAGACACTGAAGATATACGTGAATTCACACTGCAATATTTATCAAAAAGTTTGGAACTAGATAACACTAATACAAACACAGACACAACACATACATACATACATACATACATACATACATACATACATACATACATACATACATACATACATACATACATACATACATACATACATACAACATACAACATACATACATAACATACATACATACATACATACATCATACATACATACACATACACATACATACAACTACTACACTACATACATACATACATACATACATACATACATACATACATACATACATACATACATACATACATACATACATACATACATAACACACACGCACGCACGCACGCACGCACGCACGCACGCAGCACACAACAGACATACATACATACATACATACATACATACATACATACATACATACATACATACATACATACATACATACATACACATACATACATACACATACATACACACATATACATACACACATACATACACAACATACATACATACAACATACCATCCATCCATCCATCCATCCATCCAAATCCACCATCCATCCATCCATCCATCCATCCATCCATCCATACATACATACATGCATACATACATCCATACATCCATACATACACGTATACACGTATGGGACAACAAAATAAAACGATGCATACGTAACAAAGCGTGTGATAATATATGTCTATAACGATTAAAAAAAACCGATGTGACAATATATCACGACAAACATATCAACAGAAATTTATGACAGAGCAAGGTGATGATCTGTGTAGCTATGTATAAAGAAAACAGAAGCTTGACAAGAGGAGTGACTTGATTAAAAAAAAAAAAAGTTTTGTTCTGGATTCTTTTCTGTCTATGCGAACTCTGCTTGCAGGTCTTTTCAGCGTGTCCTTAACAATGAGCCTCGGCGCAATGTTGAAAAGAGGCTGAGATAGAAGACACACCGACAACCGAGTAATTGACATCTGTTATAGGAACCACTCTCCCGCAACCCCATTAACAAGTCCCCTCCACTCGTTAATATGGGGGGGGGGGGGGGGGGGGCGGATAGCCTAGTGGTCAGAACCTTGCGCTGGCAATTTGAAGACCCGGGTTCGAGTCCGGTCGAGGAAATTTTCTTCCTGGAGTTAACATCAGTGCTGACTCCACTCTCCCCAAAAGTCCTTCGGATGAGACTTTAAACCGAGGTCCCGTGTGCGAACGCACGCAGAACATCTTGCGCACACGTTAAATCCTGTTCCGCTTTTCGTAAGAGTAGGCCATCGTGTGCCGGTGGGAACAGA
>CM060344.1:26187650-26190150 GCA_030674155.1 Stramonita haemastoma | reverse complement strand
CTTCTCTCTCTCTCTCTCTCTCTCTCTCCAGGCACAAACTCAGATACACAAACACTCATAAACACACACACAAATGCAAACACACGCACACACAAACACAACACTACACATACTCATTCACACCCCACATCATACACACTCACTCACACACAACACACACACACACAACAACATGCACATACAAACACACACATACAAACACACACGTATACACACACACTATACACACATCAATCAATATATATATATATATATATATATATATATATATATATATATATATATATATATATGTATTATTATGTATGTATGTATGTATGTATGTATGTATGTATGTATGTATGTATGTATGTATGTATGTATGTATGTTGTATGTACGTACGTACGTACGTAGTACGTACGTACGTACGTACGTACGTGTGTGTTGTGATGTGTGTTGTTGTGTGTTGTGTGTTGTGTGTGTATGTATGTATGTATGTATGTATGTATGTATGTATGTATGTATGTATGTATGTGTACACATGTCGTGATGCTCATATCCTTACAAAAAACCGTGACCATTTTTATCTCCCTCAAGTTCACAAGCTCTCACCACTTCCAAAAAAAAGGAGCACAGGAATACCACACAGTTTTTCTTTGTGATTTTTTTTTTTATTAGTGAAAATTAGTTTTCTTCAGATCGGTACGAAATCTGGAGCCGATCGCTTAGACTGAAGGCAAGAAAATGAAGTCTGTCTTGGCGTAATTCTGAACAAACACAAGAAAATCTCCCAACAATTTCGAAAAGATAAAAAAAAAGCAAAGGGAAAGATTTTTGCATAACCTATGCAGTCATTGGGGAACGAGATGTCAGAGACCTCAGCTTCTCCAGGGACCAGCATATTGAGGGCAGTGGCACCCATCTCCTCTCTCCCGATCCTTTACCTTCTCTGACCCTAAGAGGGCATGTACCCATTGACAGCTGGGTGGACTGAGAAACTGTGGTGAAGCCAAGGCATGCTAACAGTCACCCATCCACTTGGTGATCACGCTCAATGCTGTTTAACCTTAGCTTGGGGAACGTGAGTGTTCTGAACGCTGAGCTATTCCACCCCCATGATTTCTCGATATAATTTGAAATGACATAAGACTACACATGCAGGATGAATCGCTGAATTATAGAGCATTGTTTGTAGGTCTTGTGAATCGTTTTTTGAATTTATAATGCTCTTTTCTTAGTTTGCTAATATTAAGTAGTCTACCAGCCGCCATAGCGCAGTGGTTAGCGCCTTGGATTCCGGACTGGAAGGTCGCGGGTTCGAATCCCATGTCATAGGGATTTCTCGGGTTCCGGCCGGCTCCTACCCAGAGTGACTGTGCTGTGGGCTCAGTGGGGAGACTGGGACCACACAGTCGATATTCATCCACTTTACGGATGCGAATTTGAGAGTGTTGCTCTAATTACCTGACCAACACTGCAGGTGTCTGTATCTCTCGGGCCCGGTTGACGCCGGGATATATTATGATAGTAAGCGTAGAGCACAACCCTGTCAAGTAGTCTCAAAGCGGATGCACTTCCACAGAAGCATCATTACATCCTCCTCCTCATCATTGATCATCCTGCAATAATGAAAATTGCCTCTGATTCGGTGGCCTCCGTTGCTCTGGTCTCATGGTGATCTCAGATTCGGTTTCCCCATACGCTTCTGTGCCTGTGGTGAGTTTGTGTCAAAGCCTTTGGGGTTGGAGGTTCGCAGGGAGGCGGTCGTTGGAGGGACGTTGTGGTGGTCGCCACCTCGGGTGGGTGACTCACTCAGTCTGGCTTCGCGACTGAGCTAATACTGTCGTTAGTAGGGGGCTTAGTAGGTGGTGTCCTGCGTATGTTAGCTCAGAACAGGCACCACTGAACACCACCAAAGTGACCCAGCAGAAGTGCAGGACCCCTCTGGCTGGTGGTCCCGCGGCAGCCTAATATTGATGGGCTCTCTGTGGACTCCCGACCCCGGGGATGAGACACAACGAATCTGGGTATGGCTGTGGCGGGGAGATTGAAATGAGCGGCGTGGGAGCAACAGGACGGGGGTCGTCACTGAAGACGGGCAGCAAAAAAAAATAAGTAATCTGTTTCATTTGTTATTACTAATTGTTATACGCACATACAAACACACAGGCACATACACCAATACACACAAACACAAGCAAAACATACACAAAAAAACACATCCACACACCAACACCACAACACACACACCCCCACACAACACATCACACACATACACAACAACACAACACACTCAAAACACACAAAACACAACAACACACAATACATTACCCTCTCCCCCAACACACAACAAAATACACAAACACCCATCGTGTGCCGGTGGGAACAGATGACATTTACAAAACTGCATACACACGGACTAGATGAAAAAAACAACACAAGAGTGCTTACACATTATCTTCGATATAAAAAAAACCAAATCAAATCACCCCATACCCCTTCCCCCCACACACACACACA
>CM060344.1:26180150-26185150 GCA_030674155.1 Stramonita haemastoma | reverse complement strand
TGCCTTGGGCCACCCTAAAAATAGAACTTTATATATATATATATATATATATATAAAGTAATATATAATATAGAGAATATATATGATATATGAAGTAGATAGAGATGAGATATGATATATAAATATATAATGATAGAATAATATATATATATATATATATATATATAAAGCAACGGGGCCAAGCCTGCGCAAGCACAAGAAGAGTACTGTGCGAGCCTGATCTCACTATTACATAATGGACACAAGTCCGTCCTGGTCACTTTTACAGTCAGTCATTCGTATGTATCAGGCAAACACAGAATAAGAAGGGAAGGGAAAGAAAGAAAGAAAGAAAGAGGAGAGAAAAAAAAGTAAGCACAGCACACAAATCCAACGTCACTCAGACCAGAGTGCTCAATTTAGCTCGCTCCTTCCTTTACCTTGTCCAGGTGTGGGTCAGTTCCTGCTATAAACAGCACCAATTGGTCCCATCTGGACTGGGACGGGACGGGACGAAATAATTAGCCGCTGAGAGGGGCTGAAAGTGGAGGAGGAAACTGCTTGTGGAAGGTAAATGGAACTCTGAAGAACTGGAATGTTTTATGGAGGGAACTTGGATCAATCAGCCAGTGGCTTCGTTACACTTTTTCCCGCCTGTTAAGTATTAAGTGAAGGTGTCATAGTTGGTCACTACTAAGAAGAAGTTTGCTGTTTAATAAGGAACTGTGGTTTGGGTTTTATCGCATTTGTTATTATGGTGTTTTAGTTTCTTCCACGACACGGTGGCTGTCTGGGGTTGACCTTTATGTTTGACCAGGGCGTTGGTACAAGGAACGATAGTAGTGTGCTGGAAGAAAACCTGTTTTGATCTTTATACAATTGCACAATATTAATATTTTTTAAAAAAATGTTAGAAGGTGACACCCAGATTACAGTCGTTTCTGGTCGAGTGGGGCTATAAATAACATGACTGGATCGTTCCGCCCTCAAGGGAAGCAATAGGGAAAACCCCACCACATAATTCAAACAAACATCCAGCCCACCAACCCGCCGAAAAAACCAACCCAACAACCCGCCAAATAACCAGCCAGCCAGCCAACCAACCAGCCAGCCAGTCAATCAACCGACCAGCCAGTATATGAAAAAGGACAGCAACAACAACAAAAAGAATCAGGAGTTTTACCGTCAGGAGTTTTTCCTTGAGGTCAGTGGCGGTAGCCAGCAGGTTGGCGATCTGACCGTCCTGGTTGGCGTCCACTCTCTCCTGGGTGGCCAGCACGGTCTGCGAGTTATCCTGACCACACAGTGCACATGAGGTCAGTCACTTGCAGTGCAGTGCAGTGCAGTGCAGTGCAGTGCAGTGCAGTGCAGTGCAGCGCAGCACAGCACAGTGTAGCATCTGTAGTCCTTCGGATGAGACTTATAAACCGAGGCCCGTGTGTGAATGCACGCAGAACATTTTTGCGCACACGTTAAACCCTGTTCCGCTTTTCGTAAGAGTAGATTATCGTGTGCCGGTGGGAGCAGATGACATTTGCAGAACTGCATACACACGGGGACTGGACGTAAAAAAGCACAAGAGTGCTTATTCTATTATCCTCGTAAAACGAATAAATAAATAGATAATCATCAATCATCAATCAAACATAAATCAATCAGTAAACAACATCAACAATAATATCAATAATCAAATCAATCAATCAATCAATAAATCAATCAGTCAATCAATCAATCTCATGGCGGCATTCACAGACTTGAGACAACTCAAGGCTGAAGACAACTCTAGACTACTTTCATAATCTCACTGGCAAAATTAGGGGGTGCATTTCTCATTTAATTTGAGAAATCAAAGTTCAGTTATGTTTAAGTTGCAGCACCGCAAAGTGTAGTGCAGCATTGCATGGAGTGACATTGCGCGATACAGTGTTGCATAGCTTGGGTATCTTTGCAAAACAGGGTTGCGTAGTGTGACACTCTATAGTATTATATAGCATAGCATAGTCTTGCATATCATAATATTGAATAGTATATCATAGCAATGCGAAAACAGCATTGCATTGTGTCGCGTTGTTATTGCAAACCATAGTATTGCATAGTATAGTCTGAGCATTGAAAAAGCATAGTACTGTGTACATAACAATGGCATTGCAAAAGAATATATTCCATAGTGCAGCAGAGTATTGCAAAGCGTGATGTTGTATGAGTTAGCATAGCCATAGAAAACAGACTAGTATCGCGAAGCATTGTATTGAAAAAACAGGGAAATGTGCAACGTATAACACAGCACAGCACAGCAAAAACATAAGGTTCCATAACATACCATGGCATGGTATTGCACAGCATAGCATGGTTTTGCAAAACACTGTATTGCACAGCATAGCAAGGTTTTGCAAAACACGGTATTACACAGCATAGCATGGTTTAGCAAAACACTGTATTGCACAGCATAGCCTGGTTTTGCAAAACACTGCATTGCACAGCATAGCATGGTTTTGCAAAACACTGTATTGCACAGCATAGCATGGTTTTGCAAAACACTGTATTGCACAGCAGAGCATGGTTTTGCAAAACACTGCATTGCACAGCATAGCATGGTTTTGCAAAACACTGTATTGCACAGCATAGCGTGGTTTTGTTGCAAAACGTAGCAAAGCATAGCGAAGCATTACAAATCTGAGCAGAGCAAAAAAAGAATAACTTGGTATGGCGAAATACTTCAGAAAGTTGTCTCTTTACTTCAATAATTTTTACAACATGAATTTTTTTAACCCTCCAGACTAGGCAAAAAAAACAACCAGTCAGACATTGATATCAGCAAAGTAACAGACCTAAAGCTTGCACTAAAATCTTGCTCTGCTTTAAAATATCATGGGGATATTGTCATTATCCGTATTGAACTCTCAGAATAGCAGCCTGTATTCTCCATTATAGTATTATTTTTTTTTAATCTGAAGTCGGAGTACATCTGCCTATCCAGTGAGATGCCTTAAAACCGCTGCACATGGAGACTTTTCCTCCAACGTGTGCGCATGTTTTACAGTGAGATTATTTATTTATTTATTTATTTATTTATTTATTTATTTATTTATTTATTTATTTATTTATGTATATATTTATTCATTCAATTATTCATTTATTCATTTATCTATTACATTTTTTGGGGGATTTTATATCGAGGGTAATAGAATAAGCACTCATGTGCTTTATATCACATCCAGTCCCCGTGTGTATAAAGTTTTGTAAAACCTTGTCAACTGTTCCCACCGGCACACAATGGCCTACTCTTACGAAAAGCAGAACAGGATTTAACGTGTGCGCAAGATGTTCTGCGTGCGTTCGCACACGGGGCCTCGGTTTATAATGTCATCCGAAAGACTTTTGGGGAGAGTGAAGTCAGCACTGATGTTCACGCCAGGGGAAAAATCCCTTCGAATGGGAATCGAACCCGGGTCGTCAAATTGCGAGCGCAATGTTCTGACCACTAGGCTATCCCGTCTCCAAACGCCGTGTCAATATCATCCGAAAGCTAGCCGTGGCAAGGTCCACATCAGGAAGATGACTGAACTGTAGACTCTTCTTGTCACTCCTTAGAATTTGAAAAGGCAGATCTCTCTCTCTCTCTCTCTCTCTCTCTCTCTCTCTCTCTCTCTCTCTCTCTCTCTCTCTCTCTCTCTCTCTCTCTTCTCTCTCTCTCTCTCTCTCTCTCTCTCTCTCTCTCTCTCTCTCTGTCTGTCTGTCTCTCTCTCTTTCTCTCTCTCTCTGTCTCTCTCTGTCTCTCTCTGTCTCTCTCTCTCTGTCTCTCTCTCTGTCTCTGTCCTCTCTCTCTCTCTCCTCTCTTCTCTCTTTCTCTCTCTCTCTCTCTGTCTCTCTCTGTCTCTCTCTCTGTCTCTCTCTCTCTGTCTCTGTCTCTCTCTCTCTCTCTCTCTCTTCTCTCTCTGTCTCTCTCTCTCTGTCTCTCTCTTCTCTCGTCTCTCTCTGTCTCTCTCTCTCTGTCTTCTCTCTCTGTCTCTCTCTCTGTCTCTCTCTCTCTCTTCTCTCTCTCTCTCTCTTCTCTCTCTCTCTCTCTCTCTCTCTCTCTCTCTCTCTCTCTCTCTCTCTCTCTCTCTCTCTCTCTGCGTTCGTTTTTTTTTTTTGATATATCATCTATTCCTTTCATTGTGTGGTGTGTTTTTTTCTTGTTTGCTGGCTGAGTCATTTATCAGGTATTTTCCTACTATGAAACACTTCACACATCATTTCATTTCAATAGGATGCAATGTTATCAAGCTGCAGCTCTGTTTTGTTGTGTTGTGTGTTGTTGTTGTTTTGTTGTTGTAGGTACATCTACCTTCAAGAGCTTTGTGTGCACGTTACACTCATTCTGTATGGGTTGCTGCTATGCTTTTTTTTTTTTTGGATATGACAACATGATGTATAAACCAAACAAAAACACATGATGATGATGATGATGATGATGATGATGATGATGATGATGATGATGATGATGATGATGATGATGATGATGATGATGTTGATGTTGATGAAGAAGAAGAAGAAGAAGAAGAAAAGAAGAAGAAGAAGAAGAAGAAGAAGAAGAAGAAGAAGAAGAAGAAGAAGAAGAAGAAGAAGAGAAGAAGAAAGAAATTGCGAAGAAGAAGAATTGCGAAGAAGAAGAAATTGCGAAGAAGAAGGAAGAAGAAGAAAAATTGCGAAGAAGAAGAAAATTGCGAAGAAGAAGAAGAAGAAGAAGAAGAAGAAGAAGAAGAAGAAGAAGAAGAAGAAGAATTGCGAAGAAGAACCATTGCGAAGAACAATTGCGAAGAAGAAGAGTTACGAAGAAGAATTGCGAAGAAAAATTGCGAAGAAGAAGAAGAATTGCGAAGAAGAATTGCGAAGAAGAAGAAAAAGAAGAATTGCGAAGAAGAAGAATTGCCAAGAAGAAGAAGAATTACGAAGAAGAATTGCGAAGAAGAATTGCGAAGAAGAAGAAGAATTACGAAGAAGAATGCGAAGAAGAATTGCGAAGAAGAAGAAGAATTGCG
>CM060344.1:26162650-26167650 GCA_030674155.1 Stramonita haemastoma | reverse complement strand
TGCAGTGCCACCCATTATTTTTTTTTTCTTTTTCCTGTCTACAACAGTATTTTGTTTCCTTATCAGAGTGGCTTTTTTTCTACAGAATTTTGCCAGCCCTCTATATAAGAGACAGGGCAGCGATGACTAGTTGAACAGAGAAAACAAATAACCAGCATATATTCTATCATACTGCATTGTTCCCACTTTCACACATGGCAGATAATGATGTATCTGCGTGAAATTGGGGCTGTTCTCCCCCTGGGAGAGCGCGACGTCGCCACTAGAGCAGCGCCACTCATTTTTTTGTTTTTGTTCTTATCCTGTCTGCATATGTATTTTGGTCTCCTATCAGAGTGGCTTTTATCAGCAGATTTTTTTTCCAGGGACAATTTATTTATTTATTTATATTTTTTATACCACTTTATGTCACAGCAGATTTCTCTGCGTGAAATTCGGGCTGCTCTCCCCGGGGAGAGCGCGTCGCCACAAGTGCAGCGCCTACCCATTATTTTTTTTCCCATTAGGGATGGTGTCTAAACACAACACCTGTGTGCATGCTTTAAAAAAAAAATTGTCATCCGCTCCTACCGGCACACGATGGCCTGCTCTTCCGAAAGGGGAACGGGATTTTAACGTGTGCGCAAGATGTTCTGCGTGCGTTCGCACACGGGACCTCGGTTTATAGTCTCATCGGAATGACTTTGACATTCAGTTCGATTTTTTCGTCAAACTGGGAAGAAAGGGCGAGCTGGGTACGAACCCAGAAACTCACGGTTTACATATTGGCAGGCGAACGTCTTAAAATGCCGTGAGTTCTGTTACGTGCACTAAATGAGTATTGCACACTGAACCTAGGTTTCTTGTTGTATCCTTACTGGCTGGACAGGGTGGGCTCCATCAGGTCATCGAACGCTTAGACAGCAACTATTGTTGTCTGTCATATTGTAAATAGATAGATAGATAAATAGATGAATAAATAGATAAATAGATAATAAAATCAATAATCAATCAATAAATAATAAATCTCCTAGCTGATTTAAATCAACTATTGTTGTCTGTCATATTGTAAAATAGACTAGATAGATAGATAGATAGATAGACAGACAGACAGACAGACAGACAGACAGACAGACAGACAGACAGACAGACAGAAGATAGAAGAAGATAGATAGATAGATAGATAGATAGATAGATAGATAGATAGATAAAATAGATAGATAGATAGATAGATAGATAGATAGATAGATAGATAGATAGATAGATAGATAGATAGATAGATAGACTAGAAGATAGATAGGATAGATAGATCTCCTAGCTGATTCAAATCAACTATTGTTGTCTGTCATGTCTGTCAGGAAGGAAGGTGACAGGGTGGTTAAGACATTCGCCTGCCAATATGTAAACCATGAGTTTCTGGGTTCATACCCAGCCTCGCCCTTTCTTCCCAGTTTGACGAAAAAATCGAACTGAATGTCAAAGTCATTCGATGAGACTATAAACCGAGGCCCTGTGTGCGAACGCACGCAGAACAAATTGCGCACACGTTAAAATCCCGTTCCGACCTTTCGGAAGAGCAGGCCATCGTGTGCCGGTAGGAGCGGATGACAAAATTATATATAAAAAAACCAGCATGCACACAGGTGTTGTGTTTAGACACCATCCCTGAGGGGGAAAAAAATAATGAGTAGGCGCTGCACTTGTGGCGACGCGCTCTCCCCGGGGAGAGCAGCCCAGAATTTCATGCAGAGAAATCTGCTGTGACATAAAGTGGTATAAAAATTAAAAAAAATAAATATGAGCGAAAATACGTTGCACTGCCGTTAAACACCTCACTAGTTAGGCCCAGCGTATCTTATTTCTGCGTGGGAGAGAACGGTTTATCTTTTAAGTTATTCTGAAAAAAAGGCAGGAGAGGAACCGAGAGGGTAGACATTAGACAAAGAAGGAAGGGACAGAAAGAAAGGGACAGAACAAGTCAGAAAGAAAGAGAGGAATAGAAAAGAGGAATTTTGTTTTAGCGTAACAATAATTATAGAACAGTTATAGGAAATGGATAGTGTACCATCACACTGTAACGATGCAACTGTAAACTATCAACTTTGACAATGTAATTGATATCATAGAACAACAATCAACAAAACTATCACTCAAACTATTGAAAATCAACCACAGTCTTCTAGGATTTATGTAATCATTTCTTCTTTTTCTTATTTATTTTTATCTTTTATTTTAAATTTTATTTATTTTATTCTTTTATCTCGAGGATAATGAAATAAGCAGCATGTGCTTTTTTAATCCAGTCCCCGTGTGTATACAGTTTATAAAATTGTAATCTGTTCCCACCGGCACACAATGGCCTACTCTTACGTAAAGCCGAATAGGATTTAACGTTGTGCAAGATGTTCTGCGTGCGTTCGCACACGGGGCCTCGGTTTACAGTCTCATCCAAAAGACTTTAGAGGAGAGTGGAGTCGCACTGATGTTAACTCAAGGGAAAATTCCCTCAAATGGGAATCGAACCGGGTCGTCAAATTGTGCAGCGCAATGTTCTGACCACTAGGCTATCCCGCCCCAAGGATAAGAAACAGAGGGGTAAATGTCCCTACCTGGGAAAAGCAATCTGTTGAATAACATGCCACTGGATATTCACTAATGGAACTCTGCTTTCATGGCTAACGGTGATTTCACACAGCAATTACTGTTCGTGAAAACCTTGTCTGAGGAATTATCATGAAAGTCAGAAAGGTGCCATTTAAAAATCCTGACATTCGAAAAAAAAGAATATTTGAGATTATTTCACCATGTACGCAATCTACATTTTCGGCAAATCATACCTGGAATGTAGTTAATCTTAGTCTGTGAATAAGACACATTATTGTTCTAGTTGTGAACATCGAAAATGGGAACAAAGAATATCCAGAAAAAGAGGAACTACAAACAACAGAATATCCAGCACCTATTTGTTTTTTCCAAACATGTTTTCAGGATGCATTCTCAACTTAATTTTTTACCCTCATAAATATATATAGGAATAGTCAGAGCATAATTTATGCATTTTCAATACCTTGTCGCTTTATTTTTTGCCATTGTATACGTTTTCCCTAAATAAATACATTGCTATACAATGGTACCAGCAAAAAAGTATTTGTACATATAAAGTGTGTGTGTGGCGTGTGGGTGGTGTGGGTGTGTGTGTGTTGTGTGTGTGTGTGTGTTGTGTCTGTGTGTTGTGTGTTGTGTGTTGTGTGTGTTGTGTTGTGTTGTGTGTGTGTGTGGTTTAACTATTACATCGTTTTGTTTTGTAACGTATTGTATTTGTGTCACTTTGCACTGTAGTGTAGAGTAGTGTGTGTAGTGTAGTGTAGTGTAGTGTGTGTAGTGTGTGTATGTGTGTAATTGTAAGTGTGTGTAAGTTATTTGTAGCGTAGTGTAGCGCAATGTAGTGTCTGTGTAGTGTAGGTAGTGTACGTAGGTAGTGTAGTGTAGTGTAGTGTAGTGTAGTGTAGTGTAGTGTAGTGTAGTGTAGTGTAGTGTAGTGTAGTGTAGTGTATGTGGTTGTGTGTGTGGTTGTGTGTGGTGTGGTGTGGTGTAGAGTAGTATGGTGTGGTGTGGTGTGGTGTGGTGTGTGTGTGTGTGTAGGTGTGGTGTAGTGTAGTGTAGTGTAGTGTAGTGTAGTGTAGTGTAGTGTAGTGTAGTGTAGTGTAGTGTAGTGTAGTGTAGTGATGTAGAAGCATTGAATCATACTGGTTGTACTGAGTTTATATATTCACTGCAGTTGTATTGTGTTATACATTCACTCCGTTGTATTGTGTTATACATTCACTTCCGTTTGTATTGTGTTATACATTCACATTCCGTCGTATTGTGTTATACATTCACAGCAGTTGTATTGTGTTATACATTCACTTCCGTTGTATTGTATTATACATTCACTATCGTCGTATTGTGTTATACATTCACTGCAGTTGTATTGTGTTATACATTCACTTCGTTGTATTGTGTTATACATTCACTGCAGTTGTATTGTGTAATACATTCACTGCAGTTGTATTGTGTAATACATTCACAGCAGTTGTATTGTGTTATACATTCACTACAGTTGTATTGTGTTATACATTCACTTCCGTTGTATTGTGTTATACATTCACTGCATTGTTTGTGTCTGTGTAATACATTCACACAGTTGTATTGTGTTATACATTCACACAGTTGTATTGTGTTTATACATTCACTGCAGTTGTATTGTGTAATAAATTCACAGCAGTTGTATTGTGTTATACATTCACTGCAGTTGTATTGTGTTATACATTCACAGCAGTTGTATTGTGTTATACATTCACTGCAGTTGTATTGTGTTATACATTCACAGCAGTTGTATTGTGTTATACATTCACTGCAGTTGTATTGTGTAATACATTCACTGCAGTTGTGTTGTGTTATACATTCACTGCAGTTGTATTGTGTTATACATTCACAGCAGTTGTATTGTGTAATACATTCACAGCAGTTGTATTGTGTTATACATTCACAGCAGTTGTATTGTGTTATACATTCACTGCAGTTGTGTTGTGTTATACATTCACAGCAGTTGTATTGTGTTATACATTCACAGCAGATTGTTGTGTGTGCTCTCCAGGCTGTTCTCTCGAAAGAGAGCATCTCTCCACAGTTCAGCGTCCCAATTTCTCTTGTCAGCAACTGTACTTTATTTCTGTTTCTACTATTCACTGGCTAAGTGCTCAAGTAACGCACCTGCCTAGGAAGCTTAAAGTCCGGGTCACAGTGTGCGGTGGTTTGAATACCGTTTGGGCCCAAAACTTTTCTCCCATCTACTAGACCATGAGTGGTGGTCTGGGTGCTTTTTTTTTTTAGGGTGAGACGATACGCGAGGTTCCGTGTGTTACACATCATTATTTAACGCGTGTAAAAGAACCCACCGCAACAAGAGGGTTATCCTTGGCTAAATTCTGTAAAAAAAAATAATAATAAAATAATACAAAGAATAATTCTGATAGGAA
>CM060344.1:26155150-26157650 GCA_030674155.1 Stramonita haemastoma | reverse complement strand
CCATCCAATGGGTAACCACGCTCGAAGCTGCTTAACCTCAGCTTGGGGAAAACGTGTGCTCTGACCACTGAGCTGTCCCGTCCCCAAAAGGGGTGAAAGGATTGAAATCTTGAAACGTGAAAAGGGGGAGGGGGAAGTGAGTTTTAAAGAGAAAAAATGAACGGTTTGGTTATATAGCAATATTTTCTTTAAAAGTTGATGTCTATCTCTTTCTCACTGTCCGTTGGTCTGTCTGTGTTTACCTCTGCCTGTGTGTGCATCTGTCTGTCTGTCTCTGTCTGTCCCTGTCTGTCTGTCTCTGTCTGTCCCTGTCTGTCTTTCTGTCTGTCTGTGTCTGTCTGTGTTTCTGTCATTCTCTTTCTCTTTTCTGTCCGACACACTGTTCCTCTGTCTGTCTGTGTATCTGTCTCTCTGTCTGCCTGTCCCTCTGTCTGTCTGTCTGTCTGTCTGTCTCTCTCGCTGTCTCTCTCTCTGCCTGTCTGTCTGTATTTTGTGTCAGTTTGTCTCTCTCTCTGTCTGACTGTCTGCATGTCTTTCTGTCTGCCTGCCTGGGAGAAAGACAGAGACAGAGACAGAGAAACAGACAGGAAGACACACAGACACACAATACAAGAGCAGACAGAGACAGGAACATACAGACATGAAGAGAAAGAGAGAGAGAGAGAGAGAGAGAGAGAGAGAGAGAGAGAGAGAGAGAGAGAGAGAGAGAGAGAGAGAGAGAGAGAGAGAGAGAGAGAGAGAGAGAGAGAGAGAGAGAGAGAGAGAGAGAGAGACATACACACACATAAAGAGAGAGAAGGTGGTCATGATGCGTGGGTTTTATAGAAACACAATAGTCAGGCGTAGAGAAGAACAAACACAGACAGGACAGACAGACAGACAGACAAACGACAGACAGAAGACAGACAGACAGACAGACAGACAGACAGACAGAGACAGAGAGAGGAGACAAGACACGACAGACAGACAGACAGACAGACAGACACAGACAACACACACACACACACATACACACCACCACACACAACACACACACCACACACACACACAACACACACACACACACACACACACACACACACACACACACACACACACACAAATACAGAGAGAGAGAGAGAGAGTGTGGTTCCATTGTGTGCTGGTGTTTCATTCAGTTACGGAGGCGGTGGCTACTTCCCTGCTTTCGTCCCTGCCCCATCTACAACAAGCCTGCCGACAAGAAACTGACCGAGGTGGACAAACTCTTCTCTCGTCTGGCTGGTCAGTATATGAAAAACAACAACAACAACAACAACAAACAAACCCACACGCGTGCAAACACACCCACAAAGACACGATTGCATTGACATGAAACGAACGTTAAATCCTGTTCCGCTTTTCGTCAGAGTAGGCCAACGTGTGCCGGTGGGAACAGATGACATTTATAAAACTGCACTCACACGGGGACTGGATGTAAAAAAAAAGAAAAGCACAAGAGTGCTTATTCCATTATCCTCGATATAAAAGAATAAAAGAAAGAAAAGCACGAGCGTGAAGATTTCTGTCTAGTTATGATCATGGGAGTTCATGCGGTAGGGTATACTAAACAGAATGTTTCAAATAATATCGTGCTTCTATTCAGTGATGGACTCACAGTGATATGGACGCTCCCCAAAGTTTTAAATGAATAGATTTACTTGGTTTCAGCTTACTATGAAAACAGCAGCACCATTCCCATAGCCACTACCACCATACAACCACCACAACCATCACCGCCACCCCCACAACCACCAAACTACCATAATCAATCACAACCAGCACAACCAACACGCCAACGCCACCACCACCACCACCACCACCACCAAATGAAAACACCAACACCAGCAAACACCAACGCACCAACATAACACCACCAAACACCCCCACACAAAACAACCACAAACACCTATCGCCATACCAACCACAAAACAACCACCAAACGCCATCACCAACCACCACCACCACCACACACCACCACCACCACACACCACCACCACCACCAACCAACCACCAACACCCAAACCCCCAAACGCCATCACCACACCACACCACACCACCCACCACACCCACCACCATCACCACACCACACCACCACCACCACAGCCACAACCACCCAAAAGCCATCACCAATAACAACAGCCACCACACCACCACCACCACCACACCACACCACAACCACCAAACGCCATCACCAATAACAACACCAACCCACCACAACCACCACCACACACACCACAACCACCAAACGCCATCACCAAAAACACAGCCACCACCACACCAACACACCACCACAACCACCAAACGCCATCACTACACACCACAACCACCACCACAACCACCACCACCAAACCACAACCACCAAACCACACAACAACCAACACCACCACAACACAACCACCACCCATCACAACAACCACCAACACCACCCACCACCACACACCAACCACAACAACACCACACAACCACCACACAACAACAC
>CM060344.1:26135150-26137650 GCA_030674155.1 Stramonita haemastoma | reverse complement strand
GTGACGGACCCATACCTAAGCATTTCATTGTGTTCATGCTCATGTGTAGAGCATAGACAATAAGGCACGTTGTCATATCTAAAACGTTTTTTGTTTTTTTTTAACTTTTAGAAAAGAAAAATAATTATTAAAGAAATAGGACTTAGGACTGACACAGAATGACAAAAAAAAATGTTAACAAACCAAAAAAATAACGAGGATGTTATGGGATAGCTAGCCCAGTGTTCAGAGCATTCACTCACTTTTTCATGGGTCGAGTTGGACCCATCACCGAAGCACCCTTTCAAGGGGATTCCCCCCCCCCCCCCCCCAGGGATAATATCAGCACCAACTCCATTCCCCTGAAAAGTCTTTCGGATGACACTATAAACCAAGGTTCCTTATGTTAACGCACGCAAAAAACAACTTGCCAACACGTTAAAACCCGTTCCGCAATTTAGAAGAGTAGGCCACCCGTGCCGGGATGAAAGGGTGACAAAACTCTATTTTTCTCTCTTTTCAAAGGAGTCAACCAACCAGTCGATCATCCAGATATCAGATTCTTTGTTTTCTGTCATCCCTTTATGGATATGGAGGATATATTTTGGATAATATCAATGAACAAAACCTATATAAAACCTCATATAACAGACACATGCACCATGTAACTGGATATTTGAACACAAAACACTTGCCTGCTTACAAAACCAGTCGCCCAACTTACGCAAATGATCAGTCATCCAGAAAACTAAACAATTATTTGATGATCAAATGATCAACCAATGGCCAACCAGCCAACCAGCCAACCAACCAGCCAACCAATAAATTACCCACCCAACCAATCACCAAAAGTAACTAACCAATCATCCAGCCAATCAACCATCAATGATTGATCAATCAACCGTCTAACTGGTCAAGTAACTAGCTATATCAACTAACGGACAAAGTCAACCAAGCAAACAACACACACACACACACACACAACACACACACCACACACACACACACACACGCACGCACGCACGCACGCACCACCACACACGCACCCACACGCACGCACCGCACGCACAACACACACACCACACGCACACACACACACACACACACACACAACACACACACAAACACACACACACACACAACACACACACACACACACACACACATAAACCCACGACAGCACACACACACACACACACACACACACACATCACACACAACACACACACCACCACCACCACACACACACAACACACAAATCTGTATCCTTTATTGTGAAGAGTGTAGACTTCCATGTAAATGAGAAGCATGATTATGCTAATTTATTGTGCCCCTCAAACCCCCCCCCCTTCCCCTCCCTCCAGCTATAAGCAATATAGAGATTTTAGTTGATATTTGATTGACGTTTTGCCATTAGACAGATCTTCCGGGTATGAATCCATGCAAAACAGAAACAAAAGACGACAAAAACCTGCTCCGCCTTTCAAAAGTGCAGCCGTTTGTGCCGGTCAGTACATATAACAAAGGTTTACCAAACTGCGTGTACATGGGATTGGATACGAAAAAATACACGATGCTTATATATATATATACATATACATATATATATATATATATAATATAATATATATATATAATATATATATATATATATATATAATATATATATACATAATATTCTTATCTAAATTACAAAGAAACACTCACACACATACACACACACACACACTCATACACATCACACCACACTCACACACACACACATACACACACACTCATACACCACACACACACACACACACACATTTATCTATTTTTATTTATTTAGCATTTATCTTACTCAAGTTCACTTGCTTCTATTGTTATCTTTAGTATGTATAGTTCAAGCAGTTTCTGATGGTTACCTGTTTTGTTGTTGTTTCTTATATTATCCTCCATTCACTGTCCACACACAAACACACCGACTCTTTTTTTTTTTTTCTTCCCCAATCATTGTCTAAAATCACTTTTTAGGATAGACGTTAAATTGAAGACACACACACACACACACACACACACACACACACACACACACACACACACACACACACACACACACACACCACACACACACACATACCACACACACCAAGTACTACTATCAAAGCAAAACAAAGAGTCATATATATATATATATTTATGTATAATTATATATATACTTATATCTATATATATATCTCTCTCTTGTCTATATATATATAATATATATATATATATATATATAAAATAAAAAATAATAATATAATATAAATATATATTATACATAAACACAAAAACAACCAAGTCCGATCAGCTCAGAGCCAGACCAAAACGTAACGTTTTTATAACAAACAACAGAAAAGACCTACCGATAGCATCGCTGTAGCTTCCAATCGCCTCAAGCCCTAGCTCTCCACAATGACCAAACCAAAAGGAGTATGGACATTTACATATCTATCCTCTTCATTGACAGTCTACCTGGGGGGGGCTTTCAAGGGCTGTG
>CM060344.1:26127650-26130150 GCA_030674155.1 Stramonita haemastoma | reverse complement strand
ATTGTATTGTATTGTATTGTATTATGTTGTATTGTGTTGTGTTGTATTGTATTTTTTGTTTTGTTTTGTTTTGTATACCTCCTTAAGTTACAGCAGATTTCTCTGTGTGAAATCCAGGCTGCTCTCCCAGGGAAGAGCACATCGCCACAAGAGCAGCGCCACCCAGTTTTTTGTTTGTTTTCCTGTCTGCATGTGTATTTGGTTTCCTATCAGCGTGGATTTTTTCTACAGATTTTTGCCAGGAACAACTTTTTCTCGTCGTACTTATAATTATGTGCACTAAATGATTATTGCAAACTGGACCTTGGTTTATCGTCTCATCTGAAAGACTAGCACGCAGACCATCACGCACAGTCTAGTGGATTGGGGAAAAGTTTGGGACACAAACGGGGATCAAACCACCACACACTTGACACCCGGACTTTTCACTTTCTAGGCAAGTGCGTTATCTCTAGACCACCGATCCACCGCGCCCGCGCGCCCGCGTGTGTGTATGTGTGTGTGTGTGTGAGAGAGAGAGAGAGAGAGAGAGAGAGAGAGAGAGAGAGAGAGAGAGAGAGAGAGAGAGACAGACAGACAGACAGACAGACAGACAGACAGACAGACAGACAGACAGACAGACAGACAGACAGACAGACAGACAGACAGACAGACAGACAGACAGACAGACAGAAGAAGAGAGAGAGAGAGAAGAGAGAGAGAGAGAGAGAGAGAGAGAGAGAGAGAGAGAGAGAGAGAGAGAGAGAGAGAGAGAGAGAGAGAGAGAGAGAGAGAGAGAATGTGTGTGTAGGCCGGGTGGGGAGGGGGCTGTGCATTGCTAATTATCGGCAAATAACTATATAAACAAAACGAACAAAAAGAGCATCCAAAAAGTCATAAACAAGAATCTTGAAAAGAAAGAAATGACAGCTTAAACACTAATTTTGCAATTTAATTTAACCAGTAAACATCATTATACTATAGAAACCTAATACTAGAACTATGACTTAATGACAATACAATTCCTTTCATGAATGGAATTTTAGAATGTTCACATATACATTTGACAAAATTTTTAGTCCTAAAATCATTGAGCTTAAACCTGTAAATAAGAGACACAACATTTCTATATTCATGTCAGTTATGCCATTTTGATCTCATCAAAATAATAAGTAATAATCTTACTCAAATGTGCCTACAATGCTGCCACTGAAAGACATTCCCTAGAATTTATTTTCATTATTTTTTAAAAAAGTTATTATTGAATATTTGATAAGTCATTTTCAAAACGATTAAGAAGTTGGCACTTGCACTTATTTTTCCTGCTCTACTTTTTCCTCAATTTTTCCTCAATCAAAATATAATAAATGGGTTACACCATCATTCCAGGGAGAACCAGTATCTTGTAATTTCTTTATGAAAGTGCTTCCATCATGCATTTTGTAGCATGCTATAGCTCTCATAAAAGTATAGATGGACATTTATGCTGCAGACCCATTTGGTATGCTAAGCTCCACATTTTGCTCCTGTGTCAAAATTTTCACCAAAGAAGTTACCACAATGCAAAGGACTCTAGAAAAAGGTAATACTGGTGCATCGTAACATCCAAACATGAATCAGATGTCCAATCTCAGTCATGAGATCTTGTGTGTGTGTGTGTGTGTGTGTGTGTGTGTGTGTGTGTGTGTGTGTGTGTGTGTGTGTGTGTGTGTGTGTGTGTGTGTGTGTGTGTGTGTGTGTGTTTGTGTGTGCGTGCGTGCGTGTTGTATGTACGTGCGTGTGTGCGTGCGTGCGTGTGTGTGCGCATGTTAACATTATACATAAATTATGAATATGGATTCATAATCGTTCCCGGTACAAGTTATACAGTTCAGTGTTTATGCTGTACTTCTTTACATGAACTATACACGCAACATTAGAAACATGACATGTCATACATGAATCTCGCCACACCCCAAAGTTTGGGGGGGGGGGGGGTACCTTTTTTTCCCGAAGAAATCGAGCAAACTAAGGAGGGTGTTCCTCGGCTAGAATGAGGGCACGGATAGCCTAGTGGTCAGAACATTGCGCTGGCAATTTGACTACCCGGGTTCGAGTCCGGTCGAGGAGATTTTTCTCCTGGAGTTAACATCAGTGCTGACTCCACTCTCCCCAAAAGTCCTTCGGATGAGACTTTAAACCGAGGCCCCGTGTGCAAACGCACGCAGAACGTCTTGCGCACACGTTAAACCCTGTCCTGCTTTTCGTAAGAGTAGGTCATCGTGTGCCGATGGGAACAGGTGACATTGACAAAACTGCATACACACGGGGACTGGATGTAAAAAAGCACAAGAGAGCTTATTCCATTATCCTATATATAAAAGAATAATAATAAAAAAATAAAAAAATAAAATAAATAAATAAATAAATAGAACTACAACGTTCGCCAATGCTGTGAGACTTTGTATATGCGGCAGTTTTTGACCATCATGAAGGGGGCCGCATTCCACCTTCGGAAACGTGTACTGGATATATTGGTGTT
>CM060344.1:26110150-26117650 GCA_030674155.1 Stramonita haemastoma | reverse complement strand
TTGTAATCTAAAGGTTGCGGGTTCGATCCCAGCTTTCGGCTATGGCGTTGTGCCCTTGGAAAAGGCACTTTACGGCTATTTTCTCACCCCACCCAGGTGTAAAAGGGGTACCAACCTTGTGTTGGGGGTTAACCCTGCGACAGACTGGCGTCCTATCCAGGGGGGAGTCTATGACTCTCAGTCGCTTAACGCCACAGAAACCGGGATAAGCACCGGCCTGAGGAGCCTTAGGATCCGGACAGACCTTGTGCGTATGCAGTTTTATGTCAGTTTTATCATCCGCTCCTACTGGCACGCAGTGGTCTATTCTTCCCAAAAGCGGAACAGGGTTTCACGTGTGCGCGAGATGTTCTGCGTACGTTCGCACATTGGACGTAGGTTTATAGTCTCATCCGAAGGACTTTAGGGGGGAGTGGAGTCAGCAGCACTAATGTTAACTTTCAGCGGGGTATGCCCTGTTGGCAATGCCTGTTAGATTGAATCCGTTCTCCAATAATTCGTCAACAACTCGACAAAGCCAGACATAGACCTGCATTCTCTCAGTTCTCCTCTTGTTCTCTTGTCCTCACACAGCCATACAGCTATGGAGACACAGAACGACTGGCCTTGACCGTGGACTGCAAAGCCTTCGCTGACAAGGTCAGGGTCACGGCCTTTGACCAGAGCACTGAGGTGAAAGGTTACGGAACGCAGAACGAAGTCCTGTTTGTGTACGTGGACGTTCAAGCCTGCTCTTACTCCGCTCAGCTCAGCTTCTGACGTCATTGAAAAAAATGACGCAAAAAGCAGACGTCTTTTGTGATGACGTCAGTTGATGACTTATAACACAAGCGTGTAGATCTGGCCATTCTTTGAATTTTTTTGTGAACATATTCACATAGAAGAAATAGAAAAAAAGAAGAGAAAATTAGCACACAAAAAAACCCACCAGTTATCATAGCAAATATTCCTTCCACGTGTTCCTATCATCCCCCTCTCCCTCCCAACTCAGTAGAATATCAGTTGTTTTTTTTTTATGTATATTTCGTCTAGACTTGATTGTCTCCTCTTTACGACGTTGTCATAAATTGTGCAAGTTGCTATGAGAAAGATTCAAGTAGATATTATGACTATGAGCCCACCACTCGTTGTTTCTCAGGGGAAATATTTTATAGAAACAAGTTACCGTATGTTGATGATAGCATTTGGAATAATGAGGACATTGTTGTTGTGTAAGCCTAGTGTATTTACATATAATACGATCCAGTAAGTGCAATATTATGGAAAAACAACACAATAAAATAAAAATGCAATACAGTGGAATGTGATAGATCGATAACATAAGAGAACGCAGTAAGAACACACTAACTCGAAACATCTGTATAAATGCAAAACAAAACAAAACAAAAAGACTAACAAAAAACGGTATATGACTGTGCAGGCTTGATGTTTCTCATACTAAAATTAATTCTTCTGTCACACTCTAACCTTATTCTCAGCTTTGATCAAATGTGATGAATATGGAAATGAGATTAGTGTGCAATTCAATATAAAAAATAATAATGATATTAAAAATGCTTAGAATACAAGAACCGCTAAGTGTGAACATGATTGGAAAAAAAAAAGTTTACTATATTTATACAATATCACCGATAGTGTCAGCTCTTTAACAGCTTCATTACTACAGCACATTCTGATCTATTCATTTGCTTGTTTGTTTGGCTTTTTGTTTGAACAGTATGAATTGTAATCATTACATAATAATTATGTGTTCTTTTCAAAAAATGATTACGTAGCTTTGCTATCGACTACAATCAAAATAAGCAACAACAAAAAAAACAAGTGCTGATTTAATCATTGTTTGATTGCTCTTATAATGAAAAGCAATGCTATTAAATTTGAAATATATTGTAAGGCTATATCGTAATACTGTCCTTGCTTCTACATATTATTAAATGTGTACATATGTTTGATGTATAGAATGTGATGTACATTGATGAAAAGAAGCAGTGTTTGGATGTACAGTTGTTGCATTATCTCATGATGTGTGTACAGAATGGCTCATATGTTTGTTACATAACAATGTTGGTATATTAATAAACCAATACAGAAAGATTCCGTTACATTGTCGATTTATCGTTACACACATACACCCATGCACGCACGCACGCATGCACGCACACAGGCGTGCGCGCACGCACACACACATTCATGGTGGTACTCATGCATGCATGTGCACGCATGTACGCCTGCACACACACTCACTCATGCGTGCATGTGTGCATGCATAAAAGTATGCACATAATCATGTGCGTGCGCGCGCACGCACACATACACACACATACAAAGACAAGCAAACACAAGCACATGGGTATGCACAAGTGCAAACACACACACGCGCGCGCGCTCGCGCACACACACACACACACACACACACACACACACACACACACACACACACACACACACACACACACACACACACACACACAAGTAATCGAGGGGACGATTGCCAGCTACTTTATAATTATATACCCTGATTTGATGTCTGCACTGGTACACCCTAAGCAACAATAGTTATGCCTTTGCAATCAACACTTTGTAGTTTCTTCAACAAGTATTTTAGTTCAGGAAGGAAGGTGACAGGATGGTCAAGACGTTCGCCTGCCAATATGTAAACCGTGAGTTTCTGGGTTCGTACCCAGCCTCGCCCTTTCTTCCCAGTTTGACGAAAAAAATCGAACTGAATGTCAGTCATTCGGATGAGACTATAAACCGAGGCCCCGTGTGCGAACGCACGCAGAACATCTTGAGCACACATTAAAGTCCCGTTCCGCCTTTCGGAAGAACAGGCCATCGTGTGACGGTAGGAGCGGATGACAAAATTATAATTTCCAATTCATTGAAATGCAATAATTGCAATACAATACAGTAGACACAATATACACCATGCCATACCGTAGTATACCACACCATAATATACTGTACAACACAAAACAATACAATAAATTACAGTGCAATACAACACAATACAATGCATCGCAGCATGAAACAATACGATACAGTTCAATACAGTACAATACGAATCAACACAATACAATGCAATGCAATACATTATATAATACAATACAATACGATACGATACGAAACGATACAGTACAATGCAGTACAGTACAGTACGATACAATCAAAATGCAATACAACACAACATAATACAACACAATACAATACAGTATAATACAATACAGTGCAGTACCATACAATACAATACGATATACTGCAATACAGTACAGTACAATACAATACAATACAATGCAGTGTAGTACAATACAATACAATGCGATACAGTACAGTACAGTACAGTACAGTACAGTACAGTACAGTACAGTACAGTACAGTACAGTACAGTACACTACAGTACACTACAGTACACTACAGTACACTACAGTACAGTACAGTAATACAGTACAGTACAGTACATACAATACAATGCGATACAGTACAGTACAGTACAGTACAGTACAGTACAGTACAGCACAGTACAGTACAGTACAGTACAGTACAGTACAGTACAGTACAGTACAGTACAGTACAGTACAATACACTATGATGCAATACAATACAATATAGTACAAAACAGCACAATACGATACAACACAACACAGCACAATACAATGCAATACAACACAACACTATACAGTAAAGACAATACAATCTAATACAATACGATACAGTACAATACATTACAATACAATACAATACAGTACAATACGGTCCAATACATATAATACAATATGATACAATACAATACAATGAATTGAACTAAGTTCAACTTTTGGTCAAGGCAGATTTATCTCCCTGAAATTCTGGAAGCTCTTTTTGGAGAGTGGATCGACTTCAAACCCATGTAACCAAAGTGAACTTTAATAATAAAAACAAAAATAAAATTCAGATTCCATTTCAATCAAAAGAGAGAAAAGAAATGGGGGGGTTCTCTCTCTCTCTCTCTCTCTCTCTCTCTCTCTCTCTCTCTCCTCTCTCTCTTCTCTCCTCTCTCCCTCTCTCTCTCTCTCTCTCTCTCTCTCTCTCTCTCTCTCTCTCTCTCTCTCTCTCTCTCTCTCTCTCTCTCTCTCTCTTCTCTCTCTCTCTCTCTGTCTGTCTGTCTGTCTGTCTCTGCTTTCTCTGTCTCTGTCTGTCTCTCTGTCTCTCTGTCTCTGTCTGTCTGTCTGTCTGTCTCTCAATATATACATATATTATATGGAGAGAGAGAGGAGAGAGAGAGAGAGGAGAGAGAGATGAGAGAGAGGAGAGAGAGAGAGAGAGAGAGGAGAGAGAGAGAGAGAGAGAGAGAGAGAGTAGAGAGAGAGAGAGAGAGAGAGAGAGAGAGAGGGTGTCCCATAACCAATGCGGTCGTAGGGGAGCGAGGTGTCAGAGACCTCAGCTTCTCTAGGGGCCAGCATGTTGAGGGCGGCGCCCATCTCCTCTCCCTCGCTGCTTTACCCTCCTGACCCTAAAGA
Source organism: Stramonita haemastoma (assembly GCA_030674155.1). Lineage (NCBI taxonomy): Eukaryota > Metazoa > Mollusca > Gastropoda > Neogastropoda > Muricidae > Stramonita > Stramonita haemastoma. The sequence continues at coordinate 26,113,154 of CM060344.1, read as the reverse complement.
GGGCAGGTACCCATTTACAGCTGGGTAAACTGGGGGACTGTACTGAAGCCAAGGCGCGCAAACAGTCACCCATCCTATGGTAACCACGCTTGTCGCTGCTTAACATTGACTGGGGGAAAGTGAGCGCTCTGACCGCTGAGCTATCATATATATATATATAATATATAATTATATATATATATATATTGTATATATATATATATATATATATGTATATATATATAATGTATATATATATATATAATGTGTATATATACGTAATACATAAAATGCATTCCACCTATTATCTCACAGAGAAACTCATGTGGGTTACAAGCCTTGTATAATAAAAAAGAAAAAAAAAAAAGGGGGGGGGGGGAGGGGGGGGAGAGAAAGTCACATACGCATATAACACAAGAGTATAACGAACATCACCTCGCAACATTACAAGATATTGACTATACCAATACCAGCACTTTCTCATATAATAAAAAGAAGAATTCAAGTGATCACAAGCAATTATATATGAAGAGAGAGAGAGAGAGAGAGAGAGAGAGAGAGAGAGAGAGAGAGAGAGAGAGAGAGAGAGAGAGAGAGAGAGAGAGAGAGAGAGAGAGAAGAGAGAGAGAGAGAGAGAGAGAGAGAGAGAGAGAGAGAGAGAGAGAGAGAGAGAGAGAGAGAGGAGAGAGAGAGAGAGAGAGAGAGAGAGAGAGAGAGAGGAGAGAGAGAGAGAGGAGAGAGAGAGAGAGAGAGAGAGAGAGAGAGAGAGAGAGAGAGAGAGAGAGAGAGAGAGAGAGAGAGAGAGAGAGAGGAGAGAGAGAGAGAGAGAGATCAAAATCTTTGAACTTTAATCTGTTCAAAAGATTACATTTTCTAAATTTAAGTCTCTATTTCTTTTGTAGGGATTTATTTTCAATCCTGCATACGTATTCTTTCGACCCTCTAAGCTATGGGAAGTAGCTGGGAGGTGTCCGCTGTTATCTCCAAAAGACCTCAACAACAACAACAACAGCAAAAAGAAAGGGATAGCCCGCTTCACAGAGATCCCACGCTGTGATTTCAGCTCCCTGTATTTCTCTTTCTGGACTAACTGTCGTTTGAAGTGACGATTATCGCTGCGTTCTTTCGTCTCACCTTAACCATACCTTATATCTTTGTCTCTTTCTTTTCTTTTTGTTTTCTCTCTGTCTCTGTCTCTGTCTCTGTCTCTTTGTCTCTTTCTTTTCTTTTTGGTCTCTGTCTCTGTCTCTCTGTCTCTCTCTCTATCCCTCTCTCTGTCTCTGTCTCTGTCTCTCTGTCTCTGTCTCTCTCTGTTTATCTGTCTCTTTCTCTCTGTCTCTCTCTCTGTCTCTCTCTCTGTCTCTCTCTCTATCCCTCTCTCTGTCTCTGTCTCTGTCTCTGTATCTCTCTCTGTCTCTCTCTCTGTCTCTGTCTCTGTCTCTCTCTCTCTGTCTCTCTCTCTCTATCCCTCTCTCTCTCTCTCTCTCTCTCTCTCTCTCTCTCTCTCCTCTCTCTCTCCTCTCTCTCTCTCTCTCCGCCTCCTCAAAACACACACACACACACACACACACACACACACACACACACACACACACACACACACACACACACACACACACACACACACACACACACACACACACACACACACACACACACACACACACACACACACACACACACACACACTACATACATCACACACATACACACGCATACACACACACACACTCTCTCTCTCTCTCTCTCTCTCTCTCTCTCTCTCTCTCTCTCTCTCTCTCTCTCCTCTCTCTCTCTCTCTCTCTCTCTCCTCTCTCTCTCCTCTCTCTCTCTCCTCTTCACCCACCCACCCACCTCCTACCCCCAACCCCCAACCCCAACCCCCTCAGCACCTTTCCTCCAACCGATGTATGAAGGGAGTGGACGAATGGCTGAGGGCAGACGGGATAAAAGGGGGGGCCAGGTGAGGACAGGAGTGCTGTCGCTGACCCTTCACTGCCCAGTGTGACTGACTCCTGACTGACCAATCACCCTAGGAGGCGACTTCCAGACTGACCAACAAACTATCATGTGAGTGCTTGGAGTCTCCTTCGAGCTTCCCTCCTCTGCTGCTGATTCTTCTTTGTTTTGTGTTTGTTCATTTAGGATTCTTGTTCTTTTTGTTCCTGTTGTTGTTGTTGTTGTTGTTGTTGTTCTTGTTGTTCTTGTTCTTCTTGTTCTTCTTGTTGTTGTTCTTTTTCTTCTTGTTCTTGTTCTTGTTCTTCTTGTTCTTGTTCTTGTTCTTCTTCCTCTTCTTCTCATTCTTCTTCTTCGCATTCTTCTTCTTCGCATTCTTCTTCTTCGCATTTGCATTCTTCTTCTTTCTTCTTCTTCTTCTTCTTCTTCTTCTTCTTCTTCTTCTTCTTCTTCTTCTTCTTCTTCTTCTTCTTCTTCTTTTCTTCTTCTTCTTCTTCTTCTTCTTCTTCGCATTTTCTTCTTCTTCTTCTTCGCATTCTTCTTCGCATTCTTCTTCGCATTCTCCTTTCTTGCATTTTGGGGGGTAATTCTTTATCTGTGCATTCTGCGTGAAATTTGTGTTGCTTTCCCCGAGGAGAGTGAGACACCACAAGAGCAGCGCCACCCATTATTTTTCTTTCTTTTCCCTGTCTGCAACTGTATTAAATTCTTTCCAGATCAGAGTCACATTTTTTTTCTGCAGAATTTTGTCCAGGACAACTCCCTCGTTGCCGTGGGTCCTTTTATGCGCGCTAAATAATTTATTATGTCTAACACAGGACCTCATTGAATCGTCTCATCCGAAAAACAAGTACGCAAACCATCACTCACACTCTAGTGGATGGGGGGGGAAGTGGGAGGGGGGACTTTGGGGCCCAAACAGGGATGGAACCACCACACACTTTAAACCTGGAGTTTTCACTTTCTAGGCAAGTGCCTTTACCTGTCGACCACCAATGCACTGAGTTTTGTTGTAGTCCCTCAAGGCACCAAGAGGAGGGAAACAGGAGAATGATGTGGACAACTTCAG
>CM060344.1:26085150-26100150 GCA_030674155.1 Stramonita haemastoma | reverse complement strand
TGGTTAGGGCGTTGGACTCGTAATCTAAAGGTTGCGAGTTCGATCCCAGCTTTCGGCTATGGCGTTGTGCCCTTGGAAAAGGCACTTTACGGCTATTTTCTCACCCCACCCAGGTGTAAAAGGGGTACCAACCTTGTGTTGGGGGTTAACCCTGCGATAGACTGGCGTCCTATCCAGGGGGGAGTCTATGACTCTCAGTCGCTTAACGCCACAGAAACCGGGATAAGCACCGGCCTGATGAGCCTTAGGCTCGGGACAGACTTTAACTTAACTGTACCATCTGTAAATTTTTAAAAAGTGACTTTGACTTTGGAAACACATCCACAACCTCAACACTTTGCCATTTTATCCTGTGGGATGACAGGGATACGGATACAAGACCACCTCGGACAGAGAAGACACGAGCTTCAGTGTGACCTGCACCTCCGAGAGCATCGGATCCGTGAAGGTGGAGGTGGCGGACTCCAGCCAGAGCCACAGCAACGTCAACGCCATTTCTGCCGTGTCCGTCAGCGTCAAAGCCTGTACCTTCCAAGGGGTGACCAACACCAACCTGGATTAGACTGACCACCATCATCATCATCTTCTTCTTCTTCTTTCTTCTCTAAGCTCTTGTTTCCCCGCCTTAGTCAGTTAGTTACTAGTTTGGTGGTCTGGGCAAGTTATGGGGTTTTTTGTGTGTAATTTTGTGTTGTTTGTTTGAGGGGAGAGGAGGTAGGTTGGTGGTGGTGGGATGGTTGAGGTTAAGTTGGACGTTTCTTTGGGGTTTTTTTTGTTTTGTTTGTTTGTGCTTTTGTGTGGGGTGTTTGTGAGGGAATCGGTGAGATTGCAGGGGTGGGGTGGGGTGTGGGGGTGGGGGGTTGTTTGGAGAAGGAGAGATGGAAAGAGACACATACGTAGACAGTGTAGACGTGTGTGTTTAGCTGTTTTTATGGTACATGTACAAGTGAGGGGGGAGAGATATACATATAAATTTATATATTATTTCTTGTCCGTTTCTGAACTGATCTTGCGCATGCGCGACAATACAGTATTTGTTTCGGATCTGCTTTGGGGGGGGGTTATTTCTGCTCTTTCTGGTTTGTTTGGTTTGTTTATGTGATCTTTGTTTTGTTTTTGTTGTTTTGTATGGGGAAGGAGGGTGGGAATGGGGCGGGAAAGGGATGACTGGGGAGTGTTTGAAGGGTAAGAATGGTTTCCTTTTGTTTCTAAAATGCATATACCATGTTGACGCAAGTTGTTGTGGATTCTTTTACTGAACATGTCATGATTATTTCTCATCTTACGCACTGTGGATTTCTGTACAGCATCATTATATTTATAAAATAAAAAATGTACATGACTTTTCTTCACTGCAAATATTGTGAAAAGACAAGTGATTATTGAAAGGCTACATATCGAAGTTAAACTTTTTGTTTTTTTTAAAAAGGGTGACTAAAATGACACGTTTATAAATACGCACATGAATGATTATAGTGATGTAAATTAATGATGATTCTACCACTGGCGTGGCAAGAGGGCTGTGGCAATGAATGGCTTTGTCAAATGTGTGTACATGATTTGGAGCGTTGGAAAATAAAGATTGATACGAAGCAAATATCCAGGAGATTATGCGTTTGTCTTTTGAGGGAGAGGAGAGATTCTCGTAACACATACTGATGTTCTGGGAATTTTCCAATCATACACTTTTCTTTCTGTACATTGTCGAACATTTATTATTCTTTCTCTTTTTATTTTAATTCATAAGCATCTACTATCCTCTAACTGCTGAACCTTTCTTTTTCTTTCTGGAAGTTCAGAAATATAAACTGTTTATTTTTTAAATTGCTGAACCTATGTTGTTTCCTCTTGGAACTTCCAAATAGATCTGAAATTTGCGAACAGAATCATGTACTTCTTTTCTGAGAAATCACAAACGTGTACTAGTCCTCTCTCTTCTCTCTCTCTCTCTCTCTCTCTCTCTCTCTCTCTCTCTCTCTCTCTCTCTCTCTCTCCTCTCTCTATTCTCTCTCTCTCTCTCTAAACTGCTGAACGTTTTATTGCTAGGGGGGGGGTTTCCCCCGAGAATCTACATTCTTTCTAGAAATTACAAGCATGAACAATCATTTTTTTAAAAATTGTAGAACATCTGCTACTCTTCCTTAGAATGATCAAGACATCAGCTGTTCTTCTGGACATTCCCAAACATACAATGTTCCGTGTTAGACTTGCCCACCATTATGCTTGTCCTTTGTCCTTTCGCACACATACATACTCAAAAACACACACAAAGAAGCTGCCACTAATGCACAACACTGACCATTTATTGAGCAAAAACACAGTGTACATCAGAAGACAGGACAAAAAGAAAGAAATGGACATTTTTTTTTTTTATCACGTTTACAGTGAAATTGTAATTGCCCTCTAGGGAATGAATACAGTGTTTTATTGACTTGACTTGACAATACGATAACAAAGGACGGAGAAGATTGTAAAGAAAATTTGGGTGAAGCAGCGAATAATTTCATATTTACGAACAACTTTCCTGGTAAGTCCAACACGAGAAGGTTAAAAGACAAAAGAAATAATATAATAATAATATATATAATAATAATAAATATTTTTATATAATAATTAATAATAATTTAATATATATAAAAATAATAATAATAATAATAATAATAATAATATGATAGATGATGATGATGATGATGGGATGGTGATGGTGATGATGATGATGATGGCGAGGCGATGACGATGACGACGATAGATGATAATAATCATATATCATCATCATCATCATCAATATCATCACATCATCATCAATCAATCATAATAATAATAATAATAATAATAATAATAATAATAATAATTGTCATAAAGTAGCAAATTATCTTTGCTTCTCCTTTTGGGGGAAAAAGACAATGGTTTTGTTGTTTTTTTACTGCACTTTCCCCAGCTTTTTTTTTAAAAATTCTTTTATTTCGAGGATAATGGAATAAGCGCTCGTGCCTTTTTTTGTTTGTTTGTTTACATCAGTCCCCGTGTGTATGCAGTATTGTCAATTTTGTCATCCGTTCCCACCAGCACACAATGGCCTAGTCTTCCAAAAGCGGAACGGGTTTTAACGTGTGAGCAAGATTTCTGATGTGTTCGCGCACACGGGGACCTCAGTTTGTAGTCTCATCCAAAGGATTTGGGGAGGGAGGGGGAGGGGGATTGGAGTCCGCACTGATGTTAACTCCAGAGAAAAAATTCTCTTGAAGGAGATTCAAACCCGGGTCAGTAGATCACATAGCGCATCACTGTGACCACCGGGCTATCTCGCCCCCCTTAAACCCCGGGGGTCACCCAGAATGATGATACACTCTGTCTCACTCATCTCAAGCGGGATCATTGTGAGACTGAGCGTACACACTGGATGAGTAGTGGATGTGTAGGACTGTTTGCAAGTACCTCGTCATAATAGGAAGCCATACTCCGACTTCAGACGATTGCGTTTTTTTCTTTTCTCAAGTCTCTCTCAGTCCTTTTACTTCGACAATAATGAATAAGCATTGACATGGGTTTTTTTTTTAATATTCAGTCTCCGTGAGCGTGCAGTTATATAAATAGTTCTGTGTCATTCATTCCTACAAGCACATAAAAGCCTCCTTTAACCCAAAGGCAGAACAAGGTTTTTTCGTGTTCGCGAGATGTTCTACGTGTGTTCGCACATGGGACCTTGGTTTATGGTTTTCTAAAAAGGTGGGTGCAGGTGCTTATGTCAAGAGGTTGTTATGTATGGCTGAAGACAATCTCAGCATAGCAGTGTCTAACTGAAAAATGTTTCCATAGGTCTTGGCTCTCAGCTTACATCAAAATCTGAGAAAGCTTTTAGCCGGGGCCAGGAATATTGATACAATCACAGCAGTCTTTGATGGTATAGTTTGATTTAAACGCAATGGAGAAAAAATGAAAATATATATATATATATATATATATATATATATATATATATATATATATATATATATATATATATATATATATATATATATAAACACAACTCAGAATTTGCCTTCTAGGTCGTCTGGCAAAAACAATTCAGTTAGCCTAAATGGTAGCTTCTATCTCTAATTTACGTTTTGGACTACGATTTTTTTTTCTTATTAATGAAGGAATGAATGAATCAATCATCTTTCAAGAGCATAAACATCCACAAGTTGCGTAATTGTATGCTACTGTTTCCATAGAAACAATCCAATATGGCTGCTACAACTTTTGTGTTTTTTTTTAAAAAAAAAAAGGTCAGCTTCTATAACATTTAATCGATAACAGATACACGAAATCTGTTTTCACAGGCATTTTTATAATCCAAACTTTTTTTTTTTTTTTTAGATTTACACAGAGAAACCACTACTTCTGCACATAGACACTCTCATCACTAAGACATGGTGTTGACTAGCGTCATGTACCCCAGTGCCCCGCCTTACACACTAAACAAAGATGTTAATGCAGATAAAACATTTGACAGAATTGTATTATATGCAAGTTTTTTTATTTACAGATCAAAGGTTGAAAATGTTCGCCCTTTTCTTCCCATGTTCAAGATAATACTTAAAAACATACTTTGAAACGAACTTTATATTGCCTCTGTATCCATGAACTACCATTTTTTCCTTCGGGACTGGCTACTATACAGGTGTATGTTTGATGAGGAAAGTGTAGCTGTGTAAGACTGCTCGTCATGAAGACATATACATGTGTATGAAGTTAGGTAAAGATGAAGTTGTGGGCAGTGCTAAATAAGCAGACTCGAGATATATATATTTCTATCAAGCAAAAACAGCTCTTGTTTATTCATATGCTTCCATGTGCGTACGTGGTGGTGTTTCTCATGCGTGAGTGTATCAGAGTTTGGTTAGTTTTGATTCTTTTTTCTTCTTCACACTTTGCGTGTCTTTCGGGGGGGGGGGGGGGGGGGGGGGGTGCGTGAGAGCTATGAAAAGTGTCAATGATGATTGTACTCTGAAACTGCATATAACATCATTTTTGAAAAAATATCACAACAAAGCAAAAAAAAAAAAAAAAAAAAGATGATAATACACGTTACTTTCAAAGTCCTGACTTTAAAGGGGAAAAAGTTCGCTCCCTAGGTAAGGATCCAGGACTTCGCCAGTGGCGAAAATTTACCTATGTCACCGTTGATGCCCACCATTCAGTTTGTCCTCATCCCTGCTTTGGGGATACTTTTTTTTTTTATAAAAGAAAGGCAAGGGACACACAGCAGAGATTGCCTGTCTTCTTAAGAGTGTACAGAACTCACTGTATGTTGTTGTTTTTGTTCTTGTTGTGCGTTCCCCAGCTTAACACTCTGGGTGGTCATCCAAGAATGTGCATACTCTGACTCACTCATCCCACCTGGGAATCACTGTGAGACTGAAATTGCACACTGATGAGAAGTTTGCTGTGTGTGACTGTTTCAAATACCTCGCCATAATAGGCAGCCATGCTCCGACTTCAGAGGACTCCATGTACTAAAACAACATTCAGTGCTATAAATATACATAAGAAGTTTGGTAAAAAAAAAAAAAAAAAAAAAAAAAAAAGGGTGTGAACAAGGGTAACTGGATGAAAATACAATGTAAAAACACAATGAAAAATACTTTTGACAACAATAACACAACATAAGCTTTTTTTTTTTTTTTTTTTTTAAAGATTTGAAATACTTGACCACACTACAGATGCATAGAGTCAGCCACTTTCTTTAAGGACAAAGACAGCAAGAGGAAGCAAACATCGCCCTAAAAAAATTCGCTTTCCAAAAGTCGAATTCTGAACTTTCAAAAGAGAACAAAAAAAGTAAAACTGCAGTAAGTGACAACACTCCTAAAAAAACTCACGAGGATGGTAAAAAAAAAAAAAACTGACTGAGAGCCTGAATCCTTCTTCACCACATCTTAAAACATGACCCTTTAAGTCACCATGCCATCAAAACACATCTGCTTTAAGTCACCATGCCATCAAAACACATCTGCTTTAAGTCACCATGCCATCAAAACACATCTGCTTTAAGTCACCGTGCCATCAAAACAATCGCTTTAAGTCACCGTGCCATCAAACACATTCCTTTAAGTCACCATGCCATCAAAACACATCTGCTCAAAGTCACCGTGCCATGAATTTACCCCGCTTTAAGTCACCATTGCCATCAAAACACCCACTGTAATCACCATGTCATCAAAACATCAGTTTTAAGTCACCATGCATCAAAACACTTCGCTTTAAGTCATCACGGGCCCTCAAAAATTCTGCTTTAAGTCACCGTGCCATAAATAAATTCACCTCCTTTAAGTCACCATTGCCATCAAAACATTCATGCTTTAATCACCATGTCATCAAAACACTTCTCTTTAAGTCACCGTTCCATAAAACACTTCTCTTTAAGTCACCATGCCATCAAAACACATCTGCTTTAAGTCACCATGCCATCAAAACAATCGTTTAAGTCACCATGCCATCAAAACACTTCCTTTAAGTCACCATTCCATCAAAACACTTTTGCTTTAAGTCACCATGCCATCAAAACATATCTGCTTTAAGTCATCTTGCCATCAAAACATATCACTTTAAGTCACCATGCCATCAAAACACATCACTTTAAGTCACCATGCCATCAAAACGTATCACTTTAAGTCACCCTGCCATCAAAACATCCAGTGTATGTCACCATGCCATCAAAATCACATCACTTTAAGTCACCATGCCATCAAAACACATCAACTTTAAGTCACCATGCCATCAAAACACATCACTTTAAGTCACCATGCCATCAAAACACATCCCCTTTAAGGTCACCATTTCATCAAAATATATTACTTTCAGTCACCATGCCATCAAAACACACCTGCAGGTAGATTCCCTTATTGCTGATGAAAAGGCTTAATTCCACCAAAGGCAGTCTGGCATTAAGAAAACTTCTAGCCTCCAACAAAGGAAAGAGTTAAACATGTTTTAAAGACATAAGAAGGGCGTTTGATTATGTCTAGCAGAAGGCACTATACGTCAGATAAAGAAACTGGACATCGAACAGAAGTTAATCATTTCCATCCAATCACTTAGTTTTGAAGGCGCCGACACAGTCATTTTACACGTGTAGCTGGCAAGTAGTTATGTATTCTGCTTGGAGTTTGTCAGGGTTGCCTTCTATGTCCTACTCTTTTTAAATAACTTTCTTTAGACGCCTTATGACTGATGTTTTCCAGGCTCGTGTCAGCACATCATAACTTCTGAAGGGAGACCTACCTGTCTCTAATCCTTGCTACACAGAAGACATTGATTATCTGAATGGCAGTGAATACTAGCTTTTAAAAATTGGGGAGTATTTTTTTCGCTCCTCGGGCATAGAACTCGTAAGATCCACCAATAGTGCGATGTGCCTATGAGACCATTTTTACCAACCATTAAGTTAACTGCACTCCAAAATCGGAGATGAGGTTTAAACGCAACACCTGCGTGCACGTGATTTTTAAAAAATAATCACCCGTTCCTACTGTCTAGAAAAGGCCTACTCTTGTGAAAAAAGCACATGATTGCTTATTCTGTATCTCGATATAAAAGAATAATAATAAATTAATAATAAATAAAAAGCGAACGGGTTCTACATGTCCTAAAGATCTTCTGCGTGCAGTTGCACACGGGGCCTCGTTTTATTGTCTTATGCAAACAACTTTTAGGAAAATTGAGTTTGTACTAATGTCAACTCCAGGGTAAACTTCCGTAAATCAGGCACTTCCATGTGGGTTCATATCCAGGGCCACCAGATCATGAGTGCATGGCTCTAACCACTAGGCTACCCCCCACCCCACCCCCTCCTAAAAACTGGGCAAAACCTCAACCAACTCGACTGCCAGCTGCAGCTCTGCTATCACTGGTGCATCAGTTGTCTAGAGGTAACGCGCCTGCCTACAAAGCGAAAAGTCCGGGTCGGAGTGTGCAGTGGTTTGAATCCCATAATTTTGGGCCCAGAACTGTTCCCCCATCCATTAGACCATGAATGGTGGTCTGGGTTTTAGACGTTTGGATGAGACAATAAACGGAGGTCCCGTGTGAGACACATCATTATTTAGCGCACATAAAAGAACCCACGGCAACAAGAGCGATGACCCTGGCAAAATTCTGTAAAAAAAAAAAAAAAAAAAAATGCCACTCTGATAGGGAAACAAATACAGTTGAAGACAGGGGAAAAAAAAAAAAAAGAAATACAAAATAATGGGTAGCGCTGCACTTGTGGCGACGCGCTTTCCCTGGGGAGAACAGCCCAAATTTCATGCAGAGCAATCTGCTGTGCCATCAAGCGGTATAAAATATTTAAAAAAATTGATTTAAGTAACCACAAGTGACTAAGTGTCGATGAGCAGAGACTAGGAATTGGTCATCAGTTCAGAGTGCTATCTAGAATTGCTTAGCAGCAGTTGAGGGGTCTATGTAAGAAAGGATAGCAGAAACAATGCTGCTTTCTCAGCTCTGTTTACAATGAAATCTTCATGGATAGAGGGAAGAAAACATCTCAACTCATTTCAAAAGAAGGCTACTGCCTTCATCTACTGGCGTATTTCATCTTCCTGCATCCATGCATATCTATCTATCTATCTATCTATCTATCTATCTATCTATCTATCTATCTATCTATCATATCTATCTATCTATCTATCTATCTATCTACTGTCTGTCTATCTCTCTCTCTATCTCTCTCTCTATATATATATCTCTCTATATATATCCATCCATCCATCCATCCATCCATCCATCCATCCATCCATCCATCCATCCTCCTCCATCCCTCTCTCTCTCTCTCTCTCTCTCTCTATCTATCTATCTATCTATCTATCTATCTATCTATCTATCTATCTATCTATCTATTTATATCTTTTCTATCTATCTATCTTTCTATCTATCTATGTCTATACTATATATATACATAGTATCGACTCTTAACAGCAACTGATCAGTACAGACAATGAATGAAACCAGGGAGCACGTGTACTTTTGCAGTATTCTAAAGACCAGTTACCCTGAGATGATTTCCAAGGAAGCAGTACAGGCAACCCTCCTGATCCGCTGCTGACAGAATCGTGAAGGGAGGAATGCTGTGTTTCTACACTACTGGCTATAGCCATGTGTGATCTGCTGACAGAATCGTGAAGGGAGGAATGCTGTGTTTCTACACTACTGGCTATAGCCATGTGTGAGCTGCTGACAGAATCGTGAAGGGAGGAATGCTGTGTTTCTACACTACTGGCTATAGCCATGTGTGATCTGCTGACAGAATCGTGAAGGGAGGAATGCTGTGTTTCTACACTACTGGCTATAGCCATGTGTGATCTGCTGACAGAATCGTGAAGGGAGGAATGCTGTGTTTCTACACTACTGGCTATAGCCATGTGTGATCTGCTGACAGAATCGTGAAGGGAGAATGCTGTGTTTCTACACTACTGGCTATAGCCATGTGTCAAGAGCCCATGGCCTCGCTGAAACCATTTCCATAAAGGCTCAGGCAGAGAGAAAGAGAGACAGACAGAGAGAGAGAGACAGAGACAGAAAAAGAGACAGAGACAGAGAGAGAGACAGAGACACAGAAACACAGAGACACAGAGAAGAAAGAGAGACAGAGAGACAGAGAGAAAGGTAGAGAGAGGGGGTAGAGACAGAGACAGAGAGGGGGGGATGGGGAAACAGTAAAAAATAAAAAAAAAAAATAATAAAATAATAAAATAAACCCAGGTCCACTAAATCGTACAATGAACAGGAAAACCAATGGCAGAGTCCCAGGCTTCAGCATTTATCTGACGTAATCAGAAGAATTTGCTCTGAACAGCTCTTTACTTTGATACGGCAGTGATTCTACATGACTTTGATGAAAGAAGAAAGAGCATCAGAGGCATCATAGCGATCCATATTGAAAAAGTAATAAAATGACTAACCACCAGACATGCAATATACACTTATAATACTTATGATGTACAAATCACACCGGCACGAAGTAAAAATCAGATTGTACACTCAAGAGTAAGTTTACCAAGAATGAACAAACAAAAAAAAACCCACAAATAAAATCAAACCAAGTAGAGTTTTCTTAGTGTTTTCTCCTTCATTTTCTAGCTTTTTTTTTTTTCATCAATATTATGGTTTTCCTCCACAAGTTTTAAGCGCCATAACATAACGCTGCAGCTCTCTACTACTATACGCTTACTCCCCTGGCTCCAGCGAAACAATGTCCGGCTGGGCAGAAGTGACGTCAGCAAAGATTCCACTTCCGTTTCCGCTTCCGCTCACACCCCTTGCTGTCGTTTCCTTAAACCTCCGGCCAGGACCGTGGTGATGGTGGACAGATTAGAGAGGAGAAGGGGGTCTTCAGTTGTCGTCTGCACTGAAGTTGCTGCAATGGTTGAAACAGAGAGAGAGAGAGATTATCTATGATCAGCAATTGCCTAACCTTAGCTTGCGTGGGAGGGAGGGAGGGGAAGAAATGCTTCAATGATTTAGGAGACAACGTCTTCAATAAAAACATAAACTTTCCATGGCAGCTTGAATAGGCCTCCAGAACCTCCAGTAATCTTGTGAATGCGATGGACACTCCTGAATAATAATTATGAAACACGTCTTGCTGTAAAGGTAAACCAAAGAGTGAGCTTCAATCCCCGCCAGGACCTCTGACGAAGGCTCATCCCGGAGACGAAAACTCGAGTCAGGTCAGGTCAGGCCAAAGGCATGGTTCTTACTCTAAAAGAGCTTAAAAAAAATGCTGTCATTGAAAGATGCTATTTTATCGATGTTGTTGTTGATTCAATCTCTCAGAAATCTTTTCTAGATGTTAGAGAAGATGCCTGGTTACCTGCGCTTGTTTTCTTTCCTTCGCTACTAATATTATTTTTCTCTTCGGAACCAACAAGAAACTACAGGTAGTTAAAGATTTTCCTCTGTCCTCAGTTAAGGTATCCCAGAGAGGTCACACGGAATATGTCCTTTGTCTCATTCATCACGCCTAGGAACGACTGTGTTCTGTGAAATACACACTGGATATTGCCGAAGTCAGACCGCAGTGACCTTGATGGTGGGTCAAAAACTGTTGCATATCCCAAATCTCACAATTGGAAAACCTTGAAGCTTTAACCGAGGAACGAAAAACCAAACGCACACACGCACGCATGTACGCACGTACGCATCCACGCGCACGCGCGCGCGCGCACCACACACACACACACAACACACACATACACACACACACACACATGTATACACGCGCGGGCGCACGCACACAGTTGATGAGAAAGTTGTGTGTATGACTGTTTTAAATATCTCGCTATATTGCAACCATACCCCCAAAATAAATGAAAAAGTCCCCGTATAGTTGCATTTCAGAGCCATCTAAAAGCTAGAAAAACAATATAACAATAACGTAAAAACATAAGTGATAAAACTGACTGACTTTCACAATATTTAGACTGCATTTAAATTATTTTTTGGGAAACTAATCACGAATAAAAAGTTATGTATAAACCTAATGAGAATATCTCCCAAACAAACTGGAGTATATATACAATTTGCTATCTTTACCGTCTACATTGAAATATCTGTTCAATTTTGTCCATGATTGCTGAATGTTGAATGTCTCATGACTTTGATGTTCCTTTTGTAAAAGAAAAATTGCACGTGTGTAGCTGTTTTGCTCTGCTTAGGTTAATCTTTCATAAAGGCAAAAGACAAAGTGTCCTATAACCTATGTGATCGTAGGAAAGCGAGGCATCAGAGACCTCAGCATCTCCTGGGGCCAGCATTTTGAGGGCGGCGCCCATCTCCTCACCTCGCTGCTTTACTTTCATGACCCTAAAATGGGCAGGTACCTATTTACAAATGGATGAACTGAGGTACTATCACTGAAGCCAAAATGCGCAAACGGTCACCCATCCACTTGGTAACCACGCTCAATGCAGCTTAACATTAGCTTGGAGAAAGCGAGTGCTCTGACCACTGAGCTGTCCAGTCCCTATTCTTTTGTTACGATCTGTAATGATGTGATTCTGTCACGTCGGCACCAGCACAGGAAGGCAGAAACATCTCTACATCATTGAAAAAGTAATGTTCTCTTCATTGTTCTACTTACTTTTAGGGCGACGTGGTGGCTTCCCGAGACCTGGTAGAACACAAACACACACAACACACACACACACACACACCACACACACACACACACACACACAAATATAAATATAATAAAATAATAAGATAATATAGAGTATATTAATGATATAGTATATAGAATAAATAAGTATATAACGCGCGCGCGCGACGCGAGCACCACGACACAACATACACGCACCACAAATACACGTACACGCGCGCAGAGCAACAAACCAAACCACGACGACACCACGACACCACACACATCAACCCACGCACACAACGCACGCACGACGTAGCACAACACACACAACCAAAAACACAACAAACACACACGTAGTACTACGCACGGACGAACGAACACACGACACACTACACACAAACAGTTGTTATTATCAGTAGTAGTAGAAAAAGTAGAAGTAGTAGTTGTAGTAGTAGTAGTAGTTAGTAGTAGTAGTAGTAGAGTGGTGGTGGTGGTGGGCGGCGGCGGGGCGTGAGTAGTAGTAGTAGTAGTAGTAGTAGTAGTAGTAGTAGTAGTAGTAGTGGTGGTAGTAGTACCCGTAAAATCCTTAGCATACCCCCCCCCCCCCCCCCCCCCCCCCTTGTGCACTGATTTAGGGTAAAATTGGGGGGTGGGCGTTTGCTAGGGATAGACCCCTTTGCACAAAGTAATTTTTGTGCCAACAGTGTAATTGAGTCAATACAAACCCCAAGCATGTAAGTTAGGTCGTGTGAGTAGAAGAGAAGGAAAAAAGGAAAAAAAGGACTTTGAGGCAAAGAAGGCCAACGAGTTCCATCGCTTTCCGTTGTAGGTCCTTGTTTCCCAATACCCTGCCTTCAGATCTTTCATCTTCCAGATAATGCAGCACACCTTGGTCGACATGTTCAGATCTAACTGCTGGTCCTTTAGACAGTTTCCGTTTTTGTTTTTTTTCCGTACTGCTGTTCAAGTCTATCTCTATTTTCACTCTATTCCCTGATCCTCTTCCTATCCACAGAAAATTCACGGGCACACTCCGAAACATTCCCACCTGCTTCATTATCCAGATACTGGAGGGCTTCCAATTTGAAAGATACAGTGTAAGACTGTCGCTTGGGCATTTTGCAAAAATGGCACAGAGAGATTCAAGAACAAACTTCTGGCCATCAGGAAGCATCGTCAAAATACCAATACGTCACTGACACAAGACAAAAGACGTCAGTGGAAAAAGCATGACGTAATTGTAATTCGGTTTGTTGGGGATGGGTGGGAGTGAGGAGAGGGGACAAAGAATAAGAAAAAAGGAAATAAACACGAAAAGGTAAATAAAGGGACAAAGATGACTTTTAGAACAGTCTGCACAAATCCTAGTGAAAGTGAGCATAGTCTCTTTGAAAAAAGCAGGGTGGGCGTTTGCTAGGTAGTTACCCCTGTGCACAATTTTTGGCCCAAAGTGGGGGGTGGGCGTTTGCTAAATGGTGGGGTTATGCTAGAGATTTTACGGTAGTAGTAGTAGTAGTAGTAGTAGTAGTAGTAGTAGTAGTAGTAGTAGTAGTAGCAGTAGTAGTAATAGTAGTAGTAGTCGTAGTCGTAGCCGTAGCAGTTATTGTGTTATTGTTATCAACATCAATATCGTCGCCGTCATCATCATCATCATCATCATCATCATCATCATCATCATCATCATCATCATCAATCATCAATCGTCAATCATCAATCATCATCATCGTCGTCGTCGTCATCATCATCATCAATCATCAATCATCATCATCATCATCATCATCATCATCATCATCATCATCATCATCATCATCAATCATCAATCATCATCATCATCATTATCATCATAACCATCATCATCATCATCATTCACTTTTTTTTTTGCTTTATCATTGTTGTTTTTCTTATCATTATAAGTGACATTATTATTCCCGTTATTGTTAGAATCATTATTTTTTTCTATTATTATTACAATGCACTACAATACTCTCTCTTCTGCGTCAACTTCCTGAGGAGTCGCTGGGACACTATACGGAATGTTTCAGGCCATGTTTCACGGATCAGTTGACTCTGGCGGCGCCCATTGTTCTCCAGGTACAGTATGCATGCTGGGTATGTCCGTATTTCCGCAACCATCGAACATCGACATGAATTACAATTACGAATTATGAATTACGAGATCTTCATACTTGACCTTCTGCATGTCTATATATACACGAAGGGAAACCAGGCATGGGCAGGTCTGCATCTTAACGTGACCTGGGAGATCAGAAAAAAAATCCTACCCTTCAGTCACTACATGGAGCTGCCAAGATTCGAACCCACGACTTCATGGATCCATGGGATGACGTCACATGCTCTTGCACAGTCGGCTTCAGAGTCGTCCCGATGCACTAGAATACAACACTGTACAACGCACACAACACAACACGAACAACTTTGCACAACACAGCACAACATAGCACAACACAACAACGTACAGCACACTACATTATAACAGAACACAGAAGCCCAACACAATTAAAGACGACTCGATACCAAACAATACAATACAATACAATACAATACAATACAATGCAATGCAATGCAATGCAATACAATGCAATGCAATACAATACAATACAATACAATACAATACAATACAATACAATACAGCAGAGCATAACACATTGCAAGACAACGAAAAAGAATACAGCACAACATAGTGCAAAACAAACAATGCCCAACCCAGCCCAGCCCAACCCAGCCAATACGATACGATACGATACGATACGATACGATACGATACGATACGATACGATACGATACGATACGATACGATACGATACGATACGATACGATACGATACGATACGATACGATACAATACAATACAATACA
>CM060344.1:26070150-26075150 GCA_030674155.1 Stramonita haemastoma | reverse complement strand
TGTGTGTGTGTGTGTGTGCGTGTGTGTGCGTGTGTGTGTGTGTGTGTGTGTGTGTGTGTGTGTGTGTGTGTGTGTGTGTGTGTGTGTGTGTGTGTGTGTGCGCGCGTGTGCGCGCGGAAGCTGTGTGTGAGTGTGGATGCGTTGGCATTCTGGTGCGTGTATGGGTGTTTTGTGATTTTGTTTGAGTGAGTCAATGACTAGCTGATGTATTGCTGATTTTGGGGTGCTTTGATTGTGATGGTTGCATTCTGATATTTGGCTACTGTGTTGTGGGACCTTTTTTTATGTTTACCTTTTTAATGTAGTGCTTGTACCCGCTTGAATTTCTCTGTCTGAGATAATAAAGTGTTTTTGAAGTTTTGAAGTTTGAAGTATAGTCTTGTATTATCTGTGTCGTAATGATGTTTGCCTTGCGCCATTCCTCAAAGGAGGAATTGACAGCTGTATTTGGTTTTTTGTGGATGTAGTAGGCACTCATCAGTCTCGGAAGACTATGGAGTTGCGCTCTAGTCTTTAGAGCGCAAAGCCTGGGCAAGTATGTATGGAGGGCAAGCTGTTACCCATGCAGCAGACCCCCCCTCTCCACGGCACTGGAATGATCCATTGGAAGGGCATTGACCGATACGAATGGTTCCAGTACCGTCGCAGGAGCCACCAGAACGTTGCCATATACCTACAGCCCCGAGCCGCTCTGGGACTCCAACTCCCCGACTTTTCCTCAGGGATGGTGTCTAAACACGACACCTGTGTGCATGCTAGTTTGTTATAATTTTGTCATCCGCTCCTACCGGCACACGATGGCCTACTCTTCCGAAAGGTGGAACGGGGTTTTAACGTGTGCGCAAGATGTTCTGCGTGCATTCGCACACGGGGCCTCGGTTTCGAGTCTCATCCGAATGACTTTGACATTCAGTTCGATTTTTTCGTCAAACTGGGAAGAAAGGGCGAGGCTGGGTACGAACCCAGAAACTCACGATTTACATATTGGTATGCGAACGTCTTAACCATCCTGCCACCGTCCTTCCTTGTGGATGTAGAGTTATTATTATTGGCTGGGTTATTTCTGGAGTGTGATCAGATGCTAGTTTCGTGTGTGTGGCTGGAGAGACAGTTGGTTGAATTGTGTCACTGGATGATTTTTTTTTTTTATTGTGCTGATTAGTTTAAACTGTTAAAAAATAATGGGAGATATGTGTCAGTTAGACTGATATTGTGACTAATGTTGTGCCAGAGGACATTTGAACATTGTCTTTCTTTTTTGTGTTTATGTTTCTTTTTATGATGTGAAAATAACATTTTTGGATGGATCTTCATTTCTTGTGACTGAAACTTAGGAGTACTTAAAGTCTCTTCACCTGTGGTTACTTTTTGTTTAGGATGTGGAAATCTGTTCTGTTGGATCTACATTTTGGTGACTGGTACATTTTACACCACTTTGTCACAGCAGATTTCTCTGCAAGAAAATTTTTGGCTGCTGTCCTTGGGGAAAGCACGCACGTCGCAACAAGAGCAGCGACACCCATTATTTTTGTCCTTTCCCTGTCCACAACTGTCTTTATCTTTCCTATCAGAGTGGCGTTTTTTCTACAGAATGTTCTAGGAATACTCTTTTGTTGCCATGGGTTCCTTTACATACGCTAAATAGTTTTCTGCAACAAATGGGACCTCGGTTTGTCATCTCTCATCTAAAAGACTAGCACCCAGACTACCACTCATGGTTGAATGGATGGGGGACGGGGGGGGGGGGGGGGGGGGGCAATTTCGGGCTCAAGCGTTGTGCCTACTTACATGCCATGAGGCTAAATGTGCAATGAGAGGCTAAGAGCTAGCTCACCAGTAGGGATGGTATAAGCACCGGAGATGTATTGTCCTCAGGCATTTGTCTGGGGAAGCCACCAGCTGCACAGCACAACAGTTATCACGCCTGTCTGTAGTGAAGCCGTTATCATCGTCGTCGTCATCGTCATCGTCATCAGCATTATCATCCTCATCATCATCCTCAGCAGCAGCGGCAGCAGCAGCAGCAGCAGCATTGCCGTCGTTGTCGTCGTCATCGTCATCGTCATCGTCATCATCATCGTCGTCGTCGTCGTCATCGTTGTTGTCGTCGGTCTCTCATCATCATCGTCATATCATCATCATCATCATCATCATCATCATCATCATCATCATCATCATCATCATCATCATCATCATCATCATCATCATCATCATTGTCGTCGTCGTTCGGCTGTGCATGTAGCCCCATATTTCATGAGTTACTGAAGGAATTGAAGTGCAGTGGCAATCCCCGCTTTATAATGTAGCAGTGCTTTGAACCGTTAGGTTTCATTTATATCAGTCCCCCATGAGTGTATGCCAGTGGCCTATTAGTATAAACAGCATCCCCACCTTCTGGAAAACCGGTGCTAGTCAATTCCCTCTTTTCTTTCCTTGTATTTGATTCTGCCTACTTTGTTCACCTTTCTTCCTGTCACATCCCGTTTGGACCCCAAAACTTTTCCCCCCCCCATCCATTAGACCATGAGTGGTGGTCTGGGTGCTAGTCTTTCGGATGAGGCGATAGACCGAGGTCCCGTGTGTTACATATTATTATTCAGCGCACGTAAAAGAACCCACGGCAACAAGAGGGTTGTCCCTGGCAAATTTCTGTAGAAAAAAAAAGCCACTCTGATAGGGAAATTAAATACAGCTGCAGACAGGAAAAAGAAAAAAGAAAAAAAAATAATGGGTAGGCGCTGCACTTGTGGCGACGCGCTCTCCCTGGGGGAGAGCAGCCCGAATTTCACGCAGAGAAATCTGCTGTGACATCAAGTGGTATGAAATAAAATAAATTCAAAAATCCTTCTCTATTTTTTGCCTTCTTGGTCCATTCTCCTGGCCTACATTTCTTGTCCAGAAAGACTACAAGTTCTCTCCCATGCCTAAGTCGAATGCGCAGAGCATGACTTGTCAAGGTGTTTAAAGCCAGCACAACGTATTTTCGCTTATAATTTTGACAGACAATAGCTGCTGTCTGGTCGTTCAACGAAGATAAGAATATTAGATGAGATGTATGTGTGGTGTGTGTGTGTGTGTGTGTGTGTTGTGTGTGTGTGTGTGTGTGTGTGTGTGTGTGTGTGTGTTGTGTGTGTGTGTGTGTGTGTGTGTGTGTGTGTGTGTTGTGTGTGTGTGTGGGTGTGTGTGTGTGTGTGTGTGTGTGGTGTTGTGGTGTGTTGTGGTGTAAACAAATGGGCTGTCAGGCGTATATGCGTATTATACAAGAAAAGGAGAAGAAATGTAACTCACACTTCGCGTGATCACCTGGGCCTGGAATTAAAAAGAGCACTGTTATGTTAGTGATGACACAAAATTTACTTTTATGCACTCACACCCCCCCCCACCGCCACCACCACACACACACCCCCCACCACACACCAACACACACAAATAATAATATATATATATATAAAACACATATACACACTAACATATACACAGGCGCGCGCGCGCGCGCGCGCGTGTTGGGGAAAGTTGCAAAAAACATCTTTAAATAGTTGACAGACTTATGCCAACAGTTCTTGTCACATGAATCCATCTCAACAAATATAAGTTTTGTAACCACAAGAAAAGTGACTACACTATATTTTAGAATGAAATTAAATGCATCTATCACAAAATTTTGCAGAAAATGTCAAAATGTCTTTGTGGAGATCCTACGTCCAATACTGGTATCACATTTGAATGCCCTGCTGTAAAACTCTTCTAGCCTACATTTTCAGAGCAGTCTCTGGAAAACGCATTTGAACATAAATTATAAAGTTAGCCTTTGCCATTGCTAGAATGATGTCTACTGCACAGTTCGCTTAAATATTTGTTGTAGTTACAACTTTTGTTGTTGTTGTTTTTGTTGTTGTTTTTCTGTTCAAACATGTGAGTTTTAAACTTTGCTCATGTTTAAAAAATAACTTATTATTGAGAAAAAAAAGTAATGGAGGAAAAACAAGTGCAGGTAACCCCTTACAACTTCTTAACAATTTTGCAAATGATTTATCAAAGATTCAATTAAAAAAAATTTTTTTTTAATAAAATCAGAAATAAATTCTAGGAATTGATTTCATTTATTGGCACAGCAGTATAGGCATTTTTGAATGATAACCATGCCTTTGGCCTGACCCGACTCCAGTCTCGGCTCCTGGATGAGCCCTCATCAGAGGTTCCGGCGGTGATTTGAAACTCCACCCGCTGTGGTATCTTACAGCAAGACACTTTATGGAATTGAAAAGCGTCAATCCCATTCACAGGAATATTTGATATACCTGTGGCCTTTTTTTTAAGCTGCCAGCAAAAGGCGATGATAAAAAAAAAAAAGAAAAAATGCTGAGAATGTATGTTGCCCCAAAAAAATGAATAGGAGAAAAAAAAAAAACACCTAGTGAATCCTTGTGCCTTATGTGTGGAGATACTATTGAAAGGATGCAAGCGAGGTCGCAGAGTTTGTGTCCAGCCAAAAGGTCAGTCTTAGCTAAATAACAAACCAACCTTGCATACGCTTAAAGTGCAAGCACAGGCAAGAGAAGTTGGGGAAAATATATAACTAGCCTACACTTGGATCTACTACAGATGCAATCCCCACTTGACCACACTGTATTATTGAGGAAAACACGGTGGAGGAAAAACAAGTGAAGGTAAAAGTTTAAGATAACTTCTTTACTTTTGCATCATTATATATATTGTTGTTTTTTTATCTTAAGGCACAAAAGCAACGATACAAATTTGTATTTTGTACCACTTTATGTCACAGCAGATTTCTCTGCGTGAAATTCGGCAGGCTCCTCTCCCTGGGAAGAGCGCGTCGCCACAAGTGCAGCGCCAATCCCTTTTTATTTCTTTTTCCTGTCTGCAACTGTATTTGTTTCCCTACAGAGTGGCTTTTTTCTACATAATTTTGCCAGGGTCAACCCCCTTGTTGCCGTGGTTTCTTTTACGTGCGCTAAATAGTGATATGTAACACCCGCGAC
>CM060344.1:26053130-26070050 GCA_030674155.1 Stramonita haemastoma | reverse complement strand
CATTAACATAAACTAAGACTTCACAGTGGACAACGAAAACAAAAGCAAAGTAAAGAAAACTCGCATGTGCACTTACCCTGTGAGGTTTATCTGTAAAGCCGACGTCAGAGACAGGCCAGAGAACTAAGTTTACCCACATGATTTTTTACATCTATGCAAGATTTTTAAGGAATCAGGGGGAGAGGGAAGACCCGGGGGGGCGAGCAAA
This sequence comes from Stramonita haemastoma, assembly GCA_030674155.1. NCBI lineage: Eukaryota > Metazoa > Mollusca > Gastropoda > Neogastropoda > Muricidae > Stramonita > Stramonita haemastoma. Next base: position 26,069,842 of record CM060344.1, on the reverse strand, counting down.
ATTTTTAACAAAGTCGGGGTGAGGTTTTTTCCTTTCCCCTTCAGCACGTGTCAAGGGTTTTTCTGGTGTGCCGTTTGGGACACCCCAAACCCAAGTCACGCCATCCACCAAAAATTTTGATCACAAAATAAATTAAAAAGGTCCTGATGAAGTTCTAAAAACGGATCATTGAGCCTTACATAAACTCCAGGGCAATGTTTTGGCTTTAAAAAAGCGAAAGACTGGGGGACATTTGTGGCACAGTATGCACACCCCCTTTTACTTTGTACTCATACAAAAATCCCAGAAGTACGCATGGGACGATTTTGGGGGGAGGGTTTTTTCATTTCTTCCCTTTTCAATGCTCGCATTCGAATATAAATTCCCACAGAGACCCCATCCTTCTCTCCACTGCTTTGATCCCGAATTGTTTCACCTAGGGGGAGCTGACCTAGAACCCGGGCAACAAGCTGGGGTCGCTGGGATTTCTCTTCGGGGAGTTTTCAGGAGCGGCCCTTCAGGCTTATTCTTCAGGGTTTGCCCTTTCAGGGGTTTTTTTTTCCCCGGGTGTGCCCTTCAGGGGTTGTCTTTCAAAGATTCCCTTAGGGCTTATTTTTCAGGAGGGCCCCCTTAGGGGTTTGTCTTTCAGGAGGGGCCCTTCAGGGGCTGGCTTCTAGGGTGGCCCTTCAGGGGGGGGGGCTCTCAGGATTTCCCCCTTAGGGGCCGTATTGCATTCGAGTTTGTTTTTGGGGGTTTTTGCAGTTTTTTTTTTTACCCTTCGGGGGGTTGTTTTGCATGCAGAATTTTTGCCCTTTCGGGGGCCTTTTTTTCATGTTTCTCCCCCTTGGGGGCCTGTTTTTTCATGCAGGATGCTGCCCTCGGGGGCCCTTTTTAAAATGCGGGTTTTTTGGGCCCTTGGGGGCCTTTTTTTGAATGTTTTTTGCCTTCAGGGCCAATTTTTTATTGTCTTTTCCCCCTTTTCAGGGGCTTTTCTTGCATCGGGAAAAGTGCCCCCTTGGGGGGCTTTTTTTTCCAGATTTTTCCTTTTTTAAAGGGCTTTTCTGGGCCCCTTTTAACTTCAGGGACTTTTTACCGGGGATCCCCCCCTTTTAAAAGTTCAAAACCCTTTAGGTTGGGGTTCAAGCATTGTTTTCCAAAAGTCCCGGGGTTTAAAACCCCCCCCCCCAAACCCGGGTTTAAAAATAATCGGGGGTTTAATTTTGGGGGGGGAGGGAAAAAACCACGGGGGGGCCCGTGCTCCAAAATCGGGGCCGCTGTGTCTTCAAAACCCCCCCGTGGACAGGCCAAAAGGGGGGGGGAAGACCGGGGAAAAAAAAAAAATGACAACGGCCCCCTACAGATCTATAGCACAAAAACCCATGGCAAAACTGTGAGGGGTTGCTAAAAGGGTTTTTTGGGGTTTTTAATTTTGGGTTTTTTTATACTTTTTAAATTTTTCCCCCTGATCCTTTTCCCTTTTTATAAAAATTTTTTGGGGGGGGGAAAATCTTTTAGAAAAAAATTAAAAAAAAAAAGTCTTCTGGCGTGCGTGCAAGAGGGGGAAAAACCAAAAAAGGGCTTTCTGACATGTGTTTCAACATTTTTCTGAAAAACTTCGCACACAAAAACGGGGTTTAGAGTCCTTGCCCCGAAAACCCCTTTCGGGTAAAAAAGTTTTTTCAATTTTTTTTTTGTTGCATCTTCTGTAAAATTTCCCGGGGCCAAATGTTCCAAACCCCCGCAATTTTTAAAACTTTCCGCCAAAAGCCATGCAAAAACATGTTGGTTTTTTCCCCGGGGCAAAAGTCCATGGGAAAAACATAAAAGTCGGCCCCCCCAGGGGGAAAAACCAGCCCCGGGGGGCAAAAAAAAAAATTATCACTGGCCCGGGGAAAAATTTTAAAAACTAGTCAAAGGCAAATTTCGGGGCAATACTTTTGGGGTTTTTTTTGAAGTTGGTCTTACCATTAAAAAATCTACTGAAGGGAAAAAGCATTAGCATGTATTATAATGCCCCCCCCCAAAATTTTAAACCAAAATTTTTTGGGGGAAAAATTTTTTGTTTTTTCCCCTTTTCCCAGTATTTAAAACTCTTGAAAATTAAAATTTTAAAAACTACTTCCAGTAACAGCAAATTTTTCCCCGAAAAGAAATTTGGGCTTCCTCCCAAAAAGGGAGAGGTGCGTTGCCACAAAAAGCATTTTCCATTCAAAAAAAAAAAAAAGGGGCCCGCTTTTAAAGTATTTGCTTCCCATTAGAATCCCTTTTCTACAGAATTTTGAAGAAAAACCTTTTTTTGGGTCGGGGTTTTTTTTTACTTGCTCTAAAGGGGGGTTGCATCAAGACCCTTTTCACTATTTGATCCAAAAAACGTGCCCACAGATCACCACTCACAGTCTAGTGGAGGGGTAAAATTTTCGGGCAAAAACGGGATAAAAGGGCAAGAACAACTGATCCCCCCCCAATAACCAGTAATGGACATCACTGATAGAAGCGATAATCCTCCGCAGTCTTTAACATATGAATAATGACACGCAAACTTATTGTATTAAAATATCGATTATTTATTTTTTATATTTATTGTCCATAAACTTTTCTTCTCAAAGAAAGGCCAAGCACAACTCCATAAATGTAGAGTCAAGCAATCTAAACTCGTTGACAACAAATGTTTATATCAGCAAGTGGGATAGACTTTAAAAATGACTACAACAACAACACGTTAAAACTGTTCCGCCTTTGGAAGAGTTGGCCGTTCTGTGCCCGTAGGAACGGATGATAATTTTTTTAGAACTGCACGCCCATAAGGTGTTGTGTTCAGACAATAAATCTTGATCTGGGAAATTTGCGGCTACCTTAACGGTGGGTAAAAACGGTGGCTTACACAAAATCTCAACTTCAGTGGGAACCTGGGGAAATCACTAGGGAGAAGGAAAACAATGATAGATTTAAAATTCACAAACAACAACGGCAAAAAAAAAACAACCATTATTCCATTTATCCTTATTGTCATTCTGTTGTGAAAACATCAAAACTGCCCTGCAAAAAACTTTCAGCAAGAAAATTTATTTTATTTTATTTTATACCACTTTATGTCACACCCAGATTTCTCCCCGTAAAGTCGGGCTGCTCTCCCTGGGGAGAGCGTGTCGCCACCTGTGCGGGCGGTCTACTCTTTTTTTTCTCAGGGATGGTGTCTAAAACACGACACCTGTGTGCATGCTGGGGTTGTTTTTTTTTTAATTTTGTCATCCGCCCATACCGGCACACGAAGGCCTGCTCTTCCTGAAAGGCGAACGTGGGTTTTCACGGTGTGCAAGATGTTCTGGCTTTGCGTTCACAACACTGGGCCTCGTTTATAGTCTCATCCGAATGACTTTGACATTCAGTTCGATGCATGAACAGTCTTTAAACACAAGATGTGTATTTGCACAATGTGGGTGTAAGGATGCCTGCCTACTATTTAAATATAAAGATCGTGTATCCAAAAAATCTTTCTTTTTCCATTTCCCAATTCTACAGCTCTCTATTTGACAATATTGAAAAACCGGCTGTAAGAAGGAGGAGAGCATCTGAATATCTTTCCCATTAATAAATAGGAGTAAGTGGTTTAGCTTTCTCTAGGAAGGGGGGAGGGGGTAGAGTTAAGATCTTAAACTCACACTAAAAACTTTCCTATATTCCCTCTGGTGTGTGGTGTGTTGTGGGGGTGTGTGTGTGGTGTGTGGTGTGTGTGTGTGTGGGTGGTGTGGTGTGTTGGTGTTTGAAGGATGCTATCGGTGACAGTACCAAACCATTTTGGTTCATGACAACTGTGCCCTCCAATTGGCAACACCACAGAATAGGCCTGGTGGGTTTATGACACAACTAGACCACATCAGACTGTTAGTTAAGTGAAGTGAATATTTGTGAATAATACACCAGATCACTCCTTGCCTTCAAGAGCGACATTTTCTCGGCATTGTCAAGACATTTACAAAAGCAGGTTTCCCCCCCCCCCCCCCCCCCCCAAGTTCTAATACAAATATCAATCGATACTTTACGGCCCTTCTACTAATAGCTATTTCTAACTAAAAAGTTACTTACCAGTACTGCTCTCCCTCATAGTCTTTATAAAAAAGACAAAAGCCCAAACGTGATTGTTGATGTTCAGAATCCCACACATCTTGTTTTTCCAGCTGGTCAAGTGGTCCACACTGCATGCAGATGTCAGGCGGTTTGAAATGGCAAAGAAAAAAAAGAAAGAAGAAAAATCACATCAACTCACCTCACCTACCTCCACAAGACATGAATGATTTGCACGTGTAGTGTTGTGTCCCCTAAATGTTGTTTACTGTCCCTCAACTGAAGTCAGACCTTCAAGTGCAAAACAACCCCAACCTGGTCTAAATGAAACTGGAAATTATTTCTAAACTGCCGAGCACACCGCTTTCTGTCAATACGCTTGAAAACCGACTCAAAATGATAGCCATAAAAAGGAACTATCTAGACAAAAGATCAAACACACAACAAGTGCCAGACTTCCTGACTTTCCCAGTAAACTCTTGTTTTCTATTGATAGGCACGCTCCTAAAGAGAATGCCAGATTCAGATTCCTTTGTTTATAATTTGCAGCCTGTGGTACTGACAGCCCAATCTGTGGGTAAAGGGAAGGGAGAAGTTTATTAAGTTTCCACATGAAGATTTAGAACCAGGGGCAAGTTCTTACCTCTCTTGAGCATGTTTACTTTACGACTTTCACCACTTTACACACAACACACACACAGTTTGCGTTCAGATTCAAGGTTTTGTTCAGCTGGTCACAAACGTTTTACCCTTTGGGTTTTTCTTTGGGTAGTGATTTGTAGGCTGCTTTCAGAAATGTATGTGTGGCGTGTGGCAACGGCCATGCACTGTTCTGTAGTGCAAATCATATTGTATATTATTACATTAATATTATGTGTAATACTATTTATTGTTGTGTACACTGTGTCAGCTTTCATTCTGACAGATTGCTATATTCAAGGCAGGCTGCCCTCTTCGGGGCTGTGGTGTCGCCACAAGAACAGCGCCATGGCCAGATCAAAGATGATAGTAAAGTGTGTATGAATACTGTATAGCACTCTCATGATGCCCTGGGCTCTGTTACTGCGCAAAAGTTGGGGTAGGAGGAGACTCAAACAGGCCTTTTCGTCACATCTCGATATGCGCCATATTCTTGGGTTGTGTATGCGAGTGTGCATAAGTGCGCGCGATAGTTTTTGTGCGGGGTTTTTTGTGTTTGTGTGGTGTGGTGACGGTACTGCACTGTGCTGTGGTGCATCATATAGTACATTATCATTAATATTATGTGTAATACTATGTATTCTTGCGTACACTGTACCAGTTTTCGTCCCACAGACTTCGTATATTGAGCTAGGCTGCCTCCTTTGGGGCTGTGGTCTCGCCACAAGACCAGTGCCATGCATAAGAAAGATGCTAGGAAAGTGTGTATGCATACAGTACAGCACCCTCTTGTCATATCTCGAAATACGCTTTATTCTTGAGGGAGTAGGGCGTGGGGTATGCACGCCCATGCTTGCATGGGATGTATTTGCGTATTTTTTGTGCGTGTGCATGTGGCGGTGCCCCTGCACTTAGCCCTGGTGCATCATAATCATTGTATATTAGGACCCTATCAATGATATTCTATGTACTACTATGTATTATTGCGTACACTGCACCAGCTTTCGTTCGAACAAATTTGCTATATTAAAGCCGGACTGCCCTCTTCTGGGCTGTGGTGTCACCACAAGACGGGTGCCACCCACATCAAAGTAGCTAGTATATATTATATATATATTTTATATATTTATTCTTTTATATCGAGGATGACAGAATAAGCAATCATGTGCTTTTTTTCATCCGGTCCCCGTGTGTATGCAGTTTTTGTAAATATTGTCATCTGTTCCCACCGGCACACGATGGCCTACTCTTACGACAAGCGGAACAGGATTTAACGTGTGCGCAAGATGTTCTGCGTGCGTTCGCACACAGGGCCTCGGTTTAAAGTCTCATCCGAAGGACTTTTCGGGAGAGTGGAGTCGGCACTGATGTTAACTCCAGGAGAAAAATTTCCTCGACCGGACTCGAACCCGGGTCGTCAAATTGCCAGCGCAATGTTCTGACCACTAGGCTATCCGTCCCCCGTAGTACAGTGTGTATGCGTGCAGTAAAGCACTCTTTTGGTGCCCTGGGCTCTGTTATTATGGAAAAGTCGGGGTAGGACGAAATTCAAACTGGCCCTTCGTCACATCTTCTACAAATACGCCTTATTCTTGGTATGCATAAAATTTAACAATTTGACGACCCGGGTTCGATTCCCGTTCGAGGGGATTTTTCCCCTGGAGTGAACATCAGTGCTGACTCCACTCTCCCCAAAAGTCCTTCGGATGAGACTATAAACCGAGGCCCAGTGTGCGAATGCACGCACAACATCTTGCGTACATGTTAAATCCTGTTTCGCTTTTCGTAAGAGTAGGCCATTGTGTGCCGGTAGGAACAGATGACAAGATTTACAAAACTGCATACACACGGGGACTGGATGGCAAAAAGCACATGAGTGCTTATTCCATAATCCTCGGTATAAAAGAGTAAATGAATATAAAAGAATAGATAAAAAAAAAATAGAATGATGATTATGTGGGGCTCCGTCTCCCTTGGTGCTCTAGTTGGAAGATCTATGGTCTAAGGGAAGCAAGAACGGGATATTAGTTTAACTGTATTATTGTCTCCCTTGTAATCGAATTCTGATTTTCGCCAACATTAATTTCAGTTTGTCTGTGTGATGTATCACTGTATACTCCCAAAATTCTCATTCAGAACAAAAGTATTTGCAATTGTTTCAACCACAAAAATGTCTTATTTACCTATCTTAACACACACACACACACACACACACACACACACACACACACACACACACACACACACACACACACACACACACACACACACACACACACACACACACACACACACACACACGCCCGCGCGCGCGCGCGCGCGCGCGACAATCATATACAAAATTCATTTAAAAAAACAACAAACCGGAATACATAAGAAAACACACCTGTAGGTTGTATGTGTTTTGCATGTTTTCCTAGTTATAATTTTTTGATTGTGTCCATTTATATATTTTTTTTCTTTCTTTGATATTCTTTCTGTCTGTCTGTCTGTCTGTCTGTCCGTGTATCTACCGGTCTGTCTTTCTTTCTCTCGTATCGCCAGTTATTTGAGAAAGGTAGTGGACAGATGTACGACTCTCAGACTAACAGACACACTGATAGACAGGGAAGCGAGCATATACTACACAAACCACACAACAAAAGGTGTGCTGAGGACCCAGTTTCAAATATTATAAAATAATTATAACTATGCTAGCCGACATACAGTTTTTAAAACACAGTTTTATCATGATATTGTTTTGGTTTGTCTATATGAATATGGCATGTAAGACTTTTGTGTTATAGGTCTAACTTGATATTCTTCCTTCCTCTTTCATGTTGCTCATATTTTTCTTTTGTCTGACCATGGTACTATCTGAGTTTTGGTGGTGGTGGTGGTGGTGGTGGTGGTGGTGGTGGTGGTGGTGGTGGTGGTGGTGGTGTGGTGGTGGTGGTGGTGGTGGTGGTGGTGGTGGTGGTGGTGGTGGTGGTGGTGGCGGTGGTGGTGGTGGTGGCGGTGGTGGTGGTGGTGTGGTGGTGGTGGTGGTGGTGGTGGTGGTGGTGGAGGTGGTGGTGGTGGAGGGGGTGGTGGTGTGGTGGTGGTGGTGGTGGTGGTGGTGGTGGTGGTGGTGGTGGAGGTGGTGGTGGTGGTGGTGGTGGTGGAGGGGGGGGGGTGACCTGAGTGTTTTCTCTTTTATTTGTTTTTCAACCAGTTTCTTCTTAAGAATAGAAATACATACCAAGAATTTGGTATTGAAAAAAGGCCTGCTTTTAGTGTGGATCTACCTATCTATCTATCTATCTATCTATCTATCTATCTATCTATCGATCGACGATCGATCGATCGATCGATCGATCGATCTATCTATCTATCTATCTATCTATCTATCTATCTATCTATCTATCTATCTATCTATCTATTTATCTATTTATCTATCTATTTATCTATCGATCGATCTATCGATCTATCTATCTATCTATCTATCTATCTATCTATCTATCTATCTATCTATCTATCTATCTATCTGTCTCTCTGTCTGTCTGTCTGTCCGTTTATGTATGTATGTATGTATGTATGTATGTATGTATGTATGTATGTATGTATGTATGTATGTATGTATGTATGTATATGTATGAAAACATACATGCATGCACACAAACAAACACACTGACAAACACCTGCGCATGCGCGCGTGCGCGCACGTATACCCACCCCCAGGCCAATAAGGTGCGGTTTGGGGTAAAGACGGGACCCAAAGAGTCGTTTTCAGGCCCGTCCTACCCCAACTTTTGCACGGTTAGAGACCCCAAGGCACCAAGACAATAATTATGGCACTGTATGCATACACCCTATCCTGCCATTTTCCATGTATGTGGCGCTGGACTCGTGGCGATTCCGCGGCCCTCAAGAGCTGAGAAAGCTAGTTTCTTGCAAGGAAATTTGCTACGGAGTACGCAACAAAAACCAAGCAGGGCGCACAATAATAATGACAATATACAGCAATATCATGCAAAGCAGCCAAGTGCAGGGTCCCCTCCATATGCGTGTACACAAACAAACACACTGACAAACACCTGCGCGCGCACGCGTGCGCGCACTCATACCCACCCCTCGGCCAAAAAGGTGCCGTTTGGGGCAAAGAGTCGTTTTCAGGCCCGTCCTACCCCAACTTTTGCACGGTTGCAGACCCCAAGGCACCAAGACAATATGGCACTGTATGCATACACCCTCTCCTACCATTTTCCATGTGTGTGGCGTCGGACTCGTGGCGAATCCGCGACCCTCAAGAGCTGAGAAAGCTAGTTCCTTGCAAGAAAATCTGCTACGGTGTACGCAAAAAAAAACCAAGCAAGGCGCATGATAATAATGACAATATACAGCAATATCATGCACCACAGCCAAGTGCAGGGTCTCCTCCACATGCGCGCACACAAACAAACACACTGACAAACACCTGCGCGCGCGCGCGCGCGCGCACGCATACCCATTCCCCGGCCAAAAAGGTGCGGTTTTGGGCAAGGACGGGACCCAAAGTGTCGTTTTCAGGCCCGTCCTACCCCAACTTTGACACGGTTTCAGACCCCAAGGCACCAAGACAACATGGCACTGTATGCATACACCCTTTCCTACCATTTTCCATGTGTGTGGCGCCGGACTCGTGGCGACTCCGCAGCCCTCGAGAGCTGAGAAAGCTAGTTCCTTGCAAGGAAATCTTCTAAGGTGTACGCAACAAAAACCAAACAGGGTGCACGATAATAATGACAATACACATGTGTAGCAATATCATGCACCACAGCCAAATGCAGGGTCCCCTCCACATGCGTGCACACATCTATGCATACTCTGTACCACGCTTCCTCGCCCGCGCTCGCTGGTGTGTGTAGGTGCGTTCGTTTGTGTGCGCGCGTGTGTCAGAGACCCGGCAGTTTCCTGTGCTGCATCGCATTGTATGAAATTATTGTTTCATGTGTGTTCTGGGGGTCATCTATGCGTACAGTGTACCACGCTTCCTCCCGACAAACCTGGCCTCGTCAAGGCAGGGTTGCCATCTTCGGGGCAGCGGTGTCGCCACAATTCCGCGCCACACACATCGCAAAATGGTTGTAAAGGTTGTATGCATAGCGTAGGGCATGGTCTTGGTGCCGTTGGCTCTGTAACTGTGCAAACGTGCGGGTAGCAGGGGCCCAAAACCAGCGTTTCGTCACATCTTTTGCGCCTACATCAGCTTATCCATAGCGGGGGGGGGGGGGGGTTATATGCATGCGTGTGTGCGCGCGCTCGCTGGTGTTTGTAAGTGCGTTTGTTTGTGTGCGCGTGTGTGGCGGAGACCCTGCACTTTGCTGTGCTGCATCGCATTGTATGAAATTATTATTTGATGTGTGTTCTGGGGTCATCTATGCGTACAGTGTACCACGCTTCCTCCCGACAAACTTGGCCTCGTCAAGGCGGGGTTGCCATCTTCGGGGCAGCGGTGTCGCCACAATTCCGCGCCACACACATCGCAAAATGGTTGGAAAGGTTGTATGCATAGCGTAGGGCATGGTCTTGGTGCTGTTGGCTCTGTAACCGTGCAAAAGTGCGGATGGCAGGGGCCCGAAATCGGCGTTTTGTCACGTCTTTGGGGGTGCAAGCGTCCGCGCGTGCGCGCGCTTGCTGGTGGGAGAGAGTGTACGCATACAGTGCAATATGGTATTGGTGCCGTGGGGTCTTTTACCGTGCAAAAGTGGGGGTTGAACGGGGCTGAAAACGGCTCTTTGCCTGGCATCTGAGCTCAAAACGGCACCTTTTTCGGCGGGGGGAGTGTTTGCATGCGTGCATGCGCGAGCAGGCTAAAGTTTGTCAGTGTGTTCGTTTGTTTTCGCACATGTGGCGGGGACACTACACTTTGCCCTGGTGCATCATATTGTTGTTTCTTAGCTCTTGAGGGCTCTCGTGTCGCCACGAATCCGGCGCCACACCTATCAAAGATGGTGGGAAAGAGTGTCTGCATACAGTACGATATTGTCTTGGTGCCGTGGAGTCTTCTACCGTGCAAAAGGAGGGGTTGGACGGGGCTGAAAACGTCTCTTTGGCTGGCATCTGTGCTCATAACGGCACCTTTTTCGGGCAGGGGGTGGGTATGCATATGCACACGCGCGCGCGCTGGTGTTTGTCAGTGTGTTCGTTTGTGTGCGTGCATGTGGCGGAGACCCTACACTTTGCCCTGGTGCATCACATTGCTGTATATCTTGCGAGAAATGCTTGTCTTTTTGTCGCGTTCACTTACCACCTTTCCTTCCGACAAACTAGCTTTCTTAGCTCTTCGGGGCTCTCGTGTCACCACAAATCCGGCACCACACCTATCCAAGATGGTGGGAGAGAGTGTCTGCATACAGTACGATATTGTCTTGGTGCCGTGGGGTCTTTTACCGTGCAAAAGTGGGGGCTGGACGGGGCTGAAAACGGCTCTTTGCCTGACATCTGAGCTCAAAACGGCACCTTTTTCGGTAGGGGGGTGGGTATGCATGCGCGCACGCGCTCGCGCGCTGGTGTTTGTCAGTGTGTTCGCTTGTGTGCTCACATGTGGCAGGGACCCTACACTTTGCCCTGGCGCATCATATAGCTGTATATTGTCCTTTTTCTATTGCGCAATGCTTGTTTTTTGTCGCGTTCACTTACCAGCTTTCCTTCAAACAAACTAGCATTTTTAGCTCTTCGGGGCGCTCGTGTCGCCACAAATTCGGCGCCACACCTATCCAAGATGTTGAGAGATAGTGTCTGACATCTGAAGACGGCTGGCTGAAGACGGCTCTATGGCTGGCATCTGAGCTCGAAACGGCACCTTTTTCGGGCTGGGTTTGGGTATGCCTGCGCGCACGCGCGCGTGCGCAGGTGTTTGTCAGTTTGTTCGTTTGTGTGCGTGCATATGGTAGGGACCCTACATTTTGCCCTTGTGGATCATATTGCTGTATTTTGTCCTTATTCTTGTGCGCAATGCTTGTTTTTTATCGCGTACACTTACCAGCTTTTCTTCCGACAAACTAGCTTTATTAGCTCTTAGGGGCTCTCGTGTCACCATAAATGCGGCGCCACACCTATCCAAGATGGTGGGGGAGAGTGTTTGTATACGGTATAATATTGTCTTGGTGCAGCGGGGTCTTTTACCGTGCAAAAGTGGGGGCTGGACGAGGCTGAAAAAAAGCTCTTTGGCTGGCATCTGTGCTCAAACCGCACCTTTCTGGGTGGGGGCTGGGTATGCATGCGCGCACCTGCGCGCGCACTGGTGTTTGTTAGTGTGTTCGTTTGTGTGTGCACATGTGGCGGGGACCCTACACTTTGCCTTGGTGCATCATATTGCTGTATATTGTCCTTATTCTTGTGTGCGATGCTTGTTTTTTGTCGCGTACACTTACCAGCTTTCCTTCCGACAAACGAGCTTTCTTAGCTCTTGGGGGCTCTAGTGTCGCCACAAATCCGGCGCCACACCTATCCAAAATGGTGGGGGAGAGTGTCTGCATACAGTACGATAGTGTCTTGGTACCGTGGGGTCATTTACCGTGCAAAAGTGGGGGTTCGACAGGGCTGAAAACGGCTCTTTGGCTGACATCTGAGCTCAAAACGGCACCTTTATCGGGAGGGAGGTGGGTATGCATGCGCGCACGCGTGCGCGCGCTTGTGCTTGTCAGTGTGTTCGTTTGTGTGCTCGCATGTGGCAGGGACCCTACACTTTGCCCTGGTGCATCATATTGCTGTACATTGTCCTTATTTTTGTACGCAATGCTTGTTTTTTTTCGCGTTTACTTACCAGCTTTCCTTCCGACAAACTAGCTTTCTGAAGTCTTGGGGGCTCCTGTGTCGCCACAAATCCGGCGCCACACCTATCCAAGATGGTGGGCGAGAGTGTCTGCATACAGTGCGATATTGTCTTGGTGCCGTTGGGTCTTTTACCGTGCAAAAGTTGGGGTTGGTCGGGGCTGAAAACGGCTCTTTGGCTGGCATCTGTGCTCAAAAACGGCACCTTTTTTGGGCGGGGGATGGGTATGCATGCGTGCACGCGCGCACGCTGGTGTTTGTCAGTGTGTTCGTTCGTTTGTGTGCGCGCATGTGGTGGGGACCCTACACTTTGCCGTGGTGCATCAAAGTGTTGTATATTGTCCTTATTCTCGTGCGCGATGCTTGTTTTTTGTCGCGTACACTTACCAGCTTTCCTTCCGACAAACTAGCTTTCTGAGGTCTTGGGGGCTCTCGTGTTGCTACAAATCCGGCGCCACACCTTTACAAGATGGTGGGGGAGCGTGTGTACATACAGTACGATATTGTCATTGTGCCTTGGGGTCGTTTACCGTGCAGAAGTGGGGATTGGACGGGGCTGAAAACGGCTCTTTGGCTGGCATCTGTGCTCAAAACGGCTCCTTTTTCGGGTGGGGGATGGGTATGCATGCGTGCGCACGCGCGCGCGCTGGTGTTGTCAGTGTGTTTGTTTCTTTGCGCGCATTTGGCGGGGACCCTACACTTTGCCTTGGTGCATCATATTGTTGTATATTGTCCTTATTCTTGTGCACGATGCTTGTTTTTTGTCGCGCACATTTACCAGCTTTTCTTCCGACAAACTAGCTTTCTTAGCTCTTGGGGGCTCTTGTGTCGCCACAAATCTGGCGCCTCAGCTATCCAAGATGGTGGGGGAGCATGTGTGCATACAGTACGATATTGTATTGGTACCGTGGGGTCTTTTACCGTGCAAAAGTGAGGGTTGGACTGGGCTGAAAACGGCTTATTGGCTGGTATCTGTGCTCAAAACGGCACCTTTTTCGGTAGGGAGGTGGGTATGCATGCGTGCACGCGCGCGCGCGCTGTTGTTTGTCAGTGTGTTCGTTTGTGTGTGCGCATGTGGCGGGGACCCTACACTTTGCCCTGGTGCGTCATATTGCTGTATATTGTCCTTTTTCTTGTTCGCGATGCTTGCACCAAGAGAATGCTGTGCTGTATGCACACACACTTTACTCCGATCTTTGATATGCGTGGCGCCGGACATGTGGCGACACCACAGCCCCAAAGATCGCAGCGGGGTTTGAATATAGCAAGTTTGTCTGAACGCATGCTGGTACAGTGTACACAATAAAAAGTTGCAGTACACATAAGAAGAAGAAGAAGAAGAAGAAGAAGAAGAAGAAGAAGAAGAAGAAGAAGAAGAAGAAGAAGAAGAAGAAGAAGAAGAAGAAGAAGAAGAAGAACCATAGATTTAATGATTGTCTTCTTTTCATGGAAGGTAAGGCTACTTTCACACTGTTCTTTCTGTGCCCCCTGTTTTGCAAGTTCATCAGCTTGTTCATTGCCAGGTATGCCACAATGTGCAGGAATCCATTGCAGCGTTACACGTTTGTTTTGTGTAAAAGGCTGTAGTTCCTGTTGGAGTTCTGTTTCTTAATCTGCGGACAGAGCTTGTAGGACTGACAGGGCATCAGTGAAGAAAACTACTTGCTGACATTCATCTTTGGAGTGGTGGCACCATGGTGGCAGCTTGTTTCAGGGCTTGAGTTTCTGCACGGTAGTTGGTACAGTGTGTTCCTGTTGGGATGTTTGCTGTTTCTACTTCTCCAGATGGGTACTTGATCAGTACTCCTGCTCCTCCATTGAAAATAGCATCTGTAGCTGATCCATCTGTGTAGACATGGATCCAGGCCTGTTCTGGATAGAAGTCTTCTATCATGGCCAGGGTGAGTGCCTTCTAACTGGTGTTGCTCTGAGTTCCTTTTGAAGTCACATGCTGGACAGTGGTGTGGATCTCAGGCTCCCTGTGGCTGGCTTCCCATGGCCTTGGTAGAGTAGCTGAGTCCCATGGAACAGAATGGGCAGGTAGACTGTTCAGTTGCCGTCGTCTGAGTACACGGCTGTGGTGGATGAAACTGCCACGCTCTATCCTGTTTCTCGTTGGCTTCTCCATTCTATGGAGCATTGGATGTTCCAAAAGACACTAGTATTTCTCGGCCTGCACTAGAGTCTTTTTTTTTTTTTTTTTTTTTGCAGCCTCGTCTCCTGTGACGTTCTCGTACTGCTGTTCCCACGCCGCTCATTTCAATCTCCCCGCCACAGCCATACCCTGATTCGTTGTGTGTCACCGCTGGGGTCGGGAGTCCACAGGGAGCCCATCAATATCAGGCCGCCGCGGGGCCACCAGCCAGAGGGGCCCTGCACTTCTGCTGGGTCACTTTGGTGGTGTTCAGTGGTGCCTGTTCTGAGCTAACATACGCAGGACACCACCTACTAAGCCCCCTACTAACGACAGTATTAGCTCAGTCGCGGAGCCAGACTGAGTAAGCCACCCACCCGAGGTGGCGACCACCACAACGTCCCTCCAACGACCGCCTCCCCGCGAACCTCCAACCCCAAAGGCTTTGACACAAATTCACCTCAGGCACTGAAGCGTATGGGGAAACCGAATCTGAGGTCACCATGAGACCAGAGCAACGGAGGCCACCGAATCAGAGGCAATTTTTATTATTGCATGATGATCAATGATGATGAGGATGATGTAATGGTGTTGCTGTGGAGGTGCATCAGCTTTGAGACTACTTGAGGGTTGTTCTCTACGCTTACTGTCATAATATATCCCGGCGTCAACCAGGCCCGAGAGATACAGACACCTGCAGTGTTGGTCAGATAATTTGAGCAACACTCTCAAATTCGCATCCGTAAAGTGGATGAAGCTCGACTATGTGGTCCCAGTCTCCCCACTGAGCCCACAGCACACTCACTCTGGGTAGGAGCCGGCCGGAGCCCGAAAAAATCCCTATGACTTATGGGATTCGAACCCGCGACCTTCCAGTCCGGAATCCAAGGCGCTAACCACTGCGCCATGGCGGCTGGTTGCACTAGAGTCTTGGTGTCACGCCGAGTATTGAGCGGTTGGATGCCAGTCAGTTGTTCCATAGCTCTGATAGGGGTAGATTTCATAGCACCTGAGATGAGTCGCAGAGCTTGATTCTGTATGCTGTCAATAAAAACAGGCGCACCCATAGACTGTTTCTGCCCAAGCCCCATAATAATCTCTGTAAGTATAAATCAAGCCTTGCTTATTCAGGAAGAACATTGTGGAATTCTAAAATCAGTTCCTTTCGTACCATGCAATCAAACATGTTCGGGAAAAGCAGTGAGTACTCTTGCTGTGCATCTACTGTGCTTTGTTGCTCATAGAAAGCTGGAGGATTTGTAGAAAACATTGTGGGTTTGTCCTCTAAAAGTTCCCCACACTAAGATTCTATGGTTTTGCTACTAAGGAATATAGACTAAAACCATCTGAAATAAACTGCAATCATAAAAAACATTAAGAAATCTTGTAGATTTCATACAGGTTGCCATGATTTAATGATAGGGAAAGACAGACACCAAAATGTATCCAGAGAGACAGAAAATGTCATTACCTCAGCACATTTAAAGATGAATTTCACTTACTGGATGAATGTGTCATAACTCAGATTATGTAATAAAAATTAGAACAAGAGGAAAAGAACGTAAAAACTGTGTGGACAAACTAAGCAACACACACACACACACACACACACACACACACACACACACACACACACACACACACACACACACACACACACACACACACACACACACACACACACACACATATATATATATATATATATATATATATATATATATATATATATATATATATATATATATATATATATAATATAACAACTGATAACTAGCAATATTGTAAGATCTCTCTTCTCTCTCTCTCTCTCTCTCCTCTCTCTCTCTCTCTCTCTCTCTCTCTCTCTCCTCTCTCTCTCTCTCTCTCTCCTCTCTCTCTCTCTCTCTCTCTCTCTCTCTCTTCTCTCTCTCTCTCTCTCTCCCCTGTCTCTCTCTCTCCCTCTCCTCTCTCTCCTCTCTCCTCTCTCTCTCTCTCTCTCTCTCTCTCTCTCTCTCTCTCTCTTCCTCTCTCTCTCTCTCTCTCTCTCTCCCTCTCCTCTCTCTCTCTCTCGTTACTTTGACATCTCTCCCTCTTTCTCTTCCCCCTTTCTCATGGTTTCTCTAATCTTCCTCTTTCTATGTGC
>CM060344.1:26030630-26048130 GCA_030674155.1 Stramonita haemastoma | reverse complement strand
CACAGACTGATGCGTTCCCTGATCATGTCTATATTTTTGTACGCATGTGAAATATGGACCATAACAGCAGACACTGAAAGAAGGATACAGGCAATGGAGATGAGATGCTTTCGCAAACTCCTTGGCGTTTCATTCAGAGATCACATCACTAATGAAGAAGTGAAAACTAGAATAAGGAATGCCATCGGTCCATATGAAGAGCTCCTAACTACAGGGAAAAAACGCAAGCTAAAGTGGTACGGGCACGTCACACGATCATCTGGACTGGCCAAGACAGTCTTACAGGGAACAGTAAGGGGAGGGAGACGAAGAGGCAGACAGAGGAAACAATGGGAAGACAACATCAGAGAGTGGACAGGCCTTGGGTGGAGCGACTACGGAGGGCGGAGGACCGTGGGGAGTGGAGGAAGCTGGTTACAAAATCTTCAGTTGTGCCCCCACGGTCCACGGGACTACGGGACAGGTGAAGAAGGTGAAGATATATATACAGGCGGTAAAGATGAGCTGATTCCGGAGAGTCCTTGGCATCTCCTACAAAGACCACACAAGAAGTGAAAACATGCATAACAGAATCCAGCAAACATGGCATCGAGCCTTCTAACAATCACAAAGAAGTGTAAATTTAAAACGTAAGACCAGGCCAAGATCATTTTTTTAAAAGATTTTGCAAAAACAACACTGCAAGGCACTGTTTAAGGGGGAAGAAAAAGTGGCAGACCATGGAAGAGATGAGAGGACAACATCAGCGAATGGACAGCCCTAAAGCTCAACAAAACCTTAAGAAAGGCAGAACATAGAGAGGAATGGAGGAAACTGGTTGTCAAGTCTTCGGGGAAGCCCCAAATGTCGCCAAACTAGCACACACACACACACCACACACACACACACACACACACACTCTCACTCTCTCTCTCTCTCTCTCTCTCTCTCTCTCTCTCTCTCTCTCTCTCTCTCTCTCTATATATATATATATATATATATATTATAGAGAGAGAGAGAGAGAGAGAGAGAGAGAGAGATCTCCACACACAGATATATATGTGGATATATATATATATATATAATATATATATATATATATATATATATATATATATATATTATGTGTGTGTGTGCTGGATATATATATATATTGAGACGAAATATCCCTATGCACAAACGAAAATACAATGTTGACTTGTCTTGATCAGGTCGTTTTACAAAAACAGCACTAAGCTTAGATTTTATTTAGGGCTAAGTATTAGGCATGGGTCGGGTGGAATTTTTTACCTTGTATCTGTTTCGTAACAACCGAGTTTTAACAATCTGTCAAATCTGCTCTTCCCTTGAATTGCGCAGGCAATTTGACGACCCGGGTTCGAGTCCGGTCGAAGAAATTTTTCTCATGGAGTTAACATCAGTGCCGACTCCATTCTCCCCAAAAGTCCTTCGGATGAGACTTTAAACCGAGGCCCCGTGTGCGAACGCACGCAGAACATCTTGCGCACACGTTAAATCCTGTTCCGCTTTTCGTAAGAGTAGGCCATCGTGTGCCGGTGGGAACAGATGACAATATTTACAAAAACTGCATACACACGGGGACCGGATGAAAAAAAGCACATGATTGCTTATTCTGTTATCCTCGATATAAAAGAATAAATAAATAAATAAATAAATAAATGCTTTGTAATCTGCAAGTCTGTGTGTAATATCCACGCATTCACACATATTTGAACCATTATTTATATTTTACCAAAAAAAAAATCTTTACTTTATTATCATTAAAAAAAAAGAATACTTTCGATAGACAAGCCTTGACTTTCATGGATTTTCAAGAAGGAATTCATCACAGATTGTCCCCTTGATCATTTTAAGAAAAGGACTCAAGTCTTGGATGAAAGATTCTTTTTCTTAAAATCTGAAAATCGCAAATATAGCATTATATGAAACGGAAGGAAAATCACCTACACAAAACGGTAGCCTGCCGGGGTCTAAAATCATATCACCACATCAGCAGATCCGAGTACTCATAGATATGATGTATCAATACATATGACTATAAGCTTCAGTCATAAAACATTAATTTTATAGTGACAATAATGACATCAGTGGCACCTTCATCTCCACACCCTGTGCAGACAAGCTACATGCAACATTATATCGATTAGTTACAAAAATAAACAACATTATAAAGATATTCAAGTAAAACCGTTGACAAAATGTCAGTCTGCAGGGACAATCTGATACCTCCAGTCACCTGTACTTTTTTTTTTTTATTCCACCATTACATTAAAAGCGATTGTCAATGTACAAGATATGTTTTTGTCTGTAATTCTGAAGTGTTCAAGACGCACACACACATACATGCATGTTACCCCTCACACACGCCCAACTTTTCTCAAAGTGTGCTAACACTGATTTATGAACTGCACTGGCAGGATCTGCTATTGTTGAAAATAATGGAAAAGTAATAGGGACCAAGAACAAGAGATCAAAATATTCACAGTATTCTTGTGTGTGTGGTGTGTTGTGTGTGTGTGTGTGTGTGTGTTGTGTGTGGTGTGTGTGTGTGTTGTGTGTGTGTGTGTGTACTGTGTGTGTGTGTGTGTGTGTGTGTGTGTGTGTGTACACTACGGCAACCTTCAAACACATGCGCCAGGCTTATAATTGTCTCCCCTGGATTAAAGAATGCTGTCGTCTTCTTTGGGATGACTAAAATTCATAGATGCTCGCTCTATCATGGGAGTTAATCCATGCGCAAGCGCAGCTTCCTAATTATTTCCCTTTATTCAAGAATGCGGTTGCCTTCTTCGGGCTACTAAAAATCATAACGGATCGTTCGGTTAGGGGAGTTAATTAATTTTGAGAAACTCGCATGACATCTATTGCTATTTATTATCGAATTCTGCTGTCCCAAGCCTTGTCCAAATATGACACCAGTGAGATCGTTGAAAATATATAGCAGTAAAATAAATTTTCAATACTTTACAGCTCTTTACTCAGTTATAAATATGAAAAATTCAAACACAACACATAAAGTAAACATACACATGTAGGAATTGTCGAGGATCACAAGAAGATTTGCTCCAGTTTGATTATGGGTAGAATAAAATGATCATTTTCAATCTGTCTGTATGAAATAATGTTATTTTTCCTCCGTCTTGGTTTTCTTCTTGACTTATGTTTTGGTTTCTTTCGGGATTGTGTGTGTGTGTGTGTGTGTGTGTGTGGTTTGGGTTTTAGTCGTTGCTCTTGTCGTTGTTGTAATTTCAAAGTTTGGCGATGCACAAGAGGGTTGCGGTGTCGCCACAAGTCCGGCGTCACACACATCGAAGATGGTAGGGAGGGTGTATGCATACAGTGCCATGTTGTCTTGGTGCCTTAGGGTCTGTAACCGTGCAAAAGCTGGGGCAAGATGAGCCTAAAAACGGCTCTTTCTGTCCTGTCTTTGCCCCAAACCGCACCTTTTTAGCAGGGTGTTGTGTATGCGTGCGTGCACGCGCGCGCGCACTGGTGTTTGTCAGTGTGTTTCTTTGTATGCTCGCATGTGGCAGGGACCCTGCACTTTGCTGTGGTGCATGATATTGCTGTATATTGTCATTGTTATTGCGCGCACTGCTTGGTTTTTATTATGTACCCTGTATCCGATTTCCTTGCTACAAACTAGCTTTATCAGCTCTTGGGGGCTGCGGTGTCGCCACAAGTCCGGCGCCACACACATGGAAGATGGTAGGGAGAGTGTATGCATACAGTGCCATGTTGTCCTGGTGCCTTGGGATCTGTGACCGTGAAAAAGTTGGGGCAGGACGGGCCTGAAAACGGGTCTTTGGGTCCCGTCTTTGCCCCAAACCGCACCTTTTTGGCAGGGGGTGGGTGGGTATGCGTGCACGCACGCTCGTGCGCGCTGGTGTTTGTCAGTGTTTGTTTGTCACTGATGTTAACTCCAGGAGAAAAATCTCCTCGACGGACTCAAACCAGGGTCGTCAAATTGCCAGCGCAATGTTCTGACCACTCTTCTTTTGTCTGACCATTTGACTCCTAGAAGTCGCGTGAAGAACCACATTTCAGTGTGTTCATTTTGTCTTATCCAATGTTTGAAAATTTAATGTTCAGGATTCTGACAATACCGACCATAGATTATTTGTTTTGACAATATTAATTGTGAGATATTTATGTATTCTTCTGTTTCTTTTCAATTACTGTTGAACTAAATTCTAACAACGAAGAATAATGCACAGAGAAACACAAGAACAACACAACAAACAAAAAAAGAAACAATTGATCCATTTCGTCATAGTTTATTGGAATCAACAATTCAGTTGTGAAAGAGAGTTTCGAAATAAACAATACCAAGGGGCCAATTACAAACCAAGCTGAGCTATAAAAAAAAAAAAATGCCAGTTACTAACAAAACATTTTCTCTATTTCTTTTTAAAAGATATATAAAAAAAAAAAAAACAAGAATGAGCAAAATAACAAAAAACAAAGCAGCAACACAGCAGGACATTGTCCATAATGTTACTTACAATAAGATCTGTAAAAAAAACAACAACAATAAATCATAATGATAATAATAACAATAATAATAAAATAATGCATTTGATCACAGGATCAGATGGTTTGTTACAAACACATTAATCAGAAAATATGAACAAAAAGCACAGAACTATTTTCACCAGATCAGTAATAACAAAAAAAATAAAAACCAATATTTCAAAGCTTTCTTTCTTAACTCTCTTTTTCATGTTCTGCCTTTTCTTCTGTCCTTTTTCTCTTCTCTCTCCTGACAACTTCGATGAAAAGGCAACGAAACGGCACACAATGAAGGAACCAAAATCAGACCTAACAGAAGACAACAACAACAACAAAAAGTAAAAATACCAAACATAAGCAGATACACAAAAAATGCATACACTGTGTTTCAACCGGTCAAGAAAAAATGAAATTAAAGCATGAACACACACACACAAAAAAATCCCAAAATGAAAGAGGCATAGACAAATGTAAAATAAAAAAAAAAACCAACTAAAAATGTTTTCATGAAAAAAAATCTACACAAGCAATGGGAAAGTCGCAACAAAAGATTTCTAATCCAACTCAGCCGGGAAAATAGCAAACCAACAACAAAAAAATAACAAACAAACCCAAATAACAAATGCAAAGTAAGTTCAATAGCCTAGACACAAAAACTGTGCGATCACTAATCATAGATAAACACTATAATGCTTGATGATATCACTGTAAAATAAAACAAGGGTCAATCATATTGCACTATTGCACTATCAAGCATACATAAATAAATAACACCTCTGCTCACACACAACAATGTTCAGCAAAACTTTTAAAGCAGCACACATTCAATCACCTGAATAAAACACATCAACAAATAAAAATTCAATTAAAAAAAAAAAACACTTAGGCACTCTCTTTTTGTTTTTTTAAAGAAATGATATAAAACATGATAAATACATAAAAAAAAGAAAGAAAAAGAATAAAAACGCATAAAGATAATGAAAACAGAACAAACAGCAGAACATGGTTTAAAAAGCACAGTCAGTGAAAAGTTTATAAGTAAGTTTCAAAACTGATCAATATTTTGCACAAAAAAGAAGGGGAGGAAATTAGTCTAATAAACAAAGGCACATAACATGCAAATAACTAACAGTGTAGATTCTTCATAATACCGAACCATTGCTTACATATAACTCTTTGAAATGAATTATGTAATTATATCAATGTATGGTCTCAGTACAACATCATTATGCCATTTTGAAATAAACTATTCTTTTCAGTTCAAAGATTATTAACATCCGATTTTACTGGCTGAAATTTTAAAGAAAACACAAAAAACGAGAGACAGACAGACAGACAGACAGACAGACAGACAGACAGACAGACGGACAGACAGACGGACTGACTGATGACATGAATGAAGATGAATGAATGAATGAATGAAGAATGAATGAATGAATGATGAATGAATAATGGGGTTCTTTTATTTTTCCAGAGTTACAGATAAGCATTCACATACTTTTTTTTTCATCGGGCCCTTGAAAGAGAGAGAGAGAGAGAGAGAGAGAGAGAGAGAGAGAGAGAGAGAGAGAGAGAGAGAGAGAGAAGAGAGAGACAGAGACAGAGACAGAGACAGGACAGAGAGACAGAGAGAGAGAGAGACAGAGACAGAGAGACAGAGAACAGAGACAGACAGAGAGAAGAGAGAAGAGAGAGAGAGAAGGAGGAGAGAGAGAGAGAGAGAGAGAATATAAATGAATGAACATTTAAATGAACATTTTTTTTATTAAGGGAAAAGAATAAGCACAATGGTGGCTTGTTTTCATCCAGCCCTCTATCCAAACTTAAGCGAATCAATCAACCAGAGAAGACAGATAGACAAACAAACAAAAACAAAACAAACCAAAGACTGACAAAGAGAGAACAAAACTTAACACCATCAACATGAAAAAAACAAACTGAAAAACCAAACCAAAAAAATATATATATATAAAAATGAAGTACCCATTTCCAAGCCCCTGCCTTTATCTAACCTTCAGCAGCCCTAACCACACACAGTGGTGGTGTAAGGGGGGGGGGGGGGGGGGACGTCTTTCTTCTAGCCACAAGCTTGTTTACCCAGAGGTATTTATTTATTTATTTATTTATTTATTTACTTATTTTTTCATTCGTTTATTTATTTATTTATTTATTTATTTATTCATTTATTTATGTATTTATTCATTCATTCATTCATTCATTCATTCATTCATTCATTCATTTATTTATTTATTTATTTATTCATTTATTTATTTCAAGGATAAGGGAATAAGCATTCATGTGGGTTGTTTTTTTTTACACCCACTCCCCATGTGTATGCACTTTTATCAGTTTGTCATTGGTTCCACTGGTTCATGATGGCCTACTCTTCTGAACAGAGGAACAGGTTTTAACATGTGCGCAAGATGTTCTGCATGCGTCCTCACACAGGACCTCGGTTTATAGTCTCATCCAAAGGACTTTTGTTTGGTTTTTTTTTGGGGGGGGAGGGGGGAGGAAAAATCCTCTTGAACAAGATTTGAACTAGGTACAGGTAGATGGAGTGTGTTTTGCCTATTTCTATGGCATACTATGATAATACAATATTAAATACAACTACAATACAATACAATAAGACCCCAGCTGGTGCACCTAGATGTGTACATGCAGGTGCAGATAAAGCATTCTGTCTGTCTGTGGTATGGTCTAGGGGAAATGCTTTCTTGGTGAGGTTGTGCAGACCCTACTTTATTAAGTGCTCTGTTATGTACTTGGCTGGGCCTAGCAGTTGAGAAACAAAGAAACTCAAACCAGGATTTCCCACTAGTGCTGCAGCTGCGATTTGTGTCATACGCGATTTCTTCTGAACCTAAAAGGTTAATAAAACCCTGCCACAAATAAAAATCAATTTGTGTTTCACAGGTTTCTTCTGGTTTGGTGTGGTATGGATAGGTACATGTGGAATGAAAAACTAGGGAGTGGGTAGGGAGGAGATGGGGAGGGGGAAGGGGGATGGGGTGGTCGGTTCTTTACAAAAGTGAAAGGCTGAATCCTGCTTTGTTGATTCATAGTTAAGCTTTTAAGCTTTGTTGTGTGTGTGTGCACACTCTGCACAGTGAAAGCATAAACAGTGCAGGGCTTTTTTTTGATTTGTTTGGTTGCTTTTTTTGTTGTTGTTGTTTTTTAATAATAAAGTGTTCCTGTTGTTTTCTGTGCCTTCTTTTGCCTTGTTTGCTAGTTGAATATTCAGTAAGTACCCAGGCATCTTTCGCTGAAATGTACACACCTTCATTGTTTAGGGGTAAAAAAAAAATCACTGTTTGAATTGTTTCGTTGTTAGCCAGTGATGCATAATGGTGTTTTAGAGGCACAGCAGCATTCAAGAGAAATGAAAACTTCAGGCTGGAACAGTTCCATCAATGCCTTTGTAAAATTTCGTTGTTAGTTAATATGCTCATGAAAAATCAGGGCATAACATATTCATGTCACATCATAACAGACTCGGATCAATCGTGATGAAGCTGATGGGAGTCAAGGCTTCAGTGTCGGTTTATACGTGATACATTCCTTTTATTCATTGTCGTTCGTTCGTTCGTTCGTTCGTTCGTTCGTTCGTTCGATCGTTCGTTCATTCATTCATTCATTATTCATTCATTCATTCATTCATTCATTCATTCATTCATTCATTCGTTCAATCGTTCAATCGTTCATTCATTCATTTGTTCATTCATCATTCATTCATTCATTCACTTATTCATTCATTCGCAATCTCACATTTTTTTACAAGGGAAACTTGATCACCTATCAAAATATTCAGATCCAAAGAGCAATGTAATCATTTAAGGAAAATAAAGGATTATCAGTCAGGTTTTCTTTTTTCTAAAATAAAATATTGCACTGGCTTCTTCTTTTTTTCACTTTGTCTTTCTTTCTTCTTTCCTTTTTTTTTTTTAAATCAGAAATGTCACACAGTTGTTCTGTATAGACAGGGGTTAAACGATGCTGTCACTTTTCAGTGTTTAAAGATTTCATTTCTACCATGCTCAGCCAAAGTGTACTTCAAATTCACTGAATTATAAAAGTTTATAAAACAACACATAAAAATGTAACTTCTAATAGTGCTTACAAAATCGTTATGTAATCATAGAGTATACTAGATTGGCACATTTTATATTAATATATATAAATTCATACAAATCCAAAATCAGAAAACAATGTCATAAAAAAACATGAACGTTAAAACATGCCATCCCACTCAATCTCTCCCCTTGATAGAAAATAAAAATTATGATATTGATTTTCCTTCTTCAAACCAATAAGACTTTAAAAATTATGTAGTTAACTCTCCATCTTATTTATTTATTTATTTATTTATTCTTTTATATCGAGGATAACAGAATAAGCAATCATGTGCTTTTTTTCATCCGGTCCCCGTGTGTTTGCAGTTTTGTAAGTATTGTCATCTGTTCCCACCGGCACACGATGGCCTACTCTTACGAAAAGCGGAACAGGATTTAACGTGTGCGCAAGATGTTCTGCGTGCGTTCGCACATGGGGCCTCGGTTTAAGCAACTGAGACTGTATATAGCATATCTCCTTTTTCAAACATCTGAGACTATGTTTACAGCAACTCTCCTTCAAACAACCAAAATCAACTAGCACCAGAAGACTACTTTGTTGGAAGGCGACAACAAGGCAGATGACAGAATAGTAAAAATGGAAAACACCAGAGAAAACTTGCGTTTGATGTTTTGTACATCACTTTTTAAAAATGCCACCACAAAAAAGAAAGGAAATGTACATACATGATCACATCTTCAAATCACATCCATGAATACAGACATACATATTTACAAACATACAAACATAACATCGATCCACACATACATAGATAACAAGCATACAGACAGACAGACAGACATACACACATGCATATACATACATACATACATACATACATACATACATACAACATACATACATACATACATACATACATACATACATACATACTACATACACACATACATACACACATACGTACACACACATACCTATGTAATGTTGGTTATTCCCATCACCTAACAAGCCATCAACACATCCTCTTCATGCCCTTTCTTGTCCACTCTGATCAATTATGCCATCTGGAAGAAGTGTCACTACTATCAAGTCAGAATATTCCAAAACTCCACATCTATGTTAAAGTCACCCCCCCCCCCCCCCCCCCCCATCTTTACAATAAAAAAAAAGGTAAAAAGAGTGTAGAATGATATCACCAGGCTAAACTAAATGTTTGACTTATGTATATATATATATATTTTCTTTTCTTATATTTATTTTATACCACTTTATGTCATAGTAGATTTCTCTGCCTGAAATTCGGGCTGCTCTCCCTGGGGAGAGCGCGTCGCCACAAGTGCAGCGCCTACCCCATTATTTTTTTTTTCTGTTTGCAACTGTATTTGTTTCCCTATCAGAGTAGCTTTTTTTCTACAGAATTTTGCCAGGGACAACCCCCTTGTCACTGTGGGTTCTTTTACATGTGCTAAATAATGATGTGTAACACATGGGACCTCAGTTTATCATTTCATCTGAAATTTTACATATGCGACGATTTTACCCATGACTAAGGTAAGCTTCATTCCGACTTTGGGGATGACCTATACATAATCAATGGTCACAGCTCCAGTTTCTGTAAGTAGCTTTTCAGTTCAAAAACAGTATCACTTCTTCATCATAAAAGCTCAAGTGGTTTTGTAGCGAAATGTAAAAATCCATATATAATACAATAATCACAGCACCATCCATCAGTTTATATCTTTGTCTAGGTAAGTGTCTTAGACTCAACAACGAGGGTGATGATGATACTGACTCACGTGACTTCTCTCCACATCTCTGAGGAGTCAACGTGACTTCCTCATAACTCCTTGAGGAGTCAGTCACCCTCACTCCCCAAACCCTCAGAAGTCAGATTCACTCTCCCAGAAGCTCCTTGAGGAGTCTATCTGACTTCTCCCCAAAACTCTCTCAGGTGTGTGTCTCGGACACACTAACCATGGCTGGGACTTTATTTATTTTATTTATTTATTTTATTAACTTTTATTTTCAGAGGATAATGGAATAAGCACTCATGGGCTTTTTTAGATCCAGTCCCTGTGTGTATCCAGTTTTGTAATTCTTTCATCTGTTCCCATCGCATGCAATGGCCTACTCTTACGAAAAGCGAAAAGTGGAACAGGATTTAACATGTGCGTAAGACTTCTGCACGTGTTTGCACATGGGGCCTCAGTTTATAGTCTCATCCGAAGTACTTCTGGGGAGAGTGGAGTCAGCACTGATGTTAACTCCAGAGAAAAAATCCCCTCAAATGGGAATCGAACCCAGGTCGTCAAATTGTGAGCACAATGTTCTGACTCACTAGGCTATCCCATCCCCCACGCCTTTCTCTCTCCCAGCACAAGGGTATTATTACTTCAGGGTTTACATATATCTCCCATTTAAAAAACAACAACAACAGCAACAACAACAACCACTACCACAAATGAAAAAACAAAAAACAAAATAACTTAACAAAAAAAAAAAAAAAAAACCTCACAAGGATGATGAACTTATAGTAATGCTGGTACTTTGTTTACAACAACAAAAAAGCACCACCCCTAAACAAAAAAAAAACCCAAAATCAAAACAACCACACCCCCGCCCCATCTCTCTAACTTTGCTAGTTAAGTCAAAAACAATACCCCACCATTAGAGAGTCTGGCTATTGGAAGAACAAAAACAAAAAAAAAAGAAAGAAAAAGAGGAAAATCTGAATCCTGCAAATGCATCTAGAGCATGCTCCTGGGCATAGCTTACATCCTACATTTATCACCAGCATTGATTTACACACACACAAAAATTAAAGGAAAAGAGAAAAGTCCAAATAAATAACATCAAAAAAAAAGCATCCTTACCTAATGTATTGAAATACTCTTCACACAACTGAGCACCAAAAAGGAAATGTAACATTTTACCTGTTACAAAAAATAAATGTATGTACGAAAAGTGCATCCAGGTACGGTATCATAAGGATTATCTTAGTGATCAATACGCTGTGGCACCATGAATTATGCGACGCTTTTTTTTACATATCAAAGTTGCATACAGACTTTATTCTGAACCACCAAACAAAAGAGAGACTCTACATGAAATTTTGGTTTCTCTCTCCAGGAAACCAGCACTTGTTGTTCAAAGCTATCCAGCGTTGTTCATTGTGTACTAAGTCTGTTCGGTATGCATGCATTTCACACACATGTATACATGCATGAACACACACACATGACACACTACATTACACACAACACACACACACACACACACACACACACACACACACACACACACACCACAACACACACACACACACACACACACCAGATAACAAAATTTACAAAACTGCATGCACACAGGGACTGGATATTTTTTTAAAAAAAAGGTACATGAGTGCTTATTCATTATCCTCAAAAAGAATTTAAATAAAAAATATACACCATGTAGCATACATACATGCATCATGCATGCATCACGCATCACGCATACATACACACACACACCACATACATACATACAACATACAACACACACTACATACATACATACATACATACATACATACATACATACATACACACACAATAGACATTATGCCATATCTGCTATCTGTTGATAATTGACCAACAAACACAATTTTCACACTATTCCCATAACCCATGCTTTGAGGGGGAAAAAACTGATAAATTATACCTAAACAATACTGTCTTTTAAAAATAATAATAATAATAATAATAATCTGACTGAGGACACTGTTTGTAATTTTACAACAAACTCATTCTTTTCAGGGAAAAGAAATAATAATCATACTGTCACATCTTTTTTGAACAAAAATACAAGGTTGTGATAAATTACTTGTGGAAGAACAATAGATACAACACCAACAAATGTTCAAAAGAAATATTTTTTTTAAATGATGTACAGAAATCATCTAAAAAAAATAAGGCATGATAAATTAGCACCATCATTCATCCAAAAAAGCTGATGCTCTGGACATACATTAATTAATTACCATGACTCTATTTTCACAATTTACTTCCTCCCTCTATATCACCATCAAAAATACCTGGTACCTGGTAAAAAAGTACCTCACCTGGAGAGAGTCTGGATTTCAAAGGGTTTTTTTTTTTTATTTTGCTGGGGGGTTTTTCCTGCCTTCATTCAAGCCAGTGGACAGGACTCTGAAAGGAGGGTGTACTCTCACAGGTGACAAAGACCAGATCATGACGGAGATCTTTTTGTCATTACTGCAGAATCAGCAAGCCGTTTATCTTTAGTACCTGTGCCATTTCGACCCATTAATTAACCCCCCACTCTTCTCATCTGGTTTCATGGAAAACATTTTCTCACACCATGGATACAGGTGACAAAACTGGACATGACTGACAAATGCTGGGGACACCGATGCACAGAAAAGCGTCACAAGTAGCATGACTGAAAGGATGACTAACATTAGTAAGAATCACTGGTAATACACATGATGTGAAATCCATACAACCGAATGTATCATATGAAAGTATCGCTAACTCCTTTATGAACCTGTGGTGCTTAAGCTTAGGGACTCCCACATACTCAAAAATACAAGAGACAGACTGAAGCAGACCTGTCCATGTCGTCACTGCGTTACAAGAAGTTTTCCTGACTGTTCGAAATTAGCTACCACCAAAGCTGGCCATGTTTCTGTTGCAGTTATCGGCATCTGTCTGTCGCTCTTTGGGTAAAATCGGTAAACTTCTTGTTTCCCATGCATGATTTGAAGTAAGGGGAATTCCAGCACCAGTGACAACGACTCTATCTGCAGTGTGCACAAGACAGGACAGGTTGGTACAAAGCAGACACACTAGCTGGGTAGATCTTGAGAAAGGATTGCTTTTCTATGTCTCCCATTGTTCAACAGGTTTGCATTACATGGTGCCCATAACATTGACCAACTCTGTTTCATGAGCAAGCTAACAGTTGACCTTAAAGAAAAATAGTGCTTGCTTGTATACAATTTTGGCCAATCATTTTCCGCTTTGTTCTCACTTATATATACCGTACTTGGCTCTCTGCTCCTCAGAGCTGTCAGCCTGTGTGTCTGTGGGAGCTGCTTGCTCCTACTTCGAAAAGGACACAGCATTACCTCACCCATTCTGCATTTTGGGACAACACAATCCTTTGAAAAATGTCATCATTGTGCTTGTATTGCTAGTGAAACTGCTTGTGAATACAGAAGAATACAGCCATGTCTACAGGTCTGCTACATTCCGCAATGATGAAGTTTACAATGACAATGTGTCGCTGAGTGCCTTTTCATTGTACTGCCTAGTCCTACATTCCACAATGATCAAATTTACATTGACAGTGTGTCAGTGTGTGCTTATTCCATGTAGTGGTATGCATACATAAAAAAAAAATACAACCAAAATAAACAGTGCCAGGATGATGGCTCTTTTTTTAAATTTTCTTAGACCTTTTTCTTTTCCTGAAACATTTTGGGGATGCATAGAAATCCACAGTGTTTGCAGATCTGCCCATGCACACACGCCCCTAACGTTTCAGTCGTTTCATCTCTGGGACGACATCTACTCTTAACTTCACAAAAAAAAATTAAAAAACCAGTGTGTAACAGCAGGCAGGCAGGCAGGCAGCAGAGAGCAGACCAGCTCACAGACCACACACACCTTGGCTTCAGTGCTGGCCGTTGCTTCCACGGTTACCCCACCTGCGCAATGCTGGCCAGTAGACGAAACACCAATCACACAGTCACTCAGACTCCCTCCGGCAGACAGACAGACAGAAATGGACCCGCAGTAGCATACACGTGCATGTACAGCATTAGTGAGGATGTGGGCTGAAGACCTGCCTGCCTGCCTGACTGACTGACTGCTGACTGGCTGAGGCCTGTCCTCTCCTCACCCCACATCACACCCCTGACCTGCCCTCACAGGCTGGCGCCTCCCTGTTCACTGACAGCAGCTCTTCTGTGCTGCGGCACTTCAGCCCTGAGGAGGAGCAGGAAGTCTGGGAGCCGAAGCTGGGGGCGGGGGAAGCCTCTTTCTGCGGGATGGAATTCTGGGAAATGAGGAGGAGAGGCCCGTCGTCATCGTCGTCGTCCTTGCCCGTCAGACCGTTGAGGGAGGGGGGGTGGTGATCCATGGGAGCGTCCTCCACACCCCCCTCCTCTTCCTCCTCCTCCTCCTCCCTCCCTGCATCACCACTGCCTTTCCTGTCCCCCACCACATCCACGGACTGTTCTTCGTTGCGATCCAACTCGTTGCTGGACGCCCCCAGGGATTCGCTCCCCTGCGACGTGGTGGTGGCGCCGCGAGAGCTGGGAGTGGCCTCCCTGGAACTGGACATGGCGTCCGCAGCGGAGGGCGTCTGCTCTCGGGTGGAGCTCTCGCTGGAAGAGGAGTAGACGGGGTCTGTGCCCTCAGGGCGGAGTAGGCCCCCTTTGAGGGTCTTGGAGGCTTTCTCGATGCGGCGGTTGAGGCGGTCCTGGAAGGAGCGCAGGATCTGGATGTTGGGGTCCTTGCTGACTCGGTCCCCCATCGAGTCCGACACCAGCTCCACGTGGGGGCACTGCCTGTATGCACAGCAACAGGGACAACATGGATGTAACCCACCAAAATGTTTTTTTGTCTAGGAGGTGAAACAAAATTTTAGGAGGTCACCAGTAAAAAGACACCTGTAACCAAAGTGCGCACTCTTTTGGAGTGTAGCCCAAAAGGAAGTAGTGCCATTTAAAAATTTTTTTTCTCTAAGTCAACAAAAAAACTGGAATGTTAGTTTTTTTGGTTGGTGTTTTGTTTGGTTTATATAGTATTTTGAGTTTGTAGTAAAATTCAGAAAATGTTAAGAAAATTTTAATAGTGAAGGAAGGTGTAGGAATCTAGACATTTCCTGCTGAATCATTTTCCTGTTAGACCTGGACAAAGTTGACAGTCCCAGCTAAGGCATGGTTTATGAAGGATCCAGAGTGTTCGTGTGTATGCAGTTTTGTCATTTTGTCATCCGTTCTCACCAGCGCACAATGGCCTACTCTTCCAAATAGCGGAACAGGTTTTAACATGTGCACGAGACATTCTGCATGCATTCACACATGAGACCTCGGTTTACAGTCTCATCCAAAGGGAGTTTTGGGGGCAGTGGAGTCAGCACTGAGAGGATTACACAGATAAACAGGAGAATAAACCTGACATCAATTTACTTTAGGATATCAGTACCAACAGAAACTGAAAAAAAAAACCCGAAACTGAAAAAAAACAAGGTTGATTGGTAGGAGCAACTCCAGTAAAATAACCAACAAAACATTTTTTTTTTAACCCAGTGCAACTCATTTTTTAAAAAAACATTGCATCCATGTTCTTTTTTTTCACAATACAACTTTGAAGTGAAGGCTCAGGAATAAAAACCACTACATCCATTTTAGGGGACGGATAGCTCAGTGGTCAGAGCACTCGCTTTCCCCCAGTCAAGTTAAGCAGCGTTGAGCGTGGTTACCAGTTGGATGGGTGACCGTTTGCACCCCTTGACTACAGTACAGTTCTCCCAGTTCACCCAGCTGTAAATGGGTACCTGCCCTCTTTAGGGTCAGGGAAGGTAAAGCAGCGAGGTAGAGGAGATGGGCGCCGCCCTCAATATGCTGGCCCCCTAGAGACGCTGAGGTCTCTGACACCTCGCTCCCCTACAACCCGCACAGGTTATGAGACACCTTTACCTTACCTTTTATATCCATTTTCTGTTTTTTTTATAATACAACTTTGAAGTGAAGGCTCAGGAATTTAAAAAAAAACAAAAAACAAACAAACAAACAAAGAAAAAAGGCTGCTGACACATACCAGTTTTTCCCCTGGAGTTAACATCAGTGCTGACTCCACTCTCCCCAAAAAGTCCTTCGGATGAGACTTTAAACCGAGGCCCCGTGTGCGAACGCACGCAGAACATCTTGCGCACACGTTAAACCCTGTTCTGCTTTTCATAAGAGTAGGCCATCGTGTGCCGGTGGGAACGGATGACATTTACAAAACTGCATACACACGGGGACTGGATGTAAAAAAGCACAAGAGTGCTTATTCCATTATCCTCGATATAAAAGAATAAATAAATAAATAAAAAAAATAAAAAATAAATACCAGGCGACCAGACGGGAGAGATGGGTCCGGACACAGGGCGGCCCCCGGCACTGTTCTGTCGGCACACCCTCAGCTTGATGCTCTTCTTGCGCTCCTCAGCCGTGGCGATGGACAGGGGGGGCATGGTGATGGGGACGAAGGCGCTGGCCGAAGCGCTGCTCTTGGACTGGGCCGTGATTTTCTGTGAGAGCGCAAAAGGAAGAATTGGATGTTTTTTGTTGTTATATATATATACATGTTATATACAGTGCGTGAGAGTAGGCCATTGTGGCGTGCCTGTGGGAATGGTCGACAAGATTTATAAAACTGCATACACTATGGGGACTGGATGTAAAAAAAAAAAAGAGTGGTTTATTCCATTATCCTCGATATTAAAGAATAAATTAATCGATAGATAAATTAATAAATACATACATACATACATTGTTCCCCCTGGCCTGGAGATGCCAGGGGCCTGTCAGTATAAACACCATCCCCACCTTCTGAAAGTTGTGTGCCAGGAATTGCCTCTTTTCTATCCCTCTCTCTCTCTCTCTGTTTCTGCCGTGTTTCTTTTCTTCCTGTCACCTTCTTCTTGTTTATTTTCCACCTTCTTGGTCCATTCTCACGTTAAATCCTGTTCCGCTTTTCGTAAGAGTAGGCCATCGTGTGCCAGTGGAAACAGATGACATTTACAGAACTGCATACACACAGGGACTGGATGAAAAAAAGCACAAGGGTGCTTATTCCATTATCCTCGATATAAAAGAATAAATAAATAAATAAATAAAAGAATGAGACTTCGG
>CM060344.1:26013130-26025630 GCA_030674155.1 Stramonita haemastoma | reverse complement strand
GGGCCCATGATGAATGCTTACTCTGTTACCAAAGCACTGTGAAAGCACAAAAATAGTCTGGTCCAGAACAGTTACCCTTGGAAAATAAAGATTATTCATTCACTCACTCACTCATTCTCTCTTCTCTCAAATACACACACACACACACACACACACACACACACACACACACACACACACACACACATACTCACACAAACAATCTCTCTCTCACACACACACACTCACACACACACACACACACACACACACACACACACAACACACACACACACACACACACACACACAACTCACACAAACAATCTCCTCTCACACACACACTCACACACACACACACACACACACACACACACACACACACACACACACACACACACACACACACACACACACACACAACTACACAGAGAACACACAGGGGAAGGATAACTGACCATGTTTTTCTGTCCTGGATCAGCCCCAGCCTCCACCAGTAAGTGCACCATGTGTTCATGGCCGCGATCTGCAGCCCAGTGCAGAGCTGTCCACTTGTTCTGCACAGTCAAGGCCACACTCCACACTCACTATCACTATTAGCAGGTCTACCTCAAAGTTGCTCCAGTTATTTTACTGTAGTAAACAATTGTTAGAAGGCAGAAAAGCTAAGTGGTTAGAGCCTTGTGCTCTTAAGCTGATAGCTTGAGATCGAAAAGAGTTTGTTTGTTTTTTAAATGCATTGCATGCAGCTTCTTTCTTGGCTGTTCATGTTGTTGTTTTGGTGTTGTTGTTTTTGTTGTTGTTGCTGCTGTTGTTGTGAATTTATCATAACAACAAATAACGGATCAGCTAGCAACGATCAAATCAAATAAACATGAGTAAAATGATAAGGGAATTAGGTAAAAACCAAAAGAACCAACACAATAAACAATTTAGCTTTAAAAAAAAACACATTGATGTAGTACACAGAAGTAACAAATCAAAACTGACTTCAAAATACTCTCTCTAAAGACCTTTGATAACAACTTTTTTGGAACTGCAATATGACTGCTTACATTTATCCTAAAGAATAAATCTGATGCCATCCCCCCCCTCCCTCCTTCACACCTTCTCTTTTACCACTTTCTGGATCAGCCAGGATAGACAATCCATTTGATACCTCAGACTCTTTGGAAGCAGTTCTTCCCCTTAGACAACTCTGCTAGTTGAAGACAGTTCCAACTTGTTTATTCAGCCCGCTTCCGACAGTAGTTTGCCAACATTCTGACAGTTTTGGCATTGACCTAATAAGTTGACAGTAGTTTGCCAACATTCTGACAGTTCTGGCATTGTGATATAAGTTGACAGTAGTTTGCCAACATTCTGACAGTTTGCATTGTAATAAGTTGACAGTAGTTTGCCAACATTCTGACAGTTTGGCATTGATAATAAGTTGACAGTAGTTTGCCAACATTCTGACAGTTCTGGCATTGATGTAAAAAGTTGACAGTAGTTTGTCAACATTCTGACAGTTTCTGGCATTGATGTAATAAGTTGACAGTAGTTTGCCAACATTCTGACAGTTTTTGGCATTGATGTAATAAGTTGACAGTAGTTTGTCAACATTCTGACAGTTTTGGCATTGATGTAAAAAGTGAACAGTAGTTTGTTAACATTCTGACAGTTCTGGCATTGATGTAAAAAGTAACAGTAGTTTGTTAACATTCTGACAGTTCTGGCATCGATGTAATAAGTTGACAGTATTTGCCAACATTCTGACAGTTCTGGCATTGATGTAATAAGTTGACAGTAGTTTGCCAACATTCTGACAGTTCTGGCATTGATGTAATAAGTTGACAGTAGTATTTGCCAATATCTGACAGTTCTGGCATCGATGTAAAAAGAAACAGTAGTTTGCCACTTTTTGACAGTTCTGGCACTGATGTAATAAGTGACAGTAATTTCCCAACATCTGAGAGCAGGTATTGATGTAACACATTGAACTCTGCAAATGTATCAAAATCATAGCTCCTACATTCCGTTATTTTATGGGACTGTCAGAAACCATAATTTCACTTTCTTTTCTGACTGATTGTGCCTAAAGTCTGAACAGTTCAGTTATTGTGCCTAAAGTCTGAACAGTTTCAGTTATTGTGCCTAAAGTCTGAACAGTTCAGTTATTGTGCCTAAAGTCTGAACAGTTCATCTCAGTTATTGTGCCTAAAGTCTGAACAGTTCAGTTTTGTGCCTAAAGTCTGAACAGTTCAGTTATTGTGGCCTAAAGTCTGAACAGTTCAGTTATTGTGCCTAAAGTCTGAACAGTTCAGTATCAGTTATTGTGCCTAAAGTCTGAACAGTTCAGTTATCAGTTATTGTGCCTAAAGTCTGAACAGTTCAGTATCAGTTATTGTGCCTAAAGTCTGAACAGTTCAGTTATTGTGCCTAAAGTCTGAACAGTTCAGTTCACAGTTTTGTGCCTAAAGTCTGAACAGTTCAGTTTGCTAAGTCGACAGTTCTATTGTGCCTAAAGTCTGAACAGTTCAGTTATTGTGCCTAAAGTCTGAACAGTTCAGTTATTGTGCCTAAAGTCTGAACAGTTCAGTTATTGTGCCTAAAGTCTGAACAGTTCAGACATCATTATTGTGCCTAAAGTCTGAACAGTTCAGTTATTGTGCCTAAAGTCTGAACAGTTCAGTTATTGTGCCTAAAGTCTGAACAGTTCAGTTATCAGTTATTGTACCTAAAGTCTGAACAGTTCAGTTATTGTGCCTAAAGTCTGAACAGTTCAGTTATCAGTTATGTGCCTAAAGTCTGAACAGTTTCAGACATCAGTTATTGTGCCTAAAGTCTGAACAGTTCAGTTATTGTGCCTAAAGTCTGAACAGTTCAGTTATTGTGCCTAAAGTCTGAACAGTTCAGTTATTGTGCCTAAAGTCTGAACAGTTCAGTTATTGTGCCTAAAGTCTGAACAGTTCAGTTATCAGTATTATTGTGCCTAAAGTCTAAACAGTTCAGTTATCAGTTGTCTCTATCGCCGCTGTCGACAGTAGAAGCTCCAAGCAGTACCACCAGAGTTCACCATCTGTCTCTGCCTCTGCCGAGTTCTGGTATCTCCTGTATTCCTCCCAGACCACTGATCTCAATGAGGTTGTCGATGTAGGATGTTGGTGGTCTGCCTCCTTACCTTGTGCCCCCAGAAAACAGCACAACCGTGATAACACAAGGACAAACATTTAGTATCATGATGCCTGACAGTTAACCCTTTCAATACAGCAAGCCTGTTTTCCGGCTCAGCTTTCTGCTACCCTTCAGTCCTGTAAGGAAGAAAACCGGCGCAACCGAATGTTCCTTCAATTCCTGGGTTTCTGAGGTGCAGAAGAGTGCAAAACGGGTACCTAGATAAATTTTACATACACACACACACACAAAGCTTTATAAACATTCTGGTGGGAAAGGAGAAGCAGTGTTTGCCGTATCAAAACTACTGTCCAGAGTCCATTGATGCCAGTAAGCCGTATGATGGATCACTATAAACAAACCCTCCTCTGGTACCGTTTTCGCCAGAAAATTGGCTGACAGGACTGAAGGGGAGAGAGAGCGCCTGGGCAGAAATTCAGGATAGGGGAAGTCATTGTCAGAAGATATTCAGTACTGTGAGGGTTAAAATGGAGATGCGACTTACGATGGAGCCGTGAGCGTTGACGTCACAGCTGGCTTTGACCAGCGCCTTGACCACCCCCGAGTGACCGTGGTAGGCTGCAAACATCAGGCTGGTGAAGTCCGCCTGTCCAACAGTGTGTTTATTTATTTTATTTTATTTATTTTATACCACTTTCTGTCACAGCAGATTTCTCTGCGTGAAATTCGGGCTGCTCTCTACGGGGGAGACCGCGTTGCCACAAGTGCAGCGCCTACCCTTTTTTTTTTTTCCCCCTCAGGGATGGTGTCTAAACACAACACCTGTGTGCACGCTGGTTTTTTGTTGGTTGTTTTTTTACAAATTTTGTCATCCGCTCCTACCGGCACACGATGGCCTGATCTTCCGAAAGGCAGAATGGGATTTTAACGTGTGCACAAGATGTTCTGCGTGCGTTCGCACACGGGGCCTCGGTTTATAGTCTCATCCGAATGACTTTGACATTCAGTTCGATTTTTTCGTCAAACTGGGAAGAAAGGGCGAGCTGGGTACGAACCCAGAAACTCACGGTTTATATATTGGCAGGCGAACGTCTTAACCATCCTGCCACCTTCCTTGTCACTCTCTCTGTCAACTCACAACCTTTACAGTACTACATCTCCAACTTCCTCCACTACTATTTATGAAATATACACTTTGTACATTTGGTGTGTGTGTGTGTGTGGTGTGTGTGTGTGTGTGTGTGTGTGTGTGTGTGTGTGTGTGTGTGTGTGTGTGTGTGTGAGTGAGTGAGTGAGTGAGTGAGTGAGTGAGTGAGTGAGTGAGTGAGTGTGCGTGCGTGCGTGCGTGCGTGCGTGCGTGCGTGCGTGCGTGCGTGCGTGCGTGCGTGCGTCTGTCTGTCTGTCTGTCTGTCTGTCTGTCTGTTTGTCTGTGTCTGTGTCTGTGTGATTTAAACAATACTCATGTATATGAGTGTGTATGGAATGCAAACAAGAAGTATTTTATCTTAACATCATATTTGAATTTAAGTTCATTTGTGTACACCTTAGTTACATATAGACTATATCTTTAATGACTCATTGATATCCTAACAGCATGGTGGATCGTGGTCTAGAGGTAACACACCTGCCTTAAAAGTGAAAGGTCCGGGTTCAAAGTGAGTGTGCAGTGGTTTGAATCCTGTTAGTGCCTGAACCTTTTTCCCCATCTTATAGACTTTGGATGGTAGTTTGGGTGGTAGGTAATCTTTTGGATGAGACGATAAACTGAGGTCCATCTGAGTTACACAACTAAAGAAAACCCAACCCACAGCTAGCAACAAGAGGGTTGTCCCTGGCAAACTTCTGTAGAAAAAAGCCCCATTGTGATAGGGAAAGACATACACATGCAGCCAGGAAAAGATAAAAAAAAAAAAAAGGGTGGCGCAGCTCTTGTGGTGATGTGCTCTTCCCAGAGACTGTGTGAGAGAGAGACAGAGACAGACAGACAGACAGACAGACAGACAGACAGACAGACACAGAGACAGAGACACAGAGAGAGAGAGAGAGACAGAGACACAGAGACAGAGATACAGAGAGAGAGAGAGACAGACAGACAGACAGACAGACAGACAGACAGACAGACAGACAGACAGACAGACAGACAGACAGACAGACACAAAGACAGAGAGAGAGAGAGAGAGAGAGAGAGGGAGAGAGAGACACAGAGACAGAGATACAGAGA
The DNA here is from genome assembly GCA_030674155.1 of Stramonita haemastoma. Lineage (NCBI taxonomy): Eukaryota > Metazoa > Mollusca > Gastropoda > Neogastropoda > Muricidae > Stramonita > Stramonita haemastoma. Next base: position 26,020,314 of record CM060344.1, on the reverse strand, counting down.
CAGACAGACAGACAGACAGACAGACAGACAGACAGCAGACAGACAGACAGACAGACAGACAGACAGACAGACAGACAGACAGACAGACAGACAGAGCAGCAGCAGCCTGAATTTCATGCAGAGAACTCTGCCGTGACTTAAAGTGATATAACAAGACAAATACAATATAAGGCAATACAATAAAACACAACATGACACGACATGAGACGAGACAACACAACACAACGTGACACAACATGACACAACATGATCACACTACAATATAACACAATACAACACAATACTTCATAACACAGCACAAAACAATACACACCCCACACAAATCAACCTAACAAACCCACCTCGGCAAAATCACTGCTGGCGGCTTCGATGGGCGATCCAGCATTCACCAGCAATCGGGTGATCTCCCCCAGCACTTTTTCCTTGTCGCAGCGAGACCGGGCAACCTCGTGCAACGCCAGCCGCTGATGCTGTTGATAGGAAATAAAATTCTGGGTGAAAAAAAAAGAATTTTTTTATTATTTCTTTTTTTTCTTTTTTGTATCCAGGATAATGGAATAAGTACTCATGCCCTTTTTTTTCATTCAGTCCCCTGTGTGTATGCAGTTTTGTAAATGTTGTCATCTGTTCCCACAGGCACACAATAGCCTACTCTTTCGAAAAGCGGAACAGGTTTTAATGTGTAAGTGTGTGTGCAAGATGTTGTGCATGCATTCGCACATGGGGGCCTTGGTTTATAGTCTCATCTGAAGAATGAAAACAAGAGTGATGAATCAAGAAAAAGAAAGATTAAAACAGATTAAAGTAGAAAAGAAACACTCACATACAGAAAAAGCTTTTTAAAATGCAAAGGAATAATATAAAATATAAAATAATTAATTAAAAACAAATGTAGTTTGTTGACATGTGAACACTGGATGTAGTGTACCTTGTTGACATGTCAACACTGGATGTAGTGTACCTTGTTGACATGTCAACGCTGGATGTAGTGTACCTTGTTGACATGTCAACACTGGATGTAGTGTACCTTGTTGACATGTCAACACTGAATGTAGTGTACCTTGTTGACATGTCAACACTGGATGTAGTGTACCTTGTTGACATGTCAACACTGGATGTAGTGTACCTTGTTGACATGTCAACACTGGATGTAGTGTACCTTGTTGACATGTCAACACTGGATGTAGTGTACCTTGTTGACATGTCAACACTGGATGTAGTGTACCTTGTTGACATGTCAACACTGGATGTAGTGTACCTTGTTGACATGTCAACACTGGATGTAGTGTACCTTGTTGACATGTCAACACTGGATGTAGTGTACCTTGTTGACATGTCAACACTGGATGTAGTGTACCTTGTTGACATGTCAACACTGGATGTAGTGTACCTTGTTGACATGTCAACACTGGATGTAGTGTACCTTGTTGACATGTCAACACTGGATGTAGTGTACCTTGTTGACATGTCAACACTGGATGTAGTGTACCTTGTTGACATGTCAACACTGGATGTAGTGTACCTTGTTGACATGTCAACACTGGACGTAGTGTACCTTGTTGACATGTAAACACTGGATGTAGTGTACCTTGTTGACATGTGAACATGTGAACACTGGATGTAGTGTACCTTGTTGACATGTGAACACTGGATGTAGTGTACCTTGTTGACATGTCAACACTGGATGTAGTGTACCTTGTTGACATGTGAACACTGGATGTAGTGTACCTTGTTGACATGTGAACACTGGATGTAGTGTACCTTGTTGACATGTGAACACTGGATGTAGTGTACCTTTTTTCTTTTTCTTTTTATTCTTTTATGTTGAGGATAATGTAATACGCATTCTTTGCTTTTTTACATCCAGTCCCCGTGTGTATGCAGTTTTGTAAATGTCATCTGTTCCCACCAGCACACGATGGCCTACTCTTACGAAAAGCAGAACAGGATTTAACATGTGTGCAAGATGTTCTGCATGCGTTCGCACATGGGGCCTCAGTTTAAAGTCTCATCCGAAGGACTTTTGGGGAGAGTGGAGTCAGCACTGATGTTAACTCCGGGAGAAAAATCTCCTCGACCAGACTTGAACCTGGGTTGTCAAATTGCCAGCGCAATGTTCTGACCACTAGGCTATCCGTCCCCCCCACACTTGCTGACATGTGAACATGTGGACAACACCTGCTGTGTGTACCTTGTTGACACGTGGACAACACCTGCTGTGTGTGTACCTTGTTGACACGTGGACAACACCTGCTGTGTGTGTACCTTGTTGATATGTGGACAACACCTGCTGTGTGTACTGTACCTTGTTGATATGTGGACAACACCTGCTGTGTGTACTGTACCTTATTGATATGTGGACAACACCTGCTGTGTGTACTGTACCTTGTTGATATGTGGACAACACCTGCTGTGTGTACTGTACCTTGTTGATATGTGGACAACACCTGCTGTGTGTGTACCTTGTTGATATGTGGACAACACCTGCTGTGTGTGTACCTTGTTGATATGTGGACAACACCTGCTGTGTGTGTACCTTGTTGATATGTGGACAACACCTGCTGTGTGTGTACCTTGTTGATATGTGGACAACACCTGCTGTGTGTGTACCTTGTTGATATGTGGACACCTGCTGTGTGTGTACCTTGTTGATATGTGGACACCTGCTGTGTGTGTACCTTGTTGAACACATGAACAACACCTGCTGTGTGTACTGTACCTTGTTGACATGTAAACACTGGATGTGGTGTACCTTCTAGGACATGTGGACAACACCTGCTGTGTGTGTACTGTATGTACCTTGCTGGACATGTGGACAGCACCTGCTGTGTGTGTACTGTACCTTGTTGACATGTAAACACTGGATGTGGTGTACCTTGTAGGACATGTGGACAACACCTGCTGTGTGTGTACTGTATGTACCTTGTTGACATGTAAACACTGGATGTGGTGTACCTTGTAGGACATGTGGACAACACCTGCTGTGTGTGTACTGTATGTACCTTGTTGACATGTAAACACTGGATGTGGTGTACCTTGTAGGACATGTGGACAACACCTGCTGTGTGTGTACTGTACCTTGTTGACATGTAAACACTGGATGTGGTGTACCTTGTAGGACATGTGGACAACACCTGCTGTGTGTGTACTGTACCTTGTTGACATGTAAACACTGGATGTGGTGTACCTTGTAGGACATGTGGACAACACCTGCTGTGTGTGTACTGTATGTACCTTGTAGGACATGTGGACAGCACCTGCTGTGTGTGTACTGTACCTTGTTGACATGTAAACACTGGATGTGGTGTACCTTGTAGGACATGTGGACAACACCTGCTGTGTGTGTACTGTATGTACCTTGTTGACATGTAAACACTGGATGTGGTGTACCTTGTAGGACATGTGGACAACACCTGCTGTGTGTGTACTGTACCTTGTTGAACACATGAACAACACCTGCTGTGTACTGTATGTACCTTGTTGGACATGTGGACATGTGGACAACACCTGCTGTGTGTGTACTGTATGTACCTTGTTGGACATGTGGACATGTGGACAACACCTGCTGTGTGTGTACTGTATGTACCTTGTTGGACAGGTGGACATGTGGACAACACCTGCTGTGTGTGTACTGTATGTACCTTGTTGGACATGTGGACATGTGGACAACACCTGCTGTGTGTGTACTGTATGTACCTTGTTGGACATGTGGACATGTGGACAACACCTGCTGTGTGTGTACTGTATGTACCTTGTTGGACATGTGGACATGTGGACAACACCTGCTGTGTGTGTACTGTATGTACCTTGTTGGACATGTGGACAACACCTGCTGCGTGTGTACTGTATGTACCTTGTTGGACACGTGGACATGTGGACAACACCTGCTGTGTGTGTACTGTATGTACCTTGTTGGACATGTGGACACTGGCTCCGTGCTTGATTAGTTTCTCTGCTACCTGCAGGTGAGCCCAGTAGGCTGCGTTGTGCAGCGCTGTCCAGCCGTTCTGCAACACACACACACATACACACACATACACACACACACACACACACACACATACACACACACATACACACACACATACACACACACACACATACACACACACATACACACACATACACACACATACACACACATACACACACATACACACACACACACACACACACACACACACACACACACACACACACACAGCTGGGTCACGTATGCATCAGTCTGTAATATCCATGTCTTCAACAGCAACCAGCTGTGTCATCAAAGTCAACTGTGTCATCAACTGTATCATCAACATCAACTGTGTGTCATCAACGTCAACGGTGTCGTCAACTGTGAGTCATCAACGTCAACTGTGTCATCAACTGTGTCATCAACGTCAACTGTGTCATCAACGGTGTCATCAACGTCAACTGTGTGTCATCAACGTCAACTGTGTGTCATCAACATCAACTGTGTGTCATCAACGTCAACTGTGTGTCCTCAACATCAACTGTGTGTCATCAACGTCAACTGTGTGTCCCTCAACATCAACTGTGTGTCATCAACGTCAACGGTGTCATCATCATCAACTGTGTCATCAACATCAATGAATCACTGTCATTTACAAACCACAATATAAACAGTACAGGGAGAAAGAAAAAAAAACTAAGAAAACTTCAGAGGCTTATCAAGCTTTTGTTTAACTGTATTTATTTCTGACTCGATTAAACACATCAATTTTGTGACTTTATATGAGAGAGAGACAGGCAGAGACAGACAGACAGAGACAGAAACAGAGATACAGACACTCAGAGAGACACACAGATGATTAATCAATAATTGATGATATATAATAAACGACACAAAATAATCTACAAGTGTTCTTTTCATTCTACACATATAGACAGCCACCCCACACTCTTCCACCCTCCCCTACTCTCCTTACTGCCCCCCCCCCTCCCCCTCCCCACCCCACCAGCCAGCCCCCATCCTTCTCCAGCCTCCCACATGGCAACACTAGTCTGCCCACATTCACTGCCTCGTATGCTCGCGCATGCATGCATGCATGCATGCGCATGAATGCAAACTGACCTTATCTTGGGTGTTGAGTTCGCAGCCAGCTTCGATCAACATCTGCAGGATGTCCAGTTCTCCTTTCATCGCTGCATGGTGGAGGGGGTCATGCCTCTCTGAACACACACACCGCACGCACGCACGCACGCACGCACACACACACACACACGTGTGCGTACATAAACACACACACACACATACACACATACACTCAGCACACAATGAACACATGCATGGGTATGTGCACGCATGCATGCATGCATGCATGCATGCATGCACACATGCACGAATGCATGCATGCATGCATACATGCATGCACACACAAACACATCAGCGCACAACACACAGACACAGACACACACACACACACTCATATGATAGAGAAAGAGAGATATATTCACATAAATCATGGAAAGAGAGACAGAGAGAAATTTTAGGAGAGGAGAGAGACAGTGAGAGAGAGTGAGACACAGACACACTGACACAGACACAGACACACAGACACACAGACACACAGACACACACACACACACACACACACACACACACACACACACACACACACGCACACACACACACACACACACACACACAGAGACAGACAGACAGAGACAGAGACATAGACACAGACAGAGATAGAGACAGAGACAGAGAGACAGAGAAATACAGAGACAGAGGGAGAGCAAGAGACAGAGACAGAGAGAGACACAGAGAGAGACAGAGAGAGAAACAGAGACAGAGACAGAGAGAGACAGAGACAGAGAGGCACAGAGAGACAGAGAAAGACAAAGACAAGACAAAGAAGACAAAGACATAGACAGAAAAAGACAAAGACAAGAGAGAGAGAGAGAGCCAGAGAAAGAGAGACAGACAGACAGACACACAGAGAGAGACAGAGAGAGAAAGACAGAGACAGAGAGAGAAACAGAGACACAGAGAGACACACAGACAGAGACAAAGACAGAGAGGCACAGAGAGACAGAGACAGACAGAGACAGAGACAGAGACAAAGAGAGAGAGAGAGAGAGGACAGAAGTGCAGAAGCAGAAGGCGGGCAGACTCACGCTGTCCTTGACGTTGACGTTACACTTGGCCTCTATCAGCAGCTTGACCACGTCCGGCTTGCCTTGGGAGGCCACGTGAATCGGACAACAGTCATGCTGCACACAGTCAGCCATCGCTGTTCATCATGAACCTTCAGTGTTGATCATGTACCTTCAATGTTCATCATGAACCTTCAATGTTGATCATGAACCTTCAATGTTGATCGTGACCATCACTGTTGATCATGAACCTTCAATGTTGGTCATGAGCCTTGAGTGTTGATCATGAACCTTCAATGTTGGTCATGAACCTTCAATGTTGATCATGAACCTTCAGTGTTGATCATGAACCTTCGACGTTGGTCATGAACCTTCAATATTGATCATGAATCTTCAATGTTGATCATAAACCTTCAGTGTTGATCATGAACCTTCAATGTTGATCGTGGGCCATCACTGTTAATCATGAACCTTCACTGTTGATCATGAACCTTCAATGTTGATCATGAACTTTCAATGTTGATCATGAACCTTCAATGTTGATCATGAACCTTCAATGTTTATCATGAACCTTCACTGTTGATCGTGAACATTCAGTGTTGGTCATGAACATTCAGTGTTGATCATGAACCTTCAATGTTGATCATGAACCTTCAATGTTTATCATGAACCTTCAATGTTTATCATGAACCTTCACTGTTGATCGTGAACATTCAGTGTTGGTCATGAACATTCAGTGTTGATCATGACCCTTCGACATTAATCATGAACCTTCAATGTTGATCATGAACATTCAATGTTGATCATGAGCTATCACTGTTGATCAGGAACCTTCAATGTTCATCATGGGGCGTCACGTCACTGTTCATTAAGAACCTTCAATGTTGACCATGAATCTTTGATTTTGACCATGAACCTCCTATGTTGATCATGTATCTTCAGTGTTGATCATGAACCATCCATGTTGATCATGAACCTTTGATATTGATCATGAATCTTCAATATTCCTTGTGAGCCATAACTGTTGATCATGAACTTTCAATGTTGACCATGTACCTTTGATTTTGACCATGGACCTCCAA
>CM060344.1:26005630-26008130 GCA_030674155.1 Stramonita haemastoma | reverse complement strand
TCTCTGAGTTATCTTCTTCTTCTTTCTCTGAGTTATCTTCTTCTTCTTCTTTCTCTGAGTTATCTTCTTCTTCTTTCTCTGAGTTATCTTCTTCTTCTTTCTCTGAGTTATCTTCTTCTTCTTTCTCTGAGTTATCTTCTTCTTCTTTCTCTGAGTTATCTTCTTCTTCTTTCTCCGAGTTATCTTCTTTTTATCTTCTTCTTTCTCTGAGTTATCTTCTTCTTCTTTCTCTGTGTTATCTTCTTTTTATCTTCTTTCTCTGAGGGTTTTTTTTTGTCCATCTCTTGTCCGCCCCCGCCTTCGACATCTACCTGCCAAAGTGTATAGCCTTCGTGCGCACGCGCGCGCGCGCGCGCGCGTGTGTGTGTGTGTGTGTATGTGTGTGTGTGTGTGTGCGCGCGTGTGTGTGCGCGCGTGTGTGTGCGCTTGCATGTGTGAGTACGTTCGGATTTGCTAGGACCATAGATTGCTGTTGATTGCTATTGTGATGTGAGGGTCGAATGCAAGCGCTTTGATTTGTTTTACAAGATATAGCGCTAGATATAAGTTCCATGTATTATGTATTATTATTATTTATCTTTTTCTTCTTTCTCTGAGTTATCTTCTTCTTCTTCTTTCTGTGTGTTATCTTCTTCTTTCTCTGAGTTATCTTCTTCTTTCTCTGAGTTATCTTCTTCTTTCTCTTAGTTACCTTCTTTCTTTATTTTTTTTCACCAGCTGATGTTATTAAAAAAAAACTTCTGCCACCTCTCCCAAATGACACGTGCCACACACAGGAGTAGGGGGGGAGGGGGAGGTGGAGGTAGAGTTGGAACTGGCATCACTGCTGCTAACTCTCAGACTCGACATCCTGGGCTAGAATCTGTGTGGCATTGGGAAGAGGCAGAGCATTCCAGCGTTTAGGTGATAATAGCTAAAGATGAATGGAGTCCGGGATGTGGACATGCATCTGAGAAATAGTTTGCAGGCGAAACAGAGAGAGAGAGAGAGAGAGAGAGAGAGAGAGAGAGAGAGAGTGGGGGGGAGGGGAGAGAGAGAGAGAGAGGGGTGAGAGGGGTGGAGAGAGGGGGAGGGAGGGAGGGGATGGGAGAGAAGAGAGAGAGAGAGAGAGAGAGAGAGAGAGAGAGGAGAGATAGAATCGCACGCAGCCAGACCACACACACACACCCACCACAACACCCCACGCCCAAACACACCACACACACTACACACAAACACTACACAATCCCACACGACACACACACACACACACACAACACACACACACACAACACACACACACACACACACACACACACACAACACACACACACATAACACACACACACAACACACACACAATACACACACACACACAATACACACACAACACACAAAACACACACACACACAACACACCACACACACACACACACACACACACACACACACACACACATACACACACACACACACACACACACAACACACAACAACACACACACACACACACACACAACACACAACACACACACACACACACACACACACACACAACACACACACACACACACACACACACACACACACACACACACACACGATAACTTGAAGAACGACAAATCAAAGAATAACAACAACAACAACAACAAAAATCTAAGACTCTAAACTGAAGAACAAACAAACAATACTAAATATAATTTTTAAAAAAAATTACAGTATGCACTTGTAAGATATGCAGGCTTTCGCACACAAAACATGGGCTATCCCCCGCCCCCCCCCCCCCCCCCCTTCCTCCCCCTAACTCCGAGGTTCACGAATGGAAATATTTTGCGAATGGTGACCGCTTACCCACCATTAAGATACCCACAGTCCGACTTCTGGAAAAAAACAAAAAAAACATGGATGTCTTGTCCGACACAGGGGATTTTGCAAGAGATTGCATTCAGCATCCTGTATTACTTCCAGGTGAAAACAAAGCCCCTTTACATCTCAGGTAGGTGTCCCATAACCTAGGCGGTCGGTCGTAGGGGAGCGAGGCATCAGAGACCTCAGCTTCTCTCTCTAAGGGGCCAGCATGTTGAGGGCAGTGGCGCCCATCTCCTCTCTCCTTCTATTCGCTGCTTTACCTTCCCTGACCCTAAAGAGGGCGGGTACCCATTTACAGCTGGGTGAGAGTGAACTGGGGGACTGTACTGAAGCCAAAGGCGCGCAAACGGTCACCCATCCCACTGGTAACCAACCACACTCGACGCTGCTTTAATTTCATTTGGCTTGTATTGGGGAAAGCGAGCGCTCGGACCACTGAGCTATCCCGACCCTATACATCTCAGATGCGACCCAAAAAAAACAAAAAAAAACACCCCGCACACCCTAAGATTCTCAGACGATCAAAGTCCGCGCTCTAACCACTTACAAAAACCACACCCATACTTGAATAGCTTTAAACAGCTTGTGATTCACCCGTACCCCCACACCCACCCCCACCATAAAAATATCTCTTTTATGACAGGAAACTGTA
>CM060344.1:26000630-26003130 GCA_030674155.1 Stramonita haemastoma | reverse complement strand
ACAAAAGAGTAGGCCATTGTGTGCCAACGAGAATGGATGACATAAATGGACAAAACTGAATACACACGAGAACTGGATGTAAAAATCACATGAGTGCTTATTCCATTATCATTTTATAAAAGAACAGATAGAGAGCGTAGAGTTGATGAGTACGACACGATGTACGAGCGAGGGTTAGAAAAGACCGGAGACGAAGATTTGGAGAGTGAGTAGACGAGACTCAGAGAAATCCGACGGAGAGATGAGATGAAGGACGAAGAGAGAGAAGAGAGAAGAGAGAGAGAGAGAGAAGAGAGAAGAGAGAGAGAAGAAGAAGAAGAAGAAGAAGAAGAAGAGAGAAGAAGAAGAAGAAGAAGAAGAAGAACAAGAACAAGAACAAGAACAAGAACAAGAAGAACAAGAAGAACAAGAGAACAAGAAGAAGAACAAGAAAGATTTTTTTTAATTTAAAATATACACACACACAAGCACACGTGCACACACAAGAATCAAAACTCAGTCGAGACTACAACATGTAAAATAAGTTTGGCTACTCCCTAACTTCCTTAATTAACTAAAAAAAACAAACCCTGTTATGTTGTTTTACAAGAGTCACACACTCATGGAGCCATTAGGAAATGTCAGATTTGAATGGAATCGTTTGTCTTGCCATGCTGCAGTCTGTGCACTGGCAGCCAAACTGCTGAAGGAAGGAGAAGCTTTCATTCCGCAGGAAGCTTCCAGATTCCATGATAAGGGGGGACGGGATAGCCTAGTGGTCAGAACATTGCGCTCGCAATTTGACCACCCGAGTTCGATTCCCGTTGGAAGGGATTTTTCCCCTGGAGTTAACATCAGTGCTGACTCCACTCTCCAAAAGTCTTTCGATGAGACTTAAACCGAGGCCCCGTGTGCTAATGCACGCAGAACATCTTGCGCACTCGTTAAATCCTGTTCCGCTTTTCGGAAGAGTAGGCCATTGTGTGCCGGTGGGAACAGATGATATTATTATTACACAACTGCATACACACGGGGACAGGATGAAAAAAAAAAAGCACATGAATGTTTCTTCCATTATCCTCGATATAAACGAAAAAAAAATAGGGGCAAGTTCTTATCTGCTTTAAGCCTGTCCACTTTACGACACGAGCCACTGTAGCACACAACAGACCACACGCTTTACATGGACAGAAAACCTGTTTTGGACCTCTTTCCTCCCTGACAACCCGGACTGTACGTACATTCACTAGAGGGAGAGGCTCGACTGTCTGAAGGCCTACCTAAGAAGAGATGGAGCCATGAATTTTATCTGTCCAGGGGAAAAAATGCAGAGGGGAGGGAGATATCCTGCTACAGGCACCTAGAAGTAGAGGAGAAGACGGAGGGGGAGGGGGGAAGGGAGGGGTTAGAGATTGGTCCTTCTGAGATAATGAGGAGGGGGGGTTGGATTCAGGTTAGATAGATGTTGAACCATGAGCTACACCATGAGCTACACACTAACCGTACCTCCCTTCAAGTAGGCCTAGTAGGTAGGCTATAGGTGGTACTAGCCTAGTAGGGCTATAGCCTCTCTTTGCACTGGCTTTGCCAAAAGTCTGCAATGAGGGTGAATTTGTACAATTTTTTTCCACAGAGCATTGCTCTCAAATATTATGAATGTGAATAACTAAGGTGTCTATCTATCTTTCTTTCTATCTTTCTTCTTTCTTTCTTCTCTTTCTTTCTTATCTATCTATCTATCTATCTATCTCTATCTATCTATCTATCTATCTATCTATCTACATAGACAACATATATATATTATACATATATATAATATACATATATATATATATGTTATGTATATGTGCGTGTGTGTGTGTGTGTGTGTGTGTGTGTGTGTTGTGTGTGTGTGTGTGTGTCTGTGTGTGTGTCTGTGTGTGTGTCTGTGTGTGTGTCTGTGTGTGTGTGTCTGCGTGTGAGAGAGAGAGAAAAAAATGGGCGTGTATGTTGTGTGTGTGTGTGTGTGTGTGTGTGTGTGTGTGTGTGTGTTGTGTGTGTGTGTGTGTGTGTGTGTGTGTGTGTGTGGTGGATATCTATGTTTACAATGTGAAAGTCTTTTCAAGCACACGCACGTGTGTGCATATATATCCAAATTCAGTTAGGGTTTAAGTGCTCATCAAATTTACGCACATAGAGACAGACAGAGACAAAGAGAGACAGACAAGAGAGAGAGGAGGGGGGTGGGGGAGATAAGCACAGAGAGAGAGAGAGAGAGAGAGAGAGAGAGGAGAGAGAGAGAGAGAGAGAGAGAGAGAGAGAGAGAGAGAGAGAGAGAGAGAGAAGAGAGAGAGAATATGAATACTCTTTTCAATGAATAATCTTTATTTTTCAAGGGTTACAGAGTTAGCATTACATACTTTTTTTCACCCAGAGGAGAGAGAGAGGAGGAGAGAGAGAGAGGTGTGTGTGTGTGCGTGTGGGGCGTGTGCGGTGTGCGTGTGCGGTGCGTGCATGCTTTTGGGCGCGTGTGTGCGCATAC
>CM060344.1:25965630-25973130 GCA_030674155.1 Stramonita haemastoma | reverse complement strand
CCCTTCCCTCCCCCCCCCCTCCCCCACTCCACCTACTGTGCTTTTTCCCTCACTGCACCTTTCTCATCCTTCCCTCACCTCCCCCTCCCCCCCCCCCTCCTCTCCTCCCTTCTCCCCCTCCCCGTTTTGCACCTGCTCACTCACACAACCAGGAGGAGGAGAATAGGAACACGAAAAACCATTCAACAAGCTAGAATGTTATATATATATATATAATATATATATATATATATAATTATATATATGTAGTATGTATAATATATATAATAACATGTATACATGTACAGCTAGCAGTTGTAGCACAGAAGCCTACATGGCGCCACACACACACACACACACACACACACACACACACACACACACACACACACACACACGGGGCTCTCAACTCCAACCGACCAAGCAAGCTATGCTTGCCTGCCTGCTTGCTGACGCGTTGTCTGTCTGTCCTGTCTGTCTGTCTGTCTGTCTGTCTGTCTTTGAGGTGAACATGTTGTGTGTGTGTGTATGCTGACTGTGGGTAGTAGTAGTAGGCCTAGGCACCCTAGTCCTTGCAGTGCCACCACACCTGTAGCCCCTTCACCCCCTGAAGACTGATGAACGCCAAAGTTCTATTCCACAGTTTACTTACTCCCTGCTGACAGATTGCATTTGTCAGGGGACCTACGAGGGTTGCTTGCTGCCACTGGTGGGTTGTGTGGGGATTCTACTATACCTGATACGTGAGAAACAAGTCAAGGGCAAAACGGACAGACAAACAGACAGACAGACAGACAGACAAGCGGGTAGGCAGGTAAGCCACCGAAATGGTGGAATGTGTGTCAGTGACCCAATTACAAAAACAACTTCCTCCAGCCAAAGCAAAGGTGTAGGTAATACTACATAATGGAAAGGTGTCCAAAAGGTAATACCTACATATTGGAAAGGTGTCCAAAAGATAATACCTACATATTGGAAAGGTGTCCAAAAGATAATACCTACATATTGGAAAGGTGTCCAAAAGATAATACCTACATATTGGAAAGGTGTCCAAAAGATAATACCTACATATTGGAAAGGTGTCCAAAAGGCAACACCTACATATTGGAAAGGTGTCCAAAAGATAATACATATTGGAAAGGTGTCCAAAAGGCATACCTACATAATGGAAAGGTGACCAAAAGGCAATACCTACATATTGGAAAGGTGTCCAAAAGGCAATACCTACATAATGGAAAGGTGTCCAAAAGGCAATACCTACATAATGGAAAGGTGTCCAAAAGGCAATACCTACATAATGGAAAGGTGTCCAAAAGGCAATACCTACATAATGGAAAGGTGTCCAAAAGGCAATATCTACATAACGGAGGTGTCCAAAAGGTAATATCTACATAATGGAAAGGTGTCCAAAAGGTAATACCTTCACAATGGAAAGGTGTCCAAAAGGTAATATCCACATAATGGAAAGGTGTCCAAAAGGCAATACCTACATAATGGAAAGGTGTCCAAAAGGCAATACCTACATAATGGTTAGGTGTCCAAAAGGCAATACCTACATAATGGAAAGGTGTCCAAAAGGCAATACCTTCACAATGGAAAGGTGTCCAAAAGGCAATACCTTCACAATGGAAAGGTGTCCAAAAGGCAATACCTTCACAATGGAAAGGTGTCCAAAAGGCAATACCTTCACAATGGAAAGGTGTCCAAAAGGCAATACCTACATAATGGAAAGGTGTCCAAAAGGCAATACCTTCACAATGGAAAGGTGTCCAAAAGGTAATATCTACATAATGTAAAGGTGTCCAAAAGGTAATACCTACATAATGTAAAGGTGTCCAAAAGGCAATACCTACATAATGGAAAGGTGTCCAAAAGGCAATACCTACATAATGGAAAGGTGTCCAAAAGGCAATACCTACATAATGGATAGGTGTCCAAAAGGTAAATACCTATGTAATGCAATACAATACAATACAAAATACTACACTACACTAGAATACACTACAATACAATGTAATACAATATATTACACTTCACTAAACTACCACACAATACAACACAATACAACACAATACAGTACAGTACAGTACAGTACAGTACAGTACAGCACAGTACAATACAGTACAGTACAGTACAGTACAGTACAGTACAGTACAGTACAATACACTACAATGCAATACACTACACTACACTACAATACAACACAACACAACACAACACAACACTACACAACACGCTCTTTCCTACCCCCACGTTCGGATCCCTGCTACAAGAAAGCTGATGTTTAGTTGTCTACCTGAAGATGAACAGAGAGAAGAACTAGCAGAGCCTCAGACCTGAAACCCTTCCTTTACCTGACAGGGTGAATGCCAGCAATAACACACCATCCCCTCACAACTTCATTTTCAAAATGGGGTGAGGAGGGAGGGGGGGGGGTAAGGTGAAGTGGTGAAGGGGGGGGGGGGGGAGAGAGAGAGCAGCGCTCTATCTTGTGAGTAAGAAAACAAAAGACAGACAGACCGACAGACAGACAGACAGACAGATAGATAGACAGATAGACAGATAGACAGAGACAGACACACAGAAACAGACATACACAAAAAACAGAAAAAGACAGGCATGCACAGAAACAGACACAAACAGAAACAGACATACATAGAAACAGACATACACAGAAACAGACACAAACAGAAACAGACATACACAGAAACAAACGTACACAGAAACAGACACAAACAGACAGAAACAGACAGACACAGAAACAAACGTACACAGAAACAGACATACACAGAAACAGACATACACAGAAACAGACATACACAGAAACAGACATACACAGAAACAGACATACACAGAAACAGACAGAAACAGACAGAAACAGACAGACACAGAAACAAACGTACACAGAAACAGACATACACAGAAACAGACATACACAGAAACAGACATACACAGAAACAGACAGAAACAGAAACAGACAGAAACAGACAGAAACAGACAGACACAGAAACAGACATACATACACAAAAACAGACACAGAAACAGGCATACACAGAAACAGACATACATAGAAACAGACACAGAAAAAGACACAGAAACAGACGTACACGACATAGAAACAGACATACAAAGAAACAAACATATACAGAAACAGACAGACATACACAGAAACAGACACAGAAACAGACAGACACAGAAATAAACACAGAAACCGACATACACAGAAACAGAGAAAGATTATACATACACAGACCTACACACAAACAGACCTACACAAAAACAGACAGACATCCACAGAAACAAAAAGACATACACAAAAACAAATATCCACAGAAACAGACATACAGAGAAACAGAAAGACATACACAGAAACAGACATACACAGAAACAGACAGACAGACACAGAAACAGACAGAGACAGATATAAACAGAAACAACCAGACAGACACAAACACACAAAAACAGACTTTTTTTTCCATTTATTTATTCTTTTATATCGAGGAAAATGGAATAAGCACTCATGTGCTTTTTACATTCAGTCCCCATGTGTATGCAGTTTTGTCAATATTTTTTTTTCTATCCATTCCCACCGGCACACAATGGCCTACTCTTCCAAAAAGCAGAACAGGTTTTAATGTGTGTGCAAGATGTTCTACGTGGACAAGATGTCCCTACACAGAAACAGACAGATAGACAGACAGACAGACAGACAGGTACAGGAATGCTTACAAGTGTGTCAATGTCCAGATTGCAATGATGACTAAGGTTATATATATATATATATATATATATATATATATATATATATATATATATATATATATATATATATATATATATATATATATATATAAGGGGTCTAAGAGACTACAGTTAGGCTACATAATGGGAAACAATTTCTCAACAACAAATTCTCAATGGCTGACACATTCTACCATCTCAAATTTCAAGAAATAGTAATCTTATGTCGTAATTCTTTATCAATCAATACTTCATTTTTTTGTTGTTGATACAGTTCAGTATTTCAGGCAATTCAGGGAGGGAAAACCCCTGCCTTCCTAGCTGTAAGCATTCTGATGCTGTCTGCCCGAACGAACACGTACGTGGGTAAAAGTCTCACATCTAAAACCTATCAGCAGGTATGCTGAATACCAACAACAACAACAACAACATAGGTTTACCTATCAGCAGGTATGCTGAATACCAACAACAACAACATAGGTTTACCTATCAGCAGGTATGCTGAATACCAACAACAACAACAACATAGGTTTACCTATCAGCAGGTATGCTGATTACCAACAACAACAACATAGGTTTACCTATCAGCAGGTATGCTGATTACCAACAACAACAACATAGGTTTACCTATCAGCAGGTATGCTGATTACCAACAACAACAACAACATAGGTTTACCTCCCTGACAGGCTTCCCTTTAAACTTGGGGAATGAGGGTTGCTGGGTTGTGGGCTTTATCTGCGTGATGGGGCGGTAAGAAAGTAGATTACCTCCCATGCGATCAGAGCCTTGTCACAGCAGCGTTGTGTTACTAAATCGGGACACACCTGCCAATTGTGCAATGCTCTGTTTCCTTGGGTGGTGGTCAAAAAACCCCTTTATTGCATACACTTCCCCTTCACAAGGTAGAGTTTATGCAACCACTTTTAAGAGGTCACATCCTAACTGGCTGGGGTGGAGAAAGAAAGCTCTCATTGAGTAGTACATGAAATTTAACAACAGTTAATAATAAACAATAAATTGAACAAGACCACAACTTGCAGACCTATGTGGGTGTGTGAAAATACTCACAACATAAACCCTATATATTATTATTATTATTATACGCACAATGAATCTCACAAATTATAGGTACGATTCTTCTTTTTAAAAAAAAAAAAAAAAAAAAAAGTAGTCTCGCACACACACACAGTACAAATGAAAGAACAATCAAACAAAATGGAAATGCAAGCATAAAAAAGAGGGACAGTAGGCCAGGGGCGGTGCCGGAGGTGGGGTCAGGAGTTTATCTAAGGTCAGCCAAAAAAGGAACCCTGTCATTCCCGTACAGGCTACACACCACAGTTAACTTTTGCAGAGCCCTGGCTTTCTTGTTTTATTGTCGTTTTTTTAATTCTTTTATATCGAGGATAATGGGATAAGCACTCTTGTGCTTTTTTTTTACATCCACTCCCCGTGTGTATGCAGTTTTGTATATGTCAACTGTTTCCACTGGCACACGATGGCCCACTCTTACGAAATGGATTTAACGTGTGCGCAAGATGTTCTGCATGCGTTCACACACGGAGCCTCGGTTTATTGCCTCATCCGAAGGACTTTGGGGGAGAGAGGAGTCAGCACTGATGTTAACTCCAGGGGGAAAATCTCCTCGAACGGAAATCGAACCCAGGTCGTCAAATTGCGAGCACAACGTTATGACCACTAGGCTATCCCGTCCCCCTCAATATGCTGGCCCCTAGAGAAGGTGAGGTCTCTGATGATGCCTCACTCCCCTACAACCACCTAGGTAATGGAACACCTTTACCTTTTTTCCTATTTTTTACATTTTCTTAGATTACATTTGGATTCGTACCACACGTACTAAGCTTATACGACATCCACAGAAAGGTGTGTTTTTTTTCTAAAATAACACTTTTTTGTGAAAGACTAGCCTCTGACACAAAATGCGTATCATTTTGCACAAATTTGGAAGGTTTGAGCCGCCGCTGTAGTCTAGTGGTTAGGGCGTTGGACTCGTAATCTAAAGGTTGCGGGTTCGATCCCAGCTTTCGGCTATGGCGTTGTGCCCTTGAAAAAGGCACTTTACGGTTATTTTCTCACCCCACCCAGGTGTAAAAGGGGTACCAACCTTGTGTTGGGGGTTAACCCTGCGATAGACTGGCGTCCTATCCAGGGGGGAGTCTATGACTCTCAGTCGCTTAACGCCACAGAAACTGTGATAAGCACCGGCCTGATGAGCCTTAGGCTCGGGACAGACTTTAACTTTCGGAAGGTTTGAATTTTTCCCAGCAAACACTGTATGTATCCCCCTCAGTTCTTTGTCGTCTGCTAGCTTCCTAACCGCAATATGCATGCACGGTGTCAACGCTGTAGGAACACAAGAAATCCTCATCTGATGATCATTTCCAACTTTCTCGTAACTACCTGGCATTGCTCTATGTCCTCAATACCATCCCCCCCCCCCCAAAAAAAAAAAAAAGTACACAATGCATTTTTTCATACTTTAAAAAAAAAAAAGTGAAAATAACCACTTTTTTTTTTCCGACCACCACTCTATAGAATATACTACATGACCTGCAAGCTAACACAGGAGTGTAGCCTATTCTCTTTCTCCTTCCGGGGACAAAGCTGGCGTAAAGAATGAGTTAATTGCCCTTACTGTTGTCATTCGTGCACTGGGGCCTGCTTCCCACGGGAGGAGAGAGGAAGACGGGAGGGGAGGGGGGGGGGGGGGGGTAGGAGGGAGGCTGATACTAGTGATAGATGTGATGCGAAATAAGGAAAGGAAGACAAGAGAAGATTTCAAATAGC
Organism: Stramonita haemastoma; assembly: GCA_030674155.1. Classification (NCBI taxonomy): domain Eukaryota; kingdom Metazoa; phylum Mollusca; class Gastropoda; order Neogastropoda; family Muricidae; genus Stramonita; species Stramonita haemastoma. The sequence goes on along the minus strand of CM060344.1, from coordinate 25,966,601 downwards.
TACGAGTAGGTTAGCAGGCACACAGTATAGTGCACACGCACACACGTAAACTACACGCGCGCGCAACACACCACACACGGGTCATACACATACACAGGCACGCTCGCACATACACAAGCGTGCGCCACGCACCCACACACACACACACACACTAACACACACACACACACACACAACTAACGCACACACACACACACACACCTAACACTAGCACACACACACACACACACACACACACACACACACACACACACACACACACACACACACACACACAACACTAACACTAACACAACACACACACACACACAACACACACACAACACACACACACACACAATACACACACACACACTAACACACACACACACACACTAACACACACACACACACTAACACACACACACACACACACACACACACACACACACACACACACACACACACACACACACACACACACACATCCTTCTTCTTCTTCTTCTTCTTCTTCTTCTTCTTCTTCTTCTTCTTTTCTTCGCAATTTTTCTTCGCAATTCTACTTCGTAATTCTTCTTCTTCGCAATAATTCTTCTTCTTCGCAATTCTTCTTCTTCGCAATTCTTCTTCTTCGCATATCTCCTTGTTCTTGTTCTTGTTCTTCTTGTTCTTCTTCTCCTTCTCGCTCTTCTTCTTCTTCTTCTTCTTCTTCTTCTTCTTCTTCTTCTTCTTCTCCTCCTCCTCCTCCTCCTCCTCCTCCTCTTCCTCCTCCTGAGTGCATACATTCGTGCATGCGGTGTGCATGTGCGCCTGTCCGTCTGCGTGCGCGCACGCGTATGCCTGAAAGGATTCAAACCTGATGGAGGGGTCCCCGGGGGGGGGGGGGGGGGTGGAGGGAGGGGGTGGAAACAAGCCTCACTATTTTATCAAGAGTTAGCACGATGCAAAAACATAAAGACACCTTTCAGGCCTCGACCCGGAGTGCTGAATAT
>CM060344.1:25928130-25955630 GCA_030674155.1 Stramonita haemastoma | reverse complement strand
GTGCTTATTCTCTTCCCTTAATAAAAGTTTCAAACTCTCTCTCTCTCTCTCTCTCTCTCTCTCTCTCTCTCTCTCTCTCTCTCTCTCTCTCTCTCTCTCTTCTTCTTTCTTTCTCTCTCTCTCTCTCTCTCTCTCTCTCTCTCTCTCTCTCTCTCTCTCTCTCTCTCTTTCTCTCTCTCTCTCTCTCTCTCTCTCTCTCTCTCTCTCTTCTCTCTCTCTCTCTCTCTCTCTCTCGCCTAGTGGTCAGAACATTGCGCTGGCAATTTGACGACCCAGGTTCGAGTCTGGTTGAGGAGATTTTTCTCCTGGAGTTAACATCAGTGCTGACTCCACTCTACCCAAAAGTCCTTCAGATGAGACTTTAAACCGAGGCCCCGTGTGCGAACGCACGCAGAACATCTTGCGCACACGTTAAATCCTGTTCCGCTTTTCGTAAGAGTGGGCCATCGTGTGCCGGTGGGAACAGATGACATTTACAAAACTGCATACACACAGGGACTGGATGTAAAAAAGCACATGAGTGCTTATTCCATTATCCTCGATAAAAAAGAATAAATCAAATCAAATATCTCTCTCTCTCTCTCTCTCTCTCTCTCTCTCTCTCTCTCTCTCTCTGTCTCTCTCTCTCTCTCTCTCTCTCTCTCTCTCTCTCTCTCTCTCTCTCTCTCTCTCTTTTACAATAAAATCAAAGTTCGGAACTATGATTATGAAATCTTAATTCACACCCTCTGACGTAGCAAAGTTTTATTCTCTAAGGAGACTGTATACATGTATACATGAACAATTCCTATTCTTACAGTAGAGCTACCCTTTGCCAACCCCTCATCCCTTTCAATTAGGAAAAAAAAAAAAAGAGAAAAGAAAAAAAAGAAGAAAAAAAATTAAGTCGGGCAGATTTCGTAGCAGCGGGTGCACACTTTACAATGAAGCGCTTTTACTGCTCTAGCCCAGCCTAGCTCTTTCAGTTCCTTCCAGCAGCAGACGACTTTTCTGCCTCCATTTTGATTTCGATAGCCAAATGCGTCAGCATTCCTAGCGTTTCTCGCGATGAGTCTGTGTACCTACTACCTTCAAAATCAACATTGTTACAAAAGTGTGACATGAGCTATATAAACATACGAACATCTCCCCAAAACAACCGTGAAAACCATATCTAGATCAAGTCAAAACATTCCAGAAAACCTGCCTACCCTCTTCACATTGATCTTGTCTAAGCTTTGCGCATGCATACTGTTTTTTCTCTCTCTCTCTGGAGCATCTTTTGTTTTGATCGTCTTCAGACGATGATCGCGTTCTTGATCGGAATACGGAACACATTGTATCTCAGCTGATCGAAAAACTTGTTTCCTGATCAGACTGATTAATTAAAGAAAGAGGGAGGGGGAAAAAAAGGGCAGTGACTTACCGGTCTTCTTGCAAAGCCTTACTCATGAGCTGCAGCACAGAAAGAAAACTTGTGTATCACCACTGAATCACACACACCGACACAGCAAGCCACGGCTGTTTTGGCAGGATGAACAACTGCCAGTTTGGATGCGGGCAGGTACCAAGGTAGTCTCCCTTGCACTACGATAGTACGCCGGACTTTCATTAACGGGCTCTGAGATACATGTATGTATGTATATAATTATATATATATATATATATATATATATATATATATATATATATATATATATATATATATATATATTATATATATACGGGGACTGGATGTAAAAAAAAGCACAAGAGTGCTTATTCCATTATCCTCGATATAAAAAAAATTAATCAAATCTCTCTCTCTCTCTCTCTCTCTCTCTCTCTCTCTCTCTCTCTCTCTCTCTCTCTCTCTCTCTGGACAGCCTGGTGGTTAGGTAATGTGCTCATGATCTGCTGACCCGGGTTCGCATCTTGTTCAAGAGAATTTTTCCTCTGGAGTTAACATCAGTGCCGACTCCACTCCCCTAAAAGTTCTTCAGATGACAGTATAAAATCTGGATCCCGTGTGCGAATGCATGCAGAACATCTTGCACACACGTTCAAACCCGTTCCGCTTTTTTGAAGGGTAAGCCATTGTGTGCCTGTGGGAAGGATGACAAAATTTACAAGACTGCATACATAATTATAGGGACTAGATTAAAACAAAAAAATTTTAAAAAGCAAATCAGAGCTTATTCCATTATCCTCGATCTTAAAAAATCTCTCTCTCTCTCTTCTCTCTCTCTCTCTCTCTCTCTCTCTCTCTCTCTCTCTCTCTCTCTCTCTCTCTCCTCTCTCTCTCTGGCGGTTTTTTTTTGTTTGCCAGGGTTTGTTTGTCTGGGGTTTTTGTTGGTTTTTTTGTTGTTTTTTTTTGGGGGGGGTTGTTTGTGGTGTTTTTTTGTTGTTGGGTTTTGCTTTTTTTCGGGGTTTTTTTTTTTTTTTTTTTGGGGGGGGTCTCTTTGATCTATTGATTGTTCCCAACTTTTGTGTGTAACCTACATGACTACTAACAACACATACACATGTGAGCCACATAACATGTATAGGCTTACACCTAATGACCAGAGTTAACACAAACAATAACAACACTGTGACACACAGGATGCTTTGTGTACATGTTTCCTCTTTTTCCCTTTTTGTAAAGGTGGAGTTTAAACGTTGTGAGTTGTAGCTAGCGTTGTTGTTGTTGCTCTTATTTATTTATTTATTTATTTATTTATTTCATCATGTTGAATATTGGTGAAGACCTATTCTCCATTTTGCATTGGTGGTGGTGGTGGTGGTGGTGGCATGTGCTGTGTGCGTGCGTGCGTGCGTGGCGTGTGGGCGTGTGTGCGGTGTGTGTGTGTGTGTGTGTGTGTGTGTGTGTGTGTGTGTGTGTGTGTGTTGTGGTGTGTGTGTGTGCGTGTGTGTGCGTGTGTGTATATATATATATATATATATATATGTGTGTGTGTGTGTGTGGTGTGTGTGTGTGTGTGTGTGTGGTGTGTGTGTGTGTGTGTGTGTGTGTGTGTCGCGTGTGTATGTGTGTGTGTGTGTGCGTGTGTGTGTGTGCGTGCGCGCGCGCGCGCGCGCGCGCGCGCGCGTGCGTGCGTGCGTGCGTGCGTGTGTGGTGTGTGTGTGTGTGTGTGTGTGTGTGTGTGTGTGTGGTGTGTGTGTGTGTGTGTGTGACTATGACTGCTGCGATCGTTATTTGTCACATATGCTAGGCAATCAGCGAGCTATGATCAATCCTTTTTCCAGTCGCCATTATTGTGACATTTATAAGTAATAAAATCTAACTCCTTCTAAGCAGAAGAAGAAGAAGCCGAGAGGACGGATCGATAGTGAAGAGGCAAAACAGCTGCAGCAGGCTAGGCTATGGCAGGCCTGCATACACACCCGACTTTTGTCACGAGCTAGCCGAACCAGCGGGTTATTGATCACGGGTCCCACGTTACACAGCCGGGCGAATGCACTTGCACTTACACTCATGCTACACAATGACAGAGTTGCCTACTATACACGACTGACGTGTGTCATTTTCAGTTTCTGTCTGTGTTTTCTGTCTCTGTCTCTGTCTCTGTCTCTCTCTGTGCCAGAGACAGAGAGCACCACAGTGGGCCATCCACACACCTGGTTGAAGCCAAGCGGAGGTCACTGAATCGGGTGCAGGCAGAGTGATGATAATTATCATGATTGTTTTCATAGGCCCAGATTTTGACTGAAGAAGACATTGAGTTGTTGTGACAGGTGTGTTGTTTGTCAACAGCCCGTTCTCCCAGTTTATTGTGTGATCGAAAAATGCGTATTGACTAAATTGTTTGAGTTTTTTTTTCTTTGGTGGTCTCTGTCTGTCTGTCTGTCTGTCTGTCTGTCCAAGCTGAATGTTCGTAAACTTCAACCCCCTCCTATCCGCCTTGATCTGTTTGCGATGGGCACAGTGCATATCATAAGTAATAAACCAGCTGCCATGGCACAGTAGTTAGCGTCTTGGATTCCGGACTGGAAGGTCGCGGGTTCGACTTCCAAAAGAGTCATAGGGATTTTTCGGACTCCGGCCGGCTCCTACCCAGACTGAGTGTGCTGTGGGCTTAGTGGGGAGACTGGGACCACACAGTTGAGATTCATCCCTTTTAGATGCGAATTTGAGAGTGTTGTTCAAATATTACCTGACCAACACTGCAAGTGTCTGTATCTCTCGGGCCCGGTTGATGCTGGGTTATATTATGATAGTAAGCGTGGAGTACAACCCTGTCAAGTAGTCTCAAAGCACATGCACTTCCACAGCAGCATCATTACATCATCCTCATTCTCATCCATCACCATGCATTAATAAAAATTGCCTCTGATTCGGTGGTCCCAGTTACTCTGGGTCTCATGTGACCTCAGATTCGGCAGATTCGGTTTCTCCATACACTTCTGTGCCTGTGGTGAGTTTGTGTCAAAGCCTTTGGGGTTGGGGGTTCGAGGGGGGTGGTCGTTGGAGGAACATTGTGGTGGTCGCCACCTGGGGTGGGCGTCTCTCTCAGTCTGGCTCCGCGACTGAGCTGGTAGGGCGCTTAGTAGGTGGTGTCCTGCGTAAGTTAACTCAGAACAGGCACCACTGAACACCACCAAAGTGGCCCAGCAGCAGTGCAGGGCCCCTCTGGTGGTGGCCCCATAGCAGCCTAATATTGATGAGCTCCCTGTGGACTGCCGATCCTGAGGACGAGACATAGCAAACCTGGGGTATGGCTGTGGCGGGGAGATTGAAATGAGCGGCATAGGAACAACAGGGATAGAAACAGATAAGAGGTGTAACAATTGCGGATATCGTAAGTCGGGAATAAGAGTGTTTTGTAGCTCGCTGGATTTGCTAATATCCAATGTAGGCTTTTTCTCGAAATGAGAGGGGGAGTTCATTCCAGATGGTTTGACCACAACTTGAGGAAGAGCGAGGGCCAACAGTGGACTGTGTGAATCTGGGTGTTTGAAAGCATAAGGTATCTGTAGCAGAATGGAGGGAGCGAGAAGGAGTGTAGCCTACAGGTGACGACAGTTACAGAGATAGGAGGGTGCAGCTTTGTGGAGACATTTAAACAGACGGAACAAATCTTGTACTTCACTCTTTATGAGACAGGCAACCAGTAAAGAGGCTTCAAGATAGGAGTGATGTACTCAGAATTTTTTTTTTCTTAGAACTAGTCGAGTTACAAAGTTTTGTATACGTTGAAGGGAGTGGAGGGATGATGCTGGCAGACCAGCCAAAAGAGATTTACAATAGTTCAGACGTGACAGCATAAGAGAAGTGACAAGCTTGGTTGCTGCGTCAGTGGACAGATACTTTAGGATTGCACTAATACCCTATAATTAATAATAGCAGGACTGGCAGCTCAGGAAGATGAATTTTTGCATAGACAGTGTGTTGTCAATAACAACTCCTAGATACTTCACAGCAGTGTATAGAGGAACTGAGGTTTTGCCGAGTTCTTTTGAAATTGTTGTGATGGAAGAGAGTTTATGTTTGATCCCTACAAGCATGGCATCGGTTTCTGAATGAATGTAGTTCTGTAGGCATCTGTCAGTCTCGGAAGTCTATGGAGTTGCGCTCTAGGCTCTAGAGCGCAAGGCCTGGATAAATAAGTAAGGAGGGCAAGCTGTTACCCATGCAGCAGACCCCACCCCCCTTCTCCACGTTGCTGGAATGATCCATTGGAAAGACAATCGCCGATACGAATGGTTCAGTGCCATCGCAGGACCACAAATGCAATTCGCCCGAACGCCTGGAACTCAACTCCGATTTTCTTCAGGGATGTCTAACACGACACATTTCATGCGGTTTTATTTATTTGTTGTCATCGCTCCACGCACACATGCCTGCTCGAAGCGAATGGTTGTACATGTCGCAGATTCGAGTGCATCGCAACGGCCTCGATTGTAGTCTCATCCGAATGACAGCTTGTAGAAGGTCACGTGTACTAAATCTTTCGACAACTACCTGTGACTGAACACTGCTGCTTTGCACACTTCACTCTTTGTTTGGTTGACATTTTTGTTACCGTGACAGGAACATGCCTAGCTTATAAGTAAAACAGAGTCAAAGACCATCATTTTCAACTGTTGCAAAGATTGACTTCTTCAAGTGCGAAAAATATAAAAAAAAAAACAACGATGCTGTTGTAAATCATGCAACATAGACAACAACGTGCTAGCAGCAACAAGACATACACTTGCACAGCAGCAACAAGACGAACAACAGTGCACAGTTGCAACACACACAGTCACTAGCATGGAACAAGTTAACACAGTGCACACAGAACAAGACAAACAGGTACAGCACAAAAGACAACAACAGTACACTCGTTGTTCTGTGATCTTGGCCTGTGCAGATGATCTGTGCTATGTGCGTCAAAATGCAAAGCGCTGATTTGTTTTACAAAGATAGGCATAAAAATTCATGTGTTTTATTATATTATTATGGCACAAAGTATACCTTTTTTAACGTCTATTTTTCCAGATGAAACTTGCAGAATGTTACATTTCCTGTCTTCTTAACGTTGTGATCCAGCCAAGCGATTTTTTATTGAGCTGAAATGAGCCTCTGCAGATGAGCTTCCCTCTCTTTCTGACGCCTCTGCAGCAACACGGTGTAGGTGTACAGAAAGGGGTTCAGGGCTGCGTTCACGGGCAGGACGAGGATGGCCAGGGCTGCATTGACCTCCCCGGGCACAGGCACGTCCAGCTTGGCCAGAAGTGCACAACACACCGATGGGGAACCAGCACAGAAAGTCCGACATGGCGATGACAAAAGACGACGAGCGATGGTGACCTCTTTGGATCTGGCTTTGTCTTTGGCGATGCCCTCGTCTTTGCTCTTTGACGTCTCCGTCGACAAGGAGTTGACTCGGACTGACCAGTAGATAAAAGCCTGGCCTACAGCGATCAACAGGAAGGTGACAAAATTGACCACAATCATGACAGCAAAGGAGTAATGGCGGCCAGGGAAGTCAGTTCTGGTGACGGGCAGAGGAATGCAGATGCCTGTTTGGCTGTAGAAATCCCAGTGAGACGTCACAGGGAGTAAAGGGACGGAGGCCAGGATCACCCTAGCCCCCAGATGACACAACAGGCCACCTGAGCTGACGTGGTTCCGAACGAAGACGGCTGAAAGGAAAGCGGATGACGAGGAAACGGTCGAGGGTGATGAGGCAGATGAGGAAGGAGGACACCTCACAGGATAGCAAGGACAGGAATCCTGCCACGTGGCACACCGTGCTTCTCTTCCACGCCATTTCCTGCCACAGGTAACTGCCGGCATACATGCGGTCTGTCACTCCAAGGATGGACAGGTAGACCCCCATTAGAAAATCAGACACACATAAATGGATGACAAACATGAGGAAGCCAGCCTTGCCCCTTCCGATGGAGAACAAGGTTACACGGTACACCAAACTGCCCAAGTTTCCACTTAAAGCCAGAAGAGCAAAGAAACCAGAATGACTCCATAAAATCCTGAGGGTAACAAGTTTTCACAGGAGGACAGTTCATCCTGTGGTGCAACACACCGTCCTATGAAAGACTCAGGCAGCATGGCGGAACAGCACAGTTTGAAGTTATCGCCAGAGACGTGGCTCAGTCCCGCCATTCCTTTCATGAAAGCGGGGCTGAAATCTGAGATGGGGCAGCCGTTTATATTCAAAACTCTTAAATATCTGAACATGCCCGTTCTGTTAGCTGAGGTGAAGCCACTGTAAGACAAATCCAATATTTTCGTCTGAGGCATGAACTTTGAAAAGATATGCAGGTTCAAGGATGGATCTGGCACCCTGGACAGATTCAGTAAGGACAGTCGTCTCAAACGGTTGTGGCCACTCCAACTGCCAAAATGCGTGGACAAAGGGTTGCCGCTAGAACCAGCTCTCTTAAATTGGGTAACTTCGCTAAACGTTGAAAGTGCACGGTCTGCAACAGGTTGTCACTCAGGTCCCACACGTGCAGGTTGACCAGCCTCAGGTCACTGACATTTCTCCACCCGCAAGCCCCAACCCCCAGATGGATCAGCATGGTGTGATTGGCTATGGCGTCTGAGGTCAGCCCAGCACCTCTGCCTTCCAGGTAGCGCAGGTGGAGAACAGTCTCAGAGCGGTACATGGTCATGCCGTAACAGACACACCCGTCAGGGCAGGCCTCCTTCATCCCACACATCAGCTCATCATCTTGCAGTGGACAATGAGCAAAGCCATCACACAGCTGTTTCCAGTGTAAGCAGACGGTTCTGTCCAAGCCACGGCATCGGTACAGCCCTGCACAGGTGTATACATCACACCCGGCCTCATCCTCATGCCCCGGGCAGTCAACGATGTCGTTACACCTGGTATAGACAGGTAAACAGTAGCCGTCACCTGGACACTGGTAGTGTGTGGCTGGACACTGGGTGGTGTTGGCAGGGAGAGGGGTCACCGTGAAACTGCCTGGTCGGTCAAAATTGACCACAGCTGGCGGAGTGGTCACGTTGAAAGGTACATGGAAAAATCGCCTTTGGCAGTACATTTCGTCTGTCAATGATGAGCATTCTTCTAGACCATTACACGTGATGTTGTCATTATTCATGCACTAAAAAAAAAAAAGCAACAACAACAAAGTAACAGTAAAGAGAGAGAGAGAGAGAGTGTGTGTGTGTGGTGTGTGTATGTGTGTGTGCGCGCGCGCATGCGCATGCGCGTATGCTCTCAAGTTTCTGATAGCTAGTCAATCAGAGAGCTTCCCTTCGTATACCTCTTAAAGTCACAAGATTTTTCTGCGTGAAAGTCGGGCTGCTCTCCCCGGGAAGAGCACGTCGCCACAAGAGCAGCGCCACCCTTTATTGTTTTTTTTTCCTGTCTGTATGTGTATTAAATTTTGCTTCCCTATTGTGCTACCGAATGTTGCCAGGAACAAACTCTCTTGTTGTCGTGGGTCCTTTTACGTGCAATAAATGCATGTTGCACATGTGACCTCGGTTTATCATCTCATCCGAAAGACTAGCACCCAAACCGCTACTCACGGTCTAGTGGATGCCGGGGAAGGGGGGAGGGGGTTAATCCATAGCTTAATAAATAAATAAATAATTTAAAAGCGGAATCTCAACGTCCCTAACATTGCCTAGTTCTTCACTGAGCAATTATCTCAGGGGGGGGGGGGGGGGGGGAAGCAAGGGAGAAGAACAACAGACTGACACAAGATTCAGTCAGACACACAGACAGGTTGACAGACAGACAGACATATACACAAACAGACAGACCCACCGCACCCACCTGTCCATTCCCGCAACCGAAATCGCTGAGCGGACAAGGAGGGAAGCGGCAGAAAGATTCGTCACTGCCGTCACTGCAGTCCCTCCTCCAGTCACACACCACGCTGTACGGCACGTGCTCCTCGTTGCCCTTGCAGGAGAAGTAGGGCGTGGGCTCTGCCGCAGTGTGACTGCTGCACATCACGGTGTAGGACCGGCCCCTGCCCCCCACCAGCCTCCCTGCTGCAGGACACTGGCTGCTGGGGTCACAGGCCAGCAGGGCCAGCGTCACGTGCTGCTTCGGGCAGGTGAGGAGGGGAAGGGGGGACGCCGTGATGTTGAGGCTTCTGGTCAGGACCACTCGACTCACGTGCTGTGGAGGGTGCGGTACCCGGCACACTCGGTTCCTGTCGTAGGATGTGGGTCCGTCATCAGAGAACTGCAACAATGCCCGCGCGCATACACCGACGCTAACTGACTTCATTAACTGTCGTCAGGCGCTGAGACGGACGCAGGATGCCACAGACAGGATGCTATGATGCCACAGACAGGATGCTATGATGCCACAGACAGGATGCTATGATGCCACAGACAGGATGCCACAGACAGGATGCTATGATGCCACAGACAGGATGCCACAGACAGGATGCTATGATGCCACAGACAGGATGCTATGATGCCACAGACAGGATGTTTTGATGCCACAGACAGGGTGCTATGATGCCACAGACAGGATGCTATGATGCCACAGACAGGATGCTATGATGCCACAGACAGGATGCTACAGACAGGATGCCACAGACAGGATGCCACAGACAGGATGCCACAGACAGGATGCCACAGACAGGATGCTATGATGCCACAGACAGGATGCTATGATGCCACTGACAGGATGCTATGATGCCACAGACAGGATGCTATGATGCCACAGACAGGATGCTATGATGCCACAGACAGGATACTATGATGCCACAGACAGGATGCCACAGACAGGATGCTATGATGCCACAGACAGGATGCCACAGACAGGATGCTATGATGCCACAGACAGGATGCCACAGACAGGATGCTATGATGCCACAGACAGGATGCTATGATGCCATAGACAGGATGCTATGATGCCACAGACAGGATGCTATGATGCCACAGACAGGATGCTTTCATGCCACAGACAGGATGCTATGATGCCACAGACAGGATGCTATGATGCCACAGACAGGACATGATGCCACAGACAGGATGCTATGATGCCACAGACAGGATGCCACAGACAGGATGCTATGATCCAGACGTGCACAGAAGTGCTAGATGCCCACAGACGCTATGATGCCACAGACAGGATGCTATGATGCCACAGACAGGATGCTATTATGTCACAGACAACACAACACAACACAACACAGAACAGCACTCTACACTATATGACAATACAAAACAAGACAACACTCGACACTATAATTATGACAATACAAAACATAATACAATACTCTACACTACATGGCAATACAATATAACACAACACAAAACAGATTAATACAATATTCTACACTACATGGCATAACAACTCAATACTCTACAGTAAGTAGCAACATAATACAAAACTCTACACTACATAACAACACAACACAATGCAATACTACACAGCACAGCACAACACAATACAATACTGTACAACACAACACACCACAACACACCACACCACACCACACCACAACACAACACACCGCAACACAATACAACACAATAGAACACAACACAATACAACACAACACAATACAACACCACACCACACCACACCACGACACCACACAACTCAACACAAGACAATACAAGACGATACAACTCAACACAACACAACACAACACAACACAACACAATACGACACAACACAACACACACACAATACGACACAACACAAAACAACACAACACAACACAACACAACACAATACAATACGACACAACACAAAACAACACAACACAACACAACACAGTACTCTACAGTAAATAGCAACGCAACACAACACAACACTCTACGGTAAATAACGACATAACACAATGCATCATATTAGAACACAATACAAACAAGCAAAAAACAAACCTGTTTTTGGTTAGCCACCTAGCACTTCTTCTGAGACTGACCTATGGTCACACTTCAGGGTCTAAGGCCGATGTGGACTAAACTGGCCGAGGTTAGAAGCTGTGTCAGTCATTGATGTCAGCTAAAATGCCAAGGCCTACTCTAAAATGTTTCTATGTTGTAAAATGTTGTGTTGAGATTTGCCTTTAGCCATGACAAGCTCTTAAACATAAACACAACCTTGCTCTCTCCTTTAGAGGAGAGAGAAAAAAATCATCTGAAGTCGGAGTATGGCTGCCTACATGGCGAGGTACTTGAAAACAGTCATACACGCAAACTTCCCCTCATTCAGCGTGCAGTTTCAATCTCGCCCCGTTTCCCAGGTGCGATGAGTGAGTCAGATGCACGCTCTGGGTGACTCCCAGAGTGTTAAACTCGGGAGCGCACAACAACAACAACAACCATAAAACAACAACAACAACAACAGCAAGAAGTCAGCTAGTTACCTTTTTCCATGGAACGTGCGTAATGACGACTTGTTTGTCCTCGTCAGCGTCAAAGAAGATTCCTGATCCCAGGAATGAGTCTGTGTCCTGATGAAAGGAGGGATGGAAGTAATAGGCTATGGCACCCTCTTTCCACCGCCACGTGTTCATGTACCTGACAACATAACGTGTTTACACCATCATGTGCAGGTGCGCCAGTCCTCGGATAGGTGAACTATATCTATCGTCAATGAACCAACCACAATACCGAAGAAACAATCTTGGAACTCTTGGAAGCATGAACCCTAACACCAATGAACAAAATTATAATGCTAAACCTTGGACTTATGAACCATAATTATTGCAAATGAACCATAACACCAATGAACAAAATTATGTTCTAAATCTTGGACCGATGAACCATATTGCAAATGAACCATAACACCAATGAACAAACGTGCCGGACTTCAGACATATGAGCCATTTGAGAAATGAACAAGTGTGCCAACCTCAGACATATGAGCCATTTGAGAAATGAACTTGTGTGCCAACCTCAGACATTGACATTGAGAATGATAGGTGCACTCAGACATATACATTAAAGAAGTTGCCACCAGACAAGAGCCATTTGAGAAATGAACTAGTGTGCAACTCAACATACATTTGAGAAATGACAAGGTGCAACTGATTTATGAGTATGACAAACAATAGTGCAACGACTATGAACCCTAATAACATTTGACAAAAGGCCAACTAGAATTACAACATCAACAACAACAAACGAGCCAAACCTTTGACTTTGAATCATATCACCCATGAACAATCATGCCAAACCTTGCAGTCACGAACCATAATCTTACAAATGAACAATCGTTATCATGATTGTAATTGTAGGGTACAACCCTGCGAGTAGTCGCCAAGCATATGCACTTCCACACAACTTCCATCATTACAGCATCCTCATTGTCATTGATCATCATGCACTTAAACTGAAAACCTCCCATTCGGTGGTCCCCGTTGCTCTGGTCTCACAGTGACCTCAGATTCGGTTTCCCCTTACACTTCTGTGCCTGTGGTGAGTTTGTGTCAAAGCCTTTGGGGTTGGAGGTTTCCAGTGACGGTCGTTAAGGGACGTTGTGGTGGTCGCCATCTCGGTTGGGTGGCTCACTAAGTCTGGCTCCTCGACTGAGCTAACTGTAGTTAGTAAGGGGCTTAGTAGTGGTGTCACTGCATGTACTAGCTCAGAACAGATGCCACTGAACACCACCAAAGTGACCCAGCAGCAGTGCAGGGCCCCTCTGGCTGGTGGCCCCACGGTGGCCGGATATTGAGGGGTCCCTGAGTTCTTCCAACCCTGGGGTTACATAACGAATCTGGGTATGGCTGTAGCGGGGAGATCGAGGTGAGTGCGTGGAAAGGGCAGGATGGTACATCACAGAACGATGAGGCAGCAAAAAAAAAAAGGAAAACAAAATCACGATGGTACGGCCATTCTAAAGCCATTTTCCACAACACTCATTGCCCACGGAGTATTTATTTATTTATTTATTTATTTATTTATTTATTCATTTATTTATTCTTCTATATCGAGGATAATGGAATAAGCACTCCTGAACTTTTTTTTCATCCAGTCCCCCGTGTGTTTGCAGTTTTGTAAATCTTGTCATCTGTTCCCACCGGCACACGATGGCCTACTCTTACGAATAGCGGAACAGGATTTAACGTGTGCGCAAGATGTTCTGCGTGCGTTCACACACGGGGCCTCGGTTTATAGTCTCATCCGAAGGATGAGTAGCCAACATTAATATCACAGCAGCAACAACAACAACAAAAACAGTGGGCAGACACCAATGCAAAATGGACAAGAAAAACTATTTCTAAAGACCCAACCAAGTCTGACACATACAACCGCTATGAATGTTAGGATTCCGTGAGTAACTTTTTCACTGCATTGATCAATGACTCCTTGTTGAGTGGTGGAAGACAGGAAGAAGAAGAAGAAATGCGAAGAAGAATTGCGAAAACAAAAGAGTTGCAAAGAGCTACAAAGGATTACAAAGAAGAAGAAAAAGAAATCCAAGCAAGAAGAATTTAAAGGAAAAGTGAAAGAAGAGTTTCAAGAATTTGAAGAATTTAAAGAGGTCGATGATGAAGGAGACGAATTTGAAGAAATTAAACAAGCATTTGAAGAAGATTTGCGAAGAACAAGAAATGCGAAGAAGAAGAAGAAGAAGAGAAGAAGAAGAAGAAGAAGAAGAAGAAGAAGAAGAAGAAGAAAGAAGAAAACAACAAACAACAACAACAACAACAACAACAACAACACAGAAGAAGCTATATACGATTTGATATCATCGTAGAGTCGTGACAATTTCGTTGTTTTAACCTCTCATTACAAAACGATGATTTAATAATAATGATAATACATGGAATTTGTATAGCGCTATATCTTGCAAAAACAAATCAAAGCGCTTGCATTCAACCTACACGACGCACAATCAGCAACTATTATTTTACAGTTTTGACAAATTCGAATGTACACACACACACACACAAAAACAAAAACAAACAAACAAATAAAACCCATCTGTAACAAAGGGCCTCTGAATCTGACGTGAACACTTATGATTCTTCTCTAATCATTGTGATTTGCATTAGAATGCTTTAGTCTTGTTTTGTTCTCAAGGGAGGGGGGGGGGAGAGATCCAAACGGGATTTAGAACTTCACCAAAACGAACATATTCTTTTGGTAGAGGTCTCGGCTTTTTTTCAGAATGAGCCACATCGGAAAAAGTGCAATCCAAGCTGTTCCGGTTCTTCTGTATTGGCTGGACCTGAGGGCAGTTATGACATCAATCCACTGCTGGGGTGTGTCAAAAGTAACGGGTAATGCCCCTAGGGCTTTGCAGTCTTTTTCCATCTGTTCATAGGACAAGGGACCTTTTAAAAACCTTCCGTGTTTCCTTTTGGTAAAAAACACCTGGCTTTTTCCCGCCTCGATCTGCCAAGCCAAGCAAAAAAAACAACAAACAAACAAAATGTTAATGATAACAAAAAAAAAAAAAAAAAATTAATGATAACATCAATGACAATGTTTCATGTAATGTTTCATGTACAGAGAGAGAGAGAGGAGAGAGAGAGAGAGAGAGAGAGAGAGAGAGAGAGAGAGATGATTAAAATGTATGTGTTAGGCATCATGATGCACTATAATTATCATACTAAAAGCATGACACTCACCTAACTTGCTGAAAGTCTTCCATACCCCCCCCCTCTCTCTCTCTCTGTCTGTCTGTCTGTCTGTCTGTCTGTCTGTCTGTCTCTCTCTCTCTCTCTCCCTCTCTCTCTCTCTCTCTCTCTCTCTCTCTCTCTCTCTCTCTCAGAACATCTTGCGCACACGTTAAATCCTGTTCCGCTTTTCGTAAGAGTAGGCCATCGTGTGCCGGTGGGAACAGATGACATTTACAAAACTGCATACACACGGGGACTGGATGTAAAAAAGCACAAGAGTGCTTATCCCATTATCCTCGATATAAAAGAATAAATCAAATCAATCAATCAATCTCCTCTCTCTCTCTCTCTCTCTCTCTCTCTTTTCTCTCTCTCTCTCTCTCTCTCTCTCTCTCTCTCTCTCTCTCTCTCTCTCTCTCTTCTCTAGCATATAATTGCTTATTCCATTATCCTCCATATAAAAGAATGAATAAATAAATGAATGAATCTCTCTCTCTCCCCCATGTCTCATCCACTACTCTCCCATGTTTCATTCTCTACTCTCCCATGTCTCATTCTCTACTCTCACATGTCTCATTCTCTACTCTACCATGTCTCATTCTCTACTCTCCCATGTCTCATTCTCTACTCTCCCATGTCTCATTCTCTACTCTCCCATGTCTCATTCTCTACTCTCCCATGTCTCATTCTCTACTCTACTCTTCCATGTCTCATTCTCTACTCTACTCTCCCATGTCTCATTCTCTACTCTCCCATGTCTCATTCTCTACTCTCCCATGTCTCATTCTCTACTCTACTCTCCCATGTCTCATTCTCTACTCTCCCATGTCTCATCCTCTACTCTACTCTCCCATGTCTCATCCTCTACTCTACTCTCCCATGTCTCATTCTCTACTCTACACTCCCATGTCTCATCCTCTACTCTACTCTCCCATGTCTCATCCTCTACTCTACTCTCCCATGTCTCATCCTCTACTCTACTCTCCCATGTCTCATTCTCTACTCTACTCTCCCATGTCTCATTCTCTACTCTCCCATGTCTCATTCTCTACTCTCCCATGTCTCATCCTCTACTCTACTCTCCCATGTCTCATTCTCTACTCTCCCATGTCTCATTCTCTACTCTACTCTCCCATGTCTCATTCTCTACTCTCCCATGTCTCATTCTCTACTCTCCCATGTCTCATCCTCTACTCTACTCTCCCATGTCTCATTCTCTACTCTCCCATGTCTCATTCTCTACTCTACTCTCCCATGTCTCATTCTCTACTCTCCCATGTCTCATCCTCTACTCTACTCTCCCATGTCTCATCCTCTACTCTCCTATGTCCATGATGAGTGAGACAGGGTGCATATTCTGGGTGACCCCCAGGGTGTTAAGCTGAGAAACGCACACAACAACAACAACAACAACATAGACCCCCCAGCAAAACTACCCCCCCCCCCCAAAAAAAAAAAAAAAAAAAGGCAAAGCAAACAGGAGAGAGGGAAATCCTTACGTATCCAGGTCCATATGTTTTGGAAACGTGGGGACAGAAAGCCTCATCCTCGCCATCCACACACTGCAGGAAGAAGTCACAGACAGGGAACAATCGGTAAAGCTCAGGCCACACAGTCACGGAACAGTTCCACTTCCCACCCACCTGATATGGCTTGGTGGTATTGGAGTAAAAAGCGAAGGCCACCCTGAACCCCTGATCATGCTTAAAAAATTTTGTCAGGTAAAACAGCGTCATGGGCGGGTCTGACGGCCTGTCTGCATGGTGCCCCGCCTCCCTGGCCAGGTGTCAGAATACAGCCAATCAGGGAACACCAAAGGAACTTGGGTCATCCGTTTTCTTGTCGTCAGTTGTTGTCCACACACCGGCAGACAAATAGATAGGCAGCTTTCCTACTTGGGCTTGAGAGTCTGGGATTTGTTCACGAAGATGACGTGTCCTGCCGGCTGTCTGACGGTGACGCAGTCATAGAAAGGTCTTTTGAAACTTTTATCTGGGTCCTGGATGTAGCCTGAACAAGAGGACAGAGGTGGAGGTTAGCAGAGGGCAGTCCTGGCTTAAAGGTGGAATTATAGGTGTTCCTATAATCTATGTGGTTGTTAGAGAGTGAGGTATACTTCAGCTTCTCAGGGGCCAGCATGTTGAGGGCGGTGCCCATCTCCTCTCCCTCACTGCTTTTGCTTTTCCTTCCCTGACCCGAAAGAGGGCAGAAACCCATTGACAGATGGGTGAACTGGGGGACTGTACTGAAGCCAAGGCGTACAAACGGTCACCCATCCACTTGGTAACCGCGCTCAACGCTGTTTGATCTTAGTTTGGGGAAAGCCAGTGCACTAACCACTGAGCTATCCTGCCCCCTTCAATCATTAATTAACCAATGATTTTAACTGATTATTACTGACATTGACAATTAGCTGATCAACTATTTGAATTAGTTACTGCAGACTTCAATAAGTGATTACTGGATGATGTTTACTTTGGTTGTTACAGACTTCATATTTTTTTCAATGGATTAACTGATTACTATCGCTTTTTCTTTGACCAGTTTATCAATGATTCTTAACTGATGATTAGAGTCCTCAATAATCAGTCAGTTCATGATTTTGACTGGCTATGTACAACATGATGGGGGTGGGATAGCTAAGTGGTCAGAGCACTGGCTTTTCCCAAGTCAAGTTAAGCAGCGTCCAGCGTGGTTACCAGTTGGATGGGTGACCAATTGCACGCCTTGGCTTCAGTATAGTCCCCCCAGTTTACCCACTTAAATGGTACCTGCCTCTTAAGGGTCAGGGAAGGTAAAGCAGCAAGGGAGAGGAGATGGCGCCGCCCTCAACATGCTGGCCCTAGAGAAGCTGAGGTCTCTGATGCCTCGCTCCCCTACGACCACAAAGGTTATGGGACACCTTTACCTTTTTACCTTTTTTACTATTTACAAGCATCAATAATCAAATCACTACTAATTTCAACTAGAAATTACACTTTACAGCTTTCAAGAAGCAATGAATCCATGATTTTGAATAGTTATTCATCACATGCTTCAATGATAAACGAATCAATAATTCCAGCTGGTTTTTTTTACAGGCTTTAAGAATCCATTTATTACTAATTTTAACTGTTTATTTCAATCTTCCATAATCAGTCAATTAAATAATGTTTATTAAGCCTTAAATAATCCATTGATAAAATGCTATAACTGTGTTTACAGGCTTTGTTCCCCCCCCCCCAAAAAAAATTAAAAGTTAACAACTCTCCCCCATGATGAAGTTGGATATGCTGAACCCAACTTGTCAGGCACATAACGGCAGCATAACGTATTTTCGCTCATATGACAAACAACAATAGTTGCTGTCTTAAAGTGTTGGACAACGAGGAAGAAATGTGTTGTAGCACAGGTATGAGTGGCCTAGGTATACACCCATTAGAGTCAGGGATTTTTGGACTCCATGGCCAGCTGGCTTCTACCCAGTGTGTGTTGCTGTGGGCTCATACCGAAGACAGAGACCACGCAGTCGAGCTTCATCCACTTCATGGATGCCATTTTGAGAGAGTTTCTCGAGTTACCTGACAGGCACTGCAGGTGTCTCTCTGAGGCCTGGTTGACGCTGGGACATAATCATTATCAAGGTAGGAAGCGTAGTGTGCAACCCTGTCAAGAAGTCTGAAAGCAGATGCACTTCCATAGCAGCTTCATTACTACTACATTATCCTCATTACCATTAATCAGCATGGTATTAAACAGAAAAGTTGTCTGATTTGGTGGCCCTAAGCAGTCTGGTCTCATGGTGACCCCGTTTCGGTTTTTCATACACTGCTGTCCCTGTGGTGACTTTGTGTCAAAGCCTTCGAAGATGGAGGTTTGCGGGACGGGGAGTAGTAGGTTGTTGCAGGGACATTGTGGAGGTCCCGATCCCCATGGATGTCTCACTCAGTGTGGGTCTGCAACTGAGCTGTAACTGTTCGTTGTCAGTAGAGGGCTTAGTAAGTAAGTAGCGTCCTGCGTGTTTATAGCTCAGACCAGGCACCACTGAACACCACCACAGTGACCCAGCAGCAGTGCAGGGTTGTTATAGCTAGTGGCCCCTCGGTGGCCTGACATTGATGGGATCCCTGAGGATTCGTAACCCAGAGGATACAACACAACGAATGTGGTATGGCTGAGGATTGAAATGAGTGGTGTAGGAACGGCAGTATAGGAATGTCACGGGAGATACAGCAGCAGAATGAAAACGCATATGCTCTGTACTACTACTACAGTCCGTCTCTGATTTCTCTTTGAAATCCCCTCCCAGCTTTCACAACTCTACACATGAAAACCACTTTGTCTGAAAACCCATGTCACTATCATTATGCAGCCTCTCTCTCTCTCTCTCTCTCTCTCTCTCTCTCTCTCTCTCTCTCTCTCTCTCTCTCTCTCTCTCTCTCTCTCTCTCTCTCTCTCTCTCTCTCTCTCTCTCTCTCTCATTTGTTTTTCTATGTATCTGTACGATGGCTTTTTCTATCTGTTTGTTTTTGCAAGGATTTAGGGGGGGGGGGTCTTTTTGTCTTTGTTTTTTTCCCTTTCATCTCGTTTTTTTTTTTCTTTTTTTGTTTTATTGGCTGTGGCTGTTATTTATGGGACTGTTTGTTTGGCTGTGTTGTTTGTTGTTGCTTTATTGATTGATTAATTGTTGGGTTTGTTTGTTTTTGTTTTGTTTTAGTTTTCCTTTTATGATGTATCCCTGAGAAGGTCGGGGACTGGGGTGTAAATAAAAGCACACGAGTGCTTATTCTTTATCCTGGAAAGAAGTAGATTTGATTTGATTCAGTTTGATTTGATCTGTTTCTTTAATGACATTGCTTCTCTTTTTCAGAGATATTTTTATTTGTCAGGGAGGGGCGATCTCTTGATCATTATGTTTTTCTTTGTGACTGCTATGAGTCACTTTGTTTATTTTCTTTGTAACAGCTATGATTCACTTTGTTTATATTTTTCTTTGTGACAGCTATGATCACTTTGTTTATATATTTTTTCCTTTGTGACAGCATGAGTCACTTTGTTTATATATTTTCTTCCTTTGTGAACTAGGCCATGAGTCACTTTGTTTATATATTTTCTATTGTGACAGCTATGAGTCACTTTGTTTATAGTTTCCTTTGTGACAGCTGATTCACTTTGTTTATATATTTTCTTTGTGACAGCTATGATCACCTGTTTATATATTTCCTTTGTGACAGCTATGGTCACTTTGTTTATATATTTTTTCCTTTGTGACAGCCATGAGTCACTTTGTTTATATATTTTTTCCTTTGTGACAGCCTATGAGTCACTTTGTTTATATATTTTTGCCTTTGTGACAGCTAGAGTCACTTTGTTTATATATTTTTGCCTTTGTGACAGCCTATGAGTCACTTTGTTTATATATTTTTGCCCTGGTATGTTTTCATTTGGTTTGAGGGTGATGATGTATAAAAAATGAACATGGGGTGTGTTCACGCGTTCAAGGTCTTCAACGATCTTCATACTCACCCATAGACGGTGTCAGATAAGTCAGCTTCAACCTCGGAGAGTGCGCTCTGTCCACAACGGAGACGTTGAAGAGCATCACCCGTCCTTTGGCTGCAGACTTTTTGAGCTCAATGTGTAAAACAGCTTCATTCCTCAACGTGAACAAATATCGAGGGTGTCTGGGGTACTTGGATATCAGATCTGTACACCTGTACCGAAGATCCGGAAAGATAGGGTAACCGTGCCTGTACTGGAACAGAATGAAGTCAAGGTGGCACTTACACATCAGCAGCTTCAAGACCTTGCCCTCAGGGGCTGTCAGCTGCTGCTGACAAGCGTTGCTGCTGCTGCTGGTGGTGTCGGCGTACACGGAGAACAAGCAGTCTCCTTTCTGGGAACTGTTGTCCGCTGCCCTCCCCACTCCTGACAGCACTTGGTCAACAGAGGGGCGGATAGAACAGGGGTTCTGAATGAGAGAGGACCGGGCCTTCACCCTTACTGAGCTTCTCGGGTAGTCTTGGCTCGTTTGGTGGACGTAGGTTGTTGCTGTTGTTGTTGTTGTTGTCCGTGCTGTTTTTGGTGGGGATACGTCCCGCCCAGTACCATCGTGAGTTCCTGCTCTGTCTGTGATGGAGATGGTGGTGTCTGACTCGTCTGCTTCCTGCAGAGGGTGGGAGGTGGGAGGGGGGACAGTGGGAGGGGAGGGTGACGTGTGTGGAGAGTTGTCAGGCCCTGGTACCTGGGAGCTGCTGCAGCAGCGGCAGCAGCAGAAGTCTGCCATCAGCCACAGCACCCACACCAGCCGGCCTGTCCCCGCCATCATGCTCTTCTCTGCAGTTGGAAGAAAGAAAAGAAGAAAAAAAAAAGCAACTCACGTTAAAAGCTTAAAGAAAGTATCGGAAAAACTACCCAGTGCTACTCTCTCCTTTCATCAGTGTGATTCTGTTGTTGTTGTTGTTGTGGTGTGTGGTGGTGGTGTGGTGGTGTGTGTTCTTTAAAATGGGTGCATCTTATACAAGCGCGTGTTCTGAGTCAGGAAGCAGAGGGCTGACTCATCACATTGCTCTTGTCTCTGAACCATCAGCAGTCACACCTGTCTTCGATGTCATCATACAGCAGGTTTAAGTTCAGCATCACTCTTGCTGAGGAACATTTTCCAGCTAATTTCTTATGCATCATTGACCCCGTGACCTGCATAATCTATCTCATGAGACTATAGATTAAGGTGAATCGGTGATCTAGACGTAGTGCACTTGCCTAGAGAGAACTTATATATATATATATATAATATATATATATATATATATATATATATATATATATATATATATATATATATATATATATATATATATATATATATATATATTAAGTAGGAATCGATTGTCGAGTATATTATATACATTTATGTTTCTGATCGCAGAAAATGGAACATATAATTTTCAATACCTAAGTATACTAACAGTTTATTTAATGATCTAGGGATGAGCAGGCACTGAAATGCAGAGGGTGGTGCACGTCTAAGCTATGAAAAGTTCAAATCGAAAGTTTAAGCGTAGACTGCAAGACCAGTATATTCAAAAGTAGAATGCTAAAATACACCAAAACAGAATTGTCTCATAATTTTTGGCTATACAGAGAAAGTTTTTGTTTTAAAAAAAATATGTGAATGTACTTCCAGTTGATTTGAGTGTCCACTCTCATAAAATTCAGAACATTAAATCACAAAGTACCAGTGGGCCTACAAGAGGCAGATCTAGTGGCACTGAAAGAAAAGGAAAGATTATGTACTAAATGCAACCAGAAAGAAATGGGTGACGAATTTCACTATATTCTCAAATGCCCATATTTTCTGGAAGGCTGGGAAAAGTTTCTAAAATCATTTTAGACCCAACGTCATCAAGTGTGATGTACTGTTAAGTACAGTTCTTTTAAAAAGTGCTTTTAAACCTTGCAAAGTTTATAAAAACCATATTAAACTCTATTAAGTAGCAGCATTGGTTTTAATTTGTCGAAACTGTTTGTGTTTTGCATGTGGATATTTTGTCCATTGTTGTTGCTGTGTGTGGGGGTGCGTGAGTGCACTCGCTTTCCCCAAGCTAAGATTAAGCAGTGTCGACCGTAGTTAGGCTACCAAGTGGATGGGTGACCATTTGTGCGCCTTGGCTTCACAGTCCCCCAGTTCACCCAGCTGTAAATGGGTACCTGCCCTCTTTAGGGTCATTGGTGGTCAAGCAGCGAGGGAGAGGAGATGGGCGCCGCCCTCAATATGCTGGCCCCTGGGAAGCTGAGGTCTCTGATGCCTCGCTCCTCAACAACCGCATAGGTTATGGGACACCTTTACCTTTACCTTACAACTCCCTGACACTGTATGAGTCACCTCAGGACCCTATACAATGAACCTCACGATCTTGTATCACTCATCCCCTGTCCCTTCATCACCAGCCTCATGACCCTGCCTCGTTGACCCCATGATCTTGCATAGCTAACCTCATGACCCTGTCACCTTGACTTCCTATGACCCTGCACCCTTGACCTCATGACCCTGTATGATTGCATTGATAATGGGAAAGCTGACGGTCATCTGACAGTACCTTCCTCCGGTTTTTACAAGCCGACCTACTGACTGGAGAAACAGTGTGTCCAGTGTCAAAACCGGAAGAAGGTTGTTGTTATTGTTGCTGCTGCTGTTGCTACTGCTGTTGCTGCTGCTGCTGCTGCTGCTAGCTACTACTACTACCTCTGCTACTATTGTTGTTGTTGTTGCTACTATTGAGCGTTCCTCAAGCGTAACAACCTGGGGGTATACATGAGATATGTTGATGTGCCTCTGTCTTTCCAAACATCCTTTTAACTGAGTCCTCTTTTGCTTGGCCATACCGATTCTAGCCGATTCTATAGCCTTGACGTCTTGTAGACTGGAGCCATTCTTCTCTATTACAGAGGTTGACATTCTGAACATAGTTCCACGTCTGTTCTGTTGATTCTAGTATTCTGAGGGTTGTCTTTACCATTGATTTGGATTATTTTTTGTTGTTTTGGGGGTGGGTTGTGTGTGTGTTTGTTTGTTTGTTTTGGGGGGGGGGGTTGTTTGTTTTTTCTTTAAGTCCAGAAGCGTTATAGATGGCTTGATGGAAAAAAGCAAATCGATGCTTACTCAATGTACCATCTGGAAATAAAAATTTGATTGATTGATTGATTGCTCTCTGTATGGACTCTGAAGATAATTCTTTTCAGACTTGTGATATCTTTCATCATGACTATTATATCACTGGTATATCTGATTATCATTTATATTTTACCTTTTTTTTATACCACTTTAAGTCACGGCAGATTTCTTTGCGTGAAATTCGGGATGCTCTCCCGGGGGGAGGGTGTGTCGCCATAAGAGCAGCGCCACCCTTTATTTTTTATTTTTTCCTGTCTGCAACTGTACTTGATTCCCCTCAGAGTGACTTTTTCTAGAGACAACTCTCTTGTTGCTGTAGGGTTGTTTTTTTAACGCACGCTAGACAGTTGTGTGTAACACATGGGACCTCGGTTTATCGTCTCATCCGAAAGACTAGCACCCAGATTCATGGTCTAATGGATGGGGGAAAGTTTCAGGCCCAATCGGGGATCAAACCACCTCACACTTCCGACCCGGACTTATTGCTTTCTAGGCAAGGTGTGTTACCTCTAGACCACCATTTCCACTAAAGAAAAAAAAATCTGAGGGTGAGGATTTGAGTCCATTATTTTTTTTTTTTCATAATCTGTATTTGCATCAGACAATAAAAGATCACTGTCTCTGATTCAGTGACCCCTGTTTTCTGGTCTCGTGGTGACCTGGTTTTTTTGTTTGTTTGTTTGCTTGTTTGTTTCTTCTGTTCTTGAAGTGAGTTGGTGTCCATGCTTTCCTCAGTGCAAGGAAGACTATCATTAAAGAAACAAGGGGGAAGTCAACACGGCAGGGTGGACGTTTCCCCCAGGCCTTTTGTTTTTTCTAACTTTCTGCATAGAAAGTGTCGTCAATAGGAGGGGGTTAGCAGGTGACTCTTGGCCTAAGGTGGCCCCCAGATTGGCAGCACTGAACACCACCAAAGTGACCTAGCAGCCTGCATGCAGTGCAAGGTCGTTCTGGCTGGTGGCCTGGCAGCGGCCTGACAGTGAATGATTGTGAACCACACTCCCAGCTTATGGTAGAAATACTTCAGAGTAAGCTGGGGTGTGACTAGACTGTGGGGATAACATCAGAGTTGAGCGATATGAAAAAGGAAAGAAAACAAAAAACAAGCGAGCAAACAACAGCAAACAAACAAACAGCCATAGATAGAGAGAAAGAAAAAAGAAAGAAAGAAAGAAAGAAGAAGAAAGGAAGGAAGAAGGAAGGAAGGAAGGAAGAAGAAGGAAGAAGGAAGGAAGGAAGGAAGGAAGGAAGGAAGGAAGGAAGGAAGGAAGGAAGGAAGGAAGGAAGGAAGGAAGGAAGGAAGGAAGGAAAGGAAGATAGATAGATAGATAGATAGATAGATAGATAGATAGATAGATAGATAGATAGATAGATAGATAGATAGATAGATAGATAGATAGATAGATAGATAGATAGATATTGATATGATTTGATTTGATTTGATTTATTGATTTGATTGATTTGATTTATTCTTTTATATCGAGGATAATGGAATAAGCACTCTTGTGCTTTTTTACATCCAGTCCCCGTGTGTATGCAGTTTGTAAATGTCATCTGTTCCCACCGGCACACGATGGCCTACTCTTACGAAAAGCGGAACAGGATTTAACGTGTGCGCGAGATGTTCTGCGTGCGTTCGCACACGGAGCCTCGGTTTAAAGTCTCATCCGAAGGACTTTTGGGGAGAGTTGAGTCAGCACTGATGTTAACTCCAGGAGAAAAATTTCCTCGACCGGACTCGAACCCGGGTCGTCAAATTGCCAGCGCAATGTTCTGACCACTAGGCTATCCGTCCCCCCACAGATAGATAGGGAGGTAGACAGGCAGGCAGGCAGGCAGGCAGCCAGAGCCAGCCAGGTAGGTAGATAGGTAGGTAGGAAAGTAGGTAGGTAGGTAAAGTAAAAGGTAGGTAGGTAGGTAGGTAGACAGCAGGAAAGGATGAGTGATGAGGCAGGTAGGTAGGTAGGTAGGTAAGCAGGTAGGATGGAGAGAGTAGGTAGGTAGGAAGATAAATAGGTAGGTAGGTAGGTAGGTAGGTAGGTAGGCAGGTAGGTAGCTAGGTAGGTAGGTAGTAGGTAGGTAGGTTAGGTAGGTAGGTAGTAGGTAGGTAGTAGGGAGGTTAGGTAGAGGTCGATCTGTATTTTCCAAGGGTTACAAAATAAGCATTCATATACTTTTTTTCATCTGGCCCTTGCCTTAATTAGGGACTATCTGCAAACAAACATAAAAACAGACAGACAGATAGAAGACAGACAGAACAGACAGAACAGACAGACAGACAGACAAAGACAGAATAATATAGATGTGTGCATGTGACGTAGGGTATGGTTGATTTTAAGAACTGTGTCTTTTTTTTGCTTTTTGTTTTAACAATGCATGTGGATGTAATTGTTATTTTAAAATACCACTATAATTTCTCAAGTTGAGACATAAAGTATTTCATCTGAGTAGAGCCCTGTCAGAGACTAGTCTCAAAGCTCATGCACTTCCACAGCAGCATCAGGACATCATCCTCATCACCATTGATCAACATGCAATAAAAGAAAAAATGTCTCTGATTCAGTGGCTCTGCTGGCTGGTCTGAATTTCCACAATATATGTGTGCCTGTAGTGAGTTACTGCAAAAGACTTCGGGTTAGAGGTTCACGGGAGAAGGTTGTTGAAGAACTGGTATGGTGGTCTTCAACCTACGTAAGCATCTCACTCAGTCTTGTCATCAGTAGAGAGCTTAGTAGCTTGTTTCCTGCGTATGTTAGCTCAGAACAGGCACCACAGAACACCACCAAAGTGACCCAGCATCAGTGCAGGGCTACTCTGACTGATAGCCCCATGGCAGACTGATAATTATAGGCTCCTTGTCGATTTCTTACCTGAAGAATGTGACAGGGTGAATAAGATAATGGCTGGAGCAGAGCAAGTGAAAGAAGGGGGGGGGGGGGGGGCATTGGAGAAGTGGGACAAGAACGTTACATGAGCCTAAAAAAAGTATGTGTTGAAATAATACCATGAGTATTATCATATACAACAAAGGCATGTTTTCTTATTTTCTTCTTCAAACCCTTTAAAGGGGATTACCCCTAGAACTAGGGCAGATTATCTGTGATTCTTTCATCTCCATTGTGTTTCCTTCCTAACACCCTTAAGGGATGTTTTTTACCAGTACTGCTAACCTGTTAGCCCTGTAGTTCACTGTAGTACAGTGTGTGCTGTCACCTTCCTAGGTCCTTTACCTGTTACTCTAGCACACACTCTGTCTACCCCTGTAGTTCACCTGGTAGTAGTTCAGTGTGGCTTTTTTATTTTGTTTTATACCACTTTATGTCACAGCAGATTTCTCTGCGTGAAATCGGGGCTGCTCTCCCCGGGGGAGAGCCCGTGCCACAAGTGCAGCGCCTACCCTTTTTTTTTTTTCCTCAGGGATGGTGTCTAAACACGACACCTGTGTGCATGCTGGTTTTGTTTTGTTTTTAAATAATTTTGTCATCCGCTCCTACCGGCACACAATGGCCTGCTCTTCCGAAAAGCGGAACGGGGTTTTAACGTGTGCGCTAGATGTTCTGCATGCGTTCGCACGGGGCCTCAGTTTATTGTCTCATCCGAATGTGGCCTTCATAGATCCTTTACCTTTACTGCACACCTGTGTGCCCTGTAGTTCACTGTAGTACATTGTGGCTCTGGCCTACCTGTCTGCCCTTGTAGTTCACTGTAATGCAGTGTGGCTGTCACCTTCCTATACCTGCACTACACACCTGTCTGCCTTTGTACTTCACTGTACTGCAGTGTGGCTGTCACCTTCCTATACCTGCACTACACATCTGTGTGTCCTGTAGTTCACTGTACTGCAGTGTGGCTGTCACCTTCC
>CM060344.1:25913130-25920630 GCA_030674155.1 Stramonita haemastoma | reverse complement strand
GTTCGTGTCGTGTCGTGTCGTGTCGTGTCGTGTACGTGTAGTGTACAGTGTTCGTGTGTGTCCGTGGTCGTGTACAGTGTCAGTGTAGTGATGCAGTGTCGTGGTGTGTCGTGTGTGTCGTGTCGTGTAGTAATAGACCTATTACACGACACGACACAGCGAACAGCGACACATGTCGTTATTGCAGGCCTGTGCATGTCTGTTGTCTGTGAATACACACAACCACACACACACACACACACACACACACACACACACTCCACACACACACAACACACACACAACACACACACACACCACACACCACACACACATCACACACACACAATCATAAGTCCATACTACAGGAAGTGCCGCCACCCCACTCGCAGACATCTTGCGCACACGTTAAATCTGTTCCGCTTTTCGTAGAGTAGGCCATCGTGTGCCGGTGGGAACAGATGACATTTACAAAACGGCATACAGACGGGGACTGGATGTAAAAAAAAAAAAAAAAGCACAAGAGCGCTTATTCCATTATCCTCGATAATAAAGAATAAATTAAAAAAAACACACACAAAAAAACCTCCTCCTACTGCACACATTATTTTAAGACTGATCAAGAGGGAGTGGTGTAGCCTACGTACACGACAGTGACTGGACAAGGCAAGAATCTTCACAGAATTGTAACTGCCCTTCAGGGATGATTACAGTGTTTTTTTTACTTGACTTAGAACCTAGTAGTGCTGCAGGCACGGTGCGGTGCCTGTGTTATTATACTGAACAAGTCTGGGCAGGTGAGAATGTGTACACATGTCAAGCAGCTTCATTAATTAACAAAGCCGTGAAGAGACATAGAATTTACGAACAATGGATTCCTTCCCAGTTCCATTATGACATTCGGAATGCACCAGTTTACACCAAGAAATATCTATAATGAACATTTATAAAAATTAAAAAAATTTTAAAAAATTATTAAGTGCAATATTTTCTATTCCCAGATCTCAGCCCGTATTGTATAATAGGGTTGCACACGTGTATCACGAAGTTTCGCAAAGACTTTTACAGAATTATTTTCTAACTTGCATAAGATACTCAGAATACCCAGAACAGCTTTCTTAGCCCTTGAAGCTACATCTTGGCACGTGTAAGTGAAGCTAAATTGAGTTGCCAAGATATTTGCATGAATTTACAACAGAAACTACTAATGCGGATGTTTACATCCAGCCCCCTTGTGGAAGCAGTTCTGTGAATTTTCTCATACGTTCCAACCGGCACGTGTGCCTAAGGTGTTCTGCCTGCGTTCGCACAGAGAGAGAGAGAGAGGAGAGAGAGAGAGAGAGAGAGAGAGAGAGAGAGAGAGAGAGGAGAGAGAGAGAGAGAGAGAGAGAGAGAGTTTAGAAAACATTTTTTTGCCCAAAATGAAACAAATGAAACAAACGAACTGAAACAAACAAAATTTCAACCAACAAGAACAAAAGAACAAAAGTCCGACCAGCTATAGAAAACTAAACGCTTCAAAAAGTAAAATAGCTGAAAACAAACCAAAATAAACAACAGCAAAATAAATCTCCTTTCAAACAGCAAGGGCGAAAGGAAAAAAACAAAACAAAGAAAAGCAATTCTTCTTTTTTTTTTTTGAAGGGAAGCGAACACCCACCACTTCACCACCACCACCACACAGCAACAACATAGCCGACCAAAAAGAAATTTAAAATGAAAATAAATGCGGACAGGAAATAAAGAATGAATGTGGTTGTGTGCGTTCCCCAGCTTTACACCATAGGGGTCACCCAGAATATGCACTCTTGACTCACTCATCCCATGTGGGAATCACTGAGATAGAAAGTAGCCTACACCAGATAAGAAGCTTGCCTGTATGACTGTTTACAAACTTACCTCGCCATATAGGCAGCCATACTCTAACTTCGAAAGATTTTTTCTCTTTTAAAGGAGAGTGCAGGTTGTTCTGTTAAGAGCTTGTCATGGCTGAAGGCAATCTCAACACATCACATATATCAACCTTTTAATGTATCCTCTTGCTCTTAGCTTACATCAATAACGGACACAGCTTTTGGCATGGGCCCGTTTGACGACAGTAGGCTAATCTACTACATTCTTCTCAGTATGCTTACAACCCCCCCCCCCCCCCCCCCCCCTGCCCTCCACAACATAACACACCATAACACAGCACTCAAATTCATTACTGAGAAATTAAACAAAAGGATCCATGTTTTTATGTTTGTGTTTAGACAAGCGCAATCGACATTACAATCCTTAAACGTGCAAAGTCAGACTTTTAAAAAGAAGAAGAAAAAGAAAATCAGCCATAGCCTAACTGTGATATAGCATTGTTGTATGTGCTGCGTTGCCTTCAGTTACAGCAGCAACACAAAAAAGCATTAAATTAAGGCTAGGCTAGGCCCTAGTTTCGCTTTTTCAAAGCAACGCCGAGCAGACGAGGACAACTTCGGACTCCTCTCTTATTACTTCCCTTCATCAAAATGGCGGCAAGCAAGGTAAAAATGCTTTTTTCGTTCTCGACCGAATCATCCAATTGCTTTTTATTAAGTAATTGTTGTCCTGTAATAAGAAATTGGGACCATAACTCATACTTGAAAACTATGCCCAAAAGAAGCAAAACTGCGTGAGTGGATTGGTGGAAAAGCACGAATGTTGTGAGGTTGACTTGCTGATGCGGCCGGTAGGCCTGCAGCCGGTGGCTCCTATTTCAGTGTTTCAGTTTTACCAAAGAAATGCCTTTCTGAGCCGAACATTTCATAATGAATACGCAACACCACATTTCCCAAGAAATCAACCAGTCATTTGGACCAACTGTGTAATTCTATGTGAAGCCTTTGGGCTTTTGCTGTGTTGTGTTTAGAACTGCAAACCACTAAAACTCGAAGACAAAAAGTTAACGATGATAACCCCTCCTCTCTCTCTCTCTCTCTCTCTCTCTCTCTCTCTCTCTCTTCTCTCTTCTCTCTCGTATTTTTTATTCATGTGTTGAATTCTTCGGATGAGACTATAAACCGAGGCCCCGTATGTGAACGCACGCAGAACATCTTGCGCACACGTTAAATCCTGTTCTGCTTTTCGTAAGAGTAGGCCATCGTGTGCCGGTGGGAACAGATGACATTTACAAAACTGCATACACACGGAGACTGGATGTAAAAAAAAAAAAAAGCACATGAGGGCGTATTCCATTATCCTCAATATGAAAGAATAAAATAAAATAAACAAAATAAATAAATAAATAAAACTGTTAAAAAAATATACTAATAGTAATACTATTATTATTACTACTATTACTTTAGTATTAGTATAAATTATACTTAATTACTCAGAGTATTACTATTAGTCTTACTATTAGTAACCAAGTTGGACTTAAGTCGTACATTATGATAATTCTAGATCTACTGATCCGTAAGTAAAAGAATGATTCACTGTCATAAGTCTTGATCTTTGGCTCATGCAATGTTTGCTTTCTCAGTTTCTGTTTCTGGGTATTTGAGTTCTGTGAAAAGAAAGTTCCACTGAAGCATTGCATGATTCAGCCTATAAATCTAGTCTTATGTTTATTTTTTTAAACTTTTATTTCAAGGATAATGGAATAAGCACTCATGTTGTTGTCATTCAGGGCATTGGGAAACGTAAAGCATGATAGAGTTTATCATGCAAACTAATGGAAACCATTAAATTTATAATATGTAAATTGTAATAAAATATGTCATATGTGCATTTGCACATGCACATGCGTGCACACACACATACACACACTTATACAGTGACACACACACACATATTGTCACACACACACACACACACACACACACACACACACACACACACACACACACACACACACACACACACAATGTCTTACAATTGTCATTGGAATTACTGATTTAAAAAAAATTAATTTTTTTTGGTGTTGAGATTGTTAGAACTGCATTTTCGTTTTGTTTATTGTAGTTCAATAGAATAGTAAAAAATCTTTTTTAAAGTTAGTTTTATTTTATTAATTACTTAGCAAGTATCCCCCCCCCTCCCAAAATTCTTTATCCCATACATTGCCAACTACACCCCTTCCCTGACACACACACCCACATTCTCCCCCCCCTTCCCATCTAATATCACAACTTGTTAAAAAAAGACGTTAAATGAATTTGAACACACACACACACACACACACACACACACACACACACACACACACACACACACACACACACACACAGTGACATGCATAGACAATGTATTTTTTTTTCTAAAACTTATAAAAAGAACCCACCAACCCACCACCACCACCAGCACCCTCCTAAACTTTAAAAAAAAAAAAAAACTCCCCTTAAAACAAAATCAAAAAGCCAGACAAAACAAACAACAAAACTAGAAACAACACAAACAACAAAACAAAGCCCGCAACAAACACCCCCCCAAAAAAAAAAAAAAAAAAAAAATTAACCATTTAATTTTTTTTTTTAAACACACCCAAAGAACACACCCCTGCCCAACCTTCCACCCCCCCCCAAAAAAAAACAAAACAACAACAACAAACAAACAAAAAACCCACCTCTCCCTCCAAAACCACCCAGAACCCCGGTGTATGACTGAAGTGTGATGATGTGACTGTGCAGGAAGCGATAGCCATTGTGCTGGACGTGGGTCCCTCCATGACCAGCGCTCCCCAGGGGGAGGCCACCAGTCTGCAGATGGCCATCCAAGCCATCACCATGATCCTACAGCGCAAGGTAAACCTGAAACACCACGTGTTAGCAGGAAGACCTGTGGCAGGATGGTTTAGCCCTCCACCTGTCTAACAAGTGAATCAAGCGGTTTTATTTTGGTATTTTGTACCCCTTTATGTCACAGCAGATTTCTCTGTGTGAAATTCGGGCTGCTCTCTCTCCCCGGGGGAGAGCGTGCCGCCACAAGTGCAGCGCCTACCCTTTTTTTTTTTCTTTTTTTTTTTCTTTTTCCTGCATGCAACTGTATTTGTTTCCCCATCAGAGTGGCTTTTTTTCTACAGAATTTTGCCAGGGTCAACCCCCTCGTTGCTGTGGGTTCTTTTTCGTGCGTTAAATAGGGATGTGTAACACACGGGACCTGGGTTTATTGTCTCATCCGAAAGACTTGCACCCAGACCACCACTGAGGGTCTGTTTGATTCCCTGCCTTGCCCTTTCTTCCCCAGTTTGACAGGAAAAATGGAACATAATGTAAAGTCTTTCAGAGGAGACTCTATTTATATCTATACCAGTTGGAGCCGTGTGCTTATGGACTTGTGCACGTCAAAAGAACCCACCACAGTTGAAAATTGAGAGGAACAAGGAGATAGGTCCTGACTGTTCTGGCAAAATTGGTAGGTTCAGTTCCCAGCTTTCTCCCTGAAGTTAGAACGCAGAGCTCTCTCTACCTTAATGAGTGGGGAGGGGAACGGTCACATACACAAAAATCTCATCATTGATAATCCTCGGAGCTCATCTTTGTCAAAGTTAAAAGGAATGAGCACTCGTGTGGTTTTTTACACACATCTCAGTCTCCACGTGCATGTGGTTTTGTAGATTTGTCATGTGTTCCCCCACCGGCAAACAGTGGCCTCTTCCGGAAGGCAGAATAGGCTTTAACATGTGCTCAAGATGTTCTGCATGTGTTCACACATGGGACCTTGGTTATAAATACTAAATTATAGTCTTATTCGAAGGACATAAGGGTGAGTGGAGCTGGTACTGACGTTAACTCCAGGGGAAAGATACCATCGAAGCGGGCATCTAAGTAGTGACCTGAACCCAGGCTGGAACCTGGTCCGTCAGATTACAAGCACAATGTTGTAACCACCAGGCAGGCCATCTCCTCCTGTCATGTGTGCGTGTGAAACAAGAATAACTATTGTACTTTCCTCTACAGTATGTATTCTTACTTTGCATATTATTCTAAGAACTTTGTAATAGTAAGGTCTCCAGTTTCCCCCACTTCTCTGCTGCTAGCTAACCATTCATTCCATCACAGCTGGTACTAATGCCATGGCAGCAGAACTGACCACACTTGGACTTGATAAAATAAGGGGCTAACTTAACCACTGGGCTCTGGGTGGACCCTTGACTGACTTGCTTGTGCTGGATTTTTACGTGCTGTGAGACACCAGAGCATTAACAACTTTTTTTATTTTTTATTTTTTATTTATTTTATTTTATTCTTTTATATCGAGGATAATGAAATAAGCACTCATGTGCTTTTTTACATCCAGTCCCCGTGTGTATGCGGTTTTTGTAAATCGTGTCATCTGTTCCCACCGGCACACGATGGCCTACTCTTACGAAAAGCGGAACAGGATTTAACGTGTGTGCAAGATGTTCTGCGTGCATTCGCACACGGGGCCTCGGTTTATAGTCTCATCCGAAGGACTTTTGGGGAGAGTGAAGTCGGGACTTATGTTAACTCCAGAGGAAAAATCCCCACCAACGGGAATCGAACCCGGGTCGTCAAATTGCCAGCGCAATGTTCTGACCACTAGGCTATCCCGTCCCCCCAACTTGTGCCCTATGATGTGTTCTGCTGTCCTGTGCAGATGTTCTCGGAGTCGAAGGACGAGATAGCGCTGATCCTGTTCGGCACCCAAGACACAGACAACCCTCTGGTGGACGGGGACAGCTACGAGCACGTCAGCATCGCCCGCCACCTGGGGGTGGTGGACTTTGAGCTGCTGCAGATGGTGCAGAACGACATCCAGCCTGGAGACTCCCCTGCTGACTGTATCCTTTCACACAGCGAGGACTCCTGAAGCTGGAGTGCAGCTACCTGCTTTTTTTATCTCTTAAGTCCTTCGGATGAGACTGTAAACCGAGGCCCCGTGTGCGAACGCACGCAGAACATCTTGCGCACACGTTAAATCCTGTTCCGCTTTAAGGGTAGGCCATCGTGTGCCGGTGGGAACAGATGACATTTACAAGACTGTGTACACACAGGGACTGGATGTAAAAAAAGCACAAGAGTGCTTATTCCATTGTCCTCGATATAAAAGAATAAAATAAAATAAAATAAAAATAAATGGATGGCCAAATAGTCGCAGAGGCAAAATCTCATCTTTTGTTAACCTCGGAGCTCTAGCTGAAGAATGAAAAAAAAAAAAAAAAATTGATGACAGTTTTTATCTTCAACCTGAATACGGCCCAGGCCAAAAGCTTTGTTACTCTCGTTAGTAACTGATGGAAGCGAAGGGCCAAGGCCCACATTGAACTGTTGTTATGTTTTCGAATGTTATGTTGAGATTGTCTTCAGCCTGGACAAGGCCTTAGCATAACAAACCTGTGGTCTCCAGGAAGGAGAAAAATATTTTCAATCCCCAAAGTTCAAATGCAGCTACCTTTATTCATGGACAAAAACGGTCGTATACGCAAAATCTCACCATTGATGAACCTTGGAGCTCTAACCAAGGATTAAAATACAAACAAGAAAATTCCTCTGAAATACTTGAAAACTGTTGTGAATGCACACAAACTTCTCATCCAGTGTACAC
>CM060344.1:25888130-25910630 GCA_030674155.1 Stramonita haemastoma | reverse complement strand
TTTGCCTGTAGGAAAAATGTGCTTGCCACATTTTTTGATATATAAAGATAGCATATGATCAGGTCTGGCATAAACGGTTACTGTACAAATTGAAATCTATTAGCTTATCTGGAAATGTCTATCATTATGTTCAAAACATTTCTCTCTGAAAGACGCATGCAGGTCAAAGTTGGAAATTCCTATTCTACCTTACGATTTCCAACTATGGATATTCCACAGGGATCATTCATTATTGTGTGTGTGTGTGTGTGTGTGCATATATATGCATACACGAGTGTGCATGTGTGTGTGTATGCCTCTTTGTATGTACATATATATATTCTTGTCAATGCTGGTGTAAGCATGTTAGAAATCTGCCATGACTTAACCCGTTGACTGCCTTAGCACGTCATATGACGTGCTACTGATAGCGCACTCCCAGTGCCTTACCACGTCATATGACGTGCACTGATTTTCCCGAATTTTCCTAACTTCGTTTTAAGGTCCATTCCAAAACAATTGATATTTTAAGCTTGTGTGGGATTCCCTCTACCCATATATGGTTGGGAAATCCCGTTGTGTGGACGGAAAGTCTGTTTTTTCTTCAGTTTCGTTGGCTGACTGGAGCAGTTTTTTATTTTTTATTTGTTTATTTTTGGATGATTCAGGCATGTTTATAAATTCCAACTTGGCCTTCAAATTAGTTTGGTTTAATGCAGAATTCAATTCTGTGCAAAAGTTGTACACATGTCAATATCAAATTGTTGGTAGTTTAGATGCTAGATTTTTTGGTGAATTATTACCCCATTTGGGCAAAAGTCCTTTGGCAGAGCAGATTCAGGTTCTGGTTCTTTATATGGGCAGTCAAAGGGTTAAAGTGGTATTCAGTACAGTACAATATAATACAATACAATACAATGCATCACCACCACCATCATCAACATCACCACCATCCTCATCATCATCACCACCCTCCTCCTCCTCCTCATTACTAGCACCATATTCATCATCATCATCATCACCAACATCATCATCATCATCATCATCATCATCATCATCATCATCATCATCACCATCATCATCATTACTGGTTTCCTGTGTTGGCTGTGTGCAGAGGAAAGCGTGGCTTCAGCTCCAAACGGCTGATAGTTCTCAGCGACCTGGCCAGTCCTTTTGGCGATGACCAGCTGGAGACCGTTATGGACGTCATGCAAAAGTTCAATGTGGAAATCAACTTTATGTTAGTGTTTTTCTGTGTGTGTGTGTGTGTGTGTGTGTGTGTGTGTGTGTGTGTGTGTGTGTGTGTGTGTGTGTGTGTGTGGAGTGTGTGTGAGTGTGAATGTGAGTGTGTGTGGTGTGTGGTGAGTGAGTGAGTGAGTGATGAGAGAGAGAATGTGTGTGTGTGAGTGAGAGAGAGAATGTGTGTGTGTGTGTGTGTGTTTGTGTGTGTGTGTGTGTGTGTGTGTGTGTGTGTGTGTGTGTGTGTGTGTGTGTGTGTGTGTGTGTGTGTGTGTGAGAGAGAGAGAGAGAGAGAGAGAGAGAGAGAGAGAGAGAGAGAGAGGGGGGGAATAATGTATTTGTGTTTGCAAGCAAGCATGCATGTATGTGTCTCATTCATACTAATTTTGCTATTAAATACTTTATTGTACATGTTCCATATTTAAACACGTAAGACTTGTGTCTTACATTCACGAAATGAATTTTTCTTATTACCATTTTTTTCTCTTTTTTTCTTTATTTCAATTGTTGCAAATCGTCTGGCATGCTTGATGTTATTGGTTGTTTTGGGTTTGTTTTTTTTAAAACTACAATAATCAACTTTAACAAAAAGATAGAAATTCTAATAAGCTTGTTTTTGCTTTCAAGAGTATTAAAACACAAAAGCGCAATCTGTTCTCCTGATGATGACCAAATCATGCTTTTACCACTTTTGTTTTCTTTCCTTCTTTCCTTCTTTCAGAGGCCCTGACCTGGACGATGATGAAGACAAGGGGGAGGGAGGGGGTGCAGGGGATGGGGGTGCGGGGGAGGGGGGTCAGAAAGAGAAGACCCCACAGCAGCGGGCCGGTGAGGCCATGGCCAAATACATGCTGGAAAAAACGGACGGGGCCAGTTACTCCTTCAGGTTAGTGAGTGAGTGAGTGAGTGAATGGGCCTGGCTGGCTGATTGGTTTAGGTTATGCTATAGTCCCAGCAGAGCTGTCCAGATTTAGGGGACTGTGGTAACTGCATGTCATCCCACTTTTGCGCCACAAAGAATCAGAGCTTTGTGTTGGGTGTGTTACGATTCTGAAGTGTAAAGCAGTGGTATGAATGAGCTCACTGTGTGTGGGGTGTGTTGTTGTTGTTGTTGCTTCGATTTTACGTCTGTTCACTCAAAGTGATGTAAGACGATGGGAAGGGAAGAGGGCAATAATGTTGATGTATGTGTGCAGTAAAATAGGTGTGTATTTCTTAATAATGTAGACAGTACACAGAAAAGGGCTAAACAATGATAACAACAAGTAAATACATAGCAAATGCTAATTTGACTTGTAACTATAACAAATGTCGTATAGGACTGTTCATTACAGATTTTGTTATATGGGTCATTCTCAGAAACATGTGAGGTACGATAGTGACCTACTTCACACATCTGCCATTTGGCTGAATTAAGTTGAAAATTATGGTGAATGCTGTTTGCTGGTTGCATTTGAATTAAAGTAATAAATTTTAAATGTTTTAGTGAGTATTTGTGTATATGTTTTTAGATATTGTCAATTTGTTTAATAAAATTGCTCATTCCAACATGGCGGATTTGTGACATTGCTGTGCATGCTTTATTCAGATTGTTCTTCTGACTTGAAAAACTGCCAATTTGAAACACAACTTGAATTAAATTAATGCCCAGATGTTGTTTCAAGTTCCCAAGCAGAAAAAAATAGTACTTCTTTGTAGTAGACATTAAATAGAGGGCAGATAAAATGCTCGTTGCGGTCGTGACGCTAGTTTCCAAATTTAGGCCCAACTTTGACCATTCACTTGTAAGAAACTATACGATGTCATCAACGCATTATAACAACCAGGGATGAATCAAACATTTAAAAGTATATAAAAAACGTTGTTTTTTATCAGTCGGGGTTCTTATCCTCATACACTGCCCTTATTCCCAGATGGTGGTCATAGTTTCCCCTTTTTAATGTCACGACCGAATGACGTAATTCTAGTGAAAGGCCGGCACCGTCTTCCACTGACGGAAAGTTTTAGCGTGGGTACATCACCTTTGACCTTATAATCCCTGACGCGGACCTTGACCAACTGAAGGAGCATCACGACGTAATAGATAGATATAAAGTCTTTGTCTTCTCCCAAGACTTCACACGTCACGACCAACTGCTAAGGGACGGCAACATTTGAATAAGGTGAGTTTACTGTCTTCTATCGCGTTCTTTATTTAAAACAAAGAAAGTATTTTCTTTTCAAAGTATTTTACTTTTACCAAGTACAGTTTATATCATTAACTTGTGTTTAAAACATGAAATTTTGGGGGTTTTCTTTCGGTTGTGCATATCTTGTCTTTTCTCGTCTACAGTTTCGGCATGTTAACTATGGGTACATTTACCGGTTGTTTCATTTAACGATCACTTACTCTTACACGGAAAGAAAACAAAAGCCATCTATTGTAAATTGTAAAAATGGTTGATGTGTGCAAAAAATCAATATTGCGCGAATTATTCGGTACATCGAGTTTTTGTTGTGCAGCGTTAGGTTCAGGACACGAAGCAAAAATACTATGGCTTCGCGTACTGACCACAACATTCTTGCTAAAGTTCTACTTCTCCTTTCTTTTATAGATGTTACACGTGTTTTATTGTGTGAAATTAGAGACTAGATTTGCAACAGAAATATTATGAAAAAAAATTTTGAATGTATTTGTAGAGAATATTTTCGTTCCTCTATAAACTTACGTATTAACGCCGTTGGTCGTGAAGGGAAACGAAGTGCGCGCGTTTTCTCGTCTCGACCGCTAGACTTAAAGAAGCATAATAAAAAATTGTCGATCGTTTTCGTCATCCAGTCATTGATTCTTCATGCTAATGTTTTATTATGTTGTTAAAATATAAACCGTGCTGCGTAAGTGATCTGTTACTTATCTCGCTGATTTAAACTTGGCCGTGAAGTAGTAACGCCGTTGGTCGTGAAGGGGAAACAAAGCGCGCGCGGTTTCTTGTTTCGACCGCTAGTCTTAAAGAAGCATAATCAAAAATTGTCGATCGTTTTCGTCATCCAGTCATTGATTCTTCGTGCTAATGTTTTATTATGTTGTTAAAATATAAACCGTGCTGCGTAAGTGATCTGTTACTTATTTCGCTGATTTAAACTTGGCCGTGAAGTAGTAACGCCGTTGGTCGTGAAGGGGAAACAAAGCGCGCGCGGTTTCTTGTTTCGACCGCTAGTCTTAAAGAAGCATAATCAAAAATTGTCGATCGTTTTCGTCATCCAGTCATTGATTCTTCGTGCTAATGTTTTATTATGTTGTTAAAATATAAACCGTGTAGCATAAGTGATCTGTCAGTTATCTTACTAATTGAAACTTGGCGGTAAAGTATTAACGGCCGTTGGTTGTGAAGGGAAACGAACAGCGCGCGGTTTCATGTCTCGACCGCCAGACTTAGAGAAGCATAACCAAAAATAGTCTATCGTTTTCGTCATCCAGTCATTGATTCTTCATGCTAATGTTTTATTATGTTGTTAAAATATAAACCGTGTAGCATAAGTGATCTGACAGTTATCTCACTAATTGAAATTTGACCGTAAAACGCTCAACTCCTATGGGTCGTGACAGGAAACTGAGTGGTTATAGTTTCATGTCACGACTTTGATCTACTGTGCTAAATATCCCCTTCACCCCCCATAAGATTTCTAGTATTGATTTTGGAGAAGTGATGATAGATCTACACGATGTTGTTAGTGGTAATGATTCAACCGAAAGACTCGTGCACGAAAAACGTCATAGCAGTGACGTTAATGTTTGCTGCAAAACTGTCGGTCGGGAGTGGAAGACAGAGCTCTGCGGTTCTCGTCACAACCAAAACACGTCATTCGTTTTCGACTAATTTTTTTACCATACACTTTAAATGTAATCAAACAACGAGTTTCATGGGATTACATCAAGTTCGTTTGAGAGATGGATGGCACGTTGAAGGTCCTAAGCTTAACATTTTACGAACTGGTGAAACTGTACAGGTCCGTTATCAGTTAAGATGAAAGCCACATCCTGAGGATTGACAATTTTTGTTTTCTTTTTCGTTTATTTCCATTTTTTGGTCAACAATTGGAATGCATTTATCTTTAAATGTATGAGACTAGCGTTAATAACAAACCCAACAATCCCTGACCAACACACACTGACACAAAAAGCAAGAACACTACAGTTGAAATTGGTCGTGACAAGAAGCTAAGGTCTTTTTCAAAATTGTTTTTTCATTATTTATTGAGCAAAGCAAGCAGTTTCCATGCTTAAAATTCTTCAATGTGGTATCTTACACACACACACACACACACACACACCACACACACACACACACACACACACACACACACACACACACACACACACACACACACATGCATGCACACACACATGCACATGCGCTCATGCACAGGGAAAAATAGATGTTATAAAGGAGGGTCTTATGATATGAGAAAAGTTAAAAGAATAGTGAAAGTTACTAAGAATCAGTGAATAGTTGGTGGGAGTCTTATAGTTATAACAGAGAATAAAGGGGAGTTTGGGGGTTGACTGTATACATATAGATGCATATGACATTAAACATTTTTAACTGTTACAATATAAAGCAAATCACATGCAGTGTAGGAGGGGGGGGGGGGGTTGGAGGGGAGAGAGAGAACTTTAACCAATAGTCCTAAATCGGTTTTAAATTATACATTGAGTTGTGTACAAAAAAAAAGGGGGGGGGGGGGGATTGATATAGTATACAAAGGCTTTTTTTTTCTTTCTGCTTACCCCAGTCTATCTCTTTTTTCATAGCAACGATGTCAGCTCCTAATGAACCACGAAGATGCAAACGACTTGCACAGAAAAGGTCCATCCCTTCATCATCGGAACCATCAATCCCTCCCCCTCCCCCTCCTAAAAAAAAAGTCGTATCAAATGCTGAGAGGAGTAAAACTTTCAGAGAGAAGCTTAAAGAAGACCCAGAAAGCTATCAGTTGTATGCAGCAGCCAACAAAGAAAAATGTAAAACATACAGGCAAAATTTATCAGAAGAGAAAAGGGCAGACCAGAGAGCCCAAGCCAGAATCAGAAAGCAAAGGGAAAGGCAGAGAAAGAGAGAAGAGCTACAAGAAAAGAGGCACACTAGGGCAGGTGATAAAGCAGTAGAAGCCCAGAGAGCAGAGTGGAGGGAGAAAAAGAGAAAAGAAGCTGAAAAAATGCATTGGAGGACTAAAGAGAAAAGGAATGAAAGGCGAAGAGAACTTTACAGGGAGAAAAAGGAGGCAGCTAGGGCAAAAAACACTAAGTCAGTGCAGTGTGAGGCTAGTAGTAGTACACATGATAGGGCAGTAGGTGACCTGACAAATCCACTGGTGTTTGAAGATCGATCGCCACAAGCCCAAAGAAAGGCACTGCAGAGGGCCAGATTTGCTCTTCCTAAGAGCCCTCGAAAGTTTGTGTCCACAGTGACATCCCTCATCCAAAAGGCAAGTCCCAAGAAACAGCATCTTTTTGCCTCCACTATGGACAAACTTGCCCCTGGTGTGCAGCAAATGGGACATCTTTTCTTGAACGCTTGTCTGCGCCTCAGGAATAGGCAGGTTGCAGCTGACAGGCAAGCCAGACATGTCCTTCTCAGTGTCTGCAGAGGCATCGGTTCTTTTAAAGAGAGGAGTGCCAGGTTGGGTGTTCACTGGACAACTGTAAAACGCCATGACTTGAACCAGAAAGCATCTAAGAAAGAAAATCCAGCTGAAGTGCAGGCAAAGCAGTTTTTTTGAAGCATCAGCCACTGTCATTCCAGATAAGAAGTTGGTCAGCAAAAAAAGTGGCAAAGCAGCTGCAGTTCTTAGCCAGCCAATCAAGGATTTGTACAGCGAATTCACTTCCAGCGGTCCCCACATCAGCTTTTCAAGGTTTGCCAAGTGTCGCCCAGCAAACATCAGACTTATGGCACATGCAAAATTGAGGCAATGCCTTTGTGAATATTGCATGAACTTGAAGCTAAAATTGGACACTCTGAATTCTGTTGCTGCTGTCCACAACAGAAAATGCTGGATCCGCCATGAGCGGCATGCTGTACAGCTCATTACGTGCGACTCAAAGAGAAAAGCTTGCTGCTACAATGAATGTTCTGACTGTGGCTTGCAATTGCTTGATTCTCACATCAGCACACTTCTCTGTCACAAAGGAGAACTCATCTGGTATCGCTGGGAAACCAGAGTTCTTATTTCCAAAGGAAAGCGTGTTTCACGCAAAGTTCTCAACACCAAGAAAGGTGATATCTGTAAACTGGTGGATGAACTCCGCAGCGAGTTGAAGTTTGTGGCAGAACATCTTTTCCGTGCTGACTGGCAGCTTCAGAAGTTTGCAGAAACAAAGCAGGGCATTCCATTTCCTTCACAGGTCTGCATGGTCATGGATTTTGCGGAAAATTATGCCTGCACTTTCCAGGATGAGATTCAGGAAGCTCACTGGCACCATGAACAAGTGACTGTCCATCCACAGTCACATACTACAGGTGTCCAGTTTGCAGCGAAACCACCACTGAATCTTTGGTGTTCATTTCACCAGACAAAAAACATGACCATCATGCTGTGAACGCCTTCACCACCAAGGCAATGACCCATCTGAGGAAGACACGTGGGCTTACCATTTCTCATGTCGTGCAATGGACCGATGGCTGTGCCTCGCAATATAAAAGCAAAGGTCCATTTGCTGACATCTCTTCCTTTCTGCAAAACTTCAATGCCACTGTCGAAAGAAATTTCTTTGGTTCAAGGCATGGCAAAAGTCCATCTGATGGCGAAAGTGCAGTCGTCAAACACCATGTGGCTTGTGCAGTCAAATCAAAACAAGCAGTTG
This sequence comes from Stramonita haemastoma, assembly GCA_030674155.1. Lineage (NCBI taxonomy): Eukaryota > Metazoa > Mollusca > Gastropoda > Neogastropoda > Muricidae > Stramonita > Stramonita haemastoma. The sequence continues at coordinate 25,902,568 of CM060344.1, read as the reverse complement.
TAGCCAATGCTCTAGATATGTTTAGGTACCTCCAGGGATCAAGGCTAAACAAGCAGCCACCAGCAGAGGGTTGTGCCCATTTCCTGCGATCTTTTTTCTGGGTTGGGCAGGAAGATATAAAAATTCAAAGAGATCGTCCGAAAGACAACATCAGGACAATACCAGGGACACGCTCCTTTCATTCTGTTAGGTGTACAGAGCTGAATACCATCCACAGCCGTCACCTTACATGCCTCTGTGTGTCTTGCAAAGACAGGGTTGGACGTTGCCTAGAAGAGAGGATGGTAGGCTCTTGGAGATGCCATAACCTCAAGCAGCAGGCACAGAACCAGGAAAAGGCCTTTAAACTTTCTCTGCCTCTCCCTGAGCAAATGAAGCCTGTCAAAAGTGCTGCTGCTTCAACATCAAGTTCAAGGCTTTACCCTCAAAGCAGTAATGATAAGGCAACCCCCTCCCCACTGACCCTCATTCATCATGTCTCCCCCATCTGTCATCACCCTGCCTGCCATCGACACCTTGGGAGATTGCATTGATGTGCAAGTTGTTCACCATGAGGACACCCTTCCAGTGGAAGTGGATCTGGTCCCTTCATCTGTTGAGACTAGCCCTGCCCTTAGTCCTGAGGTAAATATACACAACTTGTCTTTTTTATGTTGTTTCACTTGCAAACATTAATGTATGTGATTTTTCTTTTCATTTTTAGTCACATAAGCGCCATAGTAAGCAGTCATTTCATACATAATGCATATTTTAGGAACATACGTCTTAAAGTATGCAATAGTTATCAAATAGAGACTTGTTGATAATCACTATAAAAACAGACAGTTGTATTTTTTATGTTAATTATTTAAGATCAAGGAACATACACACACACACACACGCACATGCACATGCACAGATTTTATTGTCAGTTTCTGTTTGTGTGTTCTTCCTCCAGGTAACACCTGTCCCTTCCAGTTCCACAGTCCTGGAAACTTCAGTGCAGCCTGCAGGTCCTCCTCCCCCATCCTCACAGCCCCAGGATGAGCTTCCTCCACTTGGTGCACAGTCAGTTGAACACAGGCCTGACTTCAAAGCGGTTTTGCTGTCACTCCAAGGTATGGAAGACTGGGGCTCACTGGTGGTTGCAGCTGCTGAGCAAGAGGCACTGTTGCCTCCTGTGACCATGGGGGGACTCCAGCTTAGGGAAATGTGGGTGGATAATCCATCACTACCCCTCTATCCATCTGACGGACCTGATCTGACTCCCATTACCATCTACGGTGATGGCAACTGCCTCCCCAGATGTGGATCCTTCCTTGCCTGGGGTACCGAAGAACGCCACCTGGAAATGAGGACCAGGATTGCTGTGGAGCTGATCACCCACAGACCACATTATCTGGGTGAGACGGGGGATCCTGCCATTGGTGATCTGCCTCGTTTCTGTGCACAGTACTCTGACCACTACCAGGGCGAAGTACTGTCCAGTGAGGCCATCGCCAGGATCTTTGAGAAGGAGGTGAGGGACGACCTGAAGACGGGGACGTATATGGGATTGTGGCAGCTTCTGGCTCTGAGCTCTGTTCTCCAGAGCCCCATACATTCCATATACCCCCAGTATGGAGGAGACACTGTCAGGCAGCAGCTCCATCGAGTCTGCACCCCGAGGACACTGCCCAACGACAACCATCACAAGCCTTGTCCCGGCATCATGTGGACGCACACACAGGGGAAGACCTGTCCTGCCTTGACATGGCGACCAAACCATTTCGTCGTTTGCTTGCCATTCCTTGGTATCCTTTTCATTTGTAATTATTGGATTCATTGATGTCAGGGTTAGATCATATTAGATGTGGGACAAAAAAGCTTCACGTGTGAGAAAAAAAGCACCAGATAATACTGGGAGTGCTCGAAGGATTTTATTTGTCCATAAAATAAAAGCATTCGGTTGCCTGTAATACAAATGAAGTTGCCCTGAGATTATTCTGTTATCTAAAGTGTTGTTATGCCAAAAAGCCAGCAAAGGTGATGATGTGAAATCAATTCACAATCCAAATTGAATAGATATTGGTTAGTTTTGGCTTTTACTACAAGAAATGTTTAAAATAAACAGCTGATTTAAATCTTTGTTTAATCTATTTCTTCCTACCCTTGTCCTTAAAGAGATGACATCAAGTGGCTGTATTAAGTGCAACATGTTGACTGCACAGTACAAGTACACAATGTATTGTAGTTTCAATATTATTTCCTTAACACTATGTATACCCTTCAAAGGCCAGACATGGCACTGGACCAGACACCAAGGCAGGAGACTTTCTTTTGGTTGGTGTTCCAAAGGACAGGACAACCATCCAGTGTGTTGCCCAGGTAAAGTCCAGTCTCTTTTTTTTGTTTGTTCAAACATTCCCGACAACTTTTTCTTATCCCCCAACAAAGCTTGAGTGATGCTATCTGTGCTTGTGCTGAGAGGGGGGGCCAGCCACTATGTGGTTAAATGGGTCCACACACAACCCATAATAAAACAACCATGACCCTTCCAATCATCTCCATCCTCAAAACTGGATGGGAAATGCCAGTTGAGTTGGGGGAAGGCAAGTGAAGGACTGAATGAATGAATAGGCTATCCTCATTGTTACTGAGTCAATGTTATAGTGAGGATTTTTTTAAGTATTTGTTTTTGTTTGAGATGTAATGCAAGCACAGCACATTGAGATGTAAAAGGTTATGATGTTACAGATCACAAAGAAGGTGTAATGCAAGCACATTGAGATGTAAAAGGTTATGATGTTACAGATCACAAAGAAGGTGTAATGCAAGCACATTGAGATGTAAAAGGTTATGATGTTACAGATCACAAAGAAGGTGTAATGCAAGCACATTGAGATGTAAAAGGTTATGATGTTACAGATCACAAAGAAGGTGTAATGCAAGCACATTGAGATGTAAAGGTTATGATGTTACAGATCACAAAGAAGATGTAATGCAAGCACATTGAGATGTAAAAGGTTATGATGTTACAGATCACAAAGAAGATGTAATGCAAGCACATTGAGATGTAAAAGGTTATGATGTTACAGATCACAAAGAAGATGTAATGCAAGCACAGCACACTGTGATGTCAAAGGTTATGATGTTGAATGTTACAGATCACAAAGAAGACAGCAGATGGAGACTGGGGGGTGTATCTGAAGGACGTTGGGAACGGGAGGTGGAAATGGCCCGTAGACTTTACAGAATTTTTTATTCCAAGAAGTGATATACTACGGGTCTTTAAGGAAGCAGACTACAGCATGTCTCTGGAGCACAGAACTGTGGTGTACCATTTTGATGTGTAAAAACATCCTTCTAGTAAAACTGTTTAAATTCATCATTTACAGACTCTGTGAACTTGGGAACAGCATAATAACATTAATGTACAGTTCTCTTTGTGGATATATGTAACTCTGTGTGTGTGCGTGTGTACATGTGTGTGTGTGTGTGTACATGTGTGTGTGTGGGTGTGTACATGTGTGTGTGTGTGTGTGGGTGTGTACATGTGTGTGTGTGTACATGGGTGTGTGGGTGTGTGTTGTGTGCAAGTATGTGTTGTGTGCGAGTATGTGTGTGAGTGTGTGTGTACATGGGTGTGTGTGTGTGTTGTGTGCAAGTGTGTGTGTGTGCATGTCTGTGTGTTGTGTGCAAGTGTGTGTGTGTGCATGTCTGTGTGTTGTGTGCAAGTGTGTGTGTGTGTATGTGGGTTGGTGAAAAAAAAAGATTTTTTTTTGCCCATTAGATTTTTAACAATTTTCATTGACAAGTATGCAATTTTTATGATAAATAGATATTGTTAGACACTTATACTGTGTATATTTGTGTGAGAGAGGATATGACTGTAAACATTTTTCATTTAGTTAATTTCCTGACTGAAGTATTGGACTCTTTCTTGATGAAATCAATGTATTTTGTCACCCCAATGAACTGCATGCTCATAAAAATGTTTTTGAAAAGCAGGTTTGGTGCTGTAAGGTTTTATGTGAACAATGTTTTAAATTCAATACTAATGATTTCACTGCTTTAGCATGCCTTCTGGTACTTGTTATGAAAGCACTATATGCACATGAGCCCATATTACATCATTAATTATGAATGATGCACTAGGTCAGGTGAGAGAAACTGGACTTGGTTGTATTGATTCTTATGATATCTGTAACAGGATAAATCAATATAAATAATATTAATTGATATGTTACTCTAACTGATAAATCAATGTAAATAATATTGATTGATATGATGTCACTCTGATAAATCAATGTAAATATTGATTGATTGATATGAGATCACTCTAACATGACAAATTAAATGTAAGTAATATTGATTGATATATCACTTTAATATTATATATTAATGTACATAAATGTTACTGGAATGCATTGTTTCTAATTCAAGATGGTTTTTTGTTTCAATTTGTGTTTAAATTGCTACACTTAGGTGTTTTGAGGGGTGTGGTTTCCATGTCACAACCAAACGGTTTCTATGTCACAACCAGAACATATCACTCTAAAATGACAAATCATGTAAATAATATCAATAAAATGCATTGTTTCCAATTCAGGTTGGTTGTCTTTTTGTTTTGATTTGTGTTTTAATTGCTACACTTTCAGGATTTGTGCTTTTGAAGAGTGTGGTTTCCCTGTCACAACCAAACGGTTTCCCTGTCACAACCAAACACATTAATTCTATGAGGCATTAATATTAAATACCTTTCATTCTTATGTAAAGAAAACTGTTTAGTTTAATGGATATGATTCTGTGGTTAATGCTCAGGCTAATTTATGATGCTTGCTGTGGTCATTTGTACAAAAACCAAACTTTAAATCTGGATGTTCAAGACTGTCTTAGAGTGTCATTAAAAAGTGGCAAAAAAAAATGCTTTGTCAGTGATTGCCATACTTCCAATTGCTGGGTGTGTTTAATAAATGAAAACAAAAGCATTTGTGAGTGTTTTTTGTTTAATATTTTGAGTGAAAAGATGTTTTAATGTTTTTTTGGTTTCCCTGTCACAACCGCAACATGGCTAAAAATAGAACTTTAATTCTTCAATTACAAGAAAACCAATTAATGATTCATATTTTTTTCAACAGATTCCAGTTTATGATAGAGTACTCTAATATATAACAAGAAGGCAAAAACTTTCAAGGACATTTATTTTTCAAGGTCTATGTCACAAAAACCTCACATGTTTCTGAGAATGACCCATATGAAACGCTTAACTAAGATTTTAAAAAAGCTTATCCAAAGATTTTTCAGAAAAAAAGAATAAGAATAGTTTTAGACTCTTACACCTGTGGTGTGTGTGTGTGTGTGTGTGTGTGTGTGTGTGTGTGTGTGTGTAGTGTTTGTTGTGTTTTTCGTGTGTGTGGTGTGTGTGTTTGCGTGTGTGTGCGCGCGCATGCACGTGCACGCGCATGCGCGAGTGTGCATGTGTGTGTTTGTATGTACATAAATATTCATGTTGATGCTTGTGTAAGCATGTTAGAAATCTGCCATGAAATGGTATACAATACAGTACAGTACAATATAATGCAATACAGTGCAATACAATACAATACAGTGATTGTATGCCATAGGACAGCATGATATCACCGACTAATATAAAGTACAATAAAACACAGTGTGTGATGTATGGTGTATATATTATGTTGCAGTGAAGCGTTACCAGCACTCAGTTACTTCCAGTCTCGCCAGGTTCGGCCGACAGCTTGGAAGTGTATCATGGAGATCGGCCCCAACCTGAAGATTCCCATCAATGGCTACATCAAGGTCAGCACTGCATGGGAATGGAATGGAGTGGAAAGGATTCAGAGAGATTGGATTGATTGGGGTTTTGTAGCAATTTGTTGAAAAATATGAATAAAAAATTAGGGATAGCTCCAAATCCTATTCTTTCCTCTCATTCCTATGCTGTTAAGAAAAAAGTATCACCCCCCGCCCCCTCCCCTCCCCCCTCCAGCTGACGGGACATGCAATAGTGGCTACCATCAACAGTCATATTGCCAGAGTCTTCTTCTTCTTCTTCTTCTTCTTCTTCTTCTTCTTCTTCTTCTTCTTCTTCTTCTTCTTCTTCTTCTTCTTCTTCTTTGTCAAACGCTCAGACAGCAACTATTGTCGTCTGTCACACAAATGAAAACGTGTTGCGCTACCGTCGAGTATATCTGATAAGTCAGGCCCAGCCCATCCTACTCAGGCTGGGTAAAGAATTTTGTTCTCTTTTTAAGTTTTTTTGGGGGAGGAAAAAAGGCAGCAGGAGAAGGACCAAGAAGGAAGAAAATAGACAAGAAGGAGGCGACAGGAAGGAAGGGACAAGCGAAACAAGAGAGGGATAAAAGAAGAGGAATTCCAAGGTAACGTAAGAATAGAATAAGGCAGAGACAAAAGAGAGGGATAGGAAATTCGAGGATTCCAACACAGACTTCCAGAAGGTGGGATGGTGTTTATACGGACAGAACCCCAGGCATGCCCCCCCCCCCCCACAGGGGGAATTGGAATGTTGCTGAATGAATGACATGTCAATTGATATTGTGTGTTGATATACGTAATACATGTATACATGCGGTGCCTACTAGCTGCTGCTGCTGCTGCTGCTGCTGCTGCTGCTGCTGCTGCTGCTGCTGCTGCTGCTGCTGCTGCTGCTGCTTGCTGCTGCTGCTGCTGCTGCTGCTGCTGCTGCTGCTGCTGCTGCTGCTGCTGCTGCTGCTGCTGCTGCTGCTGCTGCTGCTGCTGCTGCTGCTGCTGCTGCTGCTGCTGCTGCTGCTGCTGCTGTCTGCTGCTGCTGCTGCTGCTGCGCTGAGCTGCTGCTGCTGCTGCTGCTGCTGCTGCTGCTGCTGCTGCTGCTGCTGCTGCTGCTGCTGCTCTTTCTACTACTACTACTACTACTACTACTACTACTACTACTACTACTACTGCTACTACTACTACACTACTACTACTCCTCCTCCTCCTCCTACTACTACTACTACTACTACTACTACTACTACTACTACTACTACTACTACTATACTATATTATACATGTATGTATGTGTGTGTGTCAGGTGAAGGAGTTCAAACTGAAGCAGAGCTGGAAGAGGGTGTATGCCAAAGACCCCGACATGGTGGTGAAGAATGAGAGGACCTTCCACATGGACGACGAAGAGAAAACTGAAGTGGATCGGGACGACATTGTGGAAGGTGAGTACTTGTTTGTTTGCTGTCTTCTGTGCTCTGTGTGCTGTGTGTGTGTGTGTGTGTGTGTGTGTGTGTGTGTGTGTGTGTGTGTGTTTGTTTGTGCGCTAGTGTGTGTGTGTGTTCGGGGGGGGGGTGTATGTATGGTGTGTGTGTGTGTTTGTGCATGTTGTGTGTGTTTTGGGGCAGGGGGTGTATGTATGGTGTGTGTGTGGTGTATATATCTGGTGGGGGGGGGCGGGGGGGGGGGGTATGCGTGTGTGTGTGTTCGGGGGGAGGGGGTGTATGTATATAGTGTGTGTGTGGTGTATATGTCTGTGAGTGTGTGTGTGTGTGTGTGTGTGTGTGTGTGTGTGTGTGTGTGTGTGTGTGTGAACAGAACACAACAATCTTTATTGCCATAGAAGGCCAGTATCGCCATATATCAGGCCTGTCCAGATTTGCTAGTGGATGAGAAAAAGCAAAAAGCTTATGAACTTCTGAACCATTGAAAGAAATAAGGGGGGAAAAACAGCAGCAAACAAATGAATGAAAAAAATGGAAGAGAAAAAGTCACCTATTTTTCCTTTTGAAAGAGCGTGTCGCAAACAGTGCACAGAAATACTGAAACTGAAAAATACTAAAAATAGCCATGAAAATACTGAAGTCAAGTAGTTTGGGGGTGCATAAATTACAACAAAAAAAACCCAGGTGTTCTTGCCAGGGACATCTTTTGTTGCTCAGCCCAGTTCATTTCTTTTTTTAAACGCATCAGTGTATGTTATTTAGTTGTCACAAGAAACTGATTCAAGACAAAAAATTGCATTATAGTCCCATCAATGCTTATACTATGGGTCAACTGTCTAGGTTTGTGGCAATGACAAAATGTGTTGTGTATTTTGCTGGCTTCCAGAGCAACAAAATAGATGTGTGTGTTTTTCATACTATTCCAGTAATAAAATATAATGTGTATGCTTTTCAGGCTACTGCAGCAACAAAATACTTCTATGTGTATGTTTTTCAGGTAATGCAGTAATAAAATACTATCCTATGTATTGTTTTTCAGCTTACTGAAATAACAAAATACTGTTGTGTGTATGTTTTTCAGCTTACTGAAATAACAAAATACTGTCGTGTGTATGGTTTTGCAGCTTACTGAAATAACAAAATACTGTTGTGTGTATGGTTTTGCAGCTTACTGAAATAACAAAATACTGTTGTGTGTATGTTTTTCAGCTTACTGAAATAACAAAATACTGTTGTGTGTATGGTTTTGCAGCTTACTGAAATAACAAAATACTGTTGTGTGTATGGTTTTGCAGCTTACTGAAATAACAAAATACTGTCGTGTGTATGGTTTTGCAGCTTACTGAAATAACAAAATACTGTTGTGTGTATGGTTTTGCAGCTTACTGAAATAACAAAATACTTCTATGTGTATGTTTTTCAGGCTACTGCAGCAACAAAATACTATCCTATGTATTGTTTTGCAGCTTACTGAAATAACAGAATACTGTTGTGTGTATGGTTTTGCAGCTTACTGAAATAACAAAATACTTCTATGTGTGTGTTTTTCAGGCTACTGCAGCAACAAAATACTATCCTATGTATTGTTTTGCAGCTTACTGAAATAACAAAATACTTCTATGTGTATGTTTTTCAGGCTACTGCAGCAACAAAATACTATCCTATGTATTGTTTTGCAGCTTACTGAAATAACAAAATACTGTTGTATGTATTGTTTTTCAGCTTACTGAAATAACAAAATACTGTCGTGTGTATGGTTTTGCAGCTTACTGAAATAACAAAATACTGTCGTGTGTATGGTTTTGCAGCTTACTGCAATAACAAAATACTGTTGTGTGTATGGTTTTGCAGCTTACTGAAATAACAAAATACTGTTGTGTGTATGGTTTTGCAGCTTACTGAAATAACAAAATACTGTATGTATTGCAGGCTATTCCTATGGCAGTGACAGGGTGCCGGTGTCTGCTGAAGACAAGGAAAGCATGAAGTACCAGTCTGAGAAATGTCTGAAGGTCCTCGGCTTCACCAAGGCAGAACTGGTGAGCAGTGTTTTCACCATGGCTCGTTGTGTTAACACGTCATAGTCCTGTAGTGCTACGAACAAAGCTGTTTGTTTTTTGTGTTGTATTTCAACTATGAACCTAAGATAGGAAATTTGATTAAAAGGTTATCTATCTGAGTAGGGACGGGATAGCTCAGAGGGACAGGATAGCTAAGTGGTCAGAGCGCTTGCTTTCCCCCAGCTAAGTTAAGCAGCGTTGAGCATGGTTACCAGTTGGATGGGTGACTGTTTGTGCGCCTTGGCTTCAATACAGTTCCCCAGTTCACCCAGCTCCCTCAGTTCACCCAGCTGTAAATGAGTACCTGCCCTCTTAAGGGTCAGGGAAGGTAAAGCAGCGAGGGAGAGGAGATGGGTGCCGCCCTCAACATGTTGGCCCCTAGAGAAGCTGAGGTCTCTGACACCTCGCTCCACTAAAACCACACAGGTTATGGGACTTCTTTACCTTCATCTATCTGAGTATCTTTGCCATTATGGCTTGGGAGTTGGGTTTTTTTTTTTTCCTAATTGGTAGCTTGAATAATTTGAAGATGAGCTGCTAGTTGACAAAATGACCTTTAAGACTCTTGCTGGAATTTCTGTTGTTGTAAACATATATGAAAATTAAATACAGATTGTTTTGGGGGGGGGGGGGGGGGGGGGGGGCAGGAAAGGCCAGTGGTTAGAGTGTGATATGATCTGATGACCTGGGTTCGAACCACTAGAGAGGAAGCCATCCAAGGGGACATCTTTCCTGGAGTTAATATCAGGACTAACTCCACTTCCCTAGAAGTCTTGTGGATAACACTGTAAAGCAAGAAACCACGTTTGGGAATGCATGCAAAGCATCTTGTACACATGGTAAAACCTGTTCCGCCTTTTGGAAGAGTAGGCCATCAAGAGGCGGTAGGAACGGATGACAACACATGCACCAGTGTCGTGTTCCGACATCACCAGGCTACGTCCCTTTCACTTACAGGCCACCAACCAGAGGGTTGCCTGCCTGCCTGCCTGCCTCAGCCAATACATTCCTACTTCACAGCAGCTCATTTCTGCTTCAGTACTGGATGTGTTTGTGTTTACGTAACCCGCCAAACACTGTCATGAATTGGGGGTTCTGTAACATGCATATCCGATTCTCCGCATAAATATGCACATGAAGGGAATTAAGGCAATGACAGGTCTGCGCTTGAAGTTGATCTGGATGATCGTAAACCCATTCCACCCTCAGTTTACCAGACACCAATGCCAAGATTCGAACCCACAGCCTCCTAGACCCATGAGGTTGAAGTCAAATGGTCTGAGTGCGTAGCTGTGGTGTCGGGTATGTAACACATTGATGAAATATTCCACATTTGCTGGTGTGTAGAGACACTGACAGTGATGATGTGATGTGTGGTGTGATGTGGTGTGATGTAATGTGATATGGTGTGATGTAATGTGGTGTGTGGTGTAATGTGATGTGGTGTGATATAATATGGTGTGATGTGGTGTGATGTAATGTGATGTGGTGTGATGTAATGTGGTGTGATGTAATGTGATATGTGGTGTAATGTGATATTGATGTGATGTGGTGATGATCTGTGTTGTGATTGTATGTGGTGTGATGTAATGTGATGTGGTGTGGTGTGGTGTGGTTTCAGGTGCGTCGAAGTAACTACATGGGCGACAGCTGTCTGTGTGTCACTGCCGAAAATGGAGATGAGGTAAGTGTGTGTGTGTGTGTGTGGTGTGTGATGTGTGTGTGTGTGTGTGTGTGTGTGTGTGAGTGGTGTGTGTGTGTGTGTGTGTGTGTGTGTGTGTGTGTGTGTGTGTGATGTGTGGTGTGGTGTGTGTGGTGTGTGTGTGTGTGTGGAGAGAGAGAGAGAGTGTGTGTGTGTTGTGTGTGTGTGTGTGTTTGTGTGTGTGTGTGTGTGAGAGAAGAGAGTGTGTGTGTGTGTGTGTGTGTGTGTGTGTGTGATGTGTGTGTGTGTGTGTGTGTGTGTGTGGTGTGTGTGTGTGTGTGTGTGTGTGTGTGTGTGTGTGTGTGTGGTGTGTGTGTGTGTGTGTGTGTGTTGTGTGTGCGTGTGTGTGTGTGTTGTGTGTGAGAGAGAGAGAGAGAGATGTGTGTGTGTGTGTGTGTGTGTGTGTGTGTGTGTGTGTGTGGTGGTGTGTGTGTGTTGGGGTGGTGTGTGTGTGTGTGTGTTTTGTGTGTGTGTGTGTGTGTGTGTGTGTGTGGTGTGTGTCAATGTGTGTGGTGTCTTGTGTGTTGTGTGTGTGTCAGTGTGTGTTGTGTGTGTGTGTCAGTGGTGTGTGTGTGTGTGTGTGTGTGTCAGTGTGTGTGTGTGTGTTTGAGTGTGTGTGTGTGAGAGAGAGAGAGACACTGACACTGGACAGATGGACAGAGACTTGAGCTGTGTTAAGAGTAATGGATATAGCTCAGGGCTTATGTACATTCTGTCTCTTAAAAAGAAAAAAAGAAAGAAAAACATCATGTTCAAACAGTAATATAATCAACAATTTTAAACACACTAAAATGAAAATTTAAGAATGATCATCATTATCAAAATACTAACACAACGATAAAAGAAAAAAAAAAACCCACTGATTTTTGTACAAGGGGGAAAATAGAAGGAAAGAAAAGCAAACAGACAGCAAAACAATAACAACAAAAAAACCAAGACAGAGACAGAAATGTTACAGAAAGGCTCCTTTACATTTGCACAGAGAAATTGCAGACAATTAAAATGACCAAGTGACAAGTTTTAAATCTACAACTGCCAGTTATAACTCTTTTGCTGCCAAGTTTCTGACTGAAGAACTCTCTTCAGTGCCAAGTGTTTTTCATCACTGGTAGCTGATTTCTCTACATTCAGTCAATGTCAGAATAACGTGGCCAGTTTTTTTCCACTTCAAACTGGGTCAGGGGTGAAGGAAGATATATATATCATGCACACAAGTCAACTGTAGGTGTCAAACCTTGTACTGTATGGAAATGGTCCTTTTTTCACATGACCTGTACTGTCAACGAAAGTCACCTAAGGCAGTGTGAACCAGATTGTCGACTAAAGTCGCCTGTGGCAGTGAAATAGTTAAATCTACACGTGTTAGTGTAACCAGAACTGTGAGCATGATGGCTGGGTGTTTTCACACTCGGCCACTAATAGTTAACATCAGTGCTGACTCCACTCTCCCCAAAATCCTTCGGATGAGACTATAAACTGAGGCCCCGTGTGCGAACGCATGCAGAACATCTTGCGCACATGTTAAATCCTGTTCCGCTTTTCGTAAGAGTAGGCCATCATGTGCCGGTGGGAACGGATGACATGATTTACAAAAACTGCATACACACGGGGACTGGATGTAAAAAAGCACATGAGTGCTTATTCCATTATCCTCGATATAAAAGAATAAAATTATTATAAAAAAATTTAAATACACGCTGTGTTTGTACAGGCGGCAGCGGTGGCACTGTCGGCGATGATCAACGCCCTCTATGAGACCAACTGCGTGGCCATCGCTCGCCGCGTGTATGCTGCTCGCTCCGCTCCTCGTATCGGCTGTCTGCTGCCTCACATCAAAGCTGGATATGAGGTGAGGTGTGTGTGTGTGTGTGTGTGTGTATTTGTGTGTGTGGGGGGGGTGTGGGTGTGTATGTGTGTTTGTGTGTGTGTGTTAAATTCTTTTTTTTTTTTTTTGGTTAGATTCTTTTATATCGAGGATAATGGAATAAGCATTCATTTGCTTTTTTTTCATCCAGTCCCCGTGTGTATGCAGTATGTGTGTGTGTGTGCGTGCGTGCGTGCGTGCGTGTGTGAATGTGTGTATATATATATGTAAGCATGTGTGAGAGAGATCATGTGTGTATGTGCATGTACATATGTATGTATGCTTGTTGTGTGAGACAGATTTTGCGCTTGTGTCTGCATGGAGAGAGATATTGTGTGTTAACATGCATTGTGTGTGTGTGTGTGAGTGTGTTTGTGTAAGCAGCCATATATCAGTATGTGTACACACACACACCACACACACACACACACACACACACACCACACACACACACACACCACACACACAGAGTATATTTATATACCTGATATACTGTTGTTCAGTGTCTGTACTGGATCGAGCTGCCCTTTGCTGAGGACATTCGCACCTACACCTTCGGAACACTCCCCACCAAAGAGGAAATCACCATCAACAAAAAATACATGCCTTCAGGTCAGTGTGTTTGGACATGTATCTGTCTGTGTATCTGTCACTGTCTCTTGCCTCTTCTCTGTCTGTCTGTCTGTGTCTGTGTGTCTATCAGTCTCTGTCTCTGTCTCTGTCTGTCTGTCTGTCTCACTCTCTCACTCTCTCACTCTCTCTCTCTCTCTCTCTCTCTCTCTCTCTCTCTCTCTCTCTCTCTCTCTCTCTCTCTCTCTCTTTCTCTCTCTCTCTCCTCTCTCTCCTCTCTCTCTCTCTCTCTCTCTCTCTCTCTCTCTCTCTCTCTCTTCTCTCTCTCTCCTCTCTCTCTCTCTCTCTCTCTCTCTTTGTATGTTTCTTTGTCTCTTGAAATTTTATGTGTTTACATCTGAAAACATTTTGTGTGGGTTTGTGGTTTGGTTGTTTTTTTTGGGTTTTTTTTCATCGTACAATAAAAAATACAGTATCAGTGATTAGTTGGCCCCTGTTGCTTTGGTCTCATGGTAACCTCAGTGTCTGTTTGCCACATACTTTTCGTGTCTGTATTGTTATGTATTATATTGTATATGTATTGTATTGCGTATGTTTTATGTATGTATTAATTGTTATTGATTGCTTGTGTGTTGTATCTATAGGTCAAATGCAAGTGCTTTGATTTGTTTTTGCAAGATATAGAGCAATATAAATTCTGTCCATTATTTTTATTATTATCATCATTATTATACTTCTTCTTCTTCTTCTTCTTCTTCTTCTTCTTCTTCTTGTTCTCATCATCATCATTGTTATTGTTATTGTTATCATTGTTGTTATTATTATTGTTGTTATTATTGTATTGTATACCACTTCAAGTCAAGGCATATCTGAGGATATGTTGGTGATGCAAGTCCACAGGGTTGGAAGTTCATGGGAAAGTTTGACAAATGACTTAAAGTTGTGTAAAACGGCTAAAAGCACTGCAGATGTTCTTTTTCAAGAAAATCTCTTCCTAATCATGGTTGTAGTGTGGTCGTGATTTCCATGTTCACGGAAAGAAATTTTTGGGTTTTTCT
>CM060344.1:25815630-25885630 GCA_030674155.1 Stramonita haemastoma | reverse complement strand
TAATGATGTTGACAACAATGATAACACATTAACAGTAAAACATTGACGGCAGTGGCTGTTTATGGACTATGATTTATTCATCGTCTGTCTTGTCTTCACAGACAGACAATGATAACACAGTTAACAGTAAAACATTGACGGCAGTGGCCATTGTTGGACTATGATTTATTTATCGTCTGTCTTGTCTTCACAGACAGACAATGATAACACAATTAACAGTAAAACATTGACGGCAGTGGCTGTTTATGGACTATGATTTATTTATCGTCTGTCTTGTCTTCACAGACAGACAATGATAACACAGTTAACAGTAAAACATTGACGGCAGTGGCCGTTTATGGACTATGATTTATCTATTGTCTGTCCTGTCTTCAGACACATGAACAGTAAAACATTGACGGCAGTGGCCAGTGTTGGACTATGATTTATTTATCGTCTGTCTTGTCTTCACAGACAGACAATGATAACACATGAACAGTAAAACATTGACAGCAATGGCCATCGTTGGACTATGATTTATTTATCATCTGTCTTGTCTTGACAGACAGACAATGATAACACATGAACAGTAAAACATTGACGGCAGTGGCCGTTTATGGACTATGATTTATTTATCGTCTGTCTTGTCTTCACAGACAGACAATGATAACACATTAACAGTAAAACATTGACGGCAGTGGCTGTTTATGGACTATAATTTATTTATCGTCTGTCTTGTCTTGACAGACAGACAATGATAACACATTAACAGTAAAACATTGACGGCAGTGGCCAGTGTTGGACTATGATTTATTTATTGTCTGTCTTGTCTTCAGAGACATGAACAGTAAAACATTGACAGCAGTGGCCAGTGTTGGACTATGATTTATTTATCGTCTGTCTTGTCTTCACAGACAGACAATAATAACACAGTTAACAGTAAAACATTGACGGCAGTGGCCGTTTATGGACTATGATTTATTTATCGTCTGTCTTGTCTTCACAGACAGACAATAATAACACAGTTAACAGTAAAACATTGACAGCAGTGGCTGTTTATGGACTATGATTTATTTATCGTCTGTCTTGTCTTCAGACACACGAACAGTAAAACATTGACAGCAGTGGCCAGTGTTGGACTGTGATTTATTTATCGTCTGTCTTGTCTTCACAGACAGACAATGATAACACATGAACAGTAAAACATTGACAGCAGTGGCCATCGTTGGACTATGATTTATTTATCGTCTGTCTTGTCTTCACAGACAGACAGTGATAACACAGTTAACAGTAAAACATTGACGTAGTGGCCATCGTTGGACTATGATTTATTTATCGTCTGTCTTGTCTTCAGAGACGAGGATGGGGAGAAGTGCGAGGCCTTTAAACCCAAGCTGACCTTCAACCCTTACTTCCAGCGTGTCTATCAGGTATTGTTTCTGTGTTTCTTTTTTTTTTGGGGGGTGGGGAGGGGGAGTTGTTATTTGTTCCTCTGCTACAGCTGAGAGGTTCTCCAATGGAGAGATTTTTAGGGCTGCCTTTGCCCCCCATTAAGGTAGCTGCATTCTGACTTCCGGGATCTGTGCCAGCTATCATTCCTGCTGACGGTTGTAGTCACAAGGATTATAGTAGTAATCTGTTAGATAATGAATAATAGTGATGTGTGGAATTTATATCGTGCTAAATCTTGTGAAGTAAAAGTGCTTGCATTTGGCATGTTTATAAAGATATATACAAATGCAACCTTTACGGTAGTATTGACAAATTTCAGATTAAATACACATGCTTACATACAGACACGTGCATGCACATGTGCACCGCGCGCACACACACACACACACACACACACACACACACACACACACACACACACACACACACACACACACACACACACACACACACACACCACCATCATCATCATCACCACCACCATAATCACCACCGCCACCATCACACCACACATCATCACACCACCACCATCATCGCCATCACTACATCCACATGTCCGTATAGCAGCCCAAGTTTCTTTTCTTTTTTTTTTCCCCATCTTTTCTTCTTCTTCTTCTTCTTCACTCCATTGCAAACAATTCACACCTCTGTGTGTGTGTGTGCTTCCAGTGCCTTCAACACCGAGCCCTCCACCCCGATGACCCCATCCCCGAGTTGTCGCCCCTGATTGCCCGCTGCTTGCAGCGCCCCCAGGAGGTGAGGCAGCGTGTCAGGCGGCGGCGGAGAAAATCGCAAGTCCTTCAAGCTGGAGAGAGTGGTCAAACGCAAAGAGGAGTGACCGGAGAGGCCATGTTTAAAGACAGGTGCGGTGGGGTACGGCTGAGTGAGGTAGAGAGAGAGGACTGCAGTGTGGGTGTGGGGGGGCATGTGTGCCTGACTTTTTCCATATTGGAATTCGAAATCTAGGGGCTAATTGTGTTCAGAGAATACGAATGCAAGAGGGTTAAATATCCCACATGTTTGGTAGGTGACAGAAACACCAACATACCCAGTATGCACTGGAGAGGGACAGGCTCCGCCAGGTTCTTCTGCGTCCCTCATTGAGTGGAATGTGTAGTGCCAGGTCTTCCCCTGTGCTTGTCACTCTGCAGGAGGTCTGTCTGCTGGCCTCAGCTGACATTCCGGTTTCTGGGCAGCTCATTGAAAATTTTTTAGGAAAAATGCCAGAAAATATTCATCAGAATTGCAAGGGAGAAAAAGCCAGGAGAAGAGACTGAGTGGTAGAAAATGAGCGAGCAACCGAGTGACAGATTTGATTTGATTTATTTATTCTTTTATATCGAGGATAATGGAATAAGCACTCTTGTGAAGAAAAAGGAATAAGGCAGAAACAAAGAGCGGAATAGAAAGGAGGGAATTCCTCGCACAGAATTTCCAGAAGGTGGAGATGGTATTTAACTGACAGGCCCCTGGCATCCCCTCCAGGGGTAAGGGGTGGGGGACAGAGAAAGTGACAACTGAAACATTTTGTGTGGACATTTTGTGTGCAGCAGCGCAGAACAAGCTCCGGAAGCGAAGCGACCCAAAGTGGACGACAGCCTTGCAGGGGGCAAGAGGGCATGACCAAGGCCAAGGTCACAGAGGTGTGTCATGCTGATTGGCTGTCATTCCTCTCTGTCTAGCTCCTGTCTGAGTCTCTTTGCTGATTGGTTGTCATTGTCTTTTTCTGTCTGAGTCTCTTTTGCTGATTGGTTGTCATTGTCTTTCTCTGTCTGAGTCTCTTTGCTGATTGGTTGTCATTGTCTTTCTCTGTCTGAGTCTCTTTTGCTGATTGGTTGTCATTGTCTTTTCTGTCTGAGTCTCTTGCTGATTGGTTGTCATTGTCTTTTTCTGTCTGAGTCTCTTTTGCTGATTGGTTGTCATTGTCTTTCTCTGTCTGAGTCTCTTTTGCTGATTGGTTGTCATTGTCTTTTCTGTCTGAGTCTCTTTTGCTGATTGGTGTCATTTTCTTTCTCTGTCTGAGTCTCTTTTGCTGATTGGTTGTCATTGTCTCTCTGTCTGAGTCTCTTTTGCTGATTGGTTGTCATTGTCTTTTTCTGTCTGAGTCTCTTTTGCTGATTGGTTGTCATTGTCTTTCTCTGTCCGAGTCTCTTTTGCTGATTGGTTGTCATTGTCTCTCTGTCTGAGTCTCTTTTGCTGATTGGTTGTCATTGTCTCTCTGTCTGAGTCTCTTTTGCTGATTGGTTGTCATTGTCTCTCTGTCTCTCTGTCTGAGTCTCTTTTGCTGATTGGTTGTCATTCTCTCTCTGTCTATCTGTCTGAGTCTCTTTTGCTTTCCTCTGTGCATGCAGGCATGAACATGCGCTCAAATGCTTCTCATGCGCTCACATACACATGCATTCTCTTGTGTGTGTGTGTGTGAATGCATCATATCACACACACATACATGTATATATCCGAAGGACTTTTGGGGAGAGTGGAGTCAGCACTGATGTTAACTCCAGGGGGAAAATCCTCTCGAACAGGGATGGAACTCGGGTCGTCAAATGTGTGTGTGTGTGTCTGTCTGTGTGTCTATGTGTGTGTGAGAGAGAGAGACTCACATGGAAATGTGCACATAATCCTGTGTCTGTCTCAGCAAATGTGTGCATGTGGATGTGTTCATGTGTGTGTGTGTGTGTGTATTTACACACATTTTCAAAATGAAATACTATATTAAGAGTGTGTGTGTGTATGTTTGTTTGTGTGTGTGTGTGTGTGTGTGTGTGTGTGTGTGTGTGTGTGTGTGTGTGTGTGTGTGCATGCTTGTATGCTCACAACTGTGTACACAACCATGTGCTTGTATGTCTGTATTCAGGTGGGAACAGTGACTCCCGTGGAGGACTTTGAGGACCTGATCTCCAGGAAGGACCAGGATCTGTTTGAAGATGGTAAGTTTTTATCCCCGAAGTCAGAATGTGGCTACCTAAATGGTGGGCAAATGGTCGCATAGGCAAAATCTCATCATTGATGAACCTCGAAGCACTGGCCAAGAAACAAGAAACAGATTTTTCCTGCCAGCATGTGTATTTGTTTTTCTACGAGTGACTTTTTTCTCTCTCTAGAATGTTGTCAGGGACAGGTCATGTGCTGCCATGGGTTCTTTTACATGCGCTTTGCACAGTCTATTTCACATCTCGACAGAACTGTGATGTGCTCTTTTGGCGATGGTTATTTTTGAAAAGATTGTATATCACTCTTGATATATATCACTCTCAGATTGTTAAAATCAAACATATTATATATATATAAATCAAAGTTTATTCAAAGCACTTTTAGGATTGAGAGAAACATTTGTCGACAAATCTCCCCCTGTTTTAGTTTTTGCCTTAAAGTAAGTCAGTGAATGCTAAAAAAAAAAAAAACCTTAAAAAAAAAACTTTTAACACACACACACACACACACGCTTACCTCAAACAAGGCGCAAGTATTCATCAGCTAATCCACAAGAAAAAATCACATTGATTTCACACACAGTGGTATTATCCCAAGGCTCAGGAATCACTTTAAAGTACAATTTGCCAACACTGCCCGTTTCAGTATGCACCTCTTCTTTGTCACTGTCATGAAAAGTCGTCAACTCAAGGTGATGTAAGAAAAGTCCAAAAGCATACACACAAAGCAACTGACAGTTAATGGGAAGGAACTCATTGGACAGGCGTTTAAGCCTGCTCACAGCAAAGTAATTTCCTTGCATTGAATACAGTTTTAAGTGTTAAAAAAATTGTTTTTTTTATTGTCGTATCGATAGCTATGACTGTGTTTGAACCCTCTTAGTCCCGAACCAGGATTTGCGGAGATTGAATAATTGCCCCCCCCCCCCTGAATCCCAAACAGGGATTAGCCGGGATTTACACACAGTAGATTTCCATCACGCTGTGACCATCACTTATTGCTACCACATGTCAAAGCTCTATCAGGCTAGAGGTACAAAACCTGTGGTGAGAGTCTGGAAGTAATTATAGCTGCTGGTATGTATATACTTAAGGAGGAAAAGGCGAGCGAGCATGGTGTGCCTGACCTGATTTCGTGATGGAAAGTGAAATCTAGGGGCAGTTTGTGTTCAGAGAATCCAAATACAAGAGGGTTAAGGCAGAGTAAGTGTCATATTCATAGCTGTGGCACAACACCGTTGAGTTAGTGAGTTATGATGGTTTGTAGCCAGAAAGTGAAAGGGAGGATGGGGCTGATGGGTGGGTGTGTTGGTTGACAGCGTGCAAACAGATGGAGGAGCGCGTGTCCCAGCTGGTGATGGATTCCTTCGGCCCCCAGTTCTACGGCAAAGCCATGGACTGCCTCAAGGCCTTTCGTCTGCACGCCATCAAGGTCAGTGAGGAGGAGGAGGGTAATGATGGTAGCAAAAATAGATGCAGCAATTGCATTGATAATGGCGATGATAATGTTAGCAATAACGACGATTTGATTTTGATTTGATTTATTCTTTTATATCGAGGATAATGGAATAAGCACTCTTGTGCTTTTTGTACATCCAGTCCCCGTGTGTATGCAGTTTTGTAAATGTCATCTGTTCCCACCAGCACACAATGGCCTACTCTTATGAAAAGCGGAACAGGATTTAACGTGTGCGCAAGATGTTCTGCGTGCGTTTGCACACGGGGCCTTGGTTTAAAGTCTCATCCATAGGACTTTTGGGGAGAGAGGAGTCAGCACTGATGTTAACTCCAGGAGAAAAATCTCTTCGACCAGATTCGAACCCGGGTCATCAAATTGCCAGCGCAATGTTCTGACCACTAGGCTATCCCGTCCCCCAGGAGGAGGATGGTGATGGTGATGATGATGATGATGACGAAAGGGAGGAGGAAGAGGAGGGTAATGATGGTAGCAAAAATAGATGCAGCAATTGTAGTGATAATGGCGATGATAATGTTAGCAATAACGACGATGGTAGTGGAGGTGATAATAACAGGGGTGGGAATTGTCCACGGAAACGCAAATTTCCGAGTTTTTGGAATCTATTTCCGCGGAAAAAATTTTTCGGTCCGCGGAAAAAAAATCATGGGAGCAAAAATATTTGTGCACCGGCTGCAGCGTAGGCCTACTGTTAAAGCGCAGGAGCTAAACGGAATCGTTTGCAAATTATGTCTGCCCACTGAAGGTCGGTAATGTTGCGGAACGCGCAACCAGTCATTGAACGCAGTACCAGAATTGACCTGTTTAGATTTGATTCTAGGGTGGGCTTTTGCGGGATTCCGCAGTTTTTTCAACTTTGCCGCAAAATAATCTGACCAGTGCGCCCTAGGCAAATGGACGCAAAACCGTGGACAGCGCGTATTTGAACAGTGCGTCATTGCAACTGCCCTGTATAGGGCTGCATGCCGTGGTCATTGAACTCCTGACACAAGTGACGTCATCGTGACAGATCTATTGAGTAGATCTATAGCAGAAGATGCCGTGATCCAGCAGAGAGCTGGTAGACCAAAAAGTTTTGTTTTTTTAGAGAGATCTGGCTAGACAAGTAGCCCTGGCTTCAGAACAGTGATGACGGCATGTGATATTGGCTGTGTATAAAAAAAAAAATGGAAAGAACAATGCCTTCACTAAAGGTCTTTGAACATCACAAAAACGATGGTGATCACCAGGAGGCTGTACAAAATGAAATTCTTCAGAAAGAGGTTGATCAGTTCACACCACACACACACACACACACACACACACACCACACACACACACACACACACACTGTCTCTCTGTCTCTCTCTGTCTGTCTGTCTCTCTCTGTCTCTCTGTCTCTCTGTCTGTCTGTCTGTCTCTCTCTCTCTCTCTCTCTCTCTCCTCTTCTCTCTCTCTCTCTCTCTCTCTCTCTCTTAGGTGGGAGGGGGGAGCAAGACTTTTATATTGGCTTTCACTTGTCTTCTCATCTAGATCTAGATAATATACATCTCTCTCTTTCCAACTCTGAAAGTGGAAAATCAAAATTGACTTTGACCCCCCCCCCCCCTCTCTCTCTCTCTCTCTCTCTCTCTCTCTCCTCTCTCTCTCCTCTCTCTCCTCTCTCTCCTCTCTCTCTCTCTCTCTCTCTCTCTCTCTCTCTCTCTCTCTCTCTCTCTCTCTCTCTCTCTCTCCCCTATGGGAGGAAAAAATAACAAGACTAATATTGGATTTCACATCTTTTTTCATCTAGATCTAGATGTCTCTCCAACTCTGAAAGTGGGCATACAAAATTGACTTTGACCCTCCCTCTCTCTCTCTCTCTCTCTCCCTCTCTCTCTCTCCGGGGGGTGAGCTTAGCTCGCGTCGAGTGAAGACGTGTTTTTGAATCGCTCTGCATTTTTGTACTTTGTTGGCTTTTACATTTGTTTATTTCTATATTTCTGTTGTTTTGTTTTTGTTTACGGTTTGTTTTTCTTCACTCTCCTTTGGTAGAACGATGGGATGTGGTATACAACTTTACCGTTGTACCATTGGACATTTCGTATCAATACTGATCAAAATTCTAACCAGATACGCCTTGAAAGCTGCAAAAAGAATTCGTGGCCTCAAACTTCATAGCACAGCTGGGATGCTGACTGTAGCAAGCCTCCTGGCATTCCTACTGATGGCAGGCATAGAACCGAACCCTGGTCCCACACAAACAGATAGGGATAGTGAGAAAACCCAGGCGAAGCAATTTACACCTGATGCTTTGGCCGGAGAGGGATTTCCGCACCAGTCCCCTCCACACACAGACAGAGAAGATCGACTGACTAATGCTGTGGAAGAAATGGCAAACGCAATTCGGCAACTTCAGGCATCACAGGAAACGCTGTCATCCCACATCGACTCAAAACTGGAAGAAATGGAAAAGAAACTTGTGGGGAGGTGAACGAGCTGTATGACAGGTGTGACACTCTACAATGCGACGTGGATGCCATGAACGACATTTGCTGTGAAGTGAAGGAGGAGAACGCTTCGCTACTGGAAAAGATCACACATCTGGAGGAAAGACTGGAAGCTGCAGAAAATCAGGGCCGTCGGAAGAATCTCCTCTTCTTTGGCATTCCTCATGCAGTCTCCGAACAGTGGGCTGACTGTGAAGCTAAGGTATGTGAGGTAATTAGAACTGACCTAAAGATAGCCGAAAACGTGCTCATAGAAGGTGCCTATAGACTGGGTAAGGCCATTTTGGTCAAATTTCAGTCAAGAAAACACAAAGAACTGGTCTTGAGCGCCGCAAGAAAACTCAAACTGGCAACAGTATATGTCAAAGAAGACTTCCCTCCCGAAGTAAGAAGCAAGAGAAACAGCCTGCAGCCTCTTCTCCGCTCCCTGCGGGCTGACGGTAGGAAGGCGTTCTACAGCTTTGACAAAGTGGTGTGCGAGGACACAGTGTATACATTCAACACTCACAGCCAGTCCATTGAACATCATACCAGGAAGAAACCACAGTCTGGGGCTGCAGCCATGCCAGCTGGGGAAGGAAGTCCGCAAGCAACCAGACCAGAGCCGGACCCTTCAGTACCTGTGGGCACACGCAGGCCGAACCAGTCTGCAGCAGGAGTCAAACCCAGCGGTTCCTCCCGCGGCCACCATGGACGCCAAACACGCGGGTTTGGCAGAGGGAGAACGCCACCATCTGCCTTCTGGAGGTAGGAATTCGGCCCGCCCTTATGCACGGATGTATCACCGCCCGGGGGTACAAATGAATATCTTCCAGAAACAACTAAGAAAGAAAGCTCGGACAGTGTCGGAAACCATGTGTTGCTACCAACTGACGAATGGCCTTGTAATATGCTACCTGGTAATGATAGCGACTTGGGTGATGGGGAACATGAGGAGGAGGTGGAGGAGGATAATGATAATACAAATGAGAATGGCAATACTGAAGAAAATGGTGAAGATGTTGATAACTATAATGACGGTGGGGTTTGGGGCGATGATAGGGTTAATGATGACAATGACAACAATGATGATGACGATGACGACGGTGACTGTAATGATGGCAACGATGACTATGACAATGATTTGTCATCTAAACATCATAATTTGGATGAAAATATAAATACAACAAACTCCACCAACAGTGTAAAATTCCTAGTGTGGAACATTGGTGGCCTTGCCAGCCAACTAGGAGACAGTGATTTCATAAGCTATGTCAGTAGTTTTGATATTGTGTGTCTTATGGAAACTTTTCTACAAGATGTTTTTGACTTATCCTCTCATTTTGTAGATTTTGTTAAATATACTTCTCCTGCAATTAAACTATCTAATCAGGGTCGCTGTTCAGGGGTATCTTATGTATGGTAAAAAAAGGTATTGCAAAATACGTAGATGCGATTGATTTGTCTCTTGATCATATGTTGGTTATGAAATTGTCAAAGCTATTGCATGGTGGAATGAAAGATATTGTCTTCATACCTGTATATGTACCACCTTGTAATAGTCCATATTACCATACGAAGAATTCATCATGTTATATAAATGATATAGAAATCTCGGTAGGAAACATCATGGAGGGACAGGGAGACAGTGAGATACTTCTTGTTGGAGATCTCAACTCAAGGACAGCAGACTACCAAGTTAACACACAGAATATGTTAGGTGCCTTTGTACAAAACCAGGACTGTAATGAGGAAATGGTTTTTCATGGTCGGGTATCCGAAGATGATGTCTTAAATGGTTTTGGTTCTGCTCTCTTAGACTTCTGTGTCATTTTTGATCTGACTATTTTGAATGGCTCGTGCAACATAGCAGAGTCTAGCAAGTACACCAACCTGTCTCATCAAGGTAACAGTGTTGTTGACTATTGCTTGTCAACTTACTGTTTAGCAGATAGTATAAAGGATCTGTGCATTGGTACAAGAGTTGAATCATCGCACATGCCCCTTACATTTGTGTTTCAGACAGAAAGAGAACAATGCAATGTAAAACAACAACAACCAGGTAGAAAACTGATTTGGAATGAGGATGAGAGGGAGAATTTTTATAACTCTATCTCATCATCAGAATTCCATGACAATATAAATGAAGCGATTCAGATGATCGATTACGATGCTGACAGAGCACTGCACATGTTTAATGATCATCTAAACAACGCTGCACAGAGTATGTTTAGGAAGGTTGGGGGCAACAGCAGAACTTTGACTCAGAGATCCAAGTGGTTTGATCAGGAATGCCTACTAAAGAAAAGACTTGCTCGAAGGCAACTGAGAAAGTATAAAAGAACAAAAAAGGGTGAAGACAAAGCACATTATATCATATTGAGGAAGGAATATAAAGCCACAATTAGACAGAAGCAACAAGAATATAAAAAGAATAGAGTCGAAGAGCTTGTAGAGGCCTCTAAAAATCCAAAGCGCTTTTGGTCCATCATTCGTAAATCCCGGCGCAGAACCTTACACCACACTGAGATAACAGCAGAAGAATGGTGTGAGCACTTTAAGTCCCTACTAAATGCAGGTGCTGATGTTGGTGAGATAGAAGAAGAGGACATGCAGTCAGAGGAAGGTATGGGAGATGACTACTTAGACAGTGACATAACAGAGGACGAAGTCAGAGCAGCCATTAGGCGGCTAGGGGATGGGAAAGCAGCTGGTTTTGACGGTATTCCAAATGAGATTATTAAAGCAGCAGAAAATGTTATTGTACCTTTTCTTCTTAAGCTATTTAATTACTTGTTCAAAAATAGTGTGTATCCAGTTGAATGGACAAAGTCCGTCATTATACCTCTGCATAAGAAAGGAAGTACCGACAATCCAAATAACTACAGAGGAATATCTCTACTCAACACATTATCTAAAGTTTTCACTGCTGTCTTAAACAAAAGGCTATACAAATGGGCAGAATCCAATAATGTTATAGATGAGAGCCAAGCTGGATTTCGCAAAAACTATTCAACAATAGACCATGTCTTTACTCTTCATGCTTGCATCCAGAGGCAATTTTCAAAACATGCTAAACTGTATGTGGCATACATAGATTTTTGCAAAGCATACGATACAGTTAAACGTCCTGTGTTGTGGTCAGTTTTGTGGAGAACCGGTATACAAGGTAAAATGTTAAAAATTTTGAAGAGCATGTATGGGACTGTAAAGACTTGCATTAGAAATGACAATGAATATTCAGATTTCTTTGACTGCATGCAGGGTTTAAAACAGGGCTGTGTAGCGTCACCAGTGCTCTTTTCCTTCCTTGTAAATGAACTCGCCCAAGAAATATTAAGTCAAGGTAAGCACGGAATACGTCTTTCACCAACTGAAATGGAACTGTTTATCATGTTATTTGCTGACGATATTGTTTTGATGTCCCACTCTATCACTGGTTTGCAAAGTCAACTAAATGCTCTCTTTTGTTCATCTAGCCGACTAAACTTAAATGTTAACCTCGAAAAATCCAAAGTGATGGTGTTTAGGAAAGGTGGTTTTCTGTCATCAAAAGAAAAGTGGTTTTATGGTAAGGAAAGAGTGGAGGTCGTTAACACTTACAAGTATCTGGGTGTTACCATGTCCACAAAAATGAGCTGGAATGTAGCAGTAAATGACAGAATAACACGAGCAAAGAAATGCACTACCGAAATACTATCATGTTTATCAAAAATGCATTGCAATTCTGCCAGAGTTTTCTTCAAAATGTTTGATACCCAAATTACACCAATGTTATTGTATGGTTCGGAAATCTGGGGTTATACACAGTACGAGTCTTTAGAGAAGGTGCACTTGTTTGCATGTAAGAGATTTTTAAAGATTTCATTGAGAGCTTCTAATAACTTGGTTTATGGAGAATTAGGCCGCCATCCACTATATCTAAACTCTGCAGTAAACTGCATACGATACTGGTTCAAACTTCTAAAACAACATAACGGTAAATATTCAAAATGTGCCTACAACATGTTACTGGAAATGCACAATCAAGGACATGTTAATTGGGTTACACGCATTCGGGATTTACTATGCCTTAATGGGTTCTCATTTGTATGGACCTATGGCAGCGTTGGAAATGAAAAAATGTTTCTACGGGAATTCAAACTGAGATTAAAGGACGTGTTCTGCCAGCAGTGGTTCTCGCACTTTGAGAGAACAGATAGAATTCAAATGTACAGCGAACAAAAGAGCTGTCTTGACAGAGAAAAGTACGTTGAACTGATCAGCTTTAACATATATAGAACAGCTCTAGCACGATTTAGGATAGGAGTTTCGGAAATAAACTGTCACAGATTTAAATATACATCGCTTGCTGAGAAAAGAAATTGCCCGTTTTGTAAAAATGTATTAGAAGACGAAATTCATGTTGTTTTTCTGTGCTCACTGTATCGAGACATACGCCAAAAGTATTTAACTATTACTGATACGAGGCCACTTAAAACACAGTACGCTAAATTGTTAAGGTCTCAGAAGGATGAAACTATCTTTAACTTCAGCAGATTCCTGTATTTCATGCTGCAGGAGCGACGGAAACAGATGACCATGTAATATTGTCAGCATTGTTAGCCCTGCCTCTAGCCAACGAGCACACATGTACATGTGCTACATCATTTGGAAAATGTGTTGACATAAATAATGGTGAACCTATATGGCAACAACTTAGGAGTGCCCACACGTGTGTGTGTGTGTGTGTGTGTGTGTGTGTGTGTGTGTGTATGTGTGTGTGTGTGTGTGTGTGTGTGTGTGTGTGTGTGTGTGTGAGTGAGTGAGTTTTGTGTGCGTGCGTGTGTGTGTGTGTGCGCGCGCATGTGCCGTGTGTATGTGTGTGCGCGTGCGTCTGTGTGTGTATATGTGCGTTGGTGCGTGCATGCATGCGTGTGTGTATGTGTGCGTGTGTGTGTATGTGTGTGTGTGTGTGTGTGTGTGTGTGTGTGTGTGTGTGTGCACGCGTGCAAGGAAATGACATTGCCCAATATGTGTACTTTTTCTCTGTATACTGTGTTGTAATTTGAAGAACCTTGTTTCTCACTTCATGATGCATGATTGTCAGTTACTCATTTGTGTATTATTGAAACCCCAAATGTACGGGGCTGTTGGCCTTAAACATTAAAATTTCGTATTTTCGTATTTTCGTATTTTCCCTCTCTCTCTCTCTCCCTCTCTCTCTCTCCCTCTCTCTCTCTCTCTCTCTCCCCTCTCTCTCTCCCTCTCTCTCTCTCTCTCTCCTTCTCCCTCTCTCTCTCTCTCTCTCTCTCTCTCTCTCTCTCTCTCTCTCTCTCACTCTGGAGGTATATTTATTTATTTATTTATTTTATATCGAGGATAATGGAACAAGCAATCATATGCTTTTTTACATCCAGTCCCCATGTGTATGCAGTTTTGTAACTGTCATCTGTTCCCACCGGCACATGATGGCCTACTCTTACGAAAAGCGGGACAGGGTTTAAAGTGTGCGCAAGATGTTCTGCGTGCATTCGTACACAGGGCCTCGGTTTATAGTTCCATCCAAAAGACTTTTTGGGGAGAGTGGAGTCAGCACTGATGTTAACTCCAGAGGAAAAATCCCCTCGACCGGGAATCAAACCCAGGTCGTCAAATTGCGAGCGCAAAGTTCGGACCGCTTGGTAGATACACTGCGCAAAAGCTTTATTACAGGGGATTCGTGCGTGGTTCATCTGGGTTTCAACTGTCTCACCTGTCGGCATCACCCAGTTCGGTGTTAGCTGCTGCACCCAGTGATAGCGACATGATCCTCCTCCTCCTCCATTTGCTTCGGTCTTTGCTGGTCCTGCTGACATCAGGGTGGTGCAAGATGAAAAGAAGAGAAGATTTGACCTCACACGAGCCCCCAAAATGGACTGGTAACATCCCGCTTGGGCCTGAATTTTTCCCCCATCCATTAGACCATGAGTGGTGGTCTTGGGGGCTAGTCTTTCGGATGAGACGATAAACCGAGGTCCCGCATGTTGTAAACACATCATTATTTAGCGCATGTAAAAGAACCCTCAGCAACAAGAGGGTTGTCCCTGGCAAAATTCTGAAGAAAAAAGCCACTCTGATAGGGAAACAAATACAGTTGCAGGCAAGAAAAAGAAAAAAAAAAAGGGTGGCGCTGCTCTTGTGGCGACGCGCGCTCTCTCTGGGGAGAGCAGCCGAATTTTCACGCAGAGAAATCTGCTGCGACATGAAGTGGTAATTAAATAAATAAATTGTGCCATGTTGCTGAATCGTGTGTGAAGAAGAAGACCTCAGAATTTGAGTCGTCAGCTTGCAGCCTACCTAGATGTGTACCAGATTGGTTGCAGGGGAGGGAGAGTGTGTGCTTGTTCATTGAGCAGCATCAGGAAACAATCTTTTTGATTTTTTTTTTTTTTTCAGAAATCTGAGCCGGGTGGATTTAACGATTTCATTCAAGACTTCAAGGACACACTGGTGGAGAAAGGCAAGCGCGATTTCTGGGATAGAGTTGTGCAAGGTGAGTGAATTCGGTTTGGTTCTATTCAAATAAATTGAGGGGGGGCCTGTGAAGGCATGGGTTCGCATCTCGGCTGCATCTGGTGAATTAAGTTTGGGGATTTTTACATTTTCCAGGTAAACCTTCAAGTGCAGACCTGCCATTGCCTTAATTCTCTTTTTGTATATAAATACATGCGGGATTCAGAAATGCACTTTTAAGGTCTCATCATTCATATCAGCGTTCAGTGGGTTCACCGAAACACAAACACGGCACACATCCTGAAGTCGGAATTCAGCTACCTTCATGGTGAGCAAAAAGGGCACACTATGCGAAAATCTTACCTGAACCAGTTGCCGTGAAACTAAAATCAGAGCATCTAGCCAAGGACTCAAACTTCAAAAAAAGAACAACAATGGGAAGACTACAGGTCAGACAAAATGCCCGACTCAAAATTTGCTGTACAGTACAATACAAACCATTCGATCCAACCCAACACAGAACAACCCACACACTTGCGCTGACACACTCACCCCAGGGTCAGCAGCCTGAATTTCACACAGAGAAATGTGCCATGATGTACAATACAGTGCGATACATATCCACAACACACTTGTGGTGACGCTCTCTCCATAGGGAGAGCAGCTTGAATTTCCCGCACAGAAATCTGCTGTGACTCAAAAGCTGCATTCCATACAACACAGTACTATACCACACAACACCAAACACAAACAAGAACAATACACTATGTTGTGACACACTCTCTGTGGGGAGAGCAGCCTGAATTTCATGCACAGAAATCTGCTGGACCACTATCATACAAACATACTCATTGCATACAACACAACACTCAACAAACATAATTTTACACACATATTACAAAACGAGCACACTACTACACAACTCATTGCATACAACACAACACTGCACAACATATTACATCACACATTGCAATATATACAACACAGCCACTACTACACTGCACATTGCATACAACACAACACTGCACAACATATTACATACAACATATACAACACAGCACACTACTACACGCACATTGCATACAACACAACACTGCACAACATATTACACACAACACATTACAACCATATACAACACAGCTCACTACTACACTACACATTGCATACAACACAACACTGCACAACATATTTACACACTTACAACATATACAACACAGCACACTACTACACTACACATTGCATACAACACAACACTGCACAACATATTACACACAACACATTACAACATATACAACACAGCTCACTACTACACTACACATTGGATCACACAACACTGCACAACATATTACACACAACACTGCACAACATACAACACAGCTCACTACTACACTACACATTGCATACAAGACAACACTGCACAACTCATCACAGACAACACATTACCATATACACGAAACAACACTACCACACAACACTGCACAACACATTACAACATACAACAAACACATTACTACACTTTACGTACAAACAACACAATAAATTATTACAACAACAACACAACATTACTACACAACACTTAACCATTCAACACAACACAACACGATCCACTACAACACAACACAGTACATACAGCACAAAATCTTCCTCTTCTTCCTCCCAGAAAAACAAGGCCTGATCAGCGTCGAGGAATGCCCGGACAGCGAATTCAGCAAGGAAGAGGCAGGACACCTTCATCGCAGGAGAGGTGCAGAAAGAGGAAGCAGCCCCGGCCACTCAGGAAGAAACGGCCGACGACCTTCTGGCCGACCTGTGAACCAAGGGCTGTGAACCAGGGATGTGTGTGGATCATCTCCCTTGTGGCAGCTTTCTGCTCTCTCTCTCTCTCTCTCTCTGTGCTGACTGCCCTGAAGGCCAGACTGGGGGGTTGGGGGGGGTGGAGGTGGATAAGGGAACAAACTGTCGTCTTCTGAGGGATAGAGGAAGGAGGGAGAATGGAGAAATGATGACTTTTTTTCATTCTTTTTTTTTTTTTTTTTTTTTTTAAGGGTAGACACAGGTCCAGAAGTGCCCCAAATCATGGGGTTTTTTTAGAATAAAAAATTGCTGATACATTTATGAAGTCTCCCGTGTATTTAAACAATTCAGGTTGTAAAAAATGTCTGTAGAAACAGGTTACTTCAACTTGTTATAGATAAAAAGGTTTAGGAATTTGAAACATTCAGTTTTGTGGCCATATTGGATTGTTTCCATGGCACATGCAGAAAACTGAGTATCTTTGATTATTATGCTTTACAAGTGATGCCCTTTCAATATATGGCATAACTTTTGACATGGGCTAGTAAACAAAATTTCATCAGTTTCGACCCCCATGTCCCCACCTTAAAGAGGAAGGGTTAAGAAATGGTGGGGTTTTTTTGTTTTTGTTCCTCGGCTAGAGCTCTGAGGTTCACCAGTGATGAGATATGTGTGTGTGCGACTTGGTTTTTGTACACCGTTATGGTAGCCGCATTCCGATTTCTGGGATGGTTTCTCAACATAGATGCCAATGTGTGTTTGGTTTTTTTAAATTTCGTTTTCCATTCCTACTGGCATAACTGGCCTACTCTTCCTAAAATTGCATACACACAGGGACTGGATGTAAAAAAGCACATGAGTGTTTATTCCATGATTCTCAATATAAAAGAAAGAAAAGAGAAAAAAATGGGTCTTTTAATGTGTGAGCAAGATGTTCTACATGTATTCGTCGTACATGGAACCTTGGTTTTGGGCAGGGGGGGGGGGGGGGGGGAGAGTAGGAGTCAGTAGTGATGTCAACTCCAAGGAAATAATCTTGAGCAGGCATCTTGGTGAAGGCTCGAACCTGGGCCGTCGGAATATGAGCTCAATGCTGTAACCACTAGGCTATATATCTGCCCCAGGAAAAAAAAAAAAAACTAATTTGGGGGGGGGGGGGGGGGGGGGAATGAGGATAAAGAAAAGTGGATAGTGTGGGGATGGGTGGGGATTTTTTTTTTAAAAGGGAAGATAAAAAAAAAAAAAAAAAAAAAAAGATTAAGAAGTGAGCTAAAACAAAACCAAAGTGTGACATAGCTGGGATGAAGGAATGCTGCCCATACAACGGTATGCATCCTTCAAAAGAGGCCTCTTGACCAATGGTGTGGATGACAGAAGTAAATTATGGTGATGTATGTGCTATGTGTGCAGAATTATAATGGTCTGAATACAGATCAAGAGCCGAGGTGGTTTTGGATGGGGGTCGGGTAGCAAGGTGATACACCCACCTGAAGATGTCCATCTGTTTTCTACAAGTATTAGTAGTTTTTTTTTTTTTTTTTTCTTGGGGGGTGGGGGGGGGGAGGTGGGTTCAGAAGGGTATAGTGTGTTTAGTTTCTTTTGGGTTGAGGATAGGGGTAGGCTTTTTCTATCTCAGCCAAACCCTCATCTAGTAAAGCCGACAAGAGCCAAACTTTTTTTTTCTTTTTTACTTACTGGTGGGGTTTTTTCCCTTTCTTCCAGCCATCTTTGAGGGAAAAATGTCCAGATTTTAAAATATTTCTTTAGGGCAACTGTGTGATGTGCGTTGCGTACGGAAGTAGCTCAAGAACAATGTCCAGATTTTTAAAGACTGTGCTGTGCATATGTATAGAGGGATATGTCAAAATGTTGGCAGTAGGGGTGTGCATGGGTATGTACTTGATGTGTCAGATTTCAGATTTTTTAGAATTTTGTGGCGTGTGTGTATCGACTTGATACTGATAGAGTCAGTTTCCAAATTTCAAGTTGAATTGTCATATATATCAATATATATACATCATCGACATATGGGACAGGATAGCTCAGAGGTCCAAGCACTCGCTTTCCCCAAGCTAAGGCTAAGCAGCATTGAGTGTGGTTTCCAACTGGATGGGTGACCGTTTGCGCACCTTAGCTTCAGTACAGTCCCCCAGTTCACCTAGCTGTAAATAGGTACCTGCCCTCTTTAGGGTCAGGGAAGGTAAAGCAGTGAGGAAGAGGAAATGGGCACTGCCCTCAAATGCTGGCCCCTAGAGAAGCTGATCTCTCTAAAACCTCATTCCAAAATGACCGAATAGGTTATGGGAACACCTTAACTTTTTCAAACCTACAAGAGGTTGTTCACAATTCTTTTTCATATACAGTAGTTCTGCAAGTTGAAGGAAAACATTTTCTCAGATTCTGATCTTTTCTGCTGCTTGAGGGTTCAGTCGTTACCACATGCTAGTTTTCAGTGTTATGAACATGTGGAGGAAGCAGGCAGGCAGGCAGAAAACTCCAGGATCAGGTTGACATTTGTCAGCATAGGCCCTCTTACTTCACCTGTCTATCCTTTGACCAAGTGGTCTTGGATCAGCACCTAAATGGGTGTACCATGTATGAAATGTTTAGCATATTTCAGAAATGGAAACCGGATTTAAATGTTTGTTGTTGTATGTGAATATTTTTTTGTACTGAACTGTGTAGTGCTTTGTGAATGAATAAAAATGTGCTATGCTTGTCGTGGTAAAGTTATCTTAGGATGGTGATTGTCGTCATGATTTTTTCTTATCAGTGTGGAAAGAATGTCTTCCATCACATCCATTCCACTCCCCTCACTGATGAAATGGTTAACCACCCATCTTGTGTGTGTGAGGGTTATGGAGGGGGCGGGGTTGCTTTTGTGATGTCCAGTATGAAGTAAAATGGGTGCGGTGTCCTGTGTTTGGATGTGGTGTCCTGAAATAGGTTAGCTCCTATCTTCCAAATAATGGAGCCACAGAACATGATAGCAGCAGTGGAGAATGTTACCTCTATAAAGAGGAGTACAATTTCTACAGTTGGCCGTGAAGGTGGAGAGTATGTTGGGAAAAGTCGGAACTACCAACCAAGGAAACAGAGCCTTGCATACTTCACATCGTCCCCAAAGCTGAAACTCGCTTCTTCTCCCCTGTGTGTTGTAGTAAAGAAAACCAGACAGGAAGCACTTTCCTCCAGAGGTGTGCGCTATACAGTGACCTGAGGAAGAAAGTGTGGCCGACGGATATAACCCTACAGACCAAGCTGTACGGCCCACGAGAGGAGCTGGAAAGGACATGCCATTATTTTTCCCAGATACATCTGACGGTGTAAAGTGAACGAGAGAAGATGACAACTTCATAAGTGCATCACATTTCACCACATTGTGCTCTTGCTCCTTGCGCAAGGGAGGCAATTGGGACCATCCTTTGTCAAAGTATGCATATTATGTCCCATGATTGCATGCGAGTGTGCTATAGTTTTTTTTTAAAAAGAGAAAAAAATGCCTTAAACACACAATGTCATATCTACAAACAAGTATTCCAACGTTAATAGACAAATAAAAATGCTACCTAAGCCAGAGAAAGAAAGAACACCAACAGTCCTTAGCAAAGGCAGAAAAAGCACCAACCAACCAAAAGAAGCACATCAATTCCACCACATACACCAACCACCAAAAAAAAATCTTTGAAATGAATGATTTATTTGAATAGTAACATATCGTTATATAGCTCAACAACAGTACGTATGTGTCTTCACTCTGCTCACTCACACAAACACACCTACTCCTGTTGAAACGAGCTCTGTATTACAAAAAGACCACCACAAAAACTTCTATGTGCTGTAGCTTTTTTTTTTCTTCCATTTTCTTTTTAATCCTTTGACAGCACATTCAAGTTTATGATAGTAACAATGGTACTTTCAGATTACATATCAGGGCAACATATTTCAAAATACATAACCAACCATAATGTGGCTAGAAGATGACACGTCGGGCATCAGATCAGAGTGGACCCCCCACCCAACAAAATCTCTGTCTGATTGCTCACTTGACACTTATACAATACCATCTTGTATCTCTCTCTCTCTCTCTCTCTCTCTCTCTCTCTCTCTCTCTCTCTCTCTCTCACACACACACACACACATACACACACACATACACACACACAGGCATGCTCTTACATCCTTTCACACTTATTGCAAGTACGACACTTGATTCATTTCAATGCATGAAAATTTGACAAAGCACAAAAACAAACAAACAAAATGAAGTGGAAAAAATACTTCCCCCCTGTACTTAAAAAAGTTGCTCTCACCTGCCATCAACTCCCATCTCACTGAAAGTCTTTTTCTTTTTCACAAGCTGTACACGACCAGGGTGAGAACCAAAGTAGTCATCTTAACTATCTATTCCAAGGTTCACCAATGGTGAGATTTTTGCATACATGGACCGTTTTCACCCACTATTAAAGTAGCCGCATTCTGACTTCGGGACTGATGTCTGAACACCACCACCTATGTGCATGTATAAACGTTTGTCATTTGATCTTACTGGCATGCATGGCCTATTCGTCTGAAAGGCAGAGCAGCTTTTAATGAGTGCAAGATGTCTGCGCATGCATGGGACGTTGGTTTACAGGTTCATCCGAAGGACTTTGAGTGGAGTTTGTACTGAAGTTATCTTCAAAAAAAAAAAATCCCTTTGAACAAAAGAACAAAAACTAACAAATCCAATTTACACAACACAATCTGGTTTCACTGCCGGATTCAAAGTCGGCTTTTTAAAAAAATGAGATGGACTTGACAGACCACAAGTGACAACAAGACGCTGAAGAATGATACATTAGTAGTCAGATAATCTCTTTTCTGACAACATGGATCTCATCTTCCCAACATAGGAGGAAATTAAAACAAGCGAACAAACTACTCAATCAATATACCCCCCCCCCCCCAAATCATCACTCAACATGAAAACAGGCTCAACACAGCAAGCATGCATGTAACAACTGGCAGTGCGAAGGAATAATATGATTGTACAAGTTTTACAGTTTCTCAATTCGAAACGGGTTTCACACAAAGTGATATGAAGCTAGACCTTGATTATTCTCCTAAGCTTTAAACAAAAAAAAAATGCTTAAAAAAATACAGAAATATTCACTGACTTTTTTGGTTTCTGTTTGATGGTCAGCTAAGCACTGGAAGAAATGGAGTTGTCTTTCTAATGGGAAAAAGTTGATTTTTATCCACAATGACTAAACTATCCACAAAATGCTAATAACACTTTGGTTCTGCCTTCCTCACATCAAAGTAGCTGAGAAAATCATTAGCTCATAAAAAAATTCTGTTATTCTCTTATTTTGAGGATAATGGAATAAGCACTTATGTCCTTTTTTATCATCCAACCCCGCATGTATGTCATTTTGTAAATGTTTTCTGTTCCCATCAGCACACAATGGGAACACTTCCGAAAAGTGGACAATATTTTAACCTGTGCGCAAGATGTTCTGCATGCATTCGCACATGAAACCTCGGTTTATAGTTTCATCCAAAAGACTTTTTTTTTGGGGGGGGGAGGGGGTCAGGAAGCTTCCAAACAAAACCAGTTAAAATCACCATTCTGATTTCATGCCCCAACTCTCAAAAGCCTTAAGTTGACAGCTGAGGCAAATAATGAAAAACTTGGCAAGACAAAAAAATTTTTTTTAAAGAATGCTAGGAAGACAAAAAATATGTTCATATTTATCAATTTTGGAATAATCATTTTTCTTGCTAGTTTTCAACCATGGGAGAAAATGAAGGTTATGAAAAACTGTCCGGTACTAAATGTTACTCCAGACATGTCAATGACAAAGAAAACTACGGAAAACTTTGTAGTCGCCATAAAGATGACTAGTCACCACAAAGTGCATCTGGTACCGAAGATAATGATACTGAACATAATGAAAAAATATATATGAAAACCAACGTAAAAAGATGCTGAACACAAAATGAAAACACACGAAAACGAACAAATAGGAAAAAGTAAAAAAAAATCCTGACCCATAGCACACTATCAAAGTCATCTTTTAATAGTTTGATCAAAATACACCAGTAACTACTACACATTACTAGTCCCTGGAAAGGATGCCAAAATGAAAAAAAAGATTCCTTTTAAAACAAAAAAAAAAGGGGGGGGGGGGGGTGAGTGGAGATTATCTGGTTGGACACAATAAATCTGAACCATAACACCTCACTTTATGAAGTATAGGGCAACACAATAATAAGCCTAACCCTAACACCTCACTTATGGGGCAACACAGTAACAAGCCTAACCCTAACAACACCTCATTTTATAAAGTATGCAGCAACACAGTAATTAGCCTAACCCTAACACCTCACTTTATAAAGTATGCTGCAATAGAGTAATAAAGGATATGCACATACGCACACATAAAAACCCAACCCAGAATCTTATATCAAGACTTTTAACTTAAAACATGACAAACTAATATTAGATTAAAAGCTGCACCGACACAGAGAAGATAAACTGTTGAAAATGCAGCTTCTATTATTTATGTTCGTCCATCGTGTTCCTCTGCAGCTGCTCTTTCGGAAATTGGATTATAGTGGAGGTGCCTTGCCCACAGTACATTGCCACTCTCTTGGCCATGAAGGCATAAGGACAGTCACGCTTGGAGATGTTCTCCAAAGACCAACTAGCCCCCTGGGCTGCAGCACATAAGGACTGTGCAAAGTCAAACCAAGTCAGGGAGTCATAGTCCATCACTAAAGACTAAGCTTTTAAAGTGGAATTCCATGAGTGGGAAAGCCACTGGTCATACAGCCTCTCACTTTGCTGTTGCCCCCAGCGTCAATGGTTTAGTCAACAACGTGATAAAGCCAAGACAGAATCATCAATAGCAGCCTGCTAACCACCATGTTGAACAATCTTTCACCAACACAACTTGTCAGATTATGTAATATTGTTTCAAGCAGTTAATGCGAGTTTTCTCTCTAACTGCATCAGAGCACAAGTACCATCATCTATAAATGAATAATACAGTTTTCTATGGAGTTGGAATGCAGCTTCCTTGATGGTGGGTAAATCCAGTCGCATGTATACACCAAATCTCACTGTTGATGCACCTCGAAGCTCTACCCAAGGGACAACAACAAGAAAAGTAAAATGCTGTTCAGACTTGAACTGAAATGCTAAAAAAGATGAACATTGTAGATATGATGGCACTTTCAATTCCTATGAAGAATTTTACAGGCTCGAATCCCTCCCAACCCCTAGGTTGCATGGGGGCCTGTTGTGCAACGCCACCTTCTGGGAATCATGGAGACAGGAGTTGCATCTTTTCTACCCCTCTCTCAGTTTCTGCCTTTTCCCTGTTCTTCCTGTCACCTCCTTCTTGTCTATTTTCTGCCTTCTTTACTTCTTGGTCCATTCTCTTGCATTTTTTTCCAGAAATACTTAAAAAGAAAACAGTTCTGTCCCATCCAAAGTCGGATGTGCTGGGGCTGACTTGTCAGGTGCTTAACGGCAGCGGAACTCATTTTCGCAAATATGACAAACAATAGTTGCTGTCTGAGCGTTTGATGAAAAAGAACACTGATGAAGAAGAAAAAATATTTGGATGTACTGCACAGTCCATACTCCTAAAACGGCATACTATAAAAAAAAAAACTTTTTTGACATTACACAGCCAAATATTTCACTGATTTACCCAGAAACATGATTTTCAACAGGACTTTTCAGAACAACCTTCAACATTTTCCAGTATTTATCTTGTTACTGCCAAAAATGGTTGAGAGATGGATAGACCCCCTCCCTTCCAAAAGCACCCACTTTAAGAACAGATTAAAAGTTAATATCTATTTCCATTTACAAGGCAGGTAGGGCTTTTTTTCCGTATTTCATTTTGAGGCAAGGAATCCTTTCCACGAACAGTGTGTTTTTTGTTATGTCAGTTGGTAAGAATGGGTGATGTTGAAGAGATGTTAGCACAGCTTGGAGAGAAAGTGCCACAAGAGTTTTTATCAGATATTAGCAGCAGCATGTTTTCTAGTGTCTGAAGAAATTCTAACCAGCTAACAATTCTGTTGGCTTTACCAGCCTGCAGAATAACTTGACGCATTGATAGATGACAATGACTACACAGTAGTCAATCATTCTGCTGTTACCGGCACTGGTAGAATCTGGAAGCCTTTTGCTAGAAGTTCACATCAAATCTTCATTTTCGTTTCAAGCAATACACTTACCAAAGAGAGAATATTTTCCTAATTCATAGGCTGCTGCGGGGTGGGTATTGGAGAAAAAAAAAAGGCATTCATCTAAAAAAAAAAAAAATGTACATGTAACAATATTTTTCATTTTTTCTTCTAATTTACTGTGCCAATTACTTGGTTTGGAGTATAGAACATAAAAAGCAAAAACTATAATTGTGGATAATGATGACTGTGGGTTGGCTGAGTGCATGGTGGAGAGCGCAATGCAAAATAAGGACAGTGGCTTCAAGTATCCATGTAAAAAATGTGCTTGCTAGTACACAGGGAATGGACTGATAACTTCATGGTTTCCCTGCTCATAATGCTGCATCACATCATGAATCAATAATGAAATATGTACAACCAAAATGAAATAGAAAAGAAACACTACGCAGTTATTTCTTTCTCATAGAAAAGGAATATACAATACGAAGCAAATAAAAACAAAAAAAATCATGATGAAATGAACATGTACAGTTTATAATAATACACAAGGATGTATGGTAGGTTTAATATTACAACTACTGTTTGACTTTCATGCTAATTTGGGAGTTAAACCCAAACAAAAAAAGAAGAAAATTTTTTTTTTAACCAAAACAAACAAAATTGACAAGATGAAAACAGATTTTTCTCCAACTCCAAGTATACCACCTTACAGACCTCACCACAGACAAGAGGACTGATCCAAATATTTCATTCTACATACTTGTTCTATCACCACCAGTACAAATTGACGTTTCGCACTGACTCACAGTTTCATACTACGTATTCTTAACGGGGCTTCCTGCCCTTGCTTTTTCTCCCCCATTTCTCAGAACACTGACCACACTGTCTTGCACAGTCATGCAGCATAACTACTGTTTTGCAGTATTAGGACACATCACCTTTCATTCAGATCATTGCTCTTAATGTGAACTATGACCCTTGCAGAGGAGCAGAAAAAGTTTCTAAAGCTTGTTTCAATCATCATATGTTTCAAACAATGATTAAACCAGCTATGAATGTCTTCACAGATCTATATCAAATTACGAGACTAATACAGGAGTACTGAACTTTTTTCATTTGAAAAACAATCCTGGTGCCATGCTGTGCACATATGACTTTTTGTCCTCGCTGATGGCTTCAGAGACTGATAATGACTTGCCATTTTGTTTCTGCTTGTTTACTCACACACACTCGTCAACAAACATCACAGGCAACTACGCATAGGGAAAACTTGGAGCAATCACTACTATTCAGACAAGCACATTACCAACTCTGAAAACCAGCATTATGTTTCCAAGTAAAACCTAACTTTTGAAAAGCCTAGCAGGTAACTGATATTCACCCATCCCTGTTTGTTTTTTGTTTTTTTTAAATAAACAAGACAGCTTCCACTTATTGTTTGGAAAAACAAGACAGCTTCCACTTGCTTAAACTTGTAATGTCAACCTTATATAGATCTTGTTTTCCTTCCCAATCACGTAACACTGCTTTTGAATAACTGGGGGGGGAAAAAACAAGATCCAACTCGACTCAACTCAAAAATAGGACAAAGCAACTGTGAAGACATGACTCATTTTTCAAAATACATTTAGACCTTTCTTGGCAGCGTTAAAGTTACTCCTATAAAACTTTTTTTTAAATTTCCAAGACAAATTAGCACTATTGTAAAAAAAAAAATCGAAACAGGTGGGAGAGAAACATCTGCACATTATTTCATCTGGACATGGGAAAGAGGAACGCCTAAGCATTCTTTCATTCAGACAGGTGGTCGTGGAAGAGAAACTCCTGTCACCAAATACTGCCACACTGTTCACCATCCAATACTGTTCATTATCCTCCTCTCCCTAACTGCTCTTCTCAATTCACGCACTGTAACAAGTAAGCACCCCAAATTTATTACAAAATATAAATAATGCAAATATAAAAAAAATGCCATCAGTAAATTCTCAAAAAACAATTCCATTCATACACACATAAAAAACTATGAAATAAAAACAAACCATATGATAATGCCTTAATAATGATCTATATTCAAAATGTTAAGTATCATTTCACAGAAACATAAAATACTACACCACTGTCCTGTTTTTCTTGGGGGCAGGTTCCTGAGAATCTGCACCGGATAGTCTGCGTTTCAAAATGCCAGATTCTTTCATACGCTGTGAGGGCACCATGGGACGAGAGGAACGTCGGATGGAAGATGAGGCATCTGTCTTTGAGTCAGACGAAGAAGTTGGAGACAGGGGAACCTCGGAGAGCCCCCCCAGAGAAGAGGAGGCCACAGTCTCAGTTTTCTCATCACCCAATGTATCCAACTCCAACTCATCTGCAGAGACCGAGCCCTGCTTTGTCAAACTGGTCTTTTGATTTGCAACACTGTCTGATAAGTCTTCTTCCGCCTCTTGTTCACTCACAGAAACTTCTAGATCTGCGTGTTTTTTAGTCCTGGACTTCTTACCCAACAGAGACACACTGGACAACTGTTTTTCAGAAGAATCTTCCATCACGTCACAAGTGTCTGCTGCACTGGTTGATGCTGTGCTCTCGTCATTGGCGAACGGGGCACAATTGTCCTCACTAGGTGCAGAAACAGAAGCAGCACCCTGAGTATCCACCACATCCATGGCTGTTTCTGCCAAACTGTCTGGCACTGGTGTGACTGCTGATGTCTCCCTGGAATGCCTGTCAACGTCACCCACACTGTTCTGCAGCCTGTGGATAGGCGAGAGTCGTGAGGAGCGTGGGGACCCCCGGCTCCCCTGGTCCAGCCTGGTGCTCCAGTCAGCAGGTCTCCTGCGTTTGATGAGCACAGAGCAGTAGCCCTCAGAGTAGTCCGTCTGCCCCAGCGGCCTCACAGGGGAAATCTCGAGGACAGGGGAGGGGCCGACACGTCCGGGGAGGGCAGGGGGCGGGGGGCGTCTTCGAATGACCACAGCCTCTTGAGAGGTGGATCGGCTGTGAGCAGACAGGGGCCTGTGCCTGGGGGGTCTGTCACTGCTGGGCGTGGATAAACTGGTGGAGGGGACAGGGGTACGCTGGGTTGCTGGGTAGCTCCTGCGCCGAACCACTGCCTGGTCCTCACTAGCAACGCTCTTTGTGGCCTTTTTGCTCGCATTTTTGGGGGTTCGAAGTCGAGACCCTTCCTTGCTGGGTTTTCTGGGAGATTTCGTTTTTGGAGTCCCTCTCTCACTCGCTTTTTCTCTGGACGGGCTGACCTTGGTCATGATGTCGAAGATATTGTCTCTACCCAGACGGGACCCCTGCCCAGCACTGTCACCCACCGTTCTGTTGGGGGTTTTCAACGGGGATGGGGATGTCTGGGGGTCCACCCGTCTTCTAGGCACTGCTCTATCCAAGTCTTTCACACCTGACTGACCAGCGCTTCTCTTCCTCCTCCCTCTCCCTCTGTGTGAGGGTGCAGGAGTGCTGGCTGTCTCCTGCTCTGCTTCAGCTTTCACCTGGTCGGAGTCACTTTCCCAGGCCGCGCTGTCCACCTTGACGTCTCCTTGGTCCTCCTCTGCCACTGCCTCCCCTTCCACTCTCTCACTGCTGTTTTCTTTGCTGGCCTTCTTGGCAGATTTGGGGGGCGACCTCTCCTTTTGGGGGTGGGTGTCGAGATTTCTGGGCTGACCACCACTTTCTCTTCAGCCTCAGTTTGAACAGCTGCTTCCTGAAGGAACACTATCTGACACACTACTGTCAATCTTTTCCTCAGCTACTGTGTTCTCCTCACCCATGTCCATTTGGCTGGTCTCTTCCTGCACCACAGAATCCTCCTTGTTTTCAGCAATGCTACTCTCATTCTCTTGTTTCACTGTTTCACTCCTCCTCCTCCTCTTTCTTTTCCGGCTCTTCTTTCCTTTTTTTAGGAGGTCGACCCCGTCTTTTCTTTGGAACAACCTCTACAGGGGTGGAAGTTTCTGGTGGTGCTTGGATGGAATCTTTCTCACCCTGTTCTAACACAGCACTGGAGTTTTCTTGTAGTTTCTCACTGACTGACTGCTCTACTGATGTCTCGGCCTCGCTAATGGACTGATCTGGGCCAAGTGATGTCTCCTCTATTCTGTCTTTACTTTCCTCCTGACTGACATCCATTGACTCTGTTACCTCCTCCACTGACTGAGCCACTATAACACTATCATCTCTTTCGCTCATGTCCACACTCTCTGAAACTTCTGCAGCCACGGCATGCCTTCCTCCACCGAGGTGTT
The DNA here is from genome assembly GCA_030674155.1 of Stramonita haemastoma. NCBI lineage: Eukaryota > Metazoa > Mollusca > Gastropoda > Neogastropoda > Muricidae > Stramonita > Stramonita haemastoma. The sequence continues at coordinate 25,856,631 of CM060344.1, read as the reverse complement.
TAGTGCCTCTGTGTGGTCCACTTCAGCGTCTGCCCTGAGTTCACTGACCTCCGCTGCACTTCTGCGGCAGGAGCGAGCTCGGCCTCTTTCCCCAGCACGCTTCTTCTTTGCAGGACGGCCTCGCCTTGATTTGGTTTGCTGCGGGACTGGTGCCACATCTGCGACTTCCACAGACTGGGATAGTTCAACGCTGGTGGAGGAATCCGCAGCAGTGCTCACAGAGGCTTCTTCAGCACCCTCCTGCTGCATGTCCACAGGGAGGGATGTCAGGTCCTCCTCATGGAGGCAGACGGTTTCTCCTCACCCACTTGTTCTGGCTCTGGCTTTGTTACCAGTTTTCCCTTTCTCTCCCAGCAGATGGTGGTGTTGCAGATGGAGGTGAAGGAACCATCTCTGCTGTCTCTGAAGACGGTCCAGGTTCTGGTCCTCCACTTTATTTTTGTTTCTCACCCTGCCCCGTGTTGCCGTTTGGCTGGTCTTCTCTGGCACTGGGGGTTCAATGTCAGCTGGGTGTATCCAACACTGGCACCGCTTCCTTCACTGTCAAACTGTCAGATGTGGAAGCTGCGCTTGGTTCCACACTATCTGCCTCTTTAGCAGGCTTTACTTCAGCCGCTTTCTCTGCTAGCTTTTTCTTGGACGGGCGCCCTCGCTTTTTCTTTCCTGATACAGGAACAACCGGCAAGGGCGACTCCACTTCCATGGTGTTTGTCTCTACCACAGACTCTGGAACAGCTTCTTCAGCTATTTCACTCACAGTCTCTGCTATTGCTGCACGCTTGCCTCTTCCGACACAGCCACTTCGCAGTTGTCTGCGCATCCATGCTGACTTCTTCCTCAGACTTTTCCACAGAGGATGAATCCATGTCTGCCGACACAGTATCAGATCTTCACTGGATGCTGCAGATTCCACTTTTCGTCCCTTCCTTTTTTCTGACGTCCCCGTCGCTTTTTCCCTTTAGCCGATCTGCTAGGGGTGGTCTCCACCACCGCCTGTTCTGTGAGGGCCTCAGATTCTGCCTCAGCATCCTGAGGGACACTAGGTCCAGCATCTGTTCCTTCTGCGGCCTCTTGTGGAGGTACAGCAGACCCTGCCTCTGTCAGTGCTGCAGTCTGCATGTCTTCTGAGGCAGTGTCCTGAACAGGCTGCTCTTCCACCATCTCTGAGGCCACATCTGGAGAGGACATGAAGTGGGTGGGCATGGCCATGTAGGCGGACGTGACAGATTCTGAAGACTGCAACAGGTCTGAAGCCCCTGCTTGGCCAGCAGGGTCCTGCATGAGAGTTGAGCCGGCCCTGTAAGGTGATGGGATGGAGATGATTCTTTCTACAGGCTCCCTTTCCACACCATCTCAGCTAATCCCTGCCCCTCACTTTCCACTAGGCCTGCTTCTTCAGCCAGAGCCTTCTCTCTGTCCGCCTGTCTTCTCCCTTTGCGTGGGGTCTGGCGCTTGCGACCTCGCTTTTTGGGAGGGGGGAGGATTTGCTGGGGGGGCAAGGTTTCTTCTACCTCCCCCTCCTCCTTAGCGCTGCTGGGGGCTGCTTCTTCCACAGTGTCCTCCTCCTCCTGGATGGTGGTCAGCTCTTCAGCTGGCTGTGTGCTCACTGCAGCCTCAGGCTCAGGGCCTGCTTCCCTCTGGTCCTCCATGCCTTCAGCAAGCAGCAGGCTGTAGGGGTCTGCCAGCTGTCTGTGAGGGGACCCAACCCCAGATGTGGCCGGACTAGCAGAGCCTAGTGCTCGTGTTGGGGACACATGCGGGGACCTCGAGGGGCCCCTTGTAGGGGAGATGTAAGGGGACCTTCTGGCGGGGGATTTGCGAGGGCTGTCTTTGCCTGGGGACTGCACAGGGGATCTGTGAGGACTGTCTCCTGTGGCCGACATAGCGGCAGACTTTGAAGGACTTGCAGCGGGCGACGTCACTGGGGATTTCTGTGGACTGCTCCTGGCGGGGGAAGTGAAAGGACTTGACAGGGGGCTTGGTTTCAGGGCTGGACTTTCCTCCATCTCCATACTCTCCACCCCAAAGTCCTGACCTGCCGACAGATCCTCCACACTTCCAGACGGCCTCCTCCTTCCTCTGGGGCTCTGACCGGAGGAGGACCCCGAGGACTTCCTGCTCCTCCTGGGACTCTGGCCGCTAGATCTGCGCCTCTTTCCTCGCCGGCCTGTGGGGGTGGTGGGCTCCTCCTGCGCCAGTGGGTCCACACCCTCTTCGCTGGCCTGGGGAGACTGCAGGTGGACAAACTCTTCCCCGGGAACAGACTCCACCACTTCTTCCCCGACGGTGACCTCTTGCTCCACGAGCTGCAGGTCTGAGGTGACCACCTCCTGCTCCACCACCTCCATGGCCATGTCCTGGGCCTCCTCGTAGCCCCCTGCAGCGCCTCCCTGGAACTGGTCCTGCTCCACCTGAGCCGAGGCGTACAGGCCGTCCCCTGAACCCAGCTCGATCGACTGCACAGCCTCCGTCACCACACTGGCGCTGGGAGTGTCCATGTCCGAGGATTTGTGAGGGCTGTCGTCCAGGCGACCCGCCTCCGTCATTTCCATGTCCACCGATTCTTCCGAGGCCATCTCCGAGGCCGGGGTGTGCTGCAGGAGGGAGGAGGAGCTGTCCGTGTTGTCCTGGCTGTCCCCGGAGGTGACCTCTGAGGAGGGGAACGTGGCTGGGGGCAGACCCCCTGCTTCCTCGATGGTCACTGTCCTCACCACCGTGGGCTTGGGCAGCAGCTCTTCATCCGCCGGGGCCAGTCCTACGGCAACTTTGCTGAGCACACCACCGCGGCCGCGACCTCGCCCTCTGCCCCTGCCACGCCCTCTGCCTCGACCTCTCCCACCTCGACCCCGCTTTGACGAGCGGGCAGGCGCGATGCTGGGTTTGGACTGTTTCCAATCCGTGTCTGCCATGCCCGCCAGGTCCAGGTCGGCTTCGTTTTCAGACACTTCTTCCTCTTCAGGCTCAGGCTCTTTGACAGGCTCTACAGGGGCGGCAGTGGTGGCAGCAGCGGTAAGCCCTACAGGCTCTGAACGGTAGGTGAAGTGATGGCGAATATCCAGCAGAGGGGCAGAAGCGTCTGCTGCGTCTGAGGAGGCGCCAGCAGACGAGCCCGTGGGGGAGTGGTCCAGGTCGGAGAGAGCGATTTTGGTAGAGGAGGTAGGGGCGGCAGTGACCACTTTGGTCTCTGACATGGCCGGTGGGGAGACGATGATGGGGCCGGTGGTGGAGTGGCCGGAAGTGAGAACGGAATCCACGATGGAGGCGCGGATGTTGCTGCTGCGTGCCTCCAACAGTGGCGTGCCCACCATGGAGCTGAGGGCTGACAGCGTGGTGGTGGTGGTGATGGAGGAGGAGGAGGCAGCCACACCAATGGCCTCTGCCACAGTCTGAGGAGCACGGGAGGGGGAGGAGATGCTGACCAGACGAGTGCCCCCCTCCCCTTCCAGTGCCACCCGCACAGAGCTGGAGCCTGGAGCCACAGATGGCGAGGCGATCTGGGTCAGAACGCGCGTTCCATCGGCTTTAGTCACCAGCTGGTACTTGACAGGCGCTGAGGAGGTGGAGGAGGAGATGGCGGGTGCTGGGTGAACGATGTTGATGCCTCGACTGCTCCCTGGCTGGGTCAACATCACCACACGGCGACCTTGACTGCCTGACCCCACTGGCCTCATCTGCTCACAGACATACACACATTTAAGTCACAGTCATTTACTTGCACATGCTTCCCCTTCCGGAGATTTCATCAACTCAATGAATTGCAACTGAAGTGGCCAAGCTTTTCCTCTAGTTAGAAAACTCTCCCTAAAAAAAACATCCAAAAATAACAATACACAAATCATTGAAAAATCCATAGAAATAGAAAAGAAGTACCAACACCAATCCTCCCCCTCCCCCCCAATGTGAGAAACTAAAAGTAGAAATGATGCCTAACTGAAATTTATTAGCAGGTCTGACTGTTTTCCTTCACATGATAAGAAACAAAAAAGCACAACCAACCATCCAACCAAAATTGCAATGTATGCATGTACAGTCCAAATAAGAGAAAAATCTCTCACTTAACTTGCCACAACTCTGAAATCATATCATGTTTATCAAAGTTCAGGATCAGGAATAAAAAGTCTCTGCGCAAGTTTTTTTTGTTGCTTTTTTTTGTAACAGAAAACTGTTAACTAATGCAATACCTTCATCACATGAACTTTTATCTGACCATTTTGTAAACAAAAGGTTGCTCACAAAGTAGTTCCTTATTAGTGCTTTTAATCAGACACTTGGTCATATTACACTAGAAAATGAACAACAGTGTAGCTGCAAATGCCAAAAGCATAAAATCTGGTCAGTGTTAACAAAATGTTCAGACTACTGACTGAAAACAGGCCAAAGGAACAGCACTAGAAAATACAGTCCACAGTGTATTGGGACCACAAACAGCTTTCTGTGACTATCATGGATACAGAAACAGAAAAAAAGACAGAAATGAATTGTTGCCTCTCTGTGTAAAATTTGGGCTGCTCTCCCCCGGGGAGAGTGTGTTGCCACAGGTGCAGCACTTTTTTTTCTGCTCCAGTCTGTGCATGTATATGTATCAATTTTCCTCAGTAACAGACTGGATTTTTACCAACAAAATTTTGCCAGGGACAACTCTCTCATTGCCGTGGGTTCTTCTAAATGTGCTGAAATGTCTGCTGCACATTGGACCTCTGTTTAATCGTCTCATCCAAAAGACTAGCGCTTCTCGCTTTCTAGGCAGGCACATTACATCTCAACTACCCATCCACATCTAAATGTTACATCCTTAAAACTTCAGAAATCCTTCACCAACATGTCATGAAAAATGGCTGATAAAGCAAAATATACTGAAAAAAAGCACCTAGGAGACCTCCATGCTACAATTTCTAGGCAGTTTTTTTCATTAAAAACACCTCAATGCGGTCATTGCAATATTTTATTTTAAGGGACTCTTCCTTTTGAAACTCTGTTAAGTTGTGGATTAAAAAAAACAAAAAAAAACTTTGTTACATCATTTACTTAGTGTGCAAGACATTGTAATTGTTTATGATACTGGAACTGGTTTTCCTTACAACAGTTTATTTACACAAGCTGTTGAGTCAGCTTTTGTGTAACAAAACCTTTTATAGAATTTACACACACACACACACACACACACACGCACACATACATACACACACACACAAACTGGCAAAAACAAGCCAACCACTACACACCTGAATCGCTTTCCCCCCTGAGGACATAATGCGAAAGATTGGACTCTGTGAGCTGCCAGCCACCCTGGTTGCGGTGGTGGTGGCCCCGAGCTGCTTGACGATAACGGACTGCTGCGAGGAATCCCCCGACGACAGCTGGCGTACTACCATAGGCTGCTGACCCTCTGACGTTCCCACATGCTGCACAATCATTGGCTGCTGCTGGTTGTCGGCAGACGTCAACACGGAACTGAGCATGGACTGAGTCTTGCTGGAGGTGTCCCGGCGGAGGAAGAAGGCATCAACACTTTGCCTGGCATGAGAAGGCTGGAACTGGCGGAGAGCAGAGACGTCATGCCCAGAGTGGGGGAGGTTTGGAACTGCACGGTGTTGGTGGGCGATGTCTGATACTGCACGGTGTTGGTGGAGGTGGGGGAGGTCTGGAAGAGCGTGGAGTTGGTGCCCGAGGTCTGGAGCAGTCCCCCGCTGGCCCCCACCTGGAACTGGGCGGAGGTGGAGGAGGTAACTGCGGAGGTGGGGCTGCCTTCGTCCTGCATGCTGGACACCAGAGAGGCCACCGCCTCCGACGCCTCGCTGTTCTGACTGCTGCACTCGGCCGCCGCCTCTGTGCTGGCAGCAATGGGGGGTTTGGCCAGGAGACTGGTCAGTGGGATGGCTTGGGGCATCCCCCCCTGGGCTGAAACCATGCTTCCCTTCAGGGAGCCCACGTTCATGCCCTGTTTCTTCAGCGCTTCCAGGATGGCTGGGGTCAGGGATGCCGGGTTGATCGCTTGCAGCCCTCCAGTGCTGGACTTGAGCACCACGATGCGCTGAGCCGGGGTGGGCGCTTGTGACGTCAGGCCTGAAGTGCCCATGGTGTAGACCACTTGTTTGGCTGCAGTGGTCGTGGCAGTGGGAGTGGCAACGGAGCACCAGGCCGACGAATGATGTTGGTCGTGTGGGAGGATTGACCTCGACCCCGCCCTCGGCCTCGACCCCTCCCTCGCCCTCGAGCGGATGGGTACACTATCCGTTGGACAGGAGTTGGGACAGATGGACCTGGCAGAGATCAACATTTTGCATCATACAACACAGAAGAAATTTCTCAGTTTTTATAAGCACAGCCACAGTTTCATTTAATTTTATGGTGTTCATAGCCTCACTGACCACAAAGGCCACATCAGGGCTGTCACCTTATATCAATTTCAGTAACCCCAATAACATTCACCTCAACGTAAAAATTACCATCTAATCCCTTCCCTATCACAGTCAATTGCAGGGGTGGGGGGGGGAAGAAAAATACATCTAAGTGCAAGTTGGGTGCCGTTTTTCCGTGCATGAGAGATCGATGATCGTGAATGATAAATTAAAAACCTACCAAAGCATTCTCATTCTGGTGATGCTGGCTTGTTTCCTCATTTTCACACTCTCTCTCTCTCTCTCACACACACACACACTCTCATTCTCTCTCTCTCTCTCTACTCTCTTTTTCATCTTCTCTCTCTCTCTCTCTCTCTCTCTCTCTCCATCACTCACCTCTCATTCATCTCTCTCTCTCTCTCTCCTCCTCATCCTCACTCCTCACTTCTCTCTCTCTTCTCTCTCTCTCTCTCTCTCTCTCTCTCTCTCTCTCTCTCTCTCTCTCTCTCTCTCACTCACTCACTCACTCACTCACTCACTCACTCACTCACTCACTCACTCACTCACTCACTCACTCACTCACTCACTCACTCACTCACTCACTCTCACTACACATTCACTCTACTCTCACTCTCTCCTCACTCCTCCTCACTCACTTCACTCACTCACTCACTCAACTCACTCACTCACTCACACACACACACAACACCACCACACTCACTCACCACCCACAAATTATTTAATTAAAATTTTTTTTAAACAAACAAACAGAACACCCCCCCCCCCAAAAAAAAGATCATCGCAAACAAAGACCATCAACAATACAATACAGCACACGTCCTTCACTTACTAGTCACAGTGGACGCTGGGGCAGCGGCGGCAGCTGTGGTGGTGGTGGCAGTGGTGGTGGTCCCAGCAGTGGGGGCTGGGGTGGTGGCAGTGGAGGGGTATTGCACAGTCAGCACCAGGGAGGCCAGCAGGTTGGTGTGGGGGGTGTTGATGAAGCGCCGGGCATGGCTGGAGGTCACTTGCGCTCCCACATCACTATGTGCACCTGGCTGGGGGGGATGCAGGGCTGGCCAGGTGTGAAGCGTGTCAGCACCGACTTGAGGTCGTCGCATTCCATCCAAGAGTGGTCTGCACAGACAGGCAGGCACAGGTTGTGGGGTTAAGCCACGACCAGACGTTTCTTTCATGTTTGGTAATTATGGTAAGTAAGCTATTGACTGGACATTTCATCAATTTCGCTGAGCTGTTTACACAAAGAAATAAAGCAGAAACAGCAGTGCCTGAAAACAGTAACGAGCTTTCTAAAGAAAAAAATAGCCATGTTTGTTGACAAAGCACAACAAAAGCTTCCGTCAAAACAAGAAACGACAACAGTATTTGTTGATGCAAATTAAAAACCGCCAATTTGGGGGAGTTTTTTTTTTTTTTTTTCCAAATACTGTAATGTTTGAGACCATTTTCAACAAACCAAAAGAAACCTTGAAGGTCATGAAAAATGCTTTTAATATTGTCCACAACAAAACAATCAGTCAGTCTGTGTCTTTGAATGAATTATAGTGGGCTGCCTTGCAGGCAGTGTCTGTGACAGCCAGCTCTTTCCATTTCAGTTTAGTCTTAGTTCACAGGCCTGCCTTGAGTGATTACATGGCCTATGATTACAGTTATTGTGGTATTTTAATCTGGATAGTTTGCTTGTCTAGGCTATAACAATTCATTAAAATAACTTTTCAATGACAACAGGTTAACTTGTGCGTTGTGTGTGTGTGTGTTTTATTTCATTTGTTCAAAGAGTCTGCTCTAAGCCTAAGAGATGTTAACTACCATAGAAGCAATATGTTTTAATCCTACCATTTCAAGTATCTCCTAAATGAGCATTGCTACGATGTTAGTCAAAGGCACTACACAAACAGGTTTCTTCGTGTGACTATGAATGGTGTTACAACACCACTCTGGGACTGACCTGGGCATTTCTGATCCAGGAGATGAAGTGGTCAGGGCTGCGTTTGTACTGCACCACGGAGGTCACGGTGTAGTCACTGTCACCAAAGCTGAAGTCCAGCTCATGGAACCGGTTGTGGGGCATTCCACTCACAAAGTGCAACAGGAAGAAATCTTGCACACTGCAACAACAGGAAACAATGCGGACCATCAGAAAAATTAAATTGTGTCTGGATTTTAAAAAAAAAAAAAAAAAACACAAAAAACATACCAATATTCAAAACAAAACAACAGAAAATTTGGAATATTACAAAAATGATAATAAAAAAATAAGCACTAACAAGTCAACTAAGAAAAAATGTCAAGACAAAAACCTGAGACAATTTTTTCATAGTAAAAACAAAAACAAAAATAAACCCAAAACCTGCCCAAAACAAAAAAGCCCCAAAACTTCTGTATCATCACAGCAAAAAAGTGCTGATTCAAATATGTCACTTATGAGCAAAGATTAGAAATATGCACACCAAAACAATTAGGACTCGAGGAAAGTAAATATTCAAAATGACAGATCAGACACTTTCCTACTACTTACTTACATGATGTAAAAACAGTCTCTGCTAAATAGGATCCAGTAATTTTCCAAGATTTTGAGACGAGAGTTTGTCGAGAGCTACTGTAAATAAACAAAGCCAAGAGAGCTCTGCAAATCTATGACCACAGGCACAAGATTTTCTTTTAAATAAAATTGACAGAATTGTTTTGGGGGATTTTAAGTCAGTGAGATTAACACATGTAAAAGACTTTCTTTCCTTCCTAAATTATCCTGATGTTACTTAAAAAAGACCAGATTTTCTACTGAAGTTACTTCAGAAAGATCAGATTTTCTACTGATGTTACTTCAGAAAGACCTGATTTTCTACTGATGTTACTTCAAAAAGACCAGCTTTTCTACTAAAGTTACTTTAAATCAGACAGCTTTCTTTTTTTGGCTGTTTCCTTCTCTTATGGTCTTCATTCTCTTGAAAACCATTTTGGACTGTAGAACATTACTAGTCCTTATCTGTGCTTGTCTCCAGCTAATCAGCATAAAGACCATGCATACAACAACAGAAAATAGGTAATACCAATGGGTAAAACTACCTGCACACAACATGGCATGACTTTCTAACCTTGTAAAGAAGCTGAAGAAGTGCATTATTGTGACCACAATAGTGGACACAAAGAGAGGGAAAAAAAGCAGAAACACCATTTGCATAATTTGCAACATGCTAACATAATATTTTCTAAATACTTTCTGATTTTTTCACATGAACATTTTTTTTTAATTTTCCGATTTTTTCCAATTTGTGTAAAAAGTAACAGAGTGTATGTATACTTACTCTTCAAAGATCATGCGCATCCTCTGGTCGGGAGCATTGCACTGAAAGCAGGGGCGCACAAAACAAGGCTCTGCCATGGAAAAGTCCTCAGGCCCGGCAGGCAGGCTGGGCATGATCTTGTGGTGACTGTCGTCCTGAGTGTAGCCACAGATCTCGCAGGCAAACACCAGGCGGTACCTGATGGTGAACATGCGCTTCATGTCCGCGTTCTCCCGCACCAGCAGGGGCATGGCAAACACCGGGCTGTCGTGCTTTCCCTTTTCACATCGTAACCGGGGCTGCATGGTCTTCCAGATGTTTTCTCGGGCCGTGTACAGCACTCCTACAGCCTGACCAATTCGGCAATGTTGGCCTGAAAACAACACACACTTTACAGACACTGAGTGAGTCTGACGGATATTGGGGTCGCTAACTCTTTAACATCAGAAGTAATGTTGTCTACCAGTCATACTTTCCAGCTTTTGATTCTGTCACTCTTTTCACCTTGTTAAATAAATGGGGCAAAGGTAGGTAGCTACCTGTCATGAACAAAGATCATAACACTGCATGTGTGTGTGAAGTCTATTTTTCCTGGTGTTTACACTGGCAGCCTCATGGAACTCTTCTTTCTTGTCCCGATTAAGCTTTGTGATTTTCTCTGCACTATGGGGCAGACAATACCTCTAAAAAACACTCCAGTCAGAACAACTTGAGGTCTCACTCCCAATTCAATATGGCTGAAATGACCTTAGGTAGAGAGTGACCATGACAATAATGAAAATTAACTTTCTAAGATCTCCTTTGTTCATTTCTTGCCAAATATCTTCCATATCTCAAAATGCTTCCCCCCCCCCTCCCCCCCTGTTCAAAGCAAAAATAAATTCAGTTTCTATCTGCAAGGATTACATGTCTTTTTACCAACATTTTTCTCTCTCCTTCCTTCTGTTCCCTTTCACAAAGACTACTACTCGCATCCTTTAATTTTCAGCAAAATATCGAAAGTAAATTTTCCCATATTTTCAATACTCTTTGTAGGTAGCGGCAGCAAAAATTTTTTAATGGAATTATGGCCCTTTTTTTGCTTTAGAAGTGAAGATATTATCAAAAGAAACATAACAAAAAAAAAATCAGCCTGATATCTTAAATAGTTTTTGAGATATGGCCTTTTGAATTTTGACGCTACTGTGAAGTGCGCGGAAAACAAATAATTGGCCAACTTTGAATGATCATATTTCTTGCAAATAATAAGGCACACTCTGAAAACATTCAAACAGTTCTTTTATTTACCACAGAGAACATGAAAACCAAAAATGAAAAGAATCTGGTTGGTAGAAAAAAAGTTATGGAGCATCAAAAATGCAAAAAACCCATTTTCGAAATGTGCGAAATTTCACAAAGTACCATGTTTGGAGTCCATCAGTTTCAAGATTTTTCAATCAATTCTCTTGAAATTGTATGTATCTATTTCTATATACATACAGATTTAGCCTAATTTTTTTAGGAGTGGTCAGTTCATCCCTTTAGCAGTTATTTTGCTTCAAAGTTGGAGAAAAGGCCAAAATGACCAGTGCGGACCTCACATTTTTTTAAAATTACAAAAAAAGTCATAACTTCTGAATAAATAAACCAAATTACTTCAAATTTGGACAGAATATTGTTTATGTTGTGCTTTAAAGGTTGACATTATTTGATTTAAAATATTCTCAAGGACAAGAAAAAAAATTGTTAAAAGGTGTTATGTAACCATAATTTATAATGAAAATGATGTGACCCGACATGACCCTGCAACAGTTCTGGACCACATGAAATCAAAGTTGCTTTGTGATAAAAAGGTTTTGTTGGAATTCATTTTCCAGCAAAATGACACTAGTTTTTGGCATTATTTTACATACATATTCATGATATTGTAGGTGCATACATGTGCATATGGGCGCATGCATCCATGCATGCATGCGTGCGTGCGTGCGTGCGTGTGTGTGTGTGTGTGTGTGCTTTGAACTATTGGGGGAAAAAACAACAAAACAAAAAGCAAAACCAAGGAAAAAAACATTAAAGCAAAACCCCCTCAGAAGAATGGCTGCCTATGCGGCGAGGCACTTAAAAACAGTCATAGACACAAACTTTTCTCATCCAGTGTGTACTTGATTCTCAATCTCACTGTGATTCCCAGATGGGGAACAAGCAACAACAGAAAACAGAAACAAAACAAGAAAGCGAACAAAGAAAATTCTGCATGACCCCCAGGTGAAGAAAAAGCAACAACAAAAATAGCTATTGGGGACAAAAAAAACAACAAAACAAAAGGCAAAAGTCTTTAATTTTGTGCTCTGGGACTCCACCACAGAATGTATGCAAAAATGTTTCAGTTTCAGCGCATGTCTTCCCACCCAATTGTTTCAGAAGTTGCATCTGTAACATAAGCTTGTGACTAAAAATTAGTCTGTTGTTTTTTTTCCCTTGGGCAAAGAATGCTTTTTTTCCAGATCAGTATAGGTATCATCCTCTGAAATGTTAAATTAATATGCATATAATTTATATATAAATGCAGTGTGAGTATGTGAACTGAATAAGAGTGTGTGTGTGTGTGTGTGTGTGTGTGTGTGTGTGTGTGTGTGTGTGTGTGTGTGTGTGTGTGTGTGTGTGTGTGTGTGTGTAGACCAGTATCCTGCTGATTACTAAGTCTGTTGCATATCTTTTTATGACTGTTTGGGGGCGGTTTTTTACTATTCAAATTTACTGTTATTTTTATGTGCATTAAAATGCAACTATTTCAAAGCCACCCACATTTTATGAAAAGTTACAAACACAGTGCAATCAATGATGCATTAGTCTGAACAGTGAGCTGTCAGTACTGATTGTCTTAGGCCTATTAGCAATAACACCCAAGTCCAAGTGTTAAATTAAAAAATCTAATTTTATGTCTTAAACACACACACACACACACACACACACACACACACACACACACACACACTGCATTAGTCTGAAGAGTAGTCAGTACTGTCTTATAAACACTCAAGTCCAAGTGTAAAAAATTAAAATTTTATGTCTTAAACACACACACACACACACACACACACACACACACACACACACACACACACACACACACACACACACACACCTGCAGTCTGAACAGTGAGCAGTCAGTACTGAGTGCCTTGGACTCAAGTCCAAGTGTTAAAAATTAAAATTGTATGTCTTAAACACACACACACACACACACACACACACACACACACACACACACATATACATACACGCGCGCGCGCGCGCACACACACACACACACACACACACACACACACACACACACACACACACACACACACACATGCATCAGTCTAAACAGTCAGCTGTCAGTACCGTCTTAACACTGGTCCAAGTGTTAAAAATTAAATTTTTATGCCTTAAATTAAACACACACACACATGCTCGCACACGCGCGCGCGCACACACACACACACACACGCTCGCACGCCGCGCGCGCGCGCGCGTGCACACACACACACACACACACACACACACACACACAATTCCGATGGGATCGACCGAGTCTGCAGCAGACGATTTTTCCGAATTACGCTTCGTTTAGTCACTTCCGGTAGTAGATCAGGTACAGAAAAAAATTAATTAAAAATACTAAAGGAGATCAGACTTGCTTGAAAAAAATTAGATATATGCTTTAGGTATTATTCTATCGATTGCAGTGCATTTTGAACTGCAGACTTACAAGAAAAAACTTAATTTTGATAAAAGCGATCGGGTCCTCGACACGCTGTTCAATTCGGCCTGCTACCGTGACTCGGCGAAACATTTGCACACTTCGAATCAAAATAAAAACAAAATAATCATAAAATAAGCATCGAACTAATTGGATATGATGTAGAAATGACTTATTAATGAACTGTTAAAGTCTATAATGGGTTACTTAGCGAGTACTGGCCGCAGTTTCGTCAAATTCACCGCACTGGTTTCGACATCGCCTGAAACCATGCCCTGTGTAGAATTGGCCAATCAGAGGCGTTTTAAAAGTCTCGCCGCCTTCGGCCGAATGGTTCTTTTGCCTAAAGGTGGTTGTATTCTTGTAGTTGATTGGCTAAGCTTTCGTTTGATACCCTGCACGGCGGGGTGCGAGGTGAGAGAGGATGACAAAATATTTTGTGAAGTTTTAAATTGTATTTTTCGGTGACGTAATTTTTAACACTATAAATTTGCACCCCATAAAAATAAAGCTTGGGCTTTCATCTTTCTATTCGTTATAATTAATAAGGGCTTGGTGCACTTGTTCAAAGCGGGGGTAGCGATTTTTTTCAACCCGTGCAATTTCGCAGCTCGCGGAAAAGTGACGATTTTCTCCATTTTTCGCCTTTTTCACGATTTTCGGCTTCGCGCTATACTCATACCTCCAATCGTACAATAAAAACAAAACAACGTAATGAAAGAGCAATCAATTCTCTTTATTCTCATATGCATGAAAATCAAAATGATACAGTAGATTTCGAGTTAGAAGCGTTTGAAGACAGTAAGTGAATCGCATTTTCCTAGGGTGCGTAGCAGAAATGCGCGGTGCTGCCGCTACCTACTCTTTGCTCTCTTATCTCTGCTGTTCATGACACAAAAATCCAAGTGCCGTTGCTGGAATTCCCTACCATCTTCCGAGTATGACAGACACTCTTCTTTCTTTCATCCATTCAGTTTGAATACAAAAAAAAAGCTTACCCCACCCCCCCCTTCCCATCTTGATAAAAAAAAGAACTGATCACTAAAGGTGAAACAACTTTACAGAGCTATTCATCGCAAAAACTACCTGAATCATGACATTCAGCATTTTTCAAAACAAACAAAGCAAGCAAAGCACCCACACACACAACAAAACACCCGACACGTCCCCCTACCTTGTTGACGATGGCATAGGGCGCTGCAGCACTGGCCTGGGACTCCTGCTGGGAAGAGCGGGCCAGCAGAGCCTCCAGCATGCCCTGTGCCTGGCGGTACGCCTTGAGCAGGGTGCAGAGGATGGTGCCTTCCAGCTCCTTGAGGCGCTGCGGGGTCATGAGGGCCGTCAGGGTGGGGGAGTGCACCAGGGGACACAGCAGCACGTCCAGCCAGCACAGGGCGTCCACGTTCTGCCACTGCACAAACAGGTTCACCACCTGCGCCCCGATCGCTGTGGCCTCCATGTCCTGCAGGATGCGCGCCACAGGGGGCTCCAGGGGCGGGGCTCCTGGCGGCGGCTGTGGCGTCGATGTCGGCGTCTGGGAGGTGGAGGGGGGCTGCTGCTGGGGTAGGGGGGAGGACGCCGTCTGTTGTTGCTGCTGTGGCAGCAAGGACTGACTCTGCTTCAGCAAGGACGACGCAGCCTGCAGTACTGACGTGGCTGAACCCTGCTGCTGTGGCTGCAGCAACGACGTTGACGGGCTCGGCTGCAGCAAAGAGGTTTGCAGAAGCGACGTTGGCTGGGGCTGCTGCAGCAGGGACGTCTGCAGCAGTGATGTGGGCTGCTGGGAGGAAGACTGCTGCAGCAGCGAAGTCGTTTGCTGGGGCAGCAGTAAGGCTGGCTTTGGTTGAATTAGGGTTGTTCCGGATTGCTGCTGCTGCTGCTGCTGCTGTTGAGCAAAGTGCCGCTGCAGCAGTGCGGCAACAGACGATCCTGCCAGAACCTGTCCCCCTGAAGAGGCTTGCTGCAGCTGCTGGAAAACGCTGGCGGGGATGGTGCGGATGGTCTGGCCTTGCGAAGTGATGAGTCGAATCTGATTCTGACCCGGCTCTTCTTGTGGCTGCACTGCTGCTCCTTCCTCCTGCCCCTGCAGTGTCTCTTCTGGTGCTGGTGCCTCCCCCTCCTCCTCCTGTTCCTGCTGCTGCTGCTGCTGATCTTCCCCACCTTCCCTCACAGCCATCTGCTCCATCCCGCTGGTCACACCTTCCGCCTCCTTCTCTGACTCCACAGCAGCTACTCTGCGCGTCTCTATGGCCACCGGCACAAATTCTTCATTCTCAGAGTCACTGCCTGCCTCTGTCTCTTGAGAGGCCATGCCCTCAGCCCCTGTGTCTGAGGAGGTGACCCCGGCTATTTCACTGGCGGCAGCCAACATGTCTGCGTGCCCTGACGTGTCCACCTCCATGGAGGAGTCTCCTCCCACCACCTCTTCCGACATCTCCACCTGCTGCATCTCCCCCGTCTCTCCCCCTACAGACACCTCCTGCTCCCCCACTACCTGGAAGCGGTCCTCAGAAGTGACCACCTGTTGGTGGTAGGTGGTGGGTACCTCCTCCTGTCCCGTGTCTCCTGCCATGTCGGCGCTGGTGTGTCCAGTATGGACCATGAACTGCTCCACATCCTGCTGCTGACCCTGGTCCCCTACGTTCATGTATTCCACAGGCTGGAATGCCTCTTGCTGCTGCTGCTGCTGCTCTTCTGCTACTACTTGCTGCTGCTGCTGCTGCTCCTGCACTACCTGGTAGTCTGCTGGCTGGTCCACTTGCTCAGCGTACTCTGTGGAAGGCTCTGCCTGCTCCACAGGCTGGAATTGTTGGAACTGGTCATGCTGGGCATGCTCCTCTGCCTGAACTGTCTGGTATTCTGACAGACCCTGCTCACTGAACTGGCCCTCTTGGTAGTCTGTGTGAGTTACTGTCTCACCCGTCTCAACTACTTGATATTGTTGATCCTCCTGTTCGGTGGATTGAGCAATGTGGTACTCCTGTTCTTGGCTGTGCTCAGAAGTTTGGACAACCTGGTATTGTGAATGTTCTTGGCTTTGCTCAGAACTTTGGACCATCTGGTATTCACCGTCTTCTTGGGTCTGCTCTGAGATCTGACCAACTGGATACTCTGGATGTTCTAGGCTAGGCTGCGAGCTATGGACAAGCTGGTACTCCTGTTCCTGGCCCTCAGCTTCTGTGGACTGTGCCACATGGTATTCCTGTTCCTGAGGCTGGGCCACTTGATAGTCTTGTTCCTGGACATAGTCCCCACCCTGACTCATCTGGTATTCTTCTGACTGGGCAAGCTGCCCAGGGTCATGAGATTGGTAATGGACCGACTGAAAGGAGTCACTGGACTGATCCATCTGATACTGCTGTGGTTGATTGGGATCATCATCCACTGTGAAGACTCTTCTGGGGGTAGTTCTTCACTGGCCTGTGCCATGTACTGTGACTGACCTGGATCAACCTGCTGCTCCACCTGGTAGTCTTCAGGCTGAACCTCAGTGCACTGAGCAGCCTCATAACTTTCTACCTGTTGGTCAGGCTGATCTGATGGGTAGCTTTCTGGCTGGACATGTTCAGATGATGGGTCAGCCTGGCCGCTTTCTACTGGTTCTTGGTACTCCTGCGCATACTGAAAACTCTGTGGGGTCTCTTCCGCTTCATCCACAGGCACCTCCTGATACTCTTCTGATTCCGCTTCTTTCTCAAGTTCTCTGCCTTCATCATCAATAACCTCTTCTGCTGCTGCTGGCGTTTCCTGGTTATCCACTTCCATGCTGCAGGAGTCATCAGCAAAGGTGCTGGAGTCATTCTCACCCAACTCTCTTGGCACTGAGGAGGAGGTCACTTGTTCAGTCTCCTCACTCACTTGGCCCACAGTTTCACTTCCCTCTTCAATGACATCTTGTTGGGCTGCTTCCCCATACACAGAACTCTCATGGGAAACACCCGGATAGTGCTGGGCAAGTTCAGCGCTGTAGCTGCTTTCCCTTACTTCTCCCCCTCGTCTGCTTGGATTTCGGCATAATGACCTGAGAACTGGGGAAAAGACTCCTGACTGGTTGACGGGGCAATCTGATGAGGCATGCTAGACAGAATTTCTGCTGCCAGCTGTGAAGATCTGTCCATAGCACTGGTGTCTGATTCCACATACTGGGCCTGGGGATCTGAGCCTGCACTCTGCCTGTCTTCACTGCCCACTGAAGTTATGTCCTCTACTCCAGCAGACGGCTCCATCAGGTGGCCTTGTTCCTCCTGACTGTCGGCTGCCCTGTAGGCCTGGCCTGTGTACAGGTCTTGCTGGTTTGTTGAATCCAGACCTTCTTCAAGCTGGGTCCTCCTTTCAGCCAAAGCCGACTGCACCGTTGTGGTGACAGTGTCCATTTCACTACTGCTGTCTTCTGCCATCTGCTGCATGCCAGCATCAGCCTGGCTTACAGGCACACTGTGTTCACTTTGGTCAGCCCCGGCTTCATAACCCACGCCGTAAGACTCTTCAAACGCTGTGCTGGATTCAACAGCAGTTTCACTCAGGGCCATTTCAGGAGCAGAAGACTGTCCAGCCACAAATAAATGACCGCTGCTAGAATCCACCTGCTCTTGCTCACCACCTGAATACCCTTCCTGGGACTCCTGAGGGATGTGGAACTGATCTGACTCTGTAGGATACTGCACATGTTCTTCATACACCATTTGAGACACTTCATCCCCAGATTGCTGTGGGATACTGGGGGCTGTCACATAACCCCCCTCTGTCGCTGACACATCTGTTTTTGCAAAAGTGTTCTGAGAGCTGGTGCACACATCCATGGTGGACATTTGGCTGTAAGATGATTCTTCAGTCACAGCAAATTGCTGAGTGACCTCTGCTTCTCCTACTGAGAATGACTGGTACGGGTTATTGTCAGGTAAAGGGAATGATTCTGACACAGGTTGGGAAGCACCGTCTCCACTTGGAAATGCCTGCATCTCTTGTCCTACCTCCCCAACTTCAAAGCTGGCTGTGGATGATGACACAGCTTGCTCCACACTTTGAGCCTCTAAACTAGCAATGTGAGAGGGGAAGGGTTTCTCTCCCTGGTGCTGAATGACAACATCCAGGGCCTGCTCTTCAGACCCATTAGCCAAGGCATCTCCGGATCCTTGTTCGCCTGGCTGACGGCGAGCAGGTCCTCCCCCTAGACTGTCTCCCTTGTCCAAGGGAACAACAAACTCATCTTCACCATCCATGTCAAGGAACTCCTCTAGAACGTTGTCAAACTGACCGGGCTCAGGCTGACAATCAACTGTCTCACTGTTAAAGTCTACATCCTCTATTCCCGCCAGCAGAGCAAACAAATCATCAGATTCGCTGGGTGTGAACTCCTGGGTGTCCTGACGTTCATACCGCAAGTAACTGTCTGTCAGTCCATTGTTATAGGTGCAGTCACCATTCGCTGCACCAGCCAGACCGCCCAAGTCGGAGGAAACACTGCAACAGCTACTAGGAAGCACACAACTGTCTGATGCAGACTGACTAACAGGGGATGATGATCCTGATAATCCAGTATCTGCCCCAACACCGCTGGAGCCGGAAGAGTGGCTGGGAGCCGGAGAGGGGGGAAGACTCCTGAAGGCCACTGGGAGCTTGTGACGCAGTCGCTTGATGCTGTCGAATCCTCGGCTTACAACGCTGCTTGTGGTCAGATCAAATACGCACTGCAAAGAGACAAAAAGACAATCTTGTAATCAATGTGCATGCAAGTTTTCACAACGGTGTGCGGTCACAAACACTGAATGTAAAATGTGGTACTGAACTTCAATATTGATAACTTGCACTGAATAAGCAAAATGAATTCCTCCATGCAATGACTTCTATGTAATGAGCAATAGATCTTCCCAATCAATTAATCAGAAAAGGAAAAACATACCCAAAATAAACCTGGTACGAGCTCCACTCCCCACTCTTTGTTCTTAGAAATAAGCTCTGTTTACCTGATTGGTACAGCCAGAGTTCTTTGCTTCTTGTTCACCTGTGCTGTGTTATGTGGCGGCAGTGGCACAAAACTAAAACCGAAATTAACCCTGGTGGCGCGATTCCCGGATTATTCCGGGATGACGTAGTGCAGCATTTCTGGCGGCTCCCGGAATATTCCGGGATGACGTCAGTGATCGTAATTGAAGGCTTTCTTTCGCTTTCAAAGGTCACCCAATGACGTGAAGGCCATTGTAGGGCCGCAGAAATGGGTGAAGGTCGTCCGCAGTCACAAGCAACGAGGATTCTGATTGGTTTAGAGGTGTATGTTTTCTTTTTTTTTTGGAAGAACCTCGATCGCCTGAAAACAAAATGGCGGCCAAGTGTTTGCGCCCGTATTACTTGAAGTATTTTTCTAGTTTTTTGACGATATTGACGGCGATGAGGAGTTTTAGAGGCTGGATTTGGTTGAATTAAACGATAATAGAGACGATAAGGTAAGGATTGTGAAATATTTTTGAAAAACTTCTGAAAAATTGATCGCGATCGGACTGAATCGAGCAGTGCCAAGTTTTGTCCAAAGCACTTCATAGTACCGGGCGATTTCAATGTCATACATTGTTTTACTTTATTTTAACGCAACACGGCTTCAAAATAACTTGTTAACTCATTTTGATATGCTGTCGAGTACTTTGCATCACACGAAATCAAGCGATTGTCATATTTTCGTCATAGAATGCCGCCAGTTCGCACGAAATAAGTGTTCACCACCATGACAATCGCGTCGATCATTTCACTGGACTTTTCCGTGTATTTGACGACCGATAAAGCCACACAAGCTCTTTATTTTTTCAAAACTTATGTCAACAGACAGTATTTATTGAATTATGACATTTTTGCACCGCAACAACATTGCATATCGTGTTAAAATCAATCTGGTTCACCGACATCGCAACAGTGATTGGTAGTGCACGCGCAGTTTTTAAACTTTATTTATTTTTTACATTATCATAAACACTACATGCTGCTATAAAATTTCACTCTTTTAAAAGCTTGTTATCTAAGCTTTCCAGTGATTTACAACTTTACACACTTAGTTTAGTTTTACATATCAATATCAAGAGTTGTTTGACCCCACACTACTGCAAATCAACAATGGCTGCTGTTAATTCAGCCAGCAGCAGTAGTACCGCTGCCGTTATTTCAGCGCTACCAAGGTTAATAACTTCTTCATAAACAAAAGAACAAAGTCAAAACCCTAATTCATTCTGCAAAGACAGATTACTATTCTTCTGAAGTTCTCAATGCAACTCTATGGAATCTCTTTTCTCCCTCACCTCAGACCTAGGATCTGTGAAAGCAAGTCCTCTGCCTTCTATTGAAAACCCTTCTGAGCTTCCATCTATCTTTTCTTCGTTCTTTACTGACAAGGTCTGCAACATACACTCTCAACTGGATCAGACACCTTTTCAGCCTGCACCTCCTGATCCCCAGTTCACTGGTACCTCTCTACTCGCCTTCCATCCTGCAAGTGAGAAAGACACCATGACTATTTTAAAAGAAATGACAAAGTCATGTGATCTTTATCTCTCTATCCCATACCTGCTACTCTTCTCTCCCAATGCCTTCCACAACTTGTGCCTGCTAACACCAAAATAGTGAACTCATCCCTTCTTTCAGGAAACTTTCCATCAGCTCTCAAAACTGCAATAGTTAGACCTCTTCTCAAAAAGCATAACCTTGATCCTGACATTCTAAAGAATTATAGACCTATTTCTAACCTGCCCTTTGTCTTCAAAGTACTTGAGAAAGTTGTTCTGAAACAGCTCAACAGCCATCTATATTTCAATAGTCTCCTTCCTCCTTTTCAGTCTGCTTATCATGCTGATCACAGCATGGAAACCACGCTAGTTCACGCTTCTGCTTGCTTCTAATGCAGGAAGAATCTCCCTTCTCACCCTTCTTAACTTATCTGCAGGCTTTGACACAATAGACCACTCAATTCTTCTCTCCAGACTTCAAAAAACATTTGGTATTAATGGCGCAGCCCTCATGTGGTTATGGTCGTACCTGACAGACCGATTCCAGACGGTCATCGTAAACAAAATTCAATTAAAACCTGTCAAACTTGAATGTGCAGTCCCACAGGGTTTAGTTCTAGGGCTAGTTCTGTTCACTCTCTACACTGCTCCACTTTCATCTATGATAAACCATCATCACATCAATCATCATTTTTATGCCGATGATTCTTAAACTCAAAGTACTGCAACTTCTGAAAATCTGCCTTCCCTCTTGACAAATATGTCCTACTGTCTTCTAGATATTCAAAACTGGATGATTCAAAACAAGTTACAGAGGAATGCCGATAAAACTGAAGCCATGCTCCTAGGGACAAAACATATACTTTCCTCCATCAACTACTTCAATAGATTTTGGTGGTATCTCAGTTCCTCTGTCCACCTCTGTGAAATATCTTGGTGTTGTTATTCACAACACTCTATGCAAAATCACCCAAACCTGCCAGTCCTGCAACTATCAGTTGCTGCGTATTAGTGCAATTCGCAAGTATCTGTCTACTGACGCATCTTCCAAGCTTGTCACTTCTCTCATTCTTTCTCGACTGGACAACTGTAATTCACTTTTGGCTGGTTTACCAGCATCATCTATCCACTCCCTTCAACGTATTCAAAACCCTGCAGCTCGACTTGTCCTAAGAAAGAAAAAATCTGAACACATTACTCCTCTCTTGCAATCTCTTCACTGGTTACCTGTCGCACAAAGAGTAGAGTAAAGTATAAGATCCATACCCTCTGTTACAAATGTCTACACAAGACTGCACCTTCCTATCTCTATGACTGTCTTCACCTATACACTCCTCGTTCCCTCCATTCTGCTGCAGATACCATGTACTTACAAATACCAAGTTTCAAACAATCCCGTGTCGGTCAGTTTTTTCAGTATTTCTGGTCCATCTATCAGGAATAACCTCCCTCTCTCCCTTCGTCAAAATCCTTCATTTGACACGTTCTAATCTAACCTCAAGACACACTTATTTCCTACCTAGGTTCTCCTTCCATCATAGTACAGTACCTCACATCTGTCCCTACTATCGAACAGTCTCCTCTATCCCCGACACCTTGCCGTGTGTGTGTGTGTGTGTGTGTGTGTGTGTGTGTGTGTGTGTGTGTGTGTGTGTGTGTGTGTATCTACATGTGTAATTTGTTAATTTTATTTGTAAACGGTTGCATGCACATGACTAATTTGAAGGCAAGATTCAGCGCTATATAAATCCCATATATTAGAGCACTACTCCAGTCTTCTGGGACTGACAAGATACTTACGAAAAAAAGAAAAAAAAATACTGAAAATGATTATATATATAAAGCAGAAAATACTGAATGCTGATATTCTATCAAAATACAACCCCAAAAAATTTAAATCACAACTGGCTCATACCATTTTAAATAAACTGTTCAATCAAACAACCAACACAGAACCTTACCTCCACATTTTCACACATAAGAACTGCTTCGTTCAAGTGGATCTGGTAGAGACGTAGCTTAGACTCCCGGCCTGCCTCTGCACACTTTCTGCACAGATGCTTCCGTCCGCTTTCAGGAACCTGCAGAGCACAGCAACAGCACGACTTAGAGTTATAGTGACCACAGGTGACATCATAACCCAATCCTTTGCCTTCCTTCATCTTCACTTCTGCTCCTAAGGGGACATGAAGCTAACCAGCCATAACGTTCCTGGAAGAAATTCCTTGAGAATACAATACTTCTTTTTCTTTAAGTCAAATAATCAATTATGCAGACCAAAAAGAACAAACAGAAAAAAATGCCAAGTTTCAAAGGGACATAGGTGGAGCTGGTTGACCAAAGCGTGATGTCACAAGACTTGTACGTATCAAAGACTGTCTTGGTTGATGCTTCTGCACACTGAAAAAGTTAACTCATTTATCATTCAAGTATTGTAAGCCAATTTGAATACTTTTAGACTCTTTTTTTTTGTTTACCATCTCAGTTTCTTACCTTTACTCTGAACCCAGGTTCACAGATCAGGATTTTGTGACAAACTTGTTAAAACTACTTCTGTCCAGTGTACAGCCACCGCTCTTCCTTTCTGTGCCATAAGGGAAGCTCCAAAATAGCAATGTCCTAGTGACACTTTGTCAAATTACTCTTTGACTACTCATATGAATTATGAAGATTTTATAAAAACTCTGAAAAGCAGCTGTATGTTCGCTCGCAGTATAATTCCAAGGCATATAGAGTTTAAGCTTTATGTCCCTTTAAGCCTCACCCACAAATTAACCAGCAAATTCTCCTCTCTTGAGTTATGACATAAAAATAAGTCACTGCAAGGTAAAATTCTGTCTCTTTTCCTGTGTCTTATGTACACTTTGTACCGTTACATTTAAATTTGATATATGTGCGCTCCACCACAAATGAGTCGCTTAGCACATTGCCAATTTTGCGCTAGGAGCCTTTAAAGGCAGGTGGGATCAAGCTGTCAATTTTGAGATTTTGATTGATATTAAACTAGATCTGTTTATTTATATTAAAATGAAATATCAAGGCATAATTTTATTCCTTTTGCTTTTAAATGTGTTTGAAATACGAAAGCACTCATTCTGACAACCTGTTACTAGAATAAACTTGCCCGTTTCTCATTTTGTAACATCATTCAGTCTATCATTTCAATTTGTAATAATGTTGCACAGAATTGTCGATTTTCAATCTGTTTTTGTATTTGATAGCCATTTATTGCACATTAATACATGTCAATAACTAAAAATTGACCTCATGTGCAATCCGTCTCATTATGTGTGGAGCGTCACATATTCTAGATCTGTACCTACACCCCCCCCCCCCCAAGAAAAACATTCTATTATACCTGTCAAATGATAACCCAATAGTTTATATTCATCTTTATTTTATGTATAATTATCAATCACTGCATTACTGGGATGACCATGATTCCATCAGAATAAACTTTTGGTGTCTCAGGTCTCTCATTAGAAATTTTTCTATTTCTTTGCACCCACCCACCCAAATGCTATATCATAACAAACTAGAGAGTACATACATGTATACATTCTTCAAAACACCAAAACTGTTGAGTCAGCTTCCTCTCTTTCAGAGAGAGAGACAGAGACAGAGACAGAGAGAGAGAGAGACTCTATGTGTATGTGTGTGTGTGTGTGTGTGTGTGTGTGTGTGTGTGTGTGTGTGTGTGTGTGTGTGTGTGTGTGTGTGTGAGCGAGTGGGAAAGGAGAGAAGGAAGATATGTGTGAATACTGCATAGCCAGGTGGGTAAGTGTGCTTGTATGTGCTGCACCTGTAATATTTTTTCTGTGCCTATATACACCTGCAATACAGATGAAATCACACAAAGGAACTAATACTACACACTTTGTCAAGAGAACTGCTGCTACAAAAACCACCACCACCACTACAACATTCCTCAACTTCTGTTTGATTTTATCCTTTTAACAGTACATAGGTGTGTGTGTGTGTGTGTGTGTGTGTGTGTGTGTGTGTGTGTGTGTGTGTGTGTGTGTGTGTGTGTGCATGTTCACACACACATGTTTTAAGCGTATGCATTTACAATGCATGCATATATTAACAAATTTTATAATAACCATAACTGATAACAACAACAAAGAAATACTATATATAAAGTCAACAACACCAAGTCACAGATATCTTTCCAACAACAGCAACAACAATTAACAACTACAAGCCTAAGACTGAAAATGGCAAATTTAAGCCTGCACCATGTCTTGAACATGTTGGACAATAATTTTCCCTCTTATGGTCACAAAAGGTTTTTTGAACCAGTCAGAAACCTACCATGCAGCCAACACACTTCATGAAAAGACCCATTGTGCAGTGGTTAGCGCAATGTAGAGTCATTCAGGTCACCACAGGTTTCATCCCCACCTAAAAACTTCCATGTGTATACGAGTTTTCACACTCCTGCTGGCCAGAGAAGTGTGTACTATTGCCAGCTCCCCTCCTCAAACCAAGGCTATGATATAAAAAGGGGGTTAACAGTGCCATCTCCTAAGCTTTTCAAGATTATCTGGTTGGTTGTTTGAAGTGCGATACATACCATAAAGGGTATGTCTACTGATCTGCACAAAGTTGACAACTTTTTTCTCTTTTTTTTTTTTAACAACCTTTTGGAATCCAGGAAAGTTTTAGAACAAAAATGCGAGTCCCAACAAAGAATGGATCATGACTGTAGTTTGAGAACTATTACAGCGAAACTTTCAACAGATTTCTGAGAACAAGCAGTAAAACAAAAAGTTACTCCAAATTCATTTCATATAAATAGCAAGTATCAATTCGAAAACCCTCTCCCCCTATTTATATTACCCAATTTGGGCGAGTTGTATTCCCTGGAAGGCTAATCCTAGTTTCAGTTTCACCTTAAATTTCTTTTCTTTTTTTTTAAATGCCCACCACAATTATCTTTAAACAGCAAAAAAAATTAATTAATTAAAAAAAAAAATTTTAATGGCAAAAGGGACAAGGTGCTAGTCACCATTTCAAAATGAACAACTCATTCAGTCTGGCTGCACGTGTAAACTAATGTTGCCAGAGGCTTTTAGCAAAGCTGTTCGGCACATCAGGCACTACTGAACACCAATGAAGTGATCCAACAGCAGCACAGGAGCTTTTCTGCTTGACAATCTTGATCCAAGATTTTGCAATAGCTTGCTGTGCTTGCAGGGTAGGTACTCACTAATCTAAGTGCACATGTGGGACTGACAAAATGTTGTGAGACTAGCATTATCAACCTTCAGCACTGTTTAGTCACAAAAGATAGACACAGCAGCGTAAAAGGGAAAAAAAAGGGGAAAAAAAGGTTTTACTGACAAAAGAAGACAACACCAACAGCCACAAACAAGGTCAACACGTTCATTTTAAAGCCACCGTCTTTTATGATAATTGCGACACAGCAGTTGCATTTTCTTCACTTCATCCGCATGAAAAAAGACCCAGTAAAAGAGGGCAAATGCTTGAGTGGTTTCATTTGTACACTACAGTGATTCACACCTACAAAGACACCCTGCATCGATCCCCATGTCTGGCAACAGAAAAAACCACATCAAGCTAACAAGGCAACATCCCACACAGATTGAACGAGAGTTCAAACACAGCAGTAAGAGTAACGCTGCTGTCAAGCATGCAGCTGGTTTTGTTTGCCTTGAGTTTCGTCCGCTCCTTGCCACCTCTGCCCTTTCTGCGTGAAGAACTGCTGCCTCTGCTGGGCTGAGACTGCGTCTGATTTATAGTACCATCAATACCATCACCACCCTGACCTTGAGCGTGGCCTGAGTGTCTTTTACTATGTGATACAGAGCCGCTATTCTGAAAACAAACAAGACAGAGATGCCAGACATCAGCAAATGCACTTCGAAAGACCTATGGAAAGAAGGAAGCCAAAAACAAATAAAACACAACAACACTAAACATGTAACCCCGTCAACTGCCATGCAGCAGTGGTTAGCGCCATAAGATAAGTCGCAGGTCTGAATGGCATCAGTCATCTGGACTTTTTGGACTTTTGTCCACTTACCCAGTGGGTTTGCTATGAGCTCACTGGAGTAGCAAACTCACTCTGGGTAAGAGTAGGACCATTCAGTTGAGCTTCATCTGCTTTACATGGATGCAATTTCGAGTGTTGCTAAAATTACCTGACCAACAATGCAGGTGTCTGTATCTCTAGGGCTCAGTTGACATGAAGTGTAGAGTACAACCCTGTCAAGTAGTCTCAAAGCACATGCACTTCCATAGCAGCAACATTATATCATTCTCATCCTCACTGATCATTATGTTATTGTTTGGGTTTTTTTTTTAAATTGTCTGATTTGATGGCTCTGGTCTCATGGCAATGTCAGTTTTGCTTTCCCCATACACTTCTGAGCCTGAGGAGAGTTTGCTTTTGAGGTTGGAGGTTCATGGGAGTAAGTTGTTGGAACATTGTGGTGGTCACCACCCCAGGTGGGATCTCAGTCTGATTCCGCAACATTACTGTCGTCAGTAGGGTAGGTGGTATCCTGTATGTGTCAGCTCAGAGCAGGCACCACTGAACACCACCAAAGTGACCCAGCAGCAGTGAAGGACCCTTCTGGCTGATGGCCCCAGGGAAGCCTGACATTGATGGGCTCCCTGTGGACTTCTGACCCTGAGGATACGACATGATGAATCTGGGTATGGCTAGGGCAGGGAAAATAAAATTGGTGGCATGGGAACAGCAGGACAGCAATGTCAGAGGATGAGGCAGCAACCTTCCCCCCTAAAAAAAAAAAAAACCAAACCAAACACCTAAAACAAGAACCATTTAACAATTTGTGACTCAATATTCTTTCTTCTGGTTAATTATGAGTTCAAAAAAAACCCCACCAAAACCCTCAATTCAATCATATTCAATGACCACACATTATGATCAAATCTCCTCTTCAATCATACTCCATTTACAATTGTATGTCATTGTCTGTGCAGGTATGGGCATGCATGCACATGAACATAGACATGCTGCCTCACGACTAATTTTAGTCAAAAGAAACTGTCCTTTGAATCACTACAAATGCTCTCATCTTTAATGTCAATGACGAAGCGCTCTCATCTTTAATGTTAATGACAAAGAGCTCTTTGAATCGAAGTTTCTCTTTCCACTTGAAAAATCTACATCATGCACTATGTTGATCTCCGGAGATTTTGTAAAATTTCAGATTCACGCGACATCAGAATTACTTTGTAGATGTTTGGCAGTTGGCTTCCTTCTTACACTTCAAAAACTGAGCTTGTCACATGGTCTGTTTTTCCTTAAATAATTTTAAGTGCCATAATTTCTCTTTTCTCTTCAGGAGGGGGGAGCAATCCAGTGTCTCAAATTTTATTTCCCCAACATAAAGAGTAGATTTTGTGATAATAAAAAAAAGAAAAAAGAAAAAACAGAGCAGCTATGAAATTACCAGACGTTTCTGACGTTATGCAAAGACATACCAACAAAAATCTTTCAACATCATTCATTCTCTCTTCATAAGGTTACATTTAAGGCTTTAGCACAAGGCATAAATCCCACAGGTAGTATTTGAAACTTACACTTCCCTGCTTTGCCTGACACTGAAAGGACGGCTTCGTATTCACACTAATCGTGTGTAGTGTGTGTGTGTGTGTGTGTGTGTGTGTGTGTGTGTGTGTGTGTGTGTGTGTGTGTAAAACCTTTTCTTTCCTAAAAGCGGTATCTACTATCAGCTTCTACTTTTACTACTTATCAGTACTAATTACTTTATCTAAAAAGAAGCTGATCATTTGAACCATAGACTCACTTTCAGGCTTACATTTTGATTTAGGAAAAGAATGAACAGATTCTTGTTTCAGCTTAAAAAATATTTAAAAAAACAAACTAGAAAGCCGTCATAACCAACCAATTGATAAGTTGAATACTTTATTTACTTTTTGTTGTTTTGGGGGGGTTGTTTGTTTTTTTAATCTTCAGCAGAATCTTCAGCAGCACACACATCTTCAGCAGCTTCAGCAGAATCCTTAACACCCCCTTTTCACTAGCTACCAAATGAATTATATGTCCAGCAACTTCAGCCTACAAATCTTTGTTTAAAAATTGGTTTGTATTCTTTATCCATAAACAAAATAACTTTGTATGATCTTCAAGTTCAAATAAAAACAATGATATATACCAACAAAGTCAATAACATTTTTCTGACAACTTTTCCAACAAAAGTTACTTTTCTTTTCACAGTATTAAGTTATTTGATTATACTGTTTTGTTAGGGGGGGGGGGGGGGTTCAGGAAAGGGGAGAGGGGCATTTCTGTAGCATACACGAGGTGCTGCTTCTTCTTGTTAAGTTACTTCATAAGCATGCTGGACAGCATTCCTAACAGCTCAGACAGGCATCTGGCCTATCCCAGGCAGCTTTGATAAACCGAAAGAAAAGATACTTTTCTCAATCAAAACTGACAAGGACAGAAATTTTCTTGATTCTACAGCTATTCCCAACACTCATTTATTTTCAGCCAAGTTGATCCATTGTTTATATTTTAAAAAAAAAAAAAAAAAAAAGCTTCAATTACAGGCTTTCTTTTTTTAGCTTTAAAATGTAATGCAACCCATTAAATTTACTTCTAAGATTGTGCACAATGTCTAATTACCTTTACATTAAACTAAGCTCTCTGACAATCTACCATAATCTTTTCATCAATTATCAACAAAATCACTAATTCAGCCACCCTTTTCAGTCCTTTTTATGAAACTATCAATCATGGCCCGGTGTGCAAAACACACACAGAACATCTTAAGCCCACTTTAAAAACCTGTTCCTCTTTTCAGAAAAGTAGGCCATTGTGTGCAGGTAGGAACGACTGACAAAACAAAACAAAAAACCCAGTGTGCACACAACTGTGTTAAGCCACCATCCCCTAAGATGGATGCGGTTACCTGAATGGGGGGAGTAGGAGTGATAAACAGTTGCATACACTAAATTCTCATTATCGGTGAACCCCAGAGCTCCAGCCAAGGAACATGCAATTTTTTTTTTTTTAAGACTAAGAAAAACAAGCTTCCCTTTCCAGAAAGCGGGTTATCTTTACAGTGGCTGAGAGGGGAAAAAAAAAAAAAGAAACAAACAATAACCACCAAAAAACCTAAAGAAATACTTTGCACAATAACTCCGCTGGAAAGTGATAGACTAAAAATCAATCTTAGTATTTTGAAAACTGTAGTTTTTTTTATTTTTTTAATTCCTCAAATTTCCAGACACATTCACACTCTTGGTCTCTTCTAGGCTTTTTCTAAAAAAACAACCCAAACTGAGCCATACTTACCTGCATCACAAAAGCTCAATACTGTAAAAACGACATTTTAAAATTTAAGTCCCCCTTTCTGTTTTATGTCTTCAGCCAATGTGTTGCCCGTCAAGCACAATGTGTACCAACTTGGTAAGCAGTTTTTTGTCTTGTTTTTGTTTTTTGTAAAGAAAGATATTCGAACATATTGAACAAACGTTTAATAATATCAAAACCAGATACCCAAGCACTAATTACAAATATAGCCCTAACTTCCCGACTTCACTCTCCAGTCCATCAAAAGTAAAGACCTTGGATTTTTTTCCTTTTATGTAATTAACCGATAGCAAAATAAGTCATGAATCTAAAAAAAAGGGGAAATGAACTACTGATATAAAATTCAGCAGTGTATTTTGCCTTCAAACACTTCGTCCTGTGGATGCGCCTTGCCGTCTTTCCGTCAGAGACATTAGCTATGACAGGGCACGTCACACTTTTGCCACCATTACCATCACCACCAGAACCATCCGAGCCCAGTGACACGCTCTTACTGTTGTACGGCTTAAAGCCGTTTCTCTGAAAAATACACAACAAAACAACAATTTATGCCACCTGGAACCTGGTATTGAATTTTCTGTTAACTTCTAACGTCTTCATTTATGTTAACTTTTATTTTTTAATGTCTTTATCTGGAATTTTATAATCAAAAACAAACACATGTCCCTATGTGATTTAAAAACTTGCTGATGTAATTTCATCCAAATTTTTTTTTCCTTACATGAGAAGTTGACCATTTTTACAAAAAAGCTACTCTTACCATGAACTTTCTTCCTCTCATACACACCCCTCACATCCACAAGTACACACTGAAATAAACTTTAGTACAGTCAATCCTGTCATTACTGCTGCTCAAAAAAATGCTTTGTCATCCAAGCAACTTTGTGCAACAAGTTACACTTTGAAAAGATCAGTAGCAATAGCAGCAAACGTGAAATCTCACCAATCCAAATGGGAATCTTTCTGGGTTTTTCTATTTTATTTTATTTTGTTTATTAAAACAGATGAATAAATCTAATTCGTATTTTCCTTCACTCCACTTTGAAGACCTGATAGCAAAGACAATCATTTGAAAGAGAGTAAACTTGAATGGTAATTACATAAGACGAACAATTATTTCAACAATAGATATACTGCAATATATTTTTCCTAAAGTCTGAATTTTTTTAAACACCCCCCCCCCCCCCCCCCTTTTTTTGTTTTTAAGGGGAAGGGAGGAGAGGAGGGACGATTCTGTTCTTCCTATCATATATCGGCTAAGGAAAGGTGTCACCAAATAACAGTGACACCTACAATAAAACTACAAAATACAGATCATTACATAGTCACACATTTCTTCTTCTTCAGGAATTTTTCGATAGACCAAAATGGTAAAGTCTTCTTCTTCAACACCAAGTGGTCATCCTTTTAGAAATTTTTGGAGCTTGTTCACTTATTTCATAATTACACAAAAATCAAAATTTCTTCTTCTTCAAAACCTCTTGAAAAAGAGGTTACAACATACCAGAAATTTCTTCTTCTTCACTCTTAGGCACTCCAAGCAATTTCTCTATTCCACTTACCCATCACCATGTAAGCAGACAAGAAATTTCTTCTTCTTCTTCTTCAGTATCTGGTGCTGCAAGCAATATTTCCCATTATATCACTTACCGCATCATGTGCATAGATGTCACAGCACAGAAATTTCTTCTTCATACTTGGATGCTGTAGGCAACTGTCCCATTCTTAAAGACCATTCATGTGGACAATAAATTTCTTCTTCTTCATCATTTGTTGCCACAGCAGTTTATTAATCTAAATACAAACCTGTGTTCAACAACCATCTTCCACACATCAGCCTATTTCTTCTTCAGCAATTAAAATTTTTAATACTGTATAACTGAACCTACGAATAAAAAAATCAGTCTTCTCAGTTTTGCCTATTTTTTTCTTTTCTCTTTTTGATTTTATTATCCTAGACTATCGCCCCTCTAATATTCAAATTTACTATGCTCTCTATGAAGACTGCTTGTCAATCTCATCTACTGCCAATAACTTTAGAAGGGGAAACTTTTTTTTTTTTCATAGGGGAAAAACCCCACAAAAATCAATCAACAAATTCACACATAAAAGTCTGAACTGCTGACAATTTTTTTTTTTATCTCCCCCTTACCCCCTGCTTTCTTCAACTTCAGGTTTGACTGTACTGTTGCTTCATTCTCACATAAAAAAAAAATGTATAAGCACTTCATGAATCATTTTAAAAATAATTACAAATCGTTTCAAGATCATGTGAAGGAAGCTGTCAAATCATTACCATCGTCAAATCCAAAATAGATTAAAAGCACGTTAAAACATTTAACACATTTTCACAAAATTATGAGAACTTGTACATGAAGTGATTCTTCTGTAAATTCAATTCAGAATATCTACAACAACAAAAGAAAGCACAGCGACCACTGTGTAGCAGTCCTGTGAACTTATCATGCCTTAGACTTTGGCTTTTCGAAGAAAGGTTCAATTCCGCCTTGTGAGGATTGAGTGACTGATCTCTCTGCTGTTCCAACACTGCCTGAATCCGTACAAACACCAACACTTGTGTCACGCATACTTTGTGACCAGCCTTCACTCTGTAATCAGAAGCCAACACGTATCATGTCGTACACTTTCATCAACAACATCACTAGCAGGAGGATACTGCGTCCCTTTATCTTCAGTTTGATCAAACGTAAATCACTGTCAATGCAGAAATGAGGTCCACAAGGTGAGATGATAATGAAAAGAGGCTTGTTTCTAAAGATATTTGGCTGCAAAATGTAAGCTCGAATATGATTTAATGATTTGAAACCTATCTCATTTTACTATTTGCACCTTTACTATTTAAGGGTAGACACAGATCCGAAAGTGCCCCAAATCATGGGGGTTTTTTTAGAATAAAAAATTGCTGGATACATTTATGAAGGTCTCCCTGTGTGAATTTAAACAATCAGGTTGTAAAAAATGTCTGTAGAAACAGGCTACTTCAACTTGTTATAGATAAAATGGTTTAGAGTTTGAAACATTTAGTTTTGGTGGCCATATTTGGATTGTTTCCATGGCAACAGTGCAGAAAACTGAGTAAACAATTGATTTTTATGCTTTACAAGTGATGCCCTTTCAATCAATATATGGCATAACTTTAAACATGGGCTTGTAAGCAAAATTTCATCAGTTTCAACTCCCACGTCCCACCTTAATATTTTGTATTAAATCTATGTTGTTTTTTAATACAATTTTGATTTAAAAAATCTTACATTCAGTATTTAACCCTTATACCCCTGGGGTCACACAGTTTATTCACTGTGAAACTTGTGTCAAAGGGAAGTAATTTTTACATCTTTCAATAGTCAATACACAAAAAACTGAGGGTGCTAATGGGCGCTACAGGGTTACATAATAAAGGGGCACTAATGGGCGCAGCAGGGGGATAAGGGTTAATTAAAATTTGTATCTTTAGGATTTTTTTTAAATTAAAAAAATATTAAATGTTTACACGATCTTCTGTTGTCCTAGTTTTATTTTTTATCTTGGACTACTTTGAATTACAATTTCAGTCACAGCAGAATTTTCTGCATGACATTCTGGCTGCTCACCTCTGAGGGAGAGCACATCGCCACAAGAGCAGCACCACCCTTTTTTTTTTTTTTCTTTTCCTGTATCAGTCTATGTAACTGCATTTGTTTCCTTATCACATGGCTCTTTTCTAAAGAATTTTGCGAGGGACAACCCTTGTTGCCGTGGGTTCTTTGATGTGTGCTAATAATTGTTAGTTATGCACAGGACTTCAGTTTATCATCTCATCCAAAAGACTAGCACCTAGGCCAACACTTATGGCCTAATGAATGCCATGGGGAAACAGTTTCGGGCTCAAACAAACCACTACACTCTTCCAACCCAGACTTTTTGCTTTCTAGGTAGGTGTGTTATCTCTATAGATACCACTGATCCACCCTATTTCAACAATCGAAATGTTTTTATGGATAATTCTGAAACAGTGAAAAATAAGTCTGAACTTTAGCAGGCACATACTATCACAAATGAAATGGATTTTTTTTCATAATTTCTATCAAAATGAATTTAAAACACTTCTCTGATATGCTTCTTTAAAAGTCTAAAGAATTTGACTTCACTGTTCATGAATATACAAACTCTATTCAGTCACGAGTCAAATTGATATTGTTTTATACTTTATAAAATACATTCCAAGTAATTCATAGGGATTCCCATTTTTCTCATTCACACAAAAAAAAGGCTAATACTAGTAACAGTCTCAGTGACAGCTTTTCAATCTACTGTCTAGAAGGGATGATTTCTTTAATTGTGCTGGCATACTTCCTTGTTTTAGGGATTACATGCACAAGTCCACACAAAGATATAATAAAAGCAAAACAAGTGCAAAACTGGTTACAAGATTTTTTTTTCTCTCCAAATTTTCTTAATAGGCCCTACTGAATAGGCTAGAGATTTGCTCTAGCATCAAAATCATCTCAACCAATTTTTGGAAATGGAAGACTGCAGGTGATGCTTTACTATTGATACTTTATAGAATCAGGCAGTAATGAGGGTGAATATATGATCATATCTCGTGTAGGCCTACTTTGAACTTTGTTAAAGGCCTACCAGTGATGAAAGCTGTAAATTTATAACTAAATTTATATCATTTATACCTGGCCAGGTAAAATTCTGTTCATTTTATCATGACATTGTAAAGTATGATGTCCTGGTCTATATTGTTTAATGTGCACCAAATAAAGTTATATAAACATGTGCATAATAATAATCATTACTATCATTATTATCTTTATAACAACAATGAGTCAGCGCAAAATGTTTTCAAGTTTGGTTTATAAATCATAATATCGAACACTGGGGTTTTGAAACTGAAAGGCTACTGTATACTTTTTTCGTTTGTACCTTCATACTTTTTTTTCGTTTTTTCCTATCTGACGGGTGTGGCACGTGCGCTGTTCCGTGTCTACAGTTTATGGAGGCAAATGTGGATACTGTAATTAGTCCCATTACAACAGTATTAATGAAACTAGTAAAAGACAATAGCTCAGTAAACCCATTTTTCACTCCCTGTTGACCAACTAATTTTCACCATTTCAGCAAATCTCGTCTAAAAGAGTCCCTGACACACATGACCATCGCTAGCACTGAACTATGTACAATCTGCTAATACTTAAATATGTGGCAAAAGGTTTACAATGCATTGAGGAAAACTTAATTAACTGAAAATACCAGTATTTTCATTCCACAACAAGTGTTTACAACCAAATCCAATGACCGGCAACGCGCAGTCGCGCAAATCCTACTTCGAACATTTTCTCAAACAATCGGACATTAATTTTCTTGCAACAAATGCGCGCCCCCACCACTTGATATCTTAAAAAATACAGTATTCAAATACGCTGATCACCTACCATAATATGCTGATTCCATCGAGAACAGCATCAAATATCGCCTTTGTTGAATCGTAGAACC
Source organism: Stramonita haemastoma (assembly GCA_030674155.1). Taxonomy (NCBI): domain Eukaryota; kingdom Metazoa; phylum Mollusca; class Gastropoda; order Neogastropoda; family Muricidae; genus Stramonita; species Stramonita haemastoma. The sequence continues at coordinate 25,820,935 of CM060344.1, read as the reverse complement.
CACGCATGGAACCGCCATATTGATGGAAAAGAATAGACAATGGCATTGTGGGTAAGCCTAATGACTTTATCTTATTTTAATCTCATTTTTTCTAAACCTCAAATTAAAATCATCAAATACTATTATTCTCGTGAAGTTTGTAACAAAAGTTTTTTTTGAAAATAAAATATTCATTTGTGCTCTTTAGAATTAGTTCCCGTCTTCTCGTCAACAACGAGATTTCTGTGTTCTTGGGTTGGTAATGACGCGGAGACGGGGAGGCTACTGAAGTGCTTGGTTTTGAAGACTGAAAGATTTGTAACATTTGACCGGCTGTTTATGATCACCAAGTAGTTTTCAACCGTTTAATCTTTTGTTCGATAGTGTGCAAAGTAGTTTTTTTATTCATTCTGGTTTTAGTGTTCTGGACTTCTCAGACGAACAAGTTTAGGTAAACTGGTCAGTCATGTCACTCTGTGTGAACATGTCGAATCTTTGGAAAATATTCTCAACTTTTGTCTGCTTATAGTCTTACCCTCGCTTTCTGAGTCACAGCCTTCTTCAGCTTCTTTTCTCCTCATATGAGCAGGGATAAGTACAGATCGAATGTAGTGTAGGTCGCACTGGTAATAAGCGCGCGCGCGCGCGCGCGCGCGTATATGTTTGTGTGTGTGTGTTTATTTTATTTTATTATTTTATTTCAAATATAATGGAATAAACGCTCATGTGCTTAATCACATCCAGTCTCAGTGTGTACGCAGTTTTGTTAATTTTGTTATCCATTCCCACCGGCACACAGTGGCATACTCAGAGAGGGGGGAGAAGGGAAACAAGATATCCTAGTGGTCAGAGCATTGTGCTGGCAATTTGACAACCCAGGTTCGATTCCCGTTCAAGGGGATTTTTCCTCTGGAGTTAACATCAGTGCTGACTCCACTCTCCCCAAAGTCCTTTGGATGAGACTATAAACCGAGGCCTGTGTGCAAACACACACAGAACATCTTGGCACGCATTGAATCCTGTTCTGCTTCTCTTAAGAGTAGGCCATTGTGTGCAGGTAGGAACAGATAAGAGATACAAAACTGCGTACACACTGGGACTAGATGTAAAAAAGCACACAAGTGCTTATTCCATTATCCTCAATATAAAAGAAAAAGACTAAAATACTCTTCCAAAAAATGGAACAGGTTTTAATGTGTGCACAAGATGTTCTCCTTACGTTTGCACACAGAACTTTGGGTCGTATTCTCAGGACTTTTGGGGGAGCGGAGTTGGCACTGATGTTAACTACAGAGAAAAAATCCTCTTGAATGAGATTCGAACCTGGGTCAACAGATCACAAGCACAATGCGCATCACTCTAACATCCAGGCTATCCCATCCCCTCTGTGTGTGTGTGTGTGTGTGTGTGTATGTGCATGCGCGTGCACATTAACTTGTGGATTGGTGATCTAGATGGTAACGCGCCTTGCCTAGAAAGCAAAAAGTCTGGGTCGGAGTGTGCGGTGGTTCGTACCCTGTTTCGGCCCAAAACTTTTTCCCCATCCATTAGACCGTAAGTGGTGGTCTGGGTGCAAGTCTTTCTGATGAGACAATAAACCGAGGTCACGTGTGTTACGCATCACTATTTAGCGCACGTAAAAGAACCCACTGCAACATGGGGGTTGACCCTGGCAAAATTCCGTAGGAAAAAGCTACTCTGATAGGGAAACAAAATACAGTCGCATACAGGAAAAAGAAAAAAAAAATGGGTAGGTGCTGCACTTTGTGGCAACGTGCTCTCCCCGGGGAGAGCAGCCTGAATTTCATGCAGAGAAATCTGCTGTGACATAAAGTGGTACAAAATACAAAAATACAAATTTATTTTTTAGATTAATGTAATAAAGAGACATAAGATTTTTGTTAAATCCTTTCCCTGTATGCATTATGCTCTTTGTGTGTGTGTGTGTGTGTGTGTGTGTGTGTGTGTGTGTGTGTGTGTGTGTGTGTGTGTGTGTGTGTGTAGTTCAAGTCAAAATGATCTTTATTGAAGATAAAAGATTTAAGCTTACACAGTTTTTTTTTTGTCATCTTGCCCTCACAAAAAATCAAGAAAATTTACTTACAAAAGCATTCAAAAGGCATTCTATATTACCTTCCTCATATGCTCTGGTGAATTCTCACCAAAACCCCTATATTTTGCTCTGTAACTCAATAGCTTTTAAGTTTAATGCTACTGCCTTGAAATTTCATGACTTTGTCAATTAAGATATGTTCAACACATACAGAAAAAACTGTTTGTTTGTGTTTAAAAGAAATGTTCTTAATTAGTACTATAGTAGTCAAACTCTGAGTTTGTCCTGGGTGTGTGCACACCCATGCTCTGAAACTGTGAAAGAAAGGGTACTCATTACAACTTTAGAATGACATCACAGTCCTGTGACGTCCCTACTTCTTGGTTGCTAGTACACCTGTCCTTGTAGTTGCACTGAGAATTTTTGCTCACTGCTAAGCTGTGGTGATGCATGATAGCACTTTTCGTAGACTGAAGCAGTAAATCAACATTGTGTGTATGTGCATTAACATCGTCATTTTCATCATTATTATTATTACTATCATTGTCACTCCTCCTACTCCTACTGCTACTATCACATTACTACTACTGCTACTTCTACTACAACTTCTACTACTCTTGTCACTATTACAACTAGTTTTTTTTTTTTTGGTTATTATCATTGTCATGACCATTGTTTTCCCTCTTGATGATTATTATTGTCATTATTTTATTGTTATTATCATCATTATTATTATTACTTTCATCATCATTATTGTCATCGCTATATATTACCATTATTACTTTCATCGTCATTATCGTCATCACTATATGTTACCATTATTACTTTCATCGTCATTATTGTCATCACAATTGAATATATAAGGATGCACTGTTCTGATGACAGAGCTGGAAGATGGCAGACGACTTTGTGATCTCCGGCACTCGACCTCCGTCAGTGGCTGGCCATCGGCCAGCGACAACGTCCGGCAAAGACTATGGCTACTTCACCAAAAACCGACGCTCCATGGTGGACGAGACCTTGTTCCAGTCCCACCATGCCTCCTCCCTGAACGCGCCAGTGACATTTTCAGCTCCCTGGGGGAAGAAAACCAAGCAGGATAAAACGGTCCTGAAAAAACCCAAACCCGGACCCCCTCTCCTGTGGGCACCGGGCTCGGCAGACACGCGTTTCAGCATCCACAAGGACGACAGCTCCAAAGACCTCAACGACAGCGTGGATTCTTCAGGAACTTTTGGCACTATCCAAGGCATCCCCTTGAAGCATCAGTATCACCGCCTGAAGCACACGCCCACCTTTGTGGACGAGACGTTGTTCGGCCAGCCCCTGAAGGAGCCCAGTTTCAAAGCTCCGTGGGAAGAGAAAAGGAAAACAAAGGCTTACAACTGGTATACCGGTGAACAGGAAGATCGGAAACCCATGCGAAGACGGCGTCCGATGACTGCCCTTGGTTTGCGAAATCATTCAACGACAGCAAGTGCTGTGCCCATTTGGAAACCTTAATTGTGGTGTGATAAGAGAGAATTTTATGCTCATGGTTGACAGCTTGCGGTCCCTGAAGTGGACATTTCTGTTGGAACGTAAATATAATCACAACAACAACAGCAACAACAACAAAATAGTAGAGGGTGTGTTGGTTTCGCCTGTTTGGAAAATTGAAAGCAACTTTAGGAAAAACTGGACAGTGTAGTATTTTTGGGGGGGTTTGGGGGATTTTTGCATATGCAATCATTTTTATCCACCATTAAAGGTAGGCGCATTCTGACTTCAGGGATGATGTCTAAATATGACACCAGTGTGCATTCGGTTTTTTTGTTGTTTTTTTTTTACAATTTTGTCATCTGTTACTACTGGCATGCAATGGCCTACTCTTCCGAAAGGCAGAATAGGTTTGAAATTACGTGCAAGATGTTCTGCATGCATTTGCTCATGGGACCACAATTCATAGTCTCATCCAAAGAGCTTTAGGGAAGCAGAGTTGGTACTAATGCCACCTCCAAGGGAAACATCCCCTTGAACGAATGCCTGGGTGGTGGCTCAATCTTACACTGTTAAAAAAATTAAATTCTTTTATATCGAGGATAATGGAATAAGCATTCATGTGCCTTTTTTCATCCAGTCCCTGTGTGTATGCAGCTTTGTAAATCTTGCCATCTGTTCCCACCGGCACACAATGGCCTACTCTTACAAAAGGCAGAACAGGATTTAACATGTGCCCAAGATGTTCTGTCAGATCACAAGCGCAACGCTCCAACCACTAGGCTATCTACCCCCCCCTGACTCTGTAGTATCATGTGCTTAACCCTTTGGCTGCTATCATGTTTTGCTCAGGCACATGCTTGATCAAACAGAGAGCGTTGAATCATGACGAACAGCGATTGTCAACTGAGCATTGCTGGTGGTGATTTCAATGACGAACACTGTTCGTGAACAGCGCAGTAAAGAGGTTAAGATTTGTGCAGTGCATACACTACTTAAAGCACAGAGTTTTCAGAGAGAAGTCTCTTTCTAGAAAATGTGTTGTTGGCCTTAACTTTTTTTAAACCCTATTGCTGGATTGGTGTTGATGGTGAAATTGAGAGATCATTCATATACCTTTTGCAGTTTGCCATCCCTGCTTGAAAAATCTGAGGCTTTATCTTGTGCCAAACATAGACCCACGTGTCATAAATAATATCTGCAGCCATATATAAAATTAATGCTGATATTTTACACACATGCACACACGCACAACACACACCACACACACACACACACACACACACACACACACACACACACTTTCTGTCTTTCTCATCTGAATTATTCAGCCCTCTGCCTAAACAGGGAAAAAAAGGATGCGTGCACATCATAGTATTACACTGTGTTTCACTCAGTGTAGTCTATGCTGTGTGGTGAGAATGTCAGTATCCGAGACTGATGACATAATGTACTTTGCCAAGCTGGGGAGGGGGGGGGTTGCTTTTCTTTTTTTTTTGGGGGGGAGGGGGGTCCCCTTTATAGTATTATTTTCTAACAAAAACTACCACAAAGCACTGATTAAAAGGTTAAAGTGTTCCTATAATCTATGTTGTCATTGGGGAGCAAGATATCAGAGACCTCAACTTCTCTACAGGCCAGCATGTTGAGGGCGGCACCCATCTCCTCTCCCTCGCTGCTTTGCCTTCCCTGTCCCAAAAGAGGGCAGGTACCCATTGACAGCTGGGTGAACTGGGGAAATATGGTGCTGAATTCGAGGCATGCAATAGTTCATCCAATCACTTGGCAATGTTG
>CM060344.1:25800630-25810630 GCA_030674155.1 Stramonita haemastoma | reverse complement strand
TAAAATTTAATCGAACGGGAATTGAACCCGGATCGTCAAATTGCGAGCGCAATGTTCTGACCACTTGGCTATCCTGTCCCCCTGACAACTCCAATTCGATTCCCCTTCCAGGGGATTTGCCCCTGGAGTTAACATCAGTGCTGACTCCTCTCTCCCAAAAGTCCTTCGGATGTATGCGAACGCAGGCAGAGCATCTTGCGCATATGTTACATCCTGCTCCGCTTTTCATAAGAGTAGGCCATTGTGTGCTGGTGGGAACAGATGACAAGATTTACGAAACTGCATACATGCGGGGCTGAATGTAAAAAAAGCACACTAGTGCTTATTCCTTTATCCTCGATATAAAAGAATAAATGAATGAATAATAAATTACTAGTCGACCTCGTAGGCCTAGGCTAGTCGTTGTTAGGCCTAGCCTAATCAGAGCCTGGACCTATGGGGCGTGATCATGTTGTGTTGTGCTGCGTGGTTGTGTTGTTCTGTGTGATCATGTTGTGTTGTGCTGCGTGATTGTGTTGTTCTGCGTGATCATGTTGTGTTGTGCTGCGTGGTTCTGTGTGATCATGTTGTGTTGTGCTGCGTGGTTGTGTTGTTCTGCGTGATTATGTTGTGTTGTGCTGCGTGGTTCTGTGTGATCATGTTGTGTTGTGCTGCGTGGTTGTGTTGTTCTGCGTGGTTGTGTTGTGCTGCGTGGTTCTGTGTGATCATGTTGTGTTGTGCTGCGTGGTTGTGTTGTTCTGCGTGGTTGTGTTGTGCTGCGTGGTTCTGTGTGATCATGTTGTGTTGTGCTGCGTGGTTGTGTTGTTCTGCGTGATTATGTTGTGTTGTGCTGCGTGGTTTGTTTGTTCTGCGTGGTTGTGTTGTGCTGCGTGGTTGTGTTGTTCTGTGTGATCATGTTGTGTTGTGCTGCGTGGTTCTGTGTGATCATGTTGTGTTGTGCTGCGTGGTTGTGTTGTTCTGCGTGATCATGTTGTGTTGTGCTGCGTGGTTGTGTTGTGCTGCGTGGTTGTGTTGTGCTGCGTGATCGTGTTGTGTTGTGATCGTGTTGTGTTGTGCTGCGTGGTTGTGTTGTGATCGTGTTGTATTGTGCTGCGTGATCGTGTTGTGTTGTGCTGCGTGGTCGTGTTGTGTTGTGCTGCGTGATCGTGTTGTGTTGTGCTGCGTGGTCGTGTTGTGTTGTGCAGCGTGATCGTGTTGTGTTGTGCAGCGTGGTTGTGTTGTGTTGTGCTGCGTGATCGTGTTGTGCTGTGCTGCGTGATCGTGTTGTGCTGTGCTGCGTGATCGTGTTGTGCTGTGCTACGTGGTTGTGTTGTGCTACGTGATCGTGTTGTGCTGTGCTGCGTGGTCGTGTTGTGTTGTGCTGCGTTATCATGTTTGTTCTGCTGCGTGATCATCTTGTGTTGTGCTACGTGATCGTGTTGTGCTGTGCTGCGTGATCGTGTTGTGTTGTGCTGCGTGATCGTGTTGTGTTGTGCTGCGAGATCGTGTTGTGTTGTGCTGCGTGATCGTGTTGTGTTGTGCTGCGAGATCGTGTTGTGTTGTGCTGCGTGATCGTGTTGTGTTGTGCTGCGTGACCGTGTTGTGCTGCGTGACCGTGTTGTGCTGCGTGACCGTGTTGTGTTGTGCTGCGTGATCATGTTGTGTTGCGTGGTCATGTTGTGTTGTTCTGCGTAGTTGTGTTGTGCTGCGTGATTGTGTTGTGCTGCGTGATCATGTTGTGTTGCGTGGTCATGTTGTGTTGTTCTGCGTGAACATATTGTGTTGTGCTGCGTGATCGTATTGTGCTGTGCTGCGTGATCGTATTGTGCTGTGCTGCGTTATCATGTTTGTTCTGCTGCGTGATCATATTGTGTTGTGCTACGTGATCGTGTTGTGTTGCGCTGCGTGATCGTGTTGTGTTGTGATGCGTGATCATCTTCTGCATGATCGTGTTGTGTTGTGCTGCGTGATCGTGTTGTGTTGTGCTGCGTCTTTCCTGTCTAGTCCCTTCCTTGGCGGTGCCCAGCAGCAATACTCCCAATCTCCTACTAGGTCTAGGCCTACTGTAGCTCAGTTGATCTTATCAGAAGACTGTTTAGGGTGCCCCTCGGATAAGATGGGGGGGGGAAAATTGGTTCCTGGGGGGTCACCTTAACCAAAGAGTACTGCAAATCTGATCAGAGTCATCAAAGAGCTGTACAAGGCCACCAGTGCAGTGTACTACAACAGCAGCATTGGAGAGTGGTTTCAAAGAACAGTTAGAGTAAGGCAGGGCTGTCCACTCTCACCCACTCTTTTCAACATCTTCCTTGAGAGAATGATGGCTGATGCACTGGAACACCACCATAAAGGATCAGTCTGCAATGGTGGCAGAACGATCACAAACTTCCGCTTCGCAGATGACATTGACGGACTAGCAGGATCAGAACAAGAGCTTGTCAGCCTAAGAGAACACATGAACAAGGTCCCTAAAATGTATGGCATGAAGATCAGTGCAGAGAACACCAAATTGATGACCAATAACGCCAAGGGCATCAACACTGATACCAGGGTCAACGACCAGAAGCCAGAAACCGTTCAAAAGCTTCATTCAAGTGCTTTGGAGCCGTTGCGCCCATCCCCTCTCCCTACTGCTTTACCTTCCCTGACCCTAAAGAGGGCAGGTACCTATTTACAGCTGGGTGAACTGCGGGACTGTACTGAAGCCATGGTGCACAAAGGGTCACCCATTCAACTGGTAACCACGATGGATGAAAGCCAGCGCTCTGACCACTTAGTTACCCTGCCCCCATATACCGTAAAATCCCTAGCACAAGCCCACCATCTAGCAAACGCCCACCCCCCACTTTGGGCCAAAGTTGTGCACAGGGGTAGCTACCTAGCAAATGCCCACCCTGCTTTTTTCAAAGAGACTATGCTCACTTTCGTTAGTATTTGTGCAGACTGTTCTAAAAGTCTTCTTTTTCCCCTTCTTTACCTTTTCGTGTTTCTTTCCTTTTTTTCTTATACTTTGTCCCCTCTCCTCACTCCCACCCATCCCTAACAAAGTTAATTAAAATTACGTCATGCTTTTTCCACTGACGTCTTTTGTCTGTCAGTGACGTACGGGTACTTTGACAATGCTTCCTGATGGACGGAAGTTGGTTCTTGAATCTCTCTCTGCCATTTTTGCAAAATGCCAAGTGACAGTCTTACACTGTATCATTCAAATTGGAAGCCATCCAGTATCTGGATAACGAAGCAGGTGGGAATGTTTCGGAGTGTGCCCATGAATTTTCTGTGGATAGGAAGAGGATCAGGGAAGGGAGTGAAAACAGAGATAGACTTGAACAGCAGTACGGAAAAGACAAACAAAAACGGAAACTGTCAAAAGAACCAGCAGTTAGATCTGAACATGTCGACCAAGGTGTACTGCATTATTTGGAAGATGAAAGATCTGAAGGCAGGGTATTGCGAAACAAGGACCTACAACAGAAAACGATGGAACCGGCAGGTGCTTTCAATGTTGTGGGCTTCTCGGCATCAGACATGTGGTTAAGTCACTGGAAAACAGCGCCACTTGGTGTCTTGTCGACAGGGAACCAGCTCAAGCCAGAAGGTCCCTGCAGCTTTTGAGGATCAACTTCAGTTCCGACGGAACGTTCTGCGACTACGTCCTCGCCATGGTTATCCTCTGTCCAACATCATGAACATGGATCAGACGATGGTCCGGTTTGACATGATGCCAGCCCGTACCAACAACAAGAAAGGTGCAAAACAAGTTAGAATCAAGAGCACAAAGGCTGATAAACGAGGCTTCATGGTGGCACTTACGGCGGCAGCAGATGGAACGAAATTGCCAACTTTTGTGATCTTGCCAGAGAGAAATGGGAACATTCCACCCCGGATTTTTTTTTGCAGCTGAGAGTGCCAGACAATGTTCACGAGTGTATGTGCGACAGCCAATGGCTGGATGACCAGAGACACCATCATTGCCTGGATTCAGCGTGTCTTTGGGCCATCCGACGAACGCCGCCTCCTGCTTCTGGACTGTTACAGTGCCCATAGGACTCAGGAAGTCAGGGACTTGAATGTCCTCGTTGGCCTTCTTTGCCTCAAAATCCCTTTTTTTCTATTTTCCTTCACTTATACTCACACGACCTAACTTACATGCTTTCGAGGTTTGTATTCACTCAATTACACGGTTGAGCACAAAAAATACTTTGTGCAAAGGGGTTCATCCCTAGCAAACGCCCATCCCCCAATTTTGCCATAAATCAGTGCACAGGGGGGGGGGCGTATGCTAGGCATTTTACGGTATATATATATGGAGGAGGTAGGGGTGGAGGGGGAGGGGTGGGGGTAAGGAAGGGGGGGGGTGGAGAGGGGGGTAGGAGGGGGGTGGGGGGTGGAAGGAGGGGATGGGGGTAGGAGGGTGGAGGGAGGGGAAGGGGGGTGGAGGGAGGGGGTAGGAGGGGAGGGGGGATGGAGGGGAAGGGAAGTGGGGGTGAGGGAGGGGAAGCAAATAAGTTATAACAACACCAGCATGTATCAAACATCATGTTCTTTGCATCATATGAATGCATTTTTGAGTGTTTAACATTATTACACTCATAATGATTGCACAATATTCAAATTTTGCTGCCTACATAATGTTATCTGTAAACTTTTCTCAAATTTGCAAACAGCAAGTGCAATTACATGTGTGTGTGTGTGTGTGTGTGTGTGTGTGTGTGTGTGTGTGTGCTTTTTTTACATTCAGTCCCTGTGACTATGCAGTTTTGTAAATTTTGTTCTCTGTTCCCACCGGCACACAATGGCCTACTCTTTCGAAAAGCGGAACAGGATTTAACGTGTGCGCAAGATGTTCTGCGTGCGTTCACGCACCGCCTCTTGGTTTTTTTTGTGTGTTTTTTTTATAGTCTCATCTGAAGGACTTTTGGGGAGAGTGGAGTCGGCACTGATGTTAACTCCAGAGGGAAAATCCCCTTGAGGGGGATTCGAACTAGGGTTGTCAGATTGCAAGGGCAATGTTCTGACCACTAGGCTATCCCGTCCACAGAGAGAGAGAGAGAGAGAGAGAGAGAGAGAGAGAGAGAGAGAGAGAGAGAGAGAGAGAGAGAGAGAAGGGGTGGTATAATAGGATTTTTTTGTTTGGTTATTTGGCGTTGGTGTGGATGTTTGGATTTGGCTTATTCTGTTTAGTTTTTTCTTGTTTTTTTCTTTTTGGCTTGCCTTTTGTTCTTGTTGTTGCTGTTATAGTAATGTGTTATTTTTCATTGCTTTTTTTCTTTTTGGGGGGTGGGGGTTGCTTGTGTGTGTGTGTGTGTGTGTGTGTGTGTGTGTGTGTGTGTGTGTGTGTGTGTGTGTGGCTCTGTGGCTCTGTGTGTGTGTGTGAGAGAGAGAGAGGAGGGGTGTGCATTTGCTTTTTTTGTCAAGCCATTTAAGAACCCCCAAGAACTGGGTGGCCGTTTGTGCGCCTTGGCTTTAGTACAGTCCCCCAGTTCACGCAGCTGTAAATGGGTAAATGCCCTCTTTAGGGTCAGGGAAGGTAAAGCAGCGAGGAAGAGGAGATGCCCGCTGCCCTCAATATGCTGGTCCCTAGAGAAGCTGAGGTCTCTGATGCCTCGCTCCCCTACGACCGCCTAGGCTATGAGACACATTTACCTTACCTTTACCATAAATTTTATGAACATTAAATGAAAGAAATAGATAAGGGACACACTGCAAAACAACAACACAAAAGTAATAAGCACACAAAGAAATAAAATGGACGCACGCGCGCACGCACGCGGCAGGCTGCACGCGCGCAAGCGCGTGAACACACACACACACACACACACACACACACACACACACACACACACACACACACACACACACAACACATACACACACACACACAGCAAAATTACAAAATTCCCAAACCTTTATAAAGGGACATCAGCCAAGACACATCGCACAGGTTTCACATCGCGCCTCTTTCCCTTTAAATTATATATAGCAGTTGGATTTGCGCTTTAGATTTGCTCTTCCTCTTTATACCCGTCATTCATTTACTGATAATCATGTCTACCGTTTTGTTTTTCTATAGCTTAAAAATGTTAATGGAAATAAACGATTTTAAATTGTAAATTGCATCCAAATGTGCAAGCATAATTATTACAACGTCTTCTAATCTAAAGGAGACGGGGATAGTCTAGCTGGTGGTCTAAGCGAAGCCTCGTGATCAGCTGATAGTGTAGTCCAGGAAAATTTTGCCAAAAAAGGGCTCTGGCAAAAAATAATTGCTGCAAATTTTCCTCACCTATTTTATGTTTTGGTGGGTGTACTTGACCATCCCAAATGATTTTAATAAAAAATTAAGTAGGGGGATAAGGTTTAATTCATGTTTGAGAAGAGTAGGTGCAGTGCAGCTGAGCTGAAACGGTATTCCCTATTTTGTGCTGCTTTGCAAGCTGTTCTGGATGTCCAGTCAGGAATTTTTACACTTAATTGAAGCAGGCTTGTATAAATTACATTTCTAAACTAAAACTTTTATACTCTGTCGACCCAATTCCTTTTTACTGGGGGAAAACTAATGTAATTGCACTTATGGTTTGCAAATTTGAGAAAAGTTTACAGATAACATTACTGTAGGCAGCAAAATTTTAACATTGTGCAATTATTATAAGTGTAATAATCTTAAACACTCAAAAATGCATTCATGTGATGCAAAGAACATGATGTTTGATACATGCTGTTGCCCTTATAACTGATTTGCTTACCCACCCCCCTAAAATTAGTGATCCAAGGTTCAAACAAGTATAATTTTCAGTCAGTACAAATCTACTGGCAACAGGCAATCACCTTGGTTATGTTTTTCTTAGTTGAATACGCTTTGTCAGCTTTGTATTCATTACCAAAGGCTACTCTATTTCTCAATTTGAGGACATTTAAGAGGTGCTTGTAAAAATATTTACCATTTTGCAATGATTAAATTATTGGTTCACAAAATCAATTGTAACATCTCTAACAGATGTTCACGGATTCCAATGTCATGAAGATGGCAGTTCAACAAAATGTAAATATCCAACATCTTAGCATGAACTGTGCAGTGTGTCTTCCTAATCTGATAGGCCAGGACCTTCAGCAACTCTGAATGTGTGCAGCTTTGCCCTCTGCATTGCCCATGGGTAACTGAAGACACAAGGCCATGTTTACAGCATGTACACCTTGCTGTTCAGCATTCAGTCAGACAATGACATCTTACAATAATTTATTTTTTAAAAAGACATCTCACAACATACAGAAGAGCTTCAGGGGTTATGTCAAATACACTTTTCATTTAACCCTTTTGCAGTGGATTCTCTGAACACAAACTGCCCCTAGATTTTGCATTCCATCCCGAAATCAGGTCAGGCACACATGCTCACTGGCCTTTTCCTCCTTCTATGTACATGTATACAAGCAGCCACAATTTATTCCAGATTCTCAGCAGGCCTTCTACTTCTGGCCTGATAGAGCTTTGACATGTGGTAGCATTTAGTGATGGTCACAGCCTGATGGGAATCTACTGTGTCCCAGGAAATCCCGATTCATAGGGGGCAATTTTCCAGGGGGGTAGGGGGGGGGGGGGCAAATCCCAGTTCTGGACTAAGAGGGTTAGCATATGGAGAAACAGGCAGATATCCCTTGTCTAGTTTGGTCTCTGTTTGAATGGTGTGTTTCTGGATGCAGCTGCTCGACTTCCAGTATGAAAAGCTGCCATGAGTGTTTACCAGATGATGAAAGATTTACTTGACAAATACTTGATTCAATCAGCATGGCTAAATATGACTTTAAAAATATCTTAGTACAAAGCGGATTTGACTTTGTTGGGGAGACAGTTATGTTCAGGAATTAATTTTCTTCAAGTATTTAAAAGCTCACATTATCAAAGTTAAAATTTCACATATCAAAGCCTTCTTAATAGAAAATTTTGTTAATGAATGGAGAAGTGGGCCGTGAGATAATAGAAGACGCCTGTATTACAAAAAATTGAAGATGGGAGGGAGGGGGATGGGAGCAGGAGGGAAGGGGTAGAGGGAGAGGTGGGGAGGGGATGGGAGGGGGGGAGGGGGTGGGTTAGGCTATTAATAATTTTTAAGAAGTATAAAATCAAAAAAGTGTTTTTACGTAAAATGATACAATGTTAATCTATTTATCTGTGCATTTCTTCTTTATTCATTCGTTTATTTATCTATCTGCTTACCTTTTCTCTCGTTTATTTACCCATTTATTTATTTATTCATTTACTTATTCATCTATTTCTTCCTTCCTTCTTTTCTTTCTGTCTTTCTTTAGTACACTTACAGTCTAAGGATATGGTTTTTCTACATTCTCTATTGATTTAATTCTTTTTTTAAAAATATATTTTAGTTCTAAAGATTCAGTTGATTTGTCAATGCTTCTTTAGCTTTGTTTTGTTTTGCTAAAGAATTGCGGAGACAATGCCAGCCATATAATACTGATGTTGATGAGGATGCCGATGGAGGATGCTGACGATGAAAGTAGTAATCATGATAAAGATTGATTACAACAACAACAATAATAATAATGATGGTGGTGATGACGATGATATAATAAGAACAAAAACAACAACAGCAACAGTAATGATGACGACGACGACGACGACGACGATGATGATGCTGATGATATTGATTGATACTACTACTGCTACTACTACTACTACTACTACTACTACTACTACTGCTACTACTACTACTACTGCTACTACTACTACTACTACTACTACTACTACTGCTACTGCTACTACTACTACTACTACTACTACTACTACTGCTGCTGCTGCTACTACTACTACTACTACTACTACTACTACTACTACTACTACTACTACTGCTACTACTACTACTACTACTACTACTACTACTACTACTGCTACTACTACTACTACTACTACTACTACTACTACTACTACTACTACTACCACTGCTGATACTGATAATAATAGTATCAATGATAGCAATATTTATCATTAAATGATGGCAATATTTATCATCATTGTTGTGTCCATAAGGTGGGTATGCACGCGCATGTCAAGTCAAGTCAAGTCAAGTCAAAAACACTTTAATCATCCCTGAAGGGCAATTACAATACTGACAGGCATATTGATACAAATCATAATCAAACACACGAAGGAGCTACATTTCTTATTTGTTCAAACATTATATAACTTCAAATAAAATGTGTCACACACACACACACACACACACACACACACACACACACACACACACACACACACACACACACACACAACACAGAGAGAGAGAGAGAGAGAGAGAGAGAGAGAGAGAGAGAGAGAGAGAGAGAGAGAAGGCAAGGCAAGGCAAGGCAAGGCAAGGCAAGGCAAGGCAAAGCAAGGCAAGGCAAGGCAAGGCGAGGCAAATTCTTTTATTCGAGGGTAATAGATAAGCACTCGTGTGCTTTTTTACATCCAGTCCCCGCCCTTTTCAGGGATAACATCAAGATATATATATATATATATATATATATAGAGAGAGAGAGAGAGAGAGAGAGAGAGAGAGAGAGAGAGAGAGGGGGGGGGGGGGGGGGGGGGGATACAAATTTAAAAAAAAGGACGACGATGCTGATGACGAAGACAGAGCTCTACTTTGACGACGACGACGACAACGATGAGAACAATAGATGTAGACAAGGATGATATCAACAGCTGTATATTTATATACTATGTATGTCATCTTTGCAATGTGCAGTCATCTGGGTATTTTTATTTATTTATTTATTCTTTTATATGAAAGAGTAAATAAAAAAATAAATAAATAAAAAATAAATGATAACAATAGATGTAGACAAGGATGATATCAACAGCTGTATATTTATATACTATGTATGTCATCTGTTGCAATGTGCAGTCATCTGGGTACGATGCATACATGTATGTATGTAAACATGACAGGACCATCATAAGTTTACTTGTTGAACTGTCAAGGTATGCTGTGATAATGTTTATGACACTGTTCTTGAAGAAAATCTG
>CM060344.1:25783130-25795630 GCA_030674155.1 Stramonita haemastoma | reverse complement strand
GGCACATGTATGTCTGACTGCATGCGTGCCTGTGTGCATGCATGCATGCATGCGTGCATACATGTGTCCAAGTCAAAGTCGGTCAAAGTCTATTTTTTATTTCTGGATGATTCATTGAATAAGCTTTGATTTTCTTTTTTGAAGTGGATGGCATGTGTGTGTGCATGTGCCTGTGTGTGTGCACATATCTTTGAAAGTGTGTATGTATGCGTGTGCATCTGTGCACATAATTATGATATTTTATTTTTATTTATTTCTTTTTTATAATGAGGATAATGGAATAAGCACTTTTGGGTTTTTTATGTCCAGTCCCCGTGCGTACGCAGTTTTGTAAATCTTGTCATCTGTTCCCACAGCACATGATTGCCTACTCTTATGAAAAGCGGAACAGGATCGTACATGTGTGCAAGATGTTCTGATGCAATTATTATTATTATTATTATTATTATTATTATTATTATTATTATTATTATTATTATTATTATTATTATTATTATAACAATTATTATTATTATTATTATTATTATTATTATTATTGACTATCAACTCAGTGGTAAACCAACGGCCATAAGACTGCAGATTTATGCAGGTGCACAGTAAAGTAACAAGCCCTTTTCTTCTTTACGGATAGCTCCAGTGCATATGGGCATATTTTGAGTGCATACCTTTTATGCACCTCAAGTACTAGATCTTTTGTAGGAAGAGCACTCTCCCTTCTTACACATAAAGGCAGACTCCCCTGTATGCAGATTAGGTTACTCAACATCCAGGATGTACAGTGGGCTCTTCAAGTCATGGGGTTGCTATGCAACCAGGATGTAGGGAAAGAACTTAGTGATTCATGCAAGGCAAGGCAGAGGTTTAGTTCCTTTTCAGACAGCCTGGGTGTGTGTACACCCAGGAGATATGGGAGCGGGTTATGCCTTCACTAACAGTATGGGTGTGTGTACACCCAGGAGATATGGGAGCGGGTTATGCCTTCACTAATGGTATGGGTGTCTACACACCCAGGAGATATGGGAGCGGGTTATGCCTTCAATAAAAGTATGGGTTGCTGTACACCCAGGAGGTACAGCGCGTCGAGGCCGAGGCGACGTACGGGGAAGGTTAAAAGGCTGTATCAAATTAGCAGTTGAATCAAAGCTCTGATAGAGAAAAACAAGGAAACAGTAATCCCTCTTTAAAACCTCTGACCTAAGCAACTTACCCTGTCCAGCCAAGTGGAACACTTCCTTTTCTATATATGGTAGTGGGGAAGAGGAATGGAGGGGGGTGGGTGTGATTCAAACATTCCTTCTAATTTAACTCCTGTTCCCTTAATTAATGTGATAGCCACTTCTGGCAGGAAACCCTCGATTATATATATATATATATATATATATATATATATATATATATATATATATATATATATATATATATATATATATATATATATATATATATAACAAAGCGAAAGTAAAACAACCAGCATATATGGTTCCCCAATATTTCGGCTTTCGCCTTCCTCAGGGGGTGTTTATTGCGATGACGTGATGGTATGACACCAATTTTGATTAACGTCATTGTGAAACTTTGTTTTGATATTTCTACAAACTTTTGTTTTGACATACTTAAACGTCATACTGAGACATCAGACACACACAGCAAGAGAGGTGAGAGAGAGAGAGAGAGAGAGAGAGAGAGAGAGCGAGCTTACATTGAACAATTAAGGTCATAAAGTCAAGTTCACACACACACACACACACACACACACGCACACATACACAAACTGATTTCTAGATTTTTGTTGTTGTTGTTGTTGTTGACATTCTTTATCCCAGAAAAGAGCATGTGAATTAACATCTCCCGCTATAAAAACTTTTCATTATCTTGAAGGTGAAAAGATTCAAGTACTTGGGGGCCGTTGTATCAGACAAGGGGTCCAAGCCAGTGGTATAGTATGCAGGAGTGCAGAGACAATAACTGCACTGTCCAAACTGAAGACCATCTGGAAAGATAAAAAAATATTTTACTCAACTCCAAGATCAGACTAAGGCGCTCCCTTGTCATATTCATATTCCTTTATGCCTGTGAATTGTGGATCCTGAATGCAGATTTGGAGAGAAGAGTACAGGCAGTAGAGATGAGATGCTTCGGAGACTCCTTGGCATGTGCGTGTGCGTGCGTGGGTGCGTGCGTGCGTGCGTGTGTGTGCGTGCGTGCGTGTGTGGCGTGCGTGTGTACGTGTGCGTGTGCGTGTGTGCGTGCGTGTGTGCGTGTGTGTGAGTGCATGTGTGTGCGTGTGTGTGTGTGCGTGCGTGTGTGTGTGCGTGCGTGCGTGCGTGTGTGTGTGTGTGTGTGTGTGTGTGTGTGTGTGTGTGTGTGTGTGTGTGTGTGTGTGTGGATGCCCAAGTTTCTTTGTGTCCTACTAGAATATGTATTCGTAGATGAAATCGGTGGGGTTTTTCCCTGCGCCCACTTCCCCATCCCACCACCCCCTTTTGGAAATATCCTCTCCCCTTTAGCAGTAACATCACAGTGTGTGTGTGTGTGTATGTGTGTGTGTGTGTGTGTGTGTGTGTGTGTGTGTATGTGTGCATGCCTCTGTGTGTGTGTGTGCGTGCCTCTGTGTGTGTGTGTGTGTGTGTGTGTGTGTGTGTGTGTGTGTGTGTGTGTGTGCGTGCCTCTGTGTGTGTGTGTGTGTGTGTGTGTGTGTGTGTGTGTGTGTGTGTGAAGAGAGGCAGGCAGGCTTCTTTCCTATACCCACCCCATAATATAAATCAATCCCAGCTTCACACAGGTCTACCTACATGTCACTGACTGAAGCAGAACACTTAAGCAACAGGTCGGTCAGCTAAAGGAACCATTAACCTGGCTGACACGTAGTAGGTAGGCCTACATCCTCACCTACACCTATACCTATATCTATACCTACACCTATACCTACACCTATACCTATACCTACACCTATACCTACACCTATATCTACACCTATATCTACACCTATACCTACACCTATACGATGGCGGTAGCAGGATGGTTAAGACATTCACCTGCCAATATGTAAACCGTGAGTTTCTGGGTTCGTACCCAGCCTCGCCCTTTCTTCCCAGTTTGACGAAAAAATCGAACTGAATGTCAAAGTCATTCGGATGAGACTAGAAACCAAGGCCCCGTGTGCGAACGCACGCAGAACATCTTGCCCACACGTTAAAACCCCGTTCCGCCTTTCGGAAGAGCAGGCCATCGTGTGCCGGTAGGAGCGAATGACAAAATTATATCTAAAAAAAACCCAGCATGCACACAGGTGTCGTGTTTAGACACTATCCCTGAGGGGAAAAAAAAATAATGGGTAGGCGCTGCACTTGTGGCGACGCGCTCTCCCCGGGGAGAGCAGCCCGAATTTCACGCAGAAAAATCTGCTGTGACATAAAGTGGTATAGAAAGAAAAACCTACACCTATACCTACAGCTGACACTAATAGACTAAAAGAATAGTTATAGAGTGACGGCTGTTTGGACCAGATAGGGGGCCTAGGCTATGCACACTGGCCGCAGTGAAGAGGATGACATCAGAGACTGATGTCGGTCGGTGAGCGGAGTTAGGCTAACCTATTTAGCTATATTATTTAGCGCACGTAAAAGAACCCACGGCAACAAGAGGGTTGACCCTGGCAGCGTTCTGTAGAAAAAAAAAATCCACTCTGATAGGGAAAAATAATGCAATTGCAGACAGGAAAAAGAACAAAAAAATAATAGGTAGGCGCTGCACTTGTGGTGACGCGCTCTCCCCAGGGAGAGCAGCCCGAATTTCACACAGAGAAATCTGCTGTGACATAAAGCGGTGTAAAATAGAAAGAAAAAAAATGTCATCAGTGCCGACTCCACTCCCTCCAAAAGTCCGTGGGTCGAACGCACGCAGAATATCTTGCGTACACGCTAAAACCCGTTCCGCTTTTTCGCAAGAGTAGGCCATTGTGTGCCGGTGGGAACGGATGACAAAATTGACAAAACTGCATACACACGGGGACTGGATGTAAACCCCCCCCCCCCCCCACATGAGTGCTTATTCCATTATTCTCGAAATAAAAGAATAAAAATAAAATACTATCCTTATACAGAAAATCCCACGGACACTGGCAATGACCCTCCTGATAGGGAAGCAAAAATGTAAATAATACAGTTGCAGACAAGAAAAGAAAATATATCTATAATGGGCGGCGCTGCTCTTGTGGCGACGCGCTCTCTCCCCGGGCGCGGAGAGCGACCGGAAATTTCACGAAGAGAATCTGCCGCGACTTGATATGAATGAAATACAAGAATCAACGAGTTTTTATGTTTGGCTCTTGTTTACTTAGAGCCCCGAGGTTCACTAAAATGGTAAGATTTTGCGTATGCGACGGGGTTTTGCCGACCATGAAGGTAGCCGCATTCCGACTCCGGGGAAACCAAGATATTTGATCAGGTTGTTGTCTCCGATGACGTACGGTATAGCTGAGTGGGTTAAGACCACTTGGCTTCAATCTCGTGGGTCCTTGCAGTCTTTCGTTCGAATCTCGGCAGCTAAGTGTGATGGATTACGAGTTGGGGATTTGTTTCTTTATAATCTCCCAGGTCAACTCACCGTGCAGACCTGCCAGTGCCTTGATTCCTTTCGTGTGTATATTCATGCCAAAGATAAAAAAATATATATTTACGTTAAAGGTCTGGTTTTTCATGTCAGCGTTCGGTGAGCTGTGGCAACTTGAACATACCCAGCATGCAGCCTGTACCTGGAGAAGGATGGGCTCCGCCATGTTCAAATTCCTGAAAAGACACGGTGTGAAAAATGGAGTGCCAGTGCCCCCGACGACTCATCAGGGAGTTAAGAGAGAAAAAGGAGAGAGTTTTTTTTTTTTTTTTTTTTCAAAAGACAGCTTTGATCTGTGTGATCTATGAAAGCCACGGCATGGTATTTCAGTTCAACTGGACACAATCAGTCAGTGAAGAGCTCTCAGACCTATGTTTTATTGATTGATTGATTAATGAATGAATTCATTCATTTTTTTGTTTGTTTGTTTGTATATTTAATTCTTTTATTTCAAGGATAATACAATAAGCATTCCTGTGTTCTTTTTTTAACATCCAGTCCCCGTGAGTTGCAGTTTTGTAAATTTTGTTGGTTTGCCAAGCGGGACACAATCACAATGCACATAGCTCGGGAACAACTAGTGATCTATTTCATGTTTTAATTACACATGTGGACATCTGCTGATCAAATAACAAATTCGAAATATTTATTTCCTGTCATCCCTTTAGAAGTTCGAAGGATTTAAAGACACTGTCAAGCAACGGTCACAACCCAACAGCACAATTAAATACCTCATTTGATCGCACTGATTGAACACATTCTCATTGACCAAACAAAAACGAAATGTTTTCGCACTTCAAATTCTTTAAACATGTTTTACATGCTATTTACGACAGTATTTCAGTTCCAGTTCCAATTCCAAATACTTTTTTTTAATTCAAAAACAGAGAAATTCGTCAAACAAGAGATACAGATACCTGTAGTGATGGTCAGGTAATTTGAGCACCACTCTCGAATCCGCAACGTGGATGAAGCTGGACTGTGCTGTGCCAGTCTTCCCAGTGAGTCTATAGCAAACTCATTCTGGGTAGGAGCCGGCCGGAGTCTGAAAACATTCCTGTATGACTCCCATAGGATTCGAACCTGAGATCTTCCAATCTGTACCGCACAGCACTAACCACCGCGCCATAATGACTGGTCGTGTAGGGATTTTCAGTTGTCTTTGCAGTCCCACAGCAGTTTCAGATAACAGAACATTATCAGCAAAAATCAGTGAAATATTTCTTCCAAATTATTAGAGAAAAAACACACCATATTAATTTTTTCTATTACCAATTACAATCTGAGTTTGTTAGCTCAGTTATGGAGACAGAATAATACTGATCTACAGACATTTCCTTGTTTTTATTTTATCTATTTACTTTATTTTTTATTTATTCTTATATATCGAGGATAATGGACTAATCACTCATGTGCTTTTTTACATCCAGTCCCCGTGAGTATGCAGTTTCGTAAACCTTGTCATCTGTTCCCACCGGCACACGATGGCCTTCTCTTACGAAAAGCGGAACAGGGTTTAACGTGTGTGTGTTCTGCGTGTGTTGGCACACAGGGCCTCGGTTTATAGTCTTATCCGAAAGACTTTTTGGGGGAGTGGAGTCAGCACTGATGTTAATTCCAGGGGGAAAATCTCCTCGAACGGGAATCGAACCCGGGTCGAGCGCAATGTTCTGACCACTAGGCTATCCTGTGACACCTGTTGTGCAATATATAATTATAATCACTGAACTTTGCTCCGCATGTGACCCATACTTTTGACTTCTTTAGTCACATTTTTAATAAAACAAAACAGTTTACCTTTTACGTCATTTTCTCTTCATACTGGTCACAAGAGTTTTCTTAAAAATGGAATTAAATGCTTTTTCGAAGTCAATAAAGGGTGTGCACAGTTTGTTTGTTTTTGTGTGTGTTGTTGTTTTTTGGGGGGTGCTTTATTATTATATGCAAGTCGTTTTTTGTTTGTTTGTTTGTTTGTTTTGAGAGAGAGAGAGAGAGAGAGAGAGAAGAGAGAGAGAGAGAGAGAGAGAGAGAGAGAGAGAGAGAGGAGAGAGAGAGAGAGTGAGGAGAGAGAGAGAGAGAGAGAGCAACTGAACTTTTTACACCCATTTCCGCGACGAAAGATCACGAACCAGGGTGCTTATACAAGTCAACACTATGACTTAAAAACCTGGTCACGGATTTCATGGCCTGGGCAGTTATTAACAGACTCTTATGTTTATGTATTTCCATGCTCTTCCGCTGCCTTTCCCTTTAACCACGGTGAAAGCTTTATGCAATAAATCACTCCAATGGCCACTGTCTCCATCTTCTCCCTTAACCCCACCTGCAACTCTCTCGGCCTCTTGGCGGTCACGACAACGCCAAGCTGTTACTCTTTCATCAACTGGGCTCTGTTGTTGTTATTATTATTTCGTTGCCAGCTGATGTCGGTTTGCCATCAATCCTCTCTCTTTCATCACTGCACTGTTGATCAGCAGATGCCCTGGGCTGTCCCAAGCGTCTTAGCCACACACTCCTTTTTTGCTTCTCAAGCCACCTCCACGTGGTTTTATGACCATCGCCATCACTATTATATGCATCACAGATGATCAGGCCGCTGTTGGAGAAAGCAGCCAGTTACTCTTTCTCTCTCTCTCTCCCTCTCTCTGTTTCTATGCAGCAGAGGTAGTTTTCTCCTTTAAGTCTAAGCAAGGACAGTTGGTAGCTGTGCTGTCGTCTGTTTTTGTGTGTATGTGTGTGTGTTTGCCCTTTTGAAAAGGTAGAGTACTGGTTTCCATTATCTTTCTTTCTTTTTTTTTGAATTTGTTTCGTTTTTCTTGGTTTAATGTCTCTTTGTTTGTTTCTTTGTTAGTGTGTGTGTGTTCTTTTTTTTTTAAAGTACAGTTTCTAAAATTTTAATATCATCTTTAAAAAAGGGTGAGTGTTTCTTTGCAAAGCAAAGGAACCTGGTGAGGATTTCAATTCAATTTAATAATGAAATATTTTAATTGAAATAAATTGAATTGAATATATATATATATATATATATATATATATATATATATATATATATATTTTATATATATATATATATATATATATTTATATATAATATTTGAAATCACAGTGGTTTTAGCTAAAAGTGTGAACATAGATTTATTTTTGAGGTGAAGTGATTTTTCGCAAAGCAAAGTGAAGTTCATCATATTTTTTTTTTAAAGATTGAGTGAGTTTTTGCCAAACAGAAAAGTTAATTTTTCATTCTGAAGAGTAACGGTGTTTTTTTTTCTTCGATAGTTAGAGTGTAAGTTTGCATTTTGAAAGTAATTTTTTTCAAGTTTTTTTTCTTTGTTGAATGTTGGGATCTATCTATCTATCTATCTATCTATCTATCTATCTATCTATCTATCTATCTATCTATCTATCTATCTATCTATCTATATTTTTTAAGGCGAAGTGCTTCTTTACTATTAAAAAACTATACAGTTCTGCTTTGAAGGTTAAAGGGTCCTTTGCTAATTAGATTGAGGATATAATTCTGTTTTGAAGATAAAGTCGTTCTTTGTTAAATGGGCAGAGCATATACCTGTGTGTTGAATATAAAGCGGTTCTTTCATAAATGAGCAGAGTATACATTTTTGTATTGAAGACAAAGTGGTTCTTTGATAAATGGGCAGAGTATATACTTTGGGGTGGGGGGGGGGGGGGGTAGCTAAGGGGTCACAGTCGCTCGCTCCCCAGCTGTATATGGGTACCTGCCCTCTTTAGGGTCAGGGAAGGTAAAGCAGCGAGGGAGAGGAGATGGGCCCCGCCCTCAATATGCTGGCCCTAGAGAAGCTGAGGTCTCTAACGCCCCGCTCCCTACGACAGCCTAGGTTATGGGACACCTTTACCTTACCGTTATTATTTCAGAGTTGAAGCTAAAGTGGTTTCTGTTGATAAACAGGCACAGTATGTTTTCATTTGGAAGAAAAAAAGAGGTTCTTTGCTATCTGGGCAGAGTATTTTTTATTTTTGCTAAAGGTAAAGAGATTCTTTGATAAATAGGCAGAGTATATATTTTTGTTTGAAGATAAAGAGATTCTTTGATAAATAGGCAGAGTATATATTTTTGTTTGAAGATAAAGAGATTCTTGATAAATAGTAGAGTATATATTTTTGTTTGAAGATAAAGAGATTCTTTGTTAAAGGAGCAGAGTATATATTATATATATATATATATATATATATATATATATATATATATTATATATATATATTATATATATATATATTATATATTCTTGCTTTGAAGATATGGAGGTAATTTACTTAGGGGGTATGGTATACGGTTCTTTGCCAAAGAACTGTAGTGTCTATCACTGCTCTGAATATAAAATGTTCTCTGCTGAATAGGTAAAGTGTATACATATGTTTTGAAAATAAAATGGTTCTTTGGTAAACAGCTAAAGTGTATATATCTGTGTTGACAATAATTGTTTTTGTTTTTTTTCAAAACAGGCGTAAGTCTGTTTTGAAAACTAAGAGGTTCTTGGTTAAACAGATATAGTGTATATTTCTATTCTGCAAATAATGTTGATCTTTGGTAAAAAGGTACAATGTGTATTTCGTGTTTGAAAAATATCGGTTCTTGATAAGACAAGCATAGAGTATATTTCTGCTTTGAAAATAAACTGTGAGGTATTTTGTTTGTTTGTTTGTTGTTTTTTTCTACTACACAGGAAAAATGATTACTTGTGTGTTGAAAATAAGCGATTCTTTGCAAAACAGGGATTGTATATTTATTTTGAAAATGAACGGTTATTTGTAAAACAGAAAGAATGTTTACATATGTAATGAAAGATAACCAGAGCAGGTCATCAGTTATAACTTCTGGAAAAGATCAACAATTAATGAAACATTTGACAAATAAAAGTCCACCAGTAGCAAATTCTTTCAAAAAAGTGTTTGTGGCTTTATTGAGTAAGGATCGTGCCTTTGGCCTGACATGAGGCTATTAATTTTCTGGTACTAAAACGATATAATTCATGTCGTATGATCACACGTTTTTATATATTTTTAAAATATTTAAAATTTACTTTTTAATAGTTTTTTTTTCGTATGATCACAAGTTAAGATTAGGAAACATGTTCCGTCATTGCATTTACTGACTGTGTGATGTTCTCACTGGCGAGGCACGATATCAGCTCCGAGCTTCTTGTTGCTTTGTGTATCCTCAGGATCAACAATAATGTACACATTTAGCGAGACTGAAATGGTTCAACCAAACCAAACGAAATGAAAGTTGCAGTTTTATAATAATAATCAATTACAGTATACCACAATAGTTGATGATGTTGTCAGTGATCGTAATATTTTGTTTCATTTCGTTTTCACTTTGTTTTAGAAGGTAAATAACCCTACATATATGACCCTTTTACAGCAACAACACGCATCAACCATGACCACCCCCCTCCCACCAATTTCACACACCTGCATCTCCTCTTCCTGCTGCTGCTGCTCCTCTCCTCCCCCTCCTCCCCCAGGCCGCCCCTCCCCCTCACCCCCACGTGCTGGTGATCATGGTGGACGATCTGGGCTACAGCGACATGGGCCACAGGGACGCCAAGATGCACACGCCCCACATCGATGCCCTGGCGAGAGAAGGAGTCACGCTCACCAACTCTTACGTGTCCTACTCCTGCACGCCTTCCAGAGGCTCCTTCCTCACCGGCCAGTACGCTTTCCGCTTGGGGCTCCAGACTCAAACCAAAGTCTTCGCGGCCGGCAGGAACAACACCTTGCCGCTGCACTTCCCCGTCCTCTCCGAATACTTGAAGGATCTCGGCTACCGCACGCACTACGTTGGCAAGTGGCATCTGGGCTTCTGCAACAAAAAGGCCACACCTACGGACGAGGGTTTGAAACTTTCTACGGGATGTACAACGGGAAAGCTACCTACTTCAGCCACGTGAGTAAGAAAGACTGGTATGATTTCCACATGGACACTGGGGATAACTACACTCTGGACCGCTCCGCTGACGGGAAGTACTCCACCTTCCTCTTCGCCAACAGAACGGTGCAGATTCTGCAAGAGCACAACCCTGAAGAACCCTTGTTCCTTTTCCTTTCCTATCAAGCCATCCACGGCCCGCTAGAAGTCCCTGAAGAGTACAAGACGAGATTCTGCTCTGTTTGGAAGGACAACCCGAAGAGGCAGGCTATATGCGGCATGACCGCGGCTATGGATGAGGGATCGGTACCATCCGGCAGAATTTGAAGACTCTAGGCTACGAGGATGATATAATTACCATCTTTCTTTCGGATAATGGAGGACCTGTCAATCCTAAAGGTTGGTGTGATTCAGATTCAGACACAGAATACTTTATTGCCGTAAAGTCATCTAGACTTATTCCACGCGAGACAAGAAACATTGTTTAATTATTTGTTATGTTTAAGGGACAGAAATATGCTCTGTGAATATGTTGCAGTTTACTTCCCTTTTCTTCCTCTTTTCTCAAAACATTCGTACACATATCTTAGGTCTGGTTAAGAAATTATCAATTGTGATTATGTTTAATATGTCAATACAATGTTTTGCTGTTCGTATCAGGTTTTATATTATTCTTCTTATTTTTATCAATGAATTGTCTCTGAGTCTATCATTTAAGGCACATCCATCTGGTAAATGAAATACTTTTGGAAACTGATGCAGTATTGACATTTTTTGCCATCTGGGTAGATATTTTGGTGTTTGCCCTTCTCTTTTTAATACTCAAACCAACATAATATGCAAAAGCGTCAAAAGGAATATTCTTATGGTTTGTTTTGTGCAGTTTATGGATATGGCTTCAACCTACATTCTTCAGTGACATCACTCAAGTTTAGTTTTCCAAATTTCTTTTCTTCTGAAAGGCCAGATATGTTTATACAACTCTTCAAGCTGTAGAAATGTTTTGTTTTTGGTATTTCTTCCTTTTTTCTTTCTAAACTGTATTTTATAGAACAGTATAACTATATATATAAAGTATTTTGTTATTCCAAACATGTTTAATTTAAATCCAATTGTACAAAGAATGTTGTTAACTAACTGTGTTCATCCAGCAATCATGTTTATCATTCTGATGCAAATAATCCTCTGTAAGTCTTAGGTTTCAATTTGGCTGATGTTCTAACAATGTCTCCAAATCAATACTATCTGGTTTATGATTCTAAGAGTCAGTGAAAATCTTCCTAGTTCTCTCGAAGTGGGTAAAGCACTGATGCCTTTTTCTGAATTGTGTCAAAAATTTGATTTGATACGCATGCATTGAAGAATGCATTGGTATGGAATTATGTCTGACCATGAGTGCGAATGGGAACCCAAATTTCTACCTTGTAGGTTAAAATCAGGGATATTAATGAGTATAACAATGCATTATGATATCATCCTTAAACTTTGCCAATGAACTGCTGTTTAGAAGAGTTTTTTTCCACTTTGTTTTACTACATTATGTTCTTGTGTTACTTGAAACATACAATTTCTGGTGAAACTATACCACTAAATATGTATAATCTTCTATTCCTTCCATTAAGTGTTCTCCACATTTCAACTTGAACAGACTTTGAAGATGTGATATTAAAAACAAAACAACCAAATACCCCCACACCGAACCCCCCCCCCCCCCCCCTCAAGTTAACCATACTACTTTTCATTGTGTTGCGTTTTACCTTTTGACCCCACTTTGAACAGTATTCTGTAATTTTTTCTTCAACTTGGATATTCGTTTTGGATGTTATCGGCATAGAGTCGACAAGGATTTTTATCTCTTGCTGCTATGTATGTCGAATGCTTCTCGACGGGGACGCACTGCCGCAGTCACAGGCCTAAGTCACAGGGCCGCTAAGTCACAGGGCCGCTAAGTCACATAAATCATAGCAAATTGCCAGAG
>CM060344.1:25773130-25778130 GCA_030674155.1 Stramonita haemastoma | reverse complement strand
TCCCCAACTTTTCTTCAGGGATGGTGTCTCAACACGACACCTGTGTGCATGCTGGTTTTTTTTTATTTTATATAATTTTGTTGTAATCCACTCTACCAGCACAGAACGGTCTGCTCTTCTTTTCGTCAAACTGGGAAAAAAAAAAAGGGGGCGAGGCTGGGAGTCGATCCCAGAACCTCGTGGTTTACTTGTTGGCAGGCGAACGAACGTCTTAACCACCCTGCCACCTTCCTTCCTAAAGTAACTATACACTAAATCCGTCACCTCCTAATCCATCAATAGTGTTTTTTGACCACTATGTTCCCTCCCTCCACACAAGGCTACCTACACTGCTTGGTGCCGCGGGCGCGGATGACGTGGCACTGGGCGACATCGACGGTGTGAACAACTGGCAAAGGATCGTGGGCAACGAGGACAGTCGGCGCGAGGAGTTGGTCTACAACATTGACCTGGGGGACAGGAACGCCTCCGCTCTGCGCTGGAAAGGCTGGAAGCTGATCAACAACAAGCCGGGCAGTCCTGGTGCGTTCTATATGTCTGTCTGTCTGTTGCTGAGAGGGCCAGTTTGGGTTGGCTGCTGTTGTTGTCGTGGTTGTTGTTGTTCATGATGCTTTTGTTGTTGTTCATGTTGTTGTTGTTGTTGTTGTTGTTGTTTTTGTTGTCGTGGTGGTGGTGGTGGTAGTAGTAGAAGTAGGAGGAGAAGGATGACGAAGAGGAGGAAGGGGAGTAAGAATATGAGGAATAAGAGTAGTTAGTAATAGCGGTGGCTGTAGAAGGAAGAGCAGCAGCAGTAGGGAAGAGAGTAGATAGTAGTAGTAGTAGTAGTAGTAGTAGTAGTAGTAGAGTAGTAGTAGAGTAGTAGTAGTGAGTAGTAGTAGGAGTAGTAGTAGTAGTAGTAGTAGTAGTAGAGTAGTAGTAGTAGTAGTAGTAGTAGTAGTGTAGTAGTAGTAGTTAGTAGTGTAGTAGTAGTAGTAGTAGTAGTAGTAGTGATGTAGTAGTAGTAGTAGTGTAGTAGTAGTAGTAGTAGTAGTAGTAGTAGTAGTAGTAGTAGTAGTAGTAGTAGTAGTAGTAGTAGTAGTGTAGTAGTAGTAGTAGGTAGTAGTAGTAGTAGTAGTAGTAGTAGTAGGTAGTAGTAGGTTAGTAGTAGTAGTAGTGTAGTAGTAGTAGTAGTAGTAGTAGTAGTAGTATAGTAGTGAGTAGTAGTAGTAGTAGTAGTAGTAGTATAGTAGTAGTAGTAGTAGTAGTGTAGTAGTAGTGTAGTAGTAGTAGTAGTAGTAGTAGTAGTAGTAGTAGTAGTAGTAGTAGTAGTAGAGTAGTAGTGTAGTAGAGTAGTAGTAGTAGTAGTAGTAGTAGTAGTAGTAGTAGAGTAGAGTAGTAGTAGTGGTGTAGTAGTAGTAGTAGTAGTAGTAGTAGAGTAGTAGGAGTAGGAGTAGTAGTAGTAGTAGAAGTAGTAGTAGGAGTAGGAGTAGGAGTAGTAGTAGTAGGAGTAGAGTAGTAGTAGGAGTAGTAGTAGTAGTAGTAGTATTAGTAGTAGTAGTAGGAGTAGTAGAGTAGGAGTAGGAGTAGTAGGAGTAGGAGTAGGAGTAGGAGTAGTAGTAGTAGTAGTAGGTAGTAGGAGTAGAGTAGGAGTAGGAGTAGGAGTAGGAGTAGTAGGAGTAGGAGTAGAGTAGTAGTAGTAGTAGGAGTAGGAGTAGAGTAGTAGTAGGAGTAGGAGTAGGAGTAGTAGTAGTAGTAGTAGTAGTAGTAGTAGTAGTAGTAGTAGTAGTAGTAGTGGTAGTAGTAGTAGTGGTAGTAGTAGTAGTAGTAGTAGTAGTAGTAGTAGTAGTAGTAGTTAGTAGTAGTAGTAGTAGTAGTGGTAGTAGTGGTAGTAGTAGTAGTAGGAGTGGAGTAGAGTAGGAGTAGTAGGAGTAGAGTAGTGGAGTAGGAGTAGGAGTAGGAGTAGGAGTAGTAGTAGTAGTAGTAGTAGTAGTAGTAGTAGTAGTAGTAGTAGGAGGAGGAGGAGTAGTAGGAGTAGGAGTAGGAGTAGTAGTAGTAGTAGTAGTAGTAGGGTAGTAGTAGGAGTAGGAGTAGGAGGAGTAGTAGTGTAGTAGTAGTAGTAGTAGTAGTAGTAGTAGTAGTAGTAGTAGTAGTAGTAGTAGTAGTAGAAACCAGTAGAAGTACAGTAGTACCAGTAATAGTAGTAGTAGTAGTAGCAGTAGTGTAGTAGTAGTAGTAGTAGTAGTAGTAGTAGTAGTAGTAGTAGTAGTAGTAGTAGTGTAGTAGTAGAGTAGTTAGTAGCAGTAGTAGTTGCAGGAAAAGGAGGAGGAGAAAAAGTAGTAGAGGTAGCAAAATTGTTAAAGAACACATCAATCTTGTTAATAACAAAAATGTTTCAAAGTAAATAAGAAAATGGTGACATTTACCAAATCGTTAAGAAACAAGCTTATAAAAAGATAGTGATCCAGGAATTAAAATTGTGATCTTTTTACAAAAGTGGGTAATTAGAATTTTAATGTTACGAAAATGTGACAGAATATGAAATTAGTAATCGCAGTTATGTAAAGGTATAGAAAATAAATTTACATGTATAAACTTGGAGATTACAATATTGATATGAGCAAATATGTTCTTAAAAATGGATATATCATGTTTGTCGTTAAAAATAAGTGACAGAAAAATGCTGGAGAATAAAAATTTGATATGTCTACAAAACAACACTTTTGTACAAATCAATTTTTAAAATATTCTTTTGCATTTTACAAGTACGATTGTTCATATGTACAATGTGTTCAGAAATAAATGTTTGATATGTACTTCAACGATGAAGAATAAAGTATGATAGGTATAACAATTCTAAGGAATGAAATTGTGATTTGTGTGAAAGTGTTAAGGACTTGGAATTTTTATATGTATAAAACTGCAAGAAATAAATTGTTGATATCTACAACAAGGCTGAACTAAAACTCTGTTGTGCACATCACATGACTGAGAAGTTTTTGATTGTCAAAATATGTTAATGAATAATCCCCGCCCTAAAAAAATGTCAATGAATAAATTCTATTTCAAGTAAACTACTAGTACTACTACTGCGACTACTGTTGCTGCTGCTGCTAACTTTTAATTGTTAATATATTTTTTAAATATTGAAGGTTCATTCCTTCTTATTTTTGTACTTAAGAAACATTATTTTGAACAATTTTTGCTCATGTCAAAATATAGAGATGACATTATTATATGTATCAAAGGTTTAGTCATCGACATTTTTTTCACATATCACAGTTTTATGTTCTATGCTCTCAATAGATGTGAAAAATGCATGCAATGACATTTTTGTGCTTGCTTTATTTCCATCTTTGAACATATGAAACTCAATGTCCTTTACACAACTGTGCTTATCCAAAATTTACTAGTTAACGTTTTTGCACATGACAAAATTTTCTTGGCTGGCACTCTTGTTCACAACAAATTCTTAATTCCTAAGCGTTTTGTACATGTCATAACTTTTTATACAAACATTTTTGTAAATCGCAAAGCTATATTATTTCCATGACATCTATGTAAAGAGACAAAAAAATAATTGACACAAATATAAAAATGTTATTCCAATTTTTTGTACCCATGAAAGTTTTATTCCCTAACGTGTGCATACAGACAAAATATTTATTTATTTATTCGTGAATTTTTTTTAATTCATGAAAATCTTACTCGCAGAGTTCTTGGTGCACATTACTTTCTTTTACAGATATCACATGTTTATATTTATGCTTTTTGAACATATGAAACTTTTATCCCTAAATGTTTGCATTTATGGTTAGCTATGTCTCAACAAATTTGGGGCATATTTTGTTTTCTTTTTTTTTTCCAAGCATTTTTGCACACATCAAAGCGTAGTATCCCAGACCAGTTCATAACACTGTCAATTTTTAAAAAATATCCCAACAATTTTGTAAATATCAATATTTTATTCATAATCAACACAGATCAACATTTTGTTCCTAATATTTTAATAGACATCAACATCTCAAAAGTCCGTTCTTTGTACTTTTGCACTTTACAAAATTTTTATTAACATTTCTGTAGGTACAAAATTCTATAAATGAACGTTCACACAACAGTTACATCATTTGCACGATAGTACAAACACAAATTGTACTCATTAAAATTCTTGTTGTCAGAATAATGTTATTTGTATTTTAGTACATTTCAACAATTTTATTTCTTGACATTTTTGTACAAACGAATATATCATCTATTCATCAGCATTATTGTTCACATCCAAAATTTGTCTTTGTATGATAGCATACTCCAAAATGTTTAGTTTTTTAAAATTTTTGTCATTGCAAAATATTGTTCATAAACATTCTTTCATCATGATCTTTTTTGGATTTAATTTAGTTCACAACAAAGGTTTGATATTTCAAAAATACTACTCATTGAACAGTTTTATACATACAAACATTTTCTTTTTGAACAATTGAATACATAACAGAATTTAATTCATTTTAATAACCATACTTAAATCTTTAAATAGCAATTTTGTGCATGCCAAAATTGTCGTTAAAATTTTTTTAATACATGCCAAAATTTTATGCCTTGTATTTCAGTAATACCAGTATTTCATTTACTAATTTTTTTTTCAAAGTTGTTATCACTATCAGAACATTATTCATATTATTTCAGTACATTCAATGTATTGCAATATTTTTTTTTTTATAATGTTGTGAATCTGATTCAAAATGTAATTCTGATTCTAAATTCGACCCCTATTTCTGCTTCTGCTTTTTGTCCTAAATCTGATTCTGTTTATAATCTGGTAAAGGTAAAGGTGTCCCACAACCTATGTGGTCGTAGGAGAGCGAGGCGTCAGAGATCTCAGCTTCTCCAAGGGCCAGTGTATTGAGGGCGGTGCCCATCTCCTCTCCCTGCTGCTTTACCTTCCCTGACCCTAAAGACGGCAGGTACCCATTTACAGCTGGGTGAACTGGGGGAACTGTACTGAAGCCAAGGCACGCAGACAGTCA
>CM060344.1:25758130-25760630 GCA_030674155.1 Stramonita haemastoma | reverse complement strand
GTACGTAGGTATGTATGTATGTAGGTAGTGGGTAGGTAGGTAGGTATGTAGGTAGGTAGGTATGTAGGTAGGTAGGTATGTAGGTAGGTAGGTACCCTCTGACTTCATCCCTCTAAAAACCAACAGCCATTTCTGATCTGGTTTGTTTTTTTCTGTTTTCTTTCTTTTTTGTGGTAAATGTTGGGCGTTTCCCAGATTAACATACAAAGGTCACCCAGAACGCTCACGTTAATTTTGGGTCTGCCGTTTTATTGTCTGAAGTTGCTGGGTTGGTTTTTGTTGTGTTTTTTTTGGGGAGGGGTGGTGGTGGTGGTAGTGGGGAGTGGGGGGATGCCCATTAATGCTACATTTATGATCTCTTTGATGATGGATGCTTCATTCTAGGTCTTGTCATCTAGTTTCAGATGGAATTTTCTGGATTTGTATAGGCCTGTATGTTGGCAGATGTGTTGCTTCATTTTTTTTTTTGCTTTGCTTTGATTTGTTAAAGGGGTTTCGTGTGCTGTATGAAGATTGCTGTTGTTGTTGTTGTTGTTGTTGTTTTTCGTGTGAATGTGTGTGTGTGGTGTGTGTGTGTGAGTGTGTGTGTGTGTGTGTGTGTGAGTGTGTGTGTGTGTGTGTGCGTGCGTGTGTGTGTGTGTGCGTGCGGTGTGTGTGTGTATGTGTGTGTGTGTGTGAGTGTGTGTGGTGTGTGTGTGTGTGTGGTGTGTGTGTGTGTGTGTGTGTTGTGTGAGTGTGTGTGTGTGTGTGAGTGTGTGTGAGTGTGAGTGTGTGGTGTGTGTGTGTGTGTGTGTGTGTGTGTGTGTGTGTGAGTGTGAGTGTGTGTGTGTGTGTGTGTGTGTGTGTGAGTGTGTGTGAGTGTGAGTGTGTGTGTGTGTGTGTGTGTGTGTGTGTGTGTGTGTTTGTGTGTGCGAAATATCTCTGTGTGTGTATGTGTGTGTGTATGGGTGCGTTTGTGTTTTTGTGTGTGTATGTGCATGTGTGTGTATGTGCGTGCATATGCATGTGTTTGTATTTGTGTGTATACGTGCGTGCGTGTGTGCGCACCGTGTTTGTGTATGTGTGTGTGCGTGTGGGGGGGGAGCTCGCAATGGGATGACACAGATTTGACCCACCATGGAGACGCACGCCCCTGAAAGGAGATTTTCCCTCTGGAGTCAAGACCAGTACTGACTCCACCAACCCCAAAGTCATTTTGGATGAGACTATAAGCCGAGGTCCCGTGAATGAACGCAAGCAGAACATCTTGCACACACACTTTAAAACCTGTTCTGCTTTTTAGAAGAGTTGGACCATTCTGTGACTGTAGGAATGAATAGCCACCCCCCCAAAAAAAAAAACAACAACAAAAAAAACAACAACAACCAAACAACACCACCAAAAACCCCCAACAACAACAAGAACCAACAAACACTCCCTCCCCCCTCCTACCCCCTAGAAACCACGCACTCCCGCTGGTGTCGCGTTTAGACATCATCCCTGAAGTTAGAATGCATCTACAGTAATGTGGTCAAACGGTCACATAAGCAAAAATTCACCAGCGGAGCTCGAACCGAGAAACGTAAAAAAAATAAAATCAAAGTTTTTTTTTTTTTTTTAATGTGAAGGCGACCTGGTAACCTTAACAAAGTTTGATACTCTATAGACCGAGCTATCAAGAAAGTCCTAGTTCCTGAGAAACAGAGATGGAATTTTTTTTATTATTTTTTTTTGGGGGGGGAGGGGGGGGAGGGGGGGTGGAAGGGGGAAGAAGTATTCCTAGTGATCTGAGAGTGGTACTGGAAGGGAGAATCCTGTTGTTTTCAAGACGTGTTCTATCTTGACAGTTGGGATTAAAAATCTAGCCAGTAGAGTCTTAGTCTGAACTGTGAGCTGTCAGAGCTGTCAGAGAGATTTTTTCCCTCTCGCATTGTTACAGTTGCTTCAGAGTTGTGGCAAAGTCATGGTCCAATCTTATCGGATTAATATGCATGTTCTTTTCATCGTTCATGCTTGAAACACGTTGTTTACATCTTCTTGTTCTTGTTCTTGTTGTGTTGTTGTTGTTGTTGTTGTTTTCTTCTTCTTCTTCTTCTTCTTCTTCTTCTTCTTCTTCTTCTTCTTCTTCTTCTTCTTCTTCTTCTTCTTCTTCTTCTTCTTCTCCTTCTTCCTCTTCTTCTTTTTCTTTGTCGTCGAACGCTTAAACAGCAACTGTGATCTGTCCTAGAAGCGAAAATACGTTGTGTTGCCGTTAAGCGCCCGACACGTCAGGCCCAGCATATCCGGGTTTGGCATTAAAGAGAATTGTAGCGGTTTTTTTTCAAGTCTTTCTGGAGAAACAGAGAGGCAGGAGAATGGACCAAGAAGGGCAGGAGATAGACAAGAAGGGGGTGACAGGAAGAAAAGGAACTAGGACGAAAGAAAGAGAAGGATAGAAAAGAGAGAATTCCTAGCCTAGAATTTCTAGAAGGTGGGGATGCTATTTAAACAGATAGGCCCCCCCCCCCCCCGGCCCCTACCC
>CM060344.1:25750630-25753130 GCA_030674155.1 Stramonita haemastoma | reverse complement strand
ATTCTCTACGAGTTTGAGATGGCCGGAAGAGGAGAGGAGGTGGGGTGGGGGGGGGGTTTGAACACAAAAATCCCCCCAACACAATCATTCGGCATGACTCTAGGAGTGACTGGGGATTCGTGGGGGATCCGAACAAAGACAGAATCCCTCGCTCCGCTGAAAAAAAATCCCAGTCTTAGGGCTGTAGAAATCTATCATAGGTGTCTGAGGAAGGGTTACCGGATTATGGGCGAGATATTGGAGGAGGTGTCTTTGCTTCTTTCTCTTCCTTAAGAAACGGTGGATTATGTGGGGTTGTTGGTAGTGATTCCCGTGCCTATTCCTCCCCCCCCCCCCCCAAGACTTGCTGGATTAAGAGTGTGTTTGTTCTGGAATAAGTCCTGTCTCTTTGTCTGTCACCGTCCTGTACTGGTCAGTTAAGGTCTATTCACATCAGTCTCCGTTGGTCAGGTTATGTGTTTGCTCTTTCTTCCAGATGAAAACCTATGACTGCAATAT
This sequence comes from Stramonita haemastoma, assembly GCA_030674155.1. Classification (NCBI taxonomy): domain Eukaryota; kingdom Metazoa; phylum Mollusca; class Gastropoda; order Neogastropoda; family Muricidae; genus Stramonita; species Stramonita haemastoma. The sequence continues at coordinate 25,752,632 of CM060344.1, read as the reverse complement.
CAAAAAAAAAAGATGAAATAAAAATCAGAGAAAACATGCCCAAGTCGGATGCACTGGGCTTGACGTGACTTGTCAGGCGCTTAACGGCAGCGCAACGCATTTCTGCTCTTATGACATGTCAACACAGAGAGAGAGAGAGAGAGGGAGAGAGAGGAGAGAGAGAGAGAGAGAGAGAGAGAGAGAGAGAGAGAGAGAGAGAGAGGAGAGATTTGATTTTTTAAATTTTATTCTTTTATATCGAGGATAATGGAATAAGCACTCTTGTGCTTTTTTTATATCCAATCCCCGTGTGTATGCAGTTTTGTAAATGTCATCTGTTCCCACCGGCACACTATGGCCTACTCTTACGAAAAGCGGAACAGAGAGAGAGAGAGAGAGAGAGAGAGAGAGAGAGAGAGAGAGAGAGAGAGAGGAGAGAATAAATAAATGAATAGTCTTTATTTTTCAAGGGTGACAGATAAGCATTCACATACTTTTTTTTCATCCAGCCTTTGCCCGGATCAGGGACTATCACCTCCCCCCCCCCCAAAAAAAAAGAAAAGCCCTAAAAATAAAACAACCAAAATAAATAAAACAAAATAAAATAAACACACAAAATCCAAAACAACCAACAAAAAAATAATGGCAACTGTATGCCCCACAAAAACCACCCCACCAAAAAAAAAAAAAAAGTTCAACCTATGATTTAAAGAAAGTAGATACAATATTCAACCATACCATCCCTAACTGGATACACTGACAATCATTTAAACAAAAAAGAAAGATTCAATAAACACGTAATCCCCAAATGACTCGAACATTGATGTTAAAACAGAGACACTGCTCATAATTAAAGTAAATCAAATAGATTGAAATAATAAAGGATACAGCAGAGAAGAGAGCAACTAAAGCACAAAAACACAACAACAACCGATGTATAACAAAACATTTTCAGAAATCAATCACTGCACAAATAAGACTTTAACAAACAAAAAGCATTCAGAAAACTAAAACAAAGCTAGGCCATAGGTCGCTTTCAGCATAGATGGGAAGTAACTCTAAGGAGGACCATGAGCTATGTAAAACGACGACTTCAAACAATGATTCCGTTTCTGTTTTATGTGTACAGCCTACTCTCTTTCGTAGCACATGCATTTCGATTCCTTCACTGAAAGCTACCTAGGGGACAGGTTAGCCTATACCTAGTGGTTAGAGCTTTTACTGCACGGGTTTGATGGGACCCCCCACCCTCCACTCCTACCCTTGGAGTTAACTTCAGTACTGACTCCATTTCCCCGAAAGTCCATCGGATGATACTAAAAACGGAGGTCCTGAGTGTAAATGCACGCAGAACATCTTGCACACATGTTCAAACACCCGTTTTGTTTTTCGGAAGAGTGGGACATCGTGTGTCGGTGGGAACAGGTGACAGAATTTACACCACACACACACACACACACACACACACACACACCGGAACAGATGACAAAATTGACAAAACTACATACACACAGCGGATTGGATGTAAAAAATAAAGCACACGAATGCTTATTCCATTATCATGGAAATAAATAGTAAATAAATAAATAAATAAACGGACTAAAACGGTCGCATACGCAAAATCTCACCATTGGTGAACCTCGGACTTCTGGCCAAGGAATGGCACCCCCCCAAAAAAAAATCAGCAAAATTCGTACCATTTGCATTGTGTCACGTTTCTTTAGATGAAGGCATTCCTCCTTCCTCCTCCCTCCCTCCCCCCCCCCTTCCTGCTTTCTTCTGGGTTGCCAGGTTCAGCGAACACTAGACACTTCAGAACGTCGAGAAGAGGATCATAATTAGTATGTGTGTCCTGAACCGTGGTGTGAAAATGCTGTGTTCAGCACGTGTCTTATTATCACATGGTATATGAGTCACCATTTTAATGGCAAGTCAGGGCAAGGCAAGGCAAGGCAAGGCAAGGCAAGTCAAGTCATGTTATATCAAGACAAGTCATGTCATGTCATGTCATGTCTAGGAAAGT
>CM060344.1:25740630-25748130 GCA_030674155.1 Stramonita haemastoma | reverse complement strand
TCCTACGAGAAGTTCCTCGATTGCAACATATAAGGTATCTTCGTATTAAATCCTCCCATTCATGGTACCAGACTTGACTCAAATTTCGGCTCCTGGGTGAACTGTTTTTCAAAGATCCCAGCGATAATTGCCACTCTATACCATCCCTAGTACGTCACCTCACAGCAGGACACCTATCATGTTGCCCCCGTGTCCATTACATTGACAAGAATGAATTCTCATTCCTGCATGTCGCCCACACACTTTACTACTGAAAGACTGCTTGATGGCAGAAAGAGGAAGAACACAGGCGTGAAATATATAGGTAGGAGTGTCCCGTAACCTATGTGGTCGTAGGGGAGCGAGGCGTCAGAGATCTCAGCTTCTCTAGGGGCAAGCATGTTGAGGGCGGTGCCCATCTCCTCTCCCTCGCTGCTTTACCTTCTCTGACCCTACAGAGGGCAGGTACCCATTTACACCAGGGTGAACTAGGGGGACTGTACTGAACCAAGGCACGCAAACGGTCACCCATCCAACTTGTAACCACGCTCGATGATGCTTAACATTAGCTTGGGGAAAGCGAGTGCTCTGACCACTGAGCTATCCCGTCGATTGAAATATCTTGAAATATATGTTGTAAAAAAAAAATCACCTTTACCTCCACCTATCCTATAGTCTCGTCGATCGTTGTCAAGGCACCACTGAAGATTTTGCATCCAGCTTCCTCCATTCCACGCAGTTTCTCAGCTTTTCGTAGTATGTTGTTTAAAAGAGTTCTGTGTACAAGAAAACGATCAATTTCGCAAAAGTCTGTGCCGTATGAAGGGATTCTAAAAAAAAAAAAACGGATGCAAGGGAGATAATAGTGTATGTACCCAGCCAAGTGGACAGTCTCTGCTAGAGAATTATCCGAACTTTGCTAGACATTTATAGTGCTGACATAAGCAACAGCAACTGAAGTAAAAACAATAACAAACCCCCCCCCCCCCCCCCCCCCCCCCCCCCCAACCTACGAAAACGAAGACTTGAGTTGGATCTCAGAAGAGATTGTAATTCCCCCATGAGGATGCTGTGGTTCTGTCAGTATAGACAGCATCCTTTCTTCAAGAAATTCTGCGCTAGAATTTCCCTCTTTTCTAGCCCTCTCTTTGTTTCTGCCTTGTTTTCCTTATTTTCTCCTTGTTACCTCCTTCTTGTCTGTATTCTGCCCCCTTGGTCAGTTCTCTTTGTTTTCTTCCAAAAAAAGACTGAAAAGACAACAGTTGTCTCCCATGCCGAAGTTGGACGCTGTGGACCTGATCTGATTTGAGACTTCTTATATATATATGTATATATATATATATAATTTTAAGGACATATTTTGTATGTGCTAAGTGAATACATGTTTAGTTCCCTCAGCAAAATATATTTTTACCTGTGGGCTTAAATGTAATGTGCATTGGTAATAAACCATCCCCTGAGGAAGGCGTAAGCGAAATATTGGGAAAGTTTGAATGTACTTGTTGTCTCTTTTGTTCGCATGGCTCTCTCTCTCTCTCTCTCTCTCTCTCTCTCTCTCTCTCTCTCTCTCTCTCTATATATATATATATATATATATATATACGATCCCCTACGATCCCCTAGGTCAACTTCAAATGCAGATCTGCCAGTGCCTTCGCTCCTTACATGTATCTGCGCATGCAGAAGATCAAATATGCACGTTAACGATTCTATAATCATATCAGCGTTCGTGGATTTACGGAAACACCAACACACCACTACATCCCGAAGTCAGAGTGTGGCTACCTGCATGGTGGGTACCCCCCCAAAAACAACAACAACAACAACAAACAAACAAAACAAACAAAAAACAAAACAAAAAAGAAAAAAACGGTTTGCATGCGCAAAAAAATCACCAATAGTAAATCATGGAGCTGTAACCGAGGAACCAATATATATATATATATATATATATAATACTACACTATATAAATAATATTAATAAATATCATGCACACACACACACACACACACACACACACACACAACACACACACACACACACACGCACGCACACACACACACACACACACACACACACACACACACACACACACACACACACACACACACAAAGGGGTACGCGGGGAGGGGAGGTGACAGTGACCTTTTGCTTTCAAAATCAATTTATCGACACCTTGTTATCGATCAAGACCCCCAGTCAGAACAGCCCCGAGTGCACTTCACACACACACACACACACACACACACACACACACACACACACACACACACACACACACACACACACACACACACACACCACCGCGCGCGCGCGCGCACACACACCTATCTACGTACCATGACTTCAAAGAACTTGGGGTGTGAGGGACTTTGCCCCCAGTCCCCCTCTCCTCCCTCCCCCCTCCCCCTTTCCCTCCTAAGTGGGACATTCTTTCCAGACCCCACAGGGCCTAAGCTGCCTCTGAACTCTTAGCTCAGGTTTGAACCTCCAACCCTCACCCTTTTTTTGGTGGTATTGGTATTTGATTTGTCTGCCGGGTCCTATGGACAAATGTCAGCGTGTGCCCCTTGGAACAAAGGAGAGAGCGTGTCCCTGATTTGTAGGGGGTTCTGATAATATATAATGATATATAACAGTGTTCAGTTATGTGCTAGAGAGATATCGATATTGATGAAGACAGGTTAAAGAAGGAGAAGAAAAAGAAATAGGAGGATGTGAGGAGGAGGAGGGAAGAAGAATTGCGAAGAAGAAGAATTGCGAAGAAGAAGAAGAATTGCGAAGAAAGAAGAATTGCGAAGAAGAAAGAAAGAATTGCGAAGAAGAAGAATTGCGAAGAAGAAGAATTGCGGAAGAAGAGGAATTGCAGAAGAAGAAGAATAAGTAGAAGAAGAAGAAGAAGAAGAAGAAGAAGAAGAAAAAAAAAAGAGGAGGGAGAAGTAAGAAGAAGAGAGAAAGAATTGGAGAAGAAGAAGAAATTCAGAGACAACATAATTACAAGAGAATGGGAAGAAGAATTGCAAATTAATAGCCACGAAGAAACAAATTGCAAGAGAAAGAACTCCAAAAAAAAAATGGAGAGAGAATGGCGAAGAAAAAAAAAGAATTAGCAGAAGAAGAATGCGAAGAAGCAAACGAAGAATGTTCGAAGAAGAAAAAAAAATCGAACAAAAAAAAAGATTTGCGAAGAAGAATTGCGAAGAAGGTGAAATAATTGCCACGAAGAATAGAATTGCAGAAGAAGAATAAAAATAATGCGAAGAAAGAATTGGAAGAAGAATTGCGAAGAAGAAGAGATTTCGAAAAAGAAGAATTGCAAGAAGAAAAAGAACTGCGAAAAAGAAGAAGAAATGCAAAGAAAAGAACTGCGAGAGAAGAAGAAGAAATGCAAAGAGGAAGAATTGCGAAGAAGAAAGAATGGGAAAAAGAAGAAGAATGAAAGAGGAGGAATGGAAGAAGAAGAGGAGGAGGAGGAGGAGGAGATTTATAAAGAAGAAGAATTATGAAAGAGAAGAATAGCAAAGAAGAATTGCGAAGAAGAATAAGAACTGCAGAAAAAATAAGAATTGCAGAAAAGGATAAGAATGCAAAGAGAGGAATTGCAAAGAAGAGATGCAAAAGAAAATTATTGCGAAGAAAAAGCTTCAAATATCTGGGAGCGATAGTATCAGATGAAAGATGAAAACCTGAAATTCTCTCCAGGATAGTTCAGACCACAGCTGCAATGACAAACTTAAAAGTCCTCTGAAATAAAAACATCGCCATCACTTCAAGATCAGACTGATGCGTTCCCTGATCATGTCCATATTTTTGTTACATGTGAAAATTGGACCATAACAGCAGATTTGAAAGAAGGATACAGGCAATGGAAATGAGATGCTTTCGCAAACTCCTTGGCATTTCATACAGAGATCACTCACTAATGAAGAAGTGAAAACTAGAATAAAGGATTCATCGGTCCATATGAAGAGCTCCTAACTACAGTGAAAAAACGCAAGCTGAATGCTAGGGCACGTCACACGATCATCTGGACTGGCCAAGATCAGTCTTACAGGGAACTGTAAGGGGAGGGAGACGAAGAGGACAGACAGAGGAAACGATGGGAAGACAACATCAGAGAGTGGGCAGGCCTTGCGTGGAACGACCTACTACAGAGGGCGGGAGGACCGTGAGGAGTGTAGGAAGCTGGTTACAAAATCTTCAGTTGTGCCCCCACGGTCCACGGGACCACGGGACAGGTAAAAAGGTGAAGTGGTGCTTTCCCCCAGCCAATATCAAGCAGCATCGAGTGTGGTTACCAAGTGTATGGGTGACCGTTTGTTCGCCTTCGGTTCAGCACAGTTTCCTCCGGTTCACCCAGCTGTAAATAGGTACCTACCCTCTTTAGGGTCAGGGAAGGTAAAGCAGCGAGGGAGAGGAGATGGGCGCCACCCTCAATATGCTGGCCCCTAGAGAAGCTGAGGTATCTGACGCCTCGCTCCCCTACGACCACACAGGTTATGGGACACCTTTACCCTTTTTACGTAGCTTAAGAAGAAAGTCTCTCATAAAACAGTAATGTTGGTACATCCACAGGAATAAAACGACACTCAAGTAGCCTGTATATTGTCAAGGAGCCTGTATATTGTGTGCATTGAGCAGGGTTTTTTCCTTGTAGGTTTAGCTCTGGGTGTTGTTTTGCTATACAAGGGCTAGGTATGTCTACGTGAGGGTCCTATCCCAGTTTAAGTGCGAACTGTTACAGGGACATTCCACTTCACAGCTTAGTCTTTAGTGATCGACTATGACTCTGACTAGGAGGCCTGACTTGCACAGTCCTTATGTACTGCTGCAGCCCTGGGGGCTAGTTGGCCTTTGGAGAACATCTCCAACATCGACTGTCTTTATGCCCTCTTGGCCGAGAGAGAGAGAGAGAGTGGGGGGTGGGGGAGTGCTGTGGGCAAGGCACCTCAATAATCAAAACCCCAAATTTTTGAAACAGCAGCTGCTTCCTCTGCTGTTTTGGAAGTCATCGTTGTGTTCGATGGACAAATATATTACAATAAAATATACCCATTTCTTTTTTTTCTTCTTCTTCTTCCAAGTGTCTATTGGCCTTACTTCAACTTTCAGATTTTGGCCCATTTCCTGCAGCTTTTCAAATAAACTCAAAACACACATACAAAACAGGGACAGGATAGCTTCGTTGGCATTGCGCATTCCCGCTCACAATCTGCTGAACACACATACAAAACAGGGACAGGATAGCTTCGTTAGTTAGGGCGTTGCGCATTCCCCATTCCGCTCACAATCTGCTGAACACACATACAAAACAGGGACAGGATAGCTTCGTTAGTTAGGGCGTTGCGCATTCCGCTCACAATCTGCTGAACACACATACAAAACAGGGACAGGATAGCTTCGTTGGTTAGGGCGTTGCGCATTCCGCTCACAATCTGCTGAACACACATACAAAACAGGGACAGGATATTATCGTTGGTTAGGGCGTTGCGCATTCCGCTCACGATCTGCTGAACTGGGTTCGAATCCCGTTCAAGAGGATTTTCCCCCTTGAAGTTAACATCAGTGCCGACTCCACTCGACCCCCCCCCCCCTTTCCCCCAAAAAAAGAGTTCTCCAGAGAAGACTATACACCGAGGTCCCGTGTGTAAACGCATGCAGAATATCTTGCCCACACGTTAAAACCTGTTTTGCTTTTTGGGAAGAGTAGGCCATTGTGTACTGGTGGGAACGGATACAAAATTTATAAAACCGCCGTACACACTGGGACTGGGTGTAAAAAGAGCACTTGAGTGCTTATTCCATTATCCACTAAATAAAAGAACAAAAAATAAAAATCAAATATAAAATAAAACACTTACCACCTCATTCGAAAAAAATGGAAAACTTTTTTTTTTTTTTTTTTTTTTTAAGGTGAAAGATTAGCTTCTGAGTCTTGACTTATGTCTTATGACAATGTATATAACCTGCCTGCGTGCGTGCGTGTGTGCGTGCGTGTGTGTGTGTGTGTGTGTATGCAAAATTGAGTTTGTTTAAAACTATTAAATGTTGTTATTGGTTGCAATGTAAAAAAAAACAACAGTTGAATTCAACCGCTTTGATTTTTTTTTTTTACAAGATATAGCACTATCTAAATGTCATGTATCCTTATTATATTATTTTTGCTCAAATTTGGTTAGTTTGAATGTTTCAACAACAACAAAAATTTCTACAGGAAACACTCTCCCATTAATTTCTTTGTCGTCTGCTCGTCTCCTAACCACCTAAATATCCATACGCGGAGTCATCAGTGTAGGAACACGAGCACTATTTTCAGATGACGAACTTTTCCCGTTCTTTCAGAACTACCTAACATCAGTCTACTCTCTTCACCGCCAATACAATCACAATCGCACACTGCAGTTTTTTAAACCTTAAATTTCCCCCGTGTGGGATATCGTGGGTCTGACAGTACAAACAGCATTCCCACATTCTAGAAATTCTGTACTAGGAAATCCCTCTTTTCTATCCCTCTTTTTTGCTTTTGCTTTGTTCCTTTTCTTCCTGTCACCCCCTTCTTGTCTATTTTCTGCCTTCTTGGTCCATTCTCGTGTCTTTTTTTTTTTTTTTTTTTTGCCCGATAGACTTTCAACAAATCTCTCCCATGCCGATGTCGTATGTGCTGGGCCTGACTTGTCAGGCGCTTAAAGGCAGCGGAACGCATTTTTTTGGGCTCATTATGACAGGCAACAATAGTTGCTGTTTGGGCGTTTGACGATGACGACAACGACGAAGATTTTCTTTTGAATGTGTCTTAAAATGAGCAGATTTTCTCTCAGTAGTACTTTATACAAAACCCAACTTGACCCGTGAAGATAAAGGTGGGGGTGTAGCCTTCACATTCTTTTCTTCTTTCTTCTTTCTTCTTCTTCTTCTTCTTCTTCTTCTTCTTCTTCTTCTTCTTCTTCTTCTTCTTCTTCTTCTTCTTCTTCTTTTTTCTTCTCTTCTTCTTCTTCTTCTTCTTCTTCTTCTTCTTCTTCTTCTTCTTCTTCTTCTTCTTCTTTTCTTCTTCTTTTCTTCTTCATTTAACACTAGGACAGCAACTATTGTTGTCTGTCATATGAGCGAAAATGCGGTGCGTTGCCGTTAAACGCCTGACAAGTCAGGCCCCGCGCATCCGACTTCGGCGTGGGAGAGAATTGTTATCTTTTAGGTCTTTCTGTAGAGAGAGAGAGAGAGAAAAAAGACAGGAGACTGGACCAAGAAGGCAGAAAAAAAGACTAAAAGGAGGTGGCGGGGAAAAAATGGAACAAAGGTAGAAACCAAGAGAGGGATAGAAAAAGGGAATTGCTTGCACAGAATTTCCAGAAGGTGGGGATCCTATTTATTTATTCATTCTTTTCTATCGAGGATAGTGGAATAAGCACTCGTGCTTTTTTTTACATCCAGTCCCCCGTGTGTATGCAGTTTTGTAAATATTGTCATCTGCTCCCACCGGTACACGGTGGCCTACTCTTACGAAAAGCGGAACAGGATTGAAC
>CM060344.1:25728130-25738130 GCA_030674155.1 Stramonita haemastoma | reverse complement strand
CTAAAATGCCATAGTCATGACTTTGGTTTTGAGCACACGGATAAAGTCAGTATTAATGACTTAGTTTTAAAGGTGGAATTTAACCATGACAATTATAACAAACAGCTCCTGTTTCAAATGGGAGTTGGGTCCAGAGGGTAGGGCTATGTAGGTAATGCAACGTTCAGGTATGGTTGTATCGGTCATGTTATGATCTTAGTTAGTTGTATTCAAAATACTTGCCAGCTTTGCTTAAATGGCCAACTACATAGCTAAAGAGTGCCTATATATACTATTACACTACGATACTAACTATACTACTACTTTAATACTATATCTACATCTACTATATATACACTAGTTTTTCAAAACCAAGGATTCTAAAAGTCAATATATCACTATGACAGAGTTTTTCAAGAACCAGTGGATTTTTTTAAAAGTCCAAGTACAGTTTGTATGCCTAAAAAAAAAAAGATTAGTGGATGAGTTGGAACCCTAACAATAAGCAGGAAAGAGAAGTTTGAAAGAAAAAAAAAAAGGCCAAAACAAAGAGTGAAGGAAATGTACTATAAAAAAAATCCTTTGCAAGTTTTTCATGTTGCTTTTCCCCCGTGGGGGTGTCAGGGACCCTTTCAGTATAAATAACATCCCCACCTTCTGGAAATTATGTGCTAGAAATTTTCCCTTTTTTATCCTTCACTTTGTTTCTGTCTTTCTCCTCACCTCTCTATCCTCTCCCTCTCATGCCTACTTTCTGCCTACCCAGCCTATTCTTCTGCCTTGTTTCAGACATCTGAAAAACTGTTTCTTACAAACTGTCTGATAGCTGCTATGAAGTAGGAATGTGTCGGCTGAGGCCAGCGGGCAGAGCTCCTGCAGAGTGACAAGCGCAAGAGAAGACCAAGCACTATGCATTCTACCCAATAATTCATGGCTATGTTACTGAAATGTGTATTGAAGAATGCATAACACACACTGGCAATTTGCAACAGCCCACGAACACAAATAATGATAATGCCACGAACACAAATAACAATGCCACGAACACAAATAATAATAATGCCACGAACACAAATAAATAATAATGCCACGACACAAATAACAATGCCACGAATCACAAATAACAATTCCACCAACACAAATAACTAATCCACGAACACAAATAATCAATGCCACGAACACCAAATGCCACGAACACAAATGATAATGCCACGAACACAAGTAATAAATTCTTCGGTTGTGAATGTGATATATCTGCTTTATATGATAATTTAACATACATTGCATGGGAGAGACAAGTACGAAAAGAAAAAAAAAACATATTGACTGTGTAGAACTTCCACAGGGCAGATGATGATAAAAGGTAAAGGTATTACCATAACCTAGGCGGTCATTGAGGAGCGAGGCATCAGAGACCTCAGCTTCTCTAGGGGCCAGCATATTGAGGGCGGTGGTGCCCATCTCTTCTCCCTCGCTGTTTTACCTTCCCTGACCCATAAGAGGGCAGGTACCCATTTACAGCTGGGGGAACTGGGGAATTATACTGAAGTCAAGGCGTGCAAAACGGTCTTTCATCCATTTGGTAACCACGCTCGATACTGCTTAACATTAACACTGACTTGGGGAAAGCGAGTGCTCTGACCACTGAGCTATCCCGTCCCCTGACGATAATACTGGATACAAAAAGAGCCTGACACTCTCACCATAAGTGAATGTGGGCGCACGGAGGGGGGTTGGGGGGCGGAGAGGGGGAATGTGGCGAAGAACTGTCCATTGGCCAATGATCATGGTTTTGACCTTTGAGATCATTGACGGCACACTCAGATAATTTATTGGACAAGACCATTTTGGCACTGTCACGTGATTTAGTAGGCAATTTTAGCAGATTCTTGGTACGTTGGTGTTCCTGTTCTTAGAGAGCTTCGCACTGATAGACCTCTTTCCGTCCTCTGCACTGAAAAGGCCTATAGTGTAGTGTAGTGTAGTGTAGTGTGTGTAGTGTAGTGTAGTGTAGTGTGTGTAGTGTAGTGTAGTGTAGTGTAGTGGTGTCTGGTGTAGTCGAGTGTGTCTCGTGTCGTGTCGTGTCGTGTCGTGTCGTGTCGTGTCGTGTCGTGTCGTGTCGTGTCGTGTGTGTGTGTAGTGTGTGTAGTGTAGTGTAGTGTAGTGTAGTGTAGTGTAGTGTAGTGTAGTGTAGTGAAATGTGGCGGGTTTTTTTGTTTCATTTTGTCTTGTTTTGTGTTGTATTGCATAGCATAGCATAGTAATGCAGTGCATTGTATTGTATTGCATTGTACTATACTATATCGTATTGTATGTCGTTATACTGTACTCTACTATATTGTATTGTGTTATACTATACTCTATTGAATTTGTATGTCGTTGTACAGTATCGTATTGCGCTGCACTTCACTGCAACATATTGTATTACATTGTACGGTACTGCACTGTACAGTATTGAATTCTACTGCAGTGTACGGTACTTAGAGTTCTGTTTTGAATTGGGGTGCACCAACAGACACCACTGTTGTGTGGTTAGGACAGTTTGACTTCAATTCTGCAAGTCCACGAAGTCATGGGTTCGAATCTCAGCAGCGAAAATAAAGCACACCGCCACAAGAGCAGCGCCACCCATAAAAAAGTTGTTCCTGTCACAGGATGTTTTTGTTTCCTTATAATATGATTGGAGTTTTTCCAATAGAATTTTGCTAGAGCAACTCTTTTGTTACTGTAGGTAATTTTACGTGCGTTAAATACATTTTTCACATACGCCTCATCCGAAAGATTACCACCCATACCACTATTAAAAAATCTCGTGGGTTGGGGAAAAAATCTGGTTTTGGACAGGAATCAAATTTGAGACTTTCCCAACGGGCTCGTTACCTACCACAAGAGCATCAACTAACAAACCACCTTCACCCATACCGAAAACTTCCGTCTCCTATGGCTTCCTGTTCAAGCGAGCATCCAGTACAAAATTTAAACCTTTTTGTGACACGTTCTTTTCCTTTACAACCTGATGCCTTTCTCTGCTTTGCAACCTCAACCAAGTCACCTCACTTCATCCCTTTGTTTCTGAAGACACCCTCCACGACAACTGACAAAACAGCAGGTCTGTTTTTATTCAGCCCCGACAGTGTGGAACTCCCCACCTGCCCTGTTCCCAATATTTATTACCTCGTAAACTTCACCTTAGCAGGAAGCCTTTCGGGAAGTCTGTTAAACACGTCTGCTCACCTGACGCCAGTGTTCATAAACTTTGAGGTTTATAAAGCGCAGGCATGCATTTAAAGCAATCATGCGTGTATCGTAGCCACTTCTTTACATACACACACATGTACACACACGCACATACACGCACACACACACACATACACGCACGCACGCACCGCATGTACACACACGCACACACACACACACACACACAAGCACGCAGGCAGAGTGTGCGGCGCACATACACACACACACATTTTGTCAAAGACAAAGAGAGGGGGGGGGAGTCAGAGAGAGAGAGAGAGAGAGAGAGAGAGAGAGAGAGGGGGGAACCACGCGCGAAGTGCGTGTTGACCTCAAGCCGAGAGGTCAGCCTTTGAACCCAACAGGAAACCACAGCACACTGGGTGAGCTGCACCGGTGTAGGACTGTGCAATTTGTACCCCTTTCATTTTAACCCCCTAGGGTAAATTTCCATTAACTGGGTTGGGTTGAACTATGTTAATTCAATATACACACATCATAAACAGACAACAGTAAAACAGGGGAGTGGCATCAAGCTACAGTTTATTTTAAACCTCACCCCATGGTAAATTTACAGTGTTGCTTTTGCAGACATAGTGACTTTCACAATGACACATAATCCCCGAAGTCGGAATACAGCTACCTTCATGGTGGGTTATAAACGGTCCCATACGCAAAATCTCACCATTGGTGAACCTCGGAGCTCTAGCCAACGAACAAAGACCAATGACACACACTAAATCCTGTTGTCACACATTCCACTACACGAAACAGGAACACAAACACACAACAAGTATAAAAATTCAAGCACGCGAGAAATATAACGAAAAATAAACAAACACACCACCAGGAAACAATCACTAAGCCCAAAGTGTAAAGCTTGATAATCAAACATTTATCTCCCCCTCCTCCTCCCCCCTCCTCCCCCTCCTCCCCTCCCCCTACCCAAGCCAAACGCTTGGTCAGTTATTCATGTTAAGCTTGAGTGTTGTGATGTTGATCCATCAGTCGCATACTTTACACCTACGTCCTGATGGTCAGCAATGGATGGCGTGGTCTTTGTTCCAAGCAATGACGGAGCTGGTATGGGTTTGGGCTGTGGTTGACATTCTCACAGTGAAGGTGCGTCTTTAGCCTCCGGTCCTTGGCTTTACCACAGTTCTTGATTAAACCATTGATGCTGGGGGCAACAGCAAAGTGAGAGGCTGTATGATCAGTGGCTTTACCAAGTTCTTGATTAAACCATTGATGCTGGGGGCAACAGCAAAGTGAGAGGCTGTATGATCAGTGGCTTTATCCCAGTTCTTGATTAAACCATTGATGCTGGGGGCAACAGCAAAGTGAGAGGCTGTATGATCAGTGGCTTTACCACAGTTCTTGATTAAACCATTGACGCTGGGAGCAACAGCAAAGTGAGAGGCTGTATGATCAGTGGCTTTATCCACAGTTCTTGATTAAACCATTGATGCTGGGGGCAACAGCAAAGTGAGAGGCTGTATGATCAGTGGCTTTATCCCAGTTCTTGATTAAACCATTGATGCTGGGGGCAACAGCAAAGTGAGAGGCTGTATGATCAGTGGCTTTACCACAGTTCTTGATTAAACCATTGATGCTGGGTGGCAACAGCAAAGTGAGAGGCTGTATGATCAGTGGCTTTATCCCAGTTCTTGATTAAACCATTGACGCTGGGAGCAGCAGCAAAGTGAGAGGCTGTATGATCAGTGCTTTACCACAGTTCTTGATTAAACCATTGACGCTGGAGAGCAACAGCAAAGTGAGAGGCTGTATGATCAGTGGCTTTACCACAGTTCTTGATTAAACCATTGACGCTGGGAGCAACAGCAAAGTGGAGGCTGTATGATCAGTGGCTTTATCCCAGTTCTTGACTAAACCATTGATGCTGGGAGCAACAGCAAAGTGAGAGGCTGTATGATCAGTGGCTTTGCCACAATTCTTGAATAAACCATTGACGCTGGGAGAAACAGCAAAGTGTGAGGCTGTATGATCAGTGGCTTTATCCCAGTTCTTGATTAAACCATTGACGCTGGGGGCAACAGCAAAGTGAGAGGCTGTATGATCAGTGGCTTTGCCACAGTTCTTGAATAAACCATTGACGCTGGGAGAAACAGCAAAGTGAGAGGCTGTATGATCAGTGGCTTTATCACAGTTCTTGATTAAACTATTGACGTTGGGGGAAACAGCAAAGTGAGAGGCTGTATGATTAGTGGCTTCCCCACTCATGGAATGCCACTTTACAGCTTAGCCTTTAGTGATCGACTAGGAGGCTTGACTTGCACAGTCCTTATGTGCTGCAGCCCTGGGGGCTAGTTGGCCTTTGGAGAACGTCTCCAACACTGACTGGTCCTTATGCCCTCTTGGCCGAGAGAGTGGGGCTGGGTGTGCCGTGGGCAAGGCACCTCCACTATAATCAAATTTCTGCCCAGTTTCCGAAACAGCAGTTACCACCTCTGCTGTGTTGGAGGTCTTCGTCGAACATGACGGACAAACAAACAACAAGTGAAGGTGTGTGTCTAGGGCAGTGTCACATGGTGGAGCCCATCCCTCTCCATGCCAGACTACAGTCCATGTCCTTCATCTAGGTGGTTCGCCTTGGTTTCGATTACGTAGCTGTTGAGTTTCTTGGGGAATTCATCTGGCTACATTGGTAGGCATTCGGCTGTGAACTGTTGTTCTATTTTTTGTTGTTGTGCGTTCCCCAGCTTAACAGTGTGGGGGGTTACCTAGAATGTACACTATTCTGACCCACTCATCTCACCTAGGAATCACTGTGAGATTGAAATTGCACACTGAAGGAGAAGTTTGCGTGTTTGACATTTTTTTAAAAAAAAGTACCTCGTCATATAGGCAGCCATACTCCGACTTCAGAGGATTTTTTGTTCTCCTTTACAGGACAGTGCAGGTTGTTCTGTTCACCCCCCCCCCCTGCACCCCCCCCCCCTGCACCCCCCCCCCACACACACACACACACTTCAGACAAAAATCAGTCTTTCCTAGCCACAACAAAATTATCATCCTACTCTCCACGAATGAACAGCAACAAAAAATCACCGGGGGTGTACTTTTTACCCTACCCTCTTTCCAAAAAATTCCCCCCCCCTCCCATGGTCAAGCGGCAGGGGTTGATACACAATTCCTTGACACCGAAACAATGTGCGAGTGATTGACTGCAAGAGAATAAAAAGGTAAATTCAAGAAAGAAAAGAAAGAAAGAAAGAAAAGAAAAGAACAACCGTTAACTCAGGTGATCAAAGGGCCACGGCCAAAGTCTTGCAGTATGGTACAATGTTCGTTTCAATAGTCGTAAACTCGAAATCCCACACAAGCAATTGATGGGTGGATAGGTGGTCTGGAGGTAACGCACCTGCCTAGATAGCGAAAAAGTCCGGGTTCAAAGTGTGTGGTAGTTCCATCCCAGTTTGGGCCAGAAACCTTTCCCCCATCTATTAGATCGTGTGTGGTGGTCTGGGCGCTAGTCCTTCTGATGAGACGATAAACTGAGGTTCTGTGTATTACACATGATATCGCACGTAAAAGAACCCACGGCAAGAGAGTTGTCCCTGGCAAAATCCTGTAGAAAAAAGCCACTCTAATAAAAGAAACAAGTACAGTTGCAAGCAGGATCTAGGGAAAGAGAAAAACAAATGGGTGGCGCTGCTCGACTCTTGTGGCGACGCGCTCTCTCTGGGGAGAGCAGCCTGAATTTCACGCAGAAAAATCTTCGGTGACTTAAAGTGGTATACAATACAATACAATACAATACAATACAATACAATACAATACAAAACAATACAAAACAATACAAAACAATACAATACAAAACAAAACAATACAATACAATACAATACAATACAATGCAATGCAATGCAATGCAATGTAATGCAATGCAGTACAACGCAACGCAACGCAATACAATGCAACGCAACGCAACGCATCACAATACAATACAATACAATACAATAAATACAATACAATACAATACAATACAATATAACACAATACAATACAATAGTTATCAATTTGCACGTCACACACAGCAGAAACCCTTCGGCGGAATTGTCAGAGTTTTTATAGCGTCTTAGCCGAATGGTTACGCTTTGTTTTACTTTACTTTTATCCCGTGGGCTCATGAAGTTGTGGGTTCAAATCCCGAAAGCAGCGTCTAGAGAATAAATTAAGGAGGGGGGGGGGACTTTTACGATCTCCCAGGTCAACTTCAAGTGCAGACCTGCAAGTGTCTTAATTACCTTTCTGTATGTATATACACACCACACACCAATAACAATAACGACAAGGATGATGACGACGACGATGATGAAGACATAAACAACAACGCCCTCAACAATAACAACAACATCAACTACCACTACAACTACTCCTATTCCTCCTCCTTCTCCTACCACCACCACCACCACCACCACCACCACCACAACCACCACCACCACAACAACCACCACCACCACAACAACCCCCCCCCACCACCACCACCACCACCACCACCACCACCACCACCACCACCAACAACAACAACAACAACAGCAGCACCAAAAATCCTCTTCATAAAAAACAAAAACAACAAAAAAATCCACCCTCTTTGTACTTTTAGACTCCAAAACGACACCATACCTTTAACCCAACACTACCCACCCACCCCCACCCACCCCACCCCTACTACCCTTAACTCCTTCTGTCCCACCACCCACCACCAGCACGCAGCAAGTGAACGGTAGCGGTGCCAAGCAGAGAGATTAAGAACAGCGGGGAACAAGAAGTGCGCCAAGCGTCGCCACAGCACACAAACGATCCACCGCCCACCCTACTGCGAGGAGGGAGCACAGAGAGAGAGAGAGAGAGAGAGAGAGAGGGTCGTCGACTCTACCACTCTTAGCTAAAAGCCTGAACTAGGGGGGAGGGGGGTACAGCCTACCCACTGCCACTGCCAGCGAAACTCCAGGTGTGACAATGACACAGCCCCCTAGACTTGGCACTGGTTGTTGAAACTGATTGCAGTCCGTTGGTATAGCCGGGTTTTGCAAAAAGCAAGGCTTGCCAACAGAACTCTGGAATCGTTTTTTGGTTTGGGTTTTTTTTTTTTTTTTAGGTTGTTGGGTCGTCTATACTTTGGGAAGGACTGTGTGTGCTTGTTTTAGAAGGAACTTCGATTCTGTTCTGTGTGGTGGTGAGGATTGTTCTAATTCTTATTTATTTTTTTGTTTTATGTTGACGACCTGGGGCATTTATTGTGACAGAATTATCAGGGATTGTTTAGTTGATCGAAGATCGGAGAGGCAGCGGGCGTTTAAAAACAAAACAAAACACAATAAGTAGAGCGGCTGATTGTTTTTTGATGGTCGTAGAGTTGAGTTTAAAGTAGAGCGAACGATTTTGTTGTTGTTGCAGGAGTTAAACAGTATGTGTTGTTTATAGTTTGAGGCAGAGGGTTTTTTTGTTGTTGTTGTTTTGTTAGTAAGAAGACGAGAAAAGCTGACCTATTTTGACGCTTAAATTACTGTTTTTGTGTGATTTCTTGGATTTTTATTTTGTTGGTGGAATTCGGATTGTCGAAGGCTTTTTGTACTATTTAAATGCTGCATAGTTAGTACAGGAGCCTTTAAAGAAGCGGAGAAATTATCAGTGATCGACTGATTGCTTTTGTATTGATCATCGTGATTGCTGGGACTGACTAGTTGACTGGAATGGAGCTTAACTGGATGGAGCTTAATTTTGAATTTTTTAAAATTTGAATTTGTTACATCAGTATTCATCGGAGAAGCATTTTGGGAGACAGACCAACAACTCTTGAAGGAACTGTGAGGAGGTTTGCTGACACTGAACAATATTGACAACACTATGCCAGTATTGTGTTATACGGCGCAATATTTTAACCTTTTGAAAAAAAAAACACACATTTTTTTGCAGTAAATCGTTTTAATGTCAATGTGTGTACTGAAGCCGAAAACAGACCCCACGGCAACAGTAATTCAATTTTAGCTCGTTAAACAAAACAACACCCCCCCACCCACACCCTACTAATTTCAAAACAAACGAAAAACAAACCTGGAAAATTATACAGAGATGAAAACTGGACAGGAGCTGTACAATAAGGACAACATCATAACGAACGCACATAAGCGTTGTCATCTCAGAGCCTGTTTACCATGAAGAAGTCCAATTCTGTCTGTCGCCATATTCAACAACCCAGAAAAAAGCGTAAAGAAAGTCTGCCATAACATTGCAACAGCGTTTTCTTTTGAAAAAAAAACACACACACAAAAAAACGACAGAAACTAGTTTCCAATCCAAAACCTTACTACAGAAAACATTTTGTGTTAAAATTCATTGAAGAAGACAACATACAAGAGAAGAACGAAAAAAAAAAACACAGGAAAAAAGAAAACGAAGGAAGCAAAGAAAGTAAAAAAAAAAAAAAAGAAGAAAAGAGAAAGGGGAAAAAAGAATTAGAGTAAGAAAAGAAGGAAAGAAAGAAAAAAAGAAAAAAGAAGCAACAACGACAAACAAGAAAATTAAAATTAAAATAAAAAAAAACCTGAAAAACTTACTACCCCCTCTCCCACTCCAACCACGACAACCACCTCGAACAGAAAACTAACAAATTCCCATACACCCCCCTCCCACCCACATCATTGTGTTATTGACTTGAACAACATTTTTTCAACCAACCAACCAACCAACCAATCACCAACCAACCAACACCAACCAGCCAACCACCAACCATACCAACCAAACCCCAACCAACCAACCAACAACC
>CM060344.1:25703130-25715630 GCA_030674155.1 Stramonita haemastoma | reverse complement strand
ATTGTCAGGTCTGTTGTGTGTGTGTGTGTGTGAGAGAGAGAGAGAGAGAGAGAGAGAGAGAGAGAGAGAGAGAGAGAGAGAGAGAGAGAGAGAGAGAGAGAGAGAGAGGAGAGGAGAAGAGGAGAGAGAGAGGAGGGGGTCGATTGGCAACTTTGTGTGACACAGAGATGGGGCTATGTGCCAACTTTGAGTGACCTAGAGATGAGACTATCAGCTTTGTTTGACACAAAGATGGAAATTGTCAGCTTTGTGTGACACAGAGACAGAGAGACTATCGCTTTGTTTGACACAAAGATGGAGATTGTCAGCTTTGTGAGACTCACACAATCATAGAGGCTACCAGCTTTGTATGAGAAGGAAATAGAGAATGTCAGCTTTGTGTGACACAAAGATGGAGATTGTCAGCTTTGTGTGACACAGAGAGACAGAGACTGTGCCGTCATCTTTGTGTTCACTGGAGATCATGGAGACTGTCAGTATTTGTGTGGTTTGGAGATGGAGATTGTGAGCTTTGTGTATGTGTACTGGGTCAGTGCCAATCATTTTCTTTTTTTCTTTTCGAGAATACAAAGCAAACGAAATGATGACAGAAAAGTAAACGAGCGGAGGAATAAGAGATCTTTCATATTAATCTCGTTTTCGAGTGACACGCACGCACGCACGCACGCACGCACGCAGCAGTACGCACGCACGCACAACACAACACAGCACACAACACACATACACACACACACACATACCACCACCACCACCACACACCACCACCACCACCACCACTACTATAAAAAAAATGATCTTTAAAAAAACACACACTTGAAATAGACATAACTTTTATCATTTCATGTATGAAATAGACCACAAAGGTTAAAAGAGCGAAATGGAACGAAGTACAACACGCGAAAGAGACCCTCTTTGATACACTCCTGTGTGAATGTGACGATTGAAAAAAAGCCAACAACAATAACAACAACAGCAACGCCTCATTTGGGATGACAGTAATGACTTACTTGTGCAAATTCCTACCAATGTCAGTCAAAACTTGTTGTGTATTTATTCGCCACGAGACCAGAGAAATCTGGATTAGAAAGATACCCTTTTGCATTTTGATGTGTATAGCGTGTAGAGAAATAACCCTTGGAAATAATCATTATTGGTGTGTGTGTGTAGATGTATGTATGTATGTGTGTGTGTGTGTGTGGTGTGTGTGTGTGTGGTGTGTGTGTGTGTGTGCGTGCGTGCGTGCGTGCGTGCGTGCGTGCGTGCGTGTGTGTGTATGTGTGTGTGTTCGTCTTAAAATACAATTGTGTGACATTATTGATGTTTGTATTTTTGCGTGTATTGAACATACGACCGTTGGAAATATTAATTAGAGTGCTTTCATGTTTGTACTGAAAATACGATTCTTGGAAATGCTGATGTGTGTATGTCTGTGTTGAAAATGCAAATGTTGGAAATGTTGATGTGTGTATGTTTGTGTTGAAAATGGAAATGTTGATGTGTGTATTTATGCTTGTATTGAATATGTGATTGATGTGAATGTTGATGTGTGTGTGTGTGTGTTTGCGTGCGCGCGCGCGTGTGTGTATGTAAGTGTGTGTGTATGTGTGCGTGCGTGTGTGTGTTGAAAATGCGATTGTTGGAAATATTGATGTGCATATGTGTTTCTTCAAGGAAAAAGCGAAAATCTGTGATATATGACTTTTTCTGTCGATAATGAATGAATATACATGCTATACCAACTGTGATCATTTTATTTTTTATATGTTGATTATGAAATGGCTGTATTTTATCGTAATGATCTTTTTTGTCTGTTTGTGATATGTTGACTTTGCAGTCAGTGTCTGTGTGGTTGTGTGTGTGTGTGTGTGTGTGTGTGTGTGTGTGTGTGTGTGTGTGTGTGTGTGTGTGTGTGTGTGTGTGTGTTTTGTGTTGTGTGTGTGTGTGTGTGTGTGTGTGTGTGTGTGCCCGCGCGTGGGCGTACATCTCCAAGCATGCATTCATGAGCGTGCAAGGTGAGACAGAAAGATAATGTGATGGAAGAAAAAACTGTGATTTTCTAATCTGACAGTATTAATGAAAACTAATTATTTACAGAATGAAATACTTCATTGCCCTTGTCAAGTCAATTCAGGTTCTGAATAGCAAAAGAACAAACCACATCTTTTTTGGTGCAGAAGAGCCAAAAATTACCATTGTTACAATAATAAGTCACGGTTAAAACTTTAATAATTACCCGTGCTACTTTAAGCTGTATACTTGTTGGCTAATCCTTAAAAAAAAATTAACCGTATTTTAAGTAGCTTTTTTTGTACATGAAAAAAATGAACACGTTGTTGTTGTTTGGTTTCTGTTTTTTTTAATCTAAAAATGAACATTTTTTCACGAATTAAAATGCTTCCTTTGTTTTAAACAGAGTTATCAAGTCCACTTGACGGACACCATAGCCGAGTGGTTAAAATCATTCGACTTCAATTTCATGGGTCTTTAAAAGTTGTGTGTTCAAATCTCAGCGGCGCCTGGTGAATTAAGGGTGGGGATCTTTACGCTCTCCCAGGTCAACTTCAAGTGCAGACCTGCCAGTGCTTTTATTTATATTCTTCGTGTATCAACACATACAGAAAATCAAACACGCACGTTCAAAAAACCCAGTAATCCATGTCAGCGTTCTGTGGATTACAGAAACATGAACGTACCCAGCATACATTGACGAAGTCGAAATGCGGCTATCTTCATGGTTGGGTAAAAAAAAAAAAAAAAGTCGTATTCGCAAAAATCTCACCATTGGTTAACCTAAGAATTGGAGAAAAAAAAGTTCCACTTGTGATTTTCTTCTTCAATGTATTATCCGACACTGCTAGCTATACAGTCCAGGCTGACACATGTGTATGTCAGTTACTGACGTCAGCACAGTGCCAAGGTCTACATTAACATGGTGTTGTGTTTTGACAATGTTGTGTTGAGATTGTCTTCAGCCATTACAGACGAGCTCTTAGCATTACTCCCCAATTCAAGGAGTTTTTTATTAAAAAAAAATCCCATTACGTCAGAATATGGCTGCCGATTTATATAGCGAGGTATTTAAAAATAACCCAAACAAAACGTAGTTGCAACAGAAAGCGGGAAGACCGTGGGAAGTGGAGGAAGCTGGCTGTAAAATTTTCAGTGGTGTCCCCATGGTCTACGGGATCGGTGAAGAATAAGGTAGCTAAGAACAGCCTTTACACGGAAACATCTCATCATCCAGTGTGTACTTACCAGTCTCACAGTGATTGATTCCCAGGTGGGATGGAGTGAGACAGACACAGTACATGTTCTGGATGACCGACCCCCCAGAGTGTTAAGCTGAGGAACGCCCAACAACAGCAAACGCAACAATAGCATCAACATAAACAATAATAACAACAATTGCAGCAACAACAAACCCCCCAACAACAAACACTGCATTTCAATACATTTCCCGGTATGAAAGAAAAAGTTCTAGTCAATACCAGTGCTTTTTGTTTTGTTTGTTTGTTTTTATCACAAAAAAATATTAATACAGCACATTCGACACAAGTGGAGGAATCTGATGTAGAACTCTTCAGTGTCGTGTCAGCACTCTCACGGAGTGAACAGAAATTAGGAAGGCAAGACAAAAGAAAAGGGGGTGTGTGGGGGGGGGGGGGGATGGCTAGATTTGACTAAGAGTTTTGATAACAGATCTTGAACGTTTTCCGAAGATTGTAATGGGTTAATAAATTTATATGCCTCATAAATATTGGGTTGAATAGGTCCTCTTCTCTCTCTCTCTCTCTCTCTCTCTCTCTCTCTCTCTCTCTTCTCTCTCTCTCTCTCTCTCTCTCTCTCTCTCTCTCTCTCTCTCTCTCTCTCTCTCTCTCTCTCTCTCTCTCTCTCTCCTCTCTCCATAAAACATGATATCAATTATATATATAAGAGCGGTAACAAGGTTATAGTCTATATATTATAAATTTTGGGGCTGAATATTAAGACAATGAAGATGATACGCTTTTTAAAAAAAAAAAAAGTCGTAGCATCAGTAACTGTAAAATAATCAGTAACTTTGTTTTTGGTTGGCATGCATAAATCTCCCCCTTGGGGGGGGGGGGGGGGCTGTACGTAGAACTAGCACCCTCACCTTCTCCAAATTCTGTACTAGAAAATTTCCTCTTTTCTATCCCTCTCTTTGTTTCTGCCTTGTTCCTTTTCTTCCTGTCACTTACTTCTTGTCTATTTTCTGCCTTCTTGGTCCATTTCTTGACTTTTTCACCCCAGAAAGATTTAAAAGACAACAATTATCTCTTATGCCGAAGTCTGATGTGCTGGGCCTGACTTATCAGACGCTTAATAACGGCAATGCAACGTATTTTCGCTCATATTGTGACAGGCAGCAACAGTTGCTATATGAGTGTTTAATGAAGAAGAAGTATGTATAAATCAAAACCGTGCTTGTTAACAGAATAAGGTTACGCTTTGTTAAGTCTGTACAATGATTTTTTTCTTTTATTTTTTCAGTGCAATGAAGTAATTTCACGTCAGTGTGTATGTGTGTGTATGCGTGCGTGCGTGCGTACGTGCATGCGTGCGTGCGTGCGTGCGTGTGTGTGTGGTGTGATTTTCTATTGATCTGAGAATAAATTTGTTGAGAACTGGCTTGATATGTGTGTGAATTTGTGGGATAGTGTGTCAGCGTGTTATTGTGAGTATCTGTATTACATATTTATGAGAGAGGCAAAAGAGCAATGGATTAATGAACAGTGCGAGAACATCGAGGCAGGCATGAAAAAAGGGAACAGCAAACACGCCTACGACACCCTAAAGAAGCTCACAAAGGCGCAGCAAAATAAATCCTCAGTCATCGAGGATTGTTCAGGCAACCTGCTGACTGAAAGCTCAGCAGTTTTGAATAAATGGTCACAGTATTGCTCGGACCTGTACAACCACCCCTTACAGCCCGACCACAGCCTGATTGATGAGGACTCGACACCACAGAGGGAACCTTCACCACTACCAGTGCTGAAGGAAGAAGTGGAGGAAGCTATCCGTAGTTTACCAACTGGAAAGTCGCCTGGAGCAGACAACATACCAGCAGAGCTGCTCAAGAATGGAGGGGAACACCTGGTCACTGTCATTACATCTCTCTGTCAGAAGATCTGGGCGACAAAACAGTGGCCAGCAGAATGGACACAGTCTCTTATTATCCCCCTGCCCAAGAAAGGAAACCTCCGTCAGTGCCAGAATTACAGAACGATCAGCCTCATTAGCCACACCAGCAAGATCATGTTAAGAGTGATACTGAACAGACTCAAAAAGGAGGCGGAAGAGCACCTGGCAGAAGAACAAGCTGGGTTCAGGGCAGGAAGGAGCACGGTAGAACAAATTTTCAGTTGCCGAATCCTGATGGAGAAGCATCTGCAACATCTGAGGGACTTGCTACACTGCTTCATTGACTTCAAGAGGGCCTTTGACAAAGTGTGGCATGCAGGCCTTTGGCATGTCCTCAGGAAGTTTGGCATTGAGGAGGGTCTCATCCAGATCATAGAAGCGCTGTACAACACCTCCAGCAGTGCAGTCCTCCTCAACGGCCAAGTAGGAGACTACTTCAAGTCCACAGTCGGTGTCCGTCAGGGCTGCTTGCTCTCTCCAACTCTCTTTAATCTATTCCTGGAGAACATCATGAGGGAAACACTTTACGATTCCACTTCTACCATCTCAATAGGAGGGCGACCCATTAACAACCTGCGCTTCGCTGACGATATTGATCTCATGGGAGGCAGCAACAAGGAACTCCAAGACCTTACCAACAGACTGGTAGACAGAGCAGGCGCATATGGGATGGAAGTCAGCACAGAAAAGAGTAAAGTATTGGTCAACAGTGCAAACGGCACCACAGCACAGATCTACATGAATGGCCAGCAGCTGGAAGAAGTAGACGCTTTCAAATATCTTGGCGCTACCCTCACGAAAGATGGACGCTCCACCACAGAGATCAAGACCAGGCTAGCCATGGCAACATCAGCTATGGCAAAACTGAACAAGATATGGAGAAGCGACAACATCAGCTTCAAAACAAAAGTCAAATTGTTCAGATCCCTGGTCATCTGCATCTTGCTCTACGGCTGCGAATGTTGGACAATGACCGCTGAAACCACCAAGCGGATCCAGACGTTCGAGACAAAATGCTTCAGGCGACTGCTTGGAATTTCCTGGAAGGATAGGAAAACAAACACCTTTGTGCGAAGTCCATGGCTGGCCCTCAGGAACCCCTACTAGCCACTGTCAAGAAAAGGAAGCTGGCATGGTTCGGCCATGTAACACGCCACAACACCCTCCCCAAGACAGTCCTACAAGGAACGCTAGAAGGTGGCAGACGCCGAGGCAGACAAACTAAAAGCTGGATGGATAACATCAAGGAGTGGACCCACCTGGACAGTCCAACACTCATTCGGAAGGCGGAGGACAGGGCTGGATGGCGACGGCTGGCTGCAGAATCGTCTCTGATGTCTCATCCACGACCATCCCGGTCATGAGAAAAGAAGAAGTAATTACATATTACTTTCCATATGTTTGTTTGTATTTCTGTCTGTCTACCTACACTATGAGTAGTTGTCTGGGTGATATTCTTTTGTATAAGACAGCATTACCGTGTACAACACTCATCTATCTGTCTGTCTGTCTGTCTGTTTGTTTGTCTGTCTGTCTGTCTGTCTGTCTGTTGGTCCATCCGTCCGTTCATTTATCTATCTCTCTATCTATCTATCTATCTATCTATCTATCTATCTATCTATCTATCTATCTATCTATCTATCTATCTTATCTATCTATCTATCTATCTATCATCTATCTATCTATCTATCTATCTATCTATCTATCTATCTTCTTCTTCTTTCTTTCTTTCTTTCTTTCTTTCTTTCTTTCTTTCTTTCTTTCTTTCTTTCTTTCTTTCTTTCTTTCTTTCTTTCTTTCTCTCCTACCTACCTACCTACCTACCTACTACCTACCTACCTACCTACCTACCTACCTACCTACCTACCTACCTACCTACCTACCTATCTACCTATCTATCTATCTACCTACTATCTACCTACCTATCTACTATCTATCTATCTATCATATCTATCTATCTATCATTTCTATCTATCTATCTATCTATCTATCTATCTATCTATCTATCTTTTTTCTTTCTATCTATCTTTCTATCTATCAATTTGTCTGTCCTGTCCTTCTGTCTGTCTGTCTGTCTGTCCCATCTGTCTGTCTGTCCTTCTGTCCCGTCTTCTCTCAACGAACCAGCTTTCTAACCTGCCACCCACCAACCCACCCACACCTCTACGTACTACCTACCTACCTCACCTACCTACCTACCTACACTTTCCTACCTACCTACCTACCTACCTACTACCTACCTACCTACCTGCCCCCCTATCCTATTCCTACCTTACCTACCTACCTACCCTCCACCCACTCACCTCTACACTCCCCTACTCATCACCTACCTACCTACCTACCTACCTACCTACCTACCTACCTACCTACCTACCTACCTACCTACCTACCTACCTACCTACCTACCTTCCCCCCAATCTTTCCTCCTTCCTACCTACCCTCCACCCACCCACTTACATCCACCTACTCATCAGCCTACCCACCTACGTACCTACTTATCTATCAGTATGCCTGTCTACCTACCAACCTACCTACCTACCTACCCACCCACCTTCATATGCCTGTCTACCTACCTAACCTACCTACCTACCTACTACCTATCCTACCTACCTACCTACCTAACCTACCTTCTATCTACCTACCTACCTCTACCTACTACCTACCTACCTACCTACCTACCTACCTACCTACCTACCTACCTACCGACCTTGCAATCCCACCCCACCCACCTATCCAGCCCTCTACCTCCCTCTTCCTTGCTCCCTCCTCCCCTCCTCCCCCCCCCCCCCCCCCCCCCTTTCCCCTCCGTTCAACAAACCACTTACCCATCTACCCACCACCAGGTCTTCTTTCAGAAAATGACCAAGCAATATCCATGAAAGAGCAAGAAAGCTTCGGCAGTCTTCTGTGACCTTATCTGTATACTCTACAGGTCATTGGCACGGAAATATGAGCCACCCTGTTCTTCCATAACTTCCAAAACTCGATACCCCTCTTTTACCAAAAAAACCCACAATGAATACAACCATGATATCATTTCTTCTTTGGCTTCCTAGCTATATAGGCATTCAATGCAATGAATGGGAGGTCGTCGATCCACTCGATAGATAAGAAAACATCATCAAAATGGAATATGTTGTGGGTTGTTTTTTTAAGACTACGGTTTCATATACTATCCCTTCCTCCCTCCCTTCCTTCCTCCCTCCACTCTTCTCCCTCTCTGTCTCTGTCTCTCTCTGTATGTCTGTCTGTCTGTCTGTCTGCCTGTCTGTCTGTCTGTCTGTCTGTCTGTCTGTCTGTCTCTCTCTCTCTCTCTCTCCTCTCTCTCTCTCTCTCTCTCTCTCTCGCAAACTCAGTCTTATAAAAAAAAAATTAAAAAAAGAAAGAGGGAAAAACACATTTAAAATCCTTTCGCAACAGCAAATGAATAAACAAAACTGATAATTTTTTCTAGATCCGATTACACACACGTACATACATACAAACACATACACGCACGCGCACGCATACACGCACGCACACATACACATGCACACACACACACGCACACACACATACACACACGTGCGCGCGCGCACGCATACACACACACACACACACACACGTATACACACACAAACGCACACACACACACACACACACACACACACACACACACACACACACACACACACACACACACACACACACAAAAACAACCAATCACTGCTGCCATCCCTTCCCCCCTCCCCCCCCTCCCCCCCTCCCCCCCTCCCCCCCTCCACCCCACACATATACACGCACGCGGGCACACGCGCGCACACACACATATTTACACACGCTCACGTGTGCGCGCTCACGCACGCACACTCACACACACACACATACACACACATACACACACACACACACACACACACACACACACACACACACACACACACACACACAACACACAGAGAGAGAGAGAGAGAGAGAGAGAGAGAGAGAGAGAGAGAGAGAGAGAGAGAGAGAGAGAGAGAGAGAGAGAGAGAGAGAGAGAGAGAGAGAGAGAGAGAGAGAGAGAGAGAGAGAGAGAGAGAGAGAGAGAGAAGGCAAGGCAAGGCAAGGCAAGGCAAGGCAAGGCAAAATTCTTTTATTCGAGGATAATAGATAAGCACTCATGTGCTTTTTTACATCCAGTCCCCGCCCCTATCAGGATAACATCAAGATAAAAAGACAGCCTCAACTAAAACAAGAACAATTATAATGATCCAATTACCAAGAGCAAACCACACCAAGTATCAAACAACAGGTAAGAATTAAGACAGAGATACAATATTAAGGTAATGTTATAAAAAAGGCACTCATTCAGAAACGAAAATAAGAAGTAAGAATCAATGATGATTTTGATTTGAATAATAAACAAGCAAACAAACAAACAAAGAAACAAAAAAACAACAACAACAAAACAAAACAAAAAACAACAACAACAACAACAAAACAAAACAAAACAAAACAAAAACAAACAAACAAAAAACAAAACAAAAAAAAAGGCGCAATGATTATAGATCAAACATGAGAATATGATGAAGTTAGATGACTGAAAACATCAATCCACCACCATCTATCATCAAAATATGTCCCATAAAACATAAGATTTTGATAAAGGGTGAGAAAGAGCAACAACAACAGGTAAGAAATAAGACAGAGATACAATATTAAGGTAATGTTATAAAAAGGCAAGAGAGAGAGAGAGAGAGAGAGAGAGAGAGAGAGAGAGAGAGAGAGAGAGAGAGAGAGAGAGAGAGAGAGAGAGAGAGAGAGAGAGAGAGAGAGAGAGAGAGAGAGAAAGAAAGAGACAGACAGACAGACAGACAGACAGACAGACAGACAGACAGACAGACAGACAGACAGACAGACAGACAGACAGACAGACAGACAGACAGACAGACAGAGATCCACCTACTGACCCCATAACCTACCACCATTCCCAACCCCCCTCACCTTCCCTCCCCTTTCCTTTACCACACACACGCACACAGCACACGCACACGCACACGCACACGCACGCGCACACGTACGCATACTCGCTTTATTCTATAGAATTTTGGCTGGTAGCAACTCTCTTGTTGCCGTGGCTTCTTTTACGTCCGCTAAATGCATGTTACACACAGGCAGGACCTTGGTTTATCGTCTCATTCGAAAGACTAGCACCCACACCACCACTCATGGTCTAATGTTTAGAGATCGGAAAAGTTTCGGGCACAAATGGGAATCAAACCACCGCCCACTTTGAACCCGGACTTTTCGCTTTCTAAGCAAGCTGCTGAGGGGACGGGATAGCTCAGTGGTCACAGCGCTCGCTTTCCCCCTAGCTAAGGTTTAAGCAGCGTCGAGCGTGGTTACCAAGTGGATGGGTGACCATTTGTGCGTCTTGGTTTCAGTACAGTCCCCCCCCCCCCCCTCCAGTTCACCCAGCTATATAAATGGGTACCTGCCCTCTTTAGGGTCAGGGAAAGTAAAGCAGCGAGGGAGAGGAGATGGGCGCTGCCCTCAATATGCTGGCCCCCTAGAGAAGCTGAGGTCTCTGACGCCTCACTCCCCTACGACCACACAGGTTATGGGACACATTTACCTTTTTTTTTTTAAAGCAAGGTGCGTTACCTCTGGACCACCAGATCCAACTCCTGTCTCGTTTATAGCTCGCTTGAAAAGCACACTGACAGTATATATTATTATTTATTTGTACACACTGCATGAGAGAAGTTTGCATGTATGGCAAGCTTTCAACCACCTCGCCAGTTAGGCAGCCATATTCTGCCATAAGACTTTTCTTTCTCCTCTCCCCTTATCAATGGAGCAGACAGGCTGTTACGGAATAGCCTGGTGGTCAGAGAGATGCGCTCGTGATCTGCTGACCCAGGTTCGAATCTCGTTCAAGAGGATTTTTTTTCTTCTGGAGTTAACATCAGTGCCGGCTCCACTCCCCCTAATTAAAAGTCTTTCGGACGAGACAAGAAACCGAGGTCCCGTGTATGAACACACGCAAACCCATTTTGCGCACATCTTGTCCCGCTTTTCGGAAGAGTAGGCCATTGTGTGCCGTGTGGGAACGAATGACATTGACAAAAGTGCATACACACGGGGACTGGATGTAAAAAAAAAAGTACACGAGTGCTTATTCCATTTTCTTCGAAAAAAAAAAAAAAGAACGAAATGAAAAAAATGAAATAAACTGAAACTTTTTTCCCACGAGTAACCAGTTATTTGGGCAACCAACCAGCTACTAACCAACCCTTCCCTACGTATCACCCCCCCCCCCCCTTCTGAAGCTTACAGAAGCATAACAGATGTGCATGCACAATGCACGTGTACAGGCAAAGAGGAGTTGCTTTGTCATAGGCTAAAAGAACAAATCATCTGGAACATTTCACAGCGTAGGTAGCAACGTAAATTTGACTGTAGGCCTTGTCCATTTGCTTACGTCAATAACGGACTAGCGGGTTTTTTTTTTTTTCGTTTTCGTTTTTTTTTTTTTTTTTTTTTATAGGCCTAGATCGGGGACATGTAACATTATCACATGAAGTGGCTAGCTGCCTATGAGGTTGTACTGACTGGTCCAAAATCCCTTGCTTGTAGATCCCCGGCAAATCCCTCTAATGCTTTGACAAATCCCTTCCAGCCATACTGCAACACTGGGCCAACTGGTTCTCAGGTTGGTTCCGTGGTGTGTTTTTTTTTGGGGGGGGGTTGTTTTTTTTGTGTGTGTGTTTTGTTTTTTTAGCTGGTGAGGTGCAGGGTCGGAAAGTTTTGTTTGTTTTTAAAAATAGCGAAAACATTTGCATTTCTTGAGTTGTTTGGTTGTTTGTATTTATTTTGTCTGTTTGTTTACTGCTTGTTTCTATGCTGGAAAGTTTTGTTAGTTTCTTTCTATCTATCTATCTATCTATCTATCTATCTATCTATCTATCTATCTATCTATCTATCTATCTATCTATCTATCTATCTATCTATCTATCTTCTGTCTGTCTGTCTGTCTGTCTGTCTGTCTGTCTGTCTGTCTGTCTGTCTGTCTGTCTGTCTGTCTGTCTGTCTGTCTGTCTGTCTGCCTGCCTGCTGCCTGCCTGCCTGCCTGCCTGCCTGCCTGCCTGCCTGTCTGTCTATCTATCTATCTATCTATCTATCTATCTATCTATCTATTATCTATCTATCTATTATCTATCTATCTATCTATCTCTCTGATATATATATATATATATATAATATATATATATATATATAATATATATATATACACACACACACACAGAAAGAGTTGTTTGTTTATTTTATTCATTTATCTGTTTGTTTACTCATTAACAAAAAAAAACTTTACT
>CM060344.1:25682063-25687063 GCA_030674155.1 Stramonita haemastoma | reverse complement strand
TTTCTTTACAATTCTTTTTTTGTTATGATTAACACATCTTGTCTTTTTTTTTCTTCTTTGTCTAAGACATGTGCAACACTTAACAGTGGTAATGGGGGAAACAAAATGGTTATGCCATGTTGATATTCTGTCATTTAATAGCGTCTCATATTCGGTCACATATTGCATCAATGACATTTCTTTTGTCGCCTTGGTTTGTTTGAGGTGCCGCTTTGGAGATGAAAAGCTCGCACAGCGCGCAGTGCATACACACACAATTATATTGAACAAAAACAACCCTTAAACAATGGTGCATTATTATATGAAAATAAACAACCCTTAAACAATGGTGCACATATTATGAACAAAAACAAACCTCATACAATGGTGCACATATTATGAACAAAAACAAACCTCATACAATGGTGCACAATTATATGAACAAAAACGACCCTCAAACAATGGTGCATAATTATATAAACAAAAAAAAACCCTCCTTAAACAATAATGGTGCATATTATATAAACAAAAACAACCTTAAAACAATGATGCATATATCATTATAAACAAAAAAAACAACCCTTAAAACAATGGTGCATAATCATAATAATTATGAACAACTCACACACAGACTTCCCAGCTTAGGAAACAAGTGCAACTTGAGAAAAAACAAACAAACCACCCAACCCAACCCTAGCAGGGCCTCCTGAACAACCTAAAATATATATAGAAAAGAAGCTCGACAGTTTGAGTTGTGATGACTATTTACTAGGCCTATCGATGCAATGCAATCCGATCTACAGGTAAACAGGACCCAGGCTGGAGAACCAGCCCTTTGTCTTCTGTCTGTCAAGGCTTTGACTATTCTCCTGGGTAGCGGTGGTGTGGTGGTGGGTGGTGTGGTGGTGGTGGTGGTGGTGGGTGGTGGTGGTGGTGGTGGTGGTGTGGTGGTGTGGTGGTGGTGGTGGTGATGGTGATGGTGGTGGGTGGTGGTGGTGTGGTGCGAACTCTGTGCATATTTAGGCTGCAAGACATGGTATTATAAATTATATAAGTTCACTCCATAGGTTCAAAAACCGGGACTTTTTTTTTTTTTTTTTCAAACTGCAAATCCTACGACAACATTTGTGCAGACCTGCAAGTGCAGACCCGAGTCTCGTTTCATGTACACACACACATACATACATACACACACACGCGCGCGTGCACGCACATACGTACAACACGCACGCACGCACACGCACGCACACACACACACACCGCAAATACATACACACACACAACACACACACACACACACACACACACACACAAACACACACACACAACACCACACATACACGTACAGGATGGCTTGTCACTGATGTCAGTGTTTGCAGCTTTATGGAACTAGGAATACTTGTATCCTTAAGAAAACAAATTCTCTTTTGGAAAGGTCACGGGTGATGTGGATATGCACACAAGATGTTTAACGTGCGCTAGCGTTCGGGATCCCTTTTTTTATAATCTCAGTCCAAGGACATCTAAGGGGAACTTTTTTTTTCCGTTCCTCAGCTAGAGCTCCAGGGTTCACAAATGGGGACATTGTGCGTTTACGACCGTTTTGGACCACCATGAAGGTAGCTGCATTCCGATTCCGGGGATGTATGTTGGGTATATTCGTGTTCCCGTAACCGACCGAACGCTGAGATGAATGACATGATCTTTAACGTGCATATTGGATCTTCTCTGCATGCGTGTGTATAATTATGCACAAAGAAAATTAAGGCACTGGCAGGTCTGCACTTATGGGAGATTGTAAAAATCCCCACCCCTTAATTCACTAGACGCTGCCCAGATTTGAACCCATGACTTCATGGACCCATGGGATTGAAGCCGAACTGTCTTAACCACTCAATGATTATGTGTTGTGTTGCAGTGTGATGTGTGTTGATGTATGTCGTTATTTCATTGTGTTAAATTGATACTCTCTCGTGTTGTGGTTTTTTTTGTGTGTGTGTGTTGCCTTGTACAGTATTGAGCTGTGTTGTATTGTGTTGTGTTGTTTTGTTTTGGGTTGTTTTGTATTGTGTTGTGTTGGGTTGTATTGTGTTGTGTTGTTTGTGCTGGGTTGTGTTGGGTTGTTCAGTTAAAGTCTGTCCCGAGCCTAAGGCTCATCAGGCCGGTGCTTATCCCGGTTTCTGTGGCGTTAAGCGACTGAGAGTCATAGACCCCCCCTGGATAGGACGCCAGTCTATCGCAGGGTTAACCCCCAACACAAGGTTGGTACCCCTTTTACACCTGGGTGGGGTGAGAAAATAGCCGTAAAGTGCCTTTTCCAAGGGCACAACGCCATAGCCGAAAGCTGGGATCGAACCCGCAACCTTTAGATTACGAGCCCAACGCCCTAACCACTAGACTACAGCGGCGGCTTGTGTTGGGTTGGGTTGGGTTGTTTTGTGTTGTGTTGTGTTGCACTGGTTTTTTTGTGTTGCATTGTATTGTATTGTGTTGCATTGCATTGTATAGTGTTGTGCTGTGTTGTATTATGTTGTGCTGTGTTGTATTGTCTTGTGCTGTGTTGTATTGTGTTGTGTTGTGTTGTGTTGTATTGTGTTGCGTTGCGTTGTATTGTATTGTATTGTGTTGTATCGTATTGTGTTGTATTATACTGTGTTGCACTGTATTGTTGTATTATACTTACCACTTTAAGTCACGGTAAATTTCTCTGCGTCAAACTCGGGCTGTTCTCCCTGGGGAAAGCGCGTCGCCACAAGAGCAGCGCCATCCATTATTTCTTTTTTTTTTTAATCAGTGGCAAACGGGGTTCGAACCACCACATTCTTTAAACCCGGACTTTTGGCTTTCTAGGCAGGTGCGTTTCTTCCAGACCACCGATCCACTGTGCAACAAATAACAAGTCACATCATAGTTCTTCAGTTTAACGTACTACCACTACAGGTGTTTACACACCATCCCTTGGAAGTTGGAGTCCCCAGGGCGGTTCGGGGCTGCATATGGCAACGTTCTGGCGGCTCCTGCGACGGCACTGGAACCATTCGTATCAGCAATTGCCTTTCCGAGGGATCCTTCCAGCGACGTGGAGAGGGGGGGGGGGGGGGTCTGCTGCATGGGTAACAGTTTGCCCTCCATACTTACTTACCCAAGCTTTGCGCTTAGAGCCTAGAGACGCAACTCCATAGACTTTCGAGACTGACGGATGCTTAATTCCTCTACAATGTAGTATCACAGCATGGTTCTTTACCTAAGATTCACGCTTCTCTCCACCCCCCCCCCCCACCCCCCTCCGTTCTCCAGACCATGGTACCATGTCTGTCTTGTAATGTGCTGGGTACCCTTAACCTTTACTTGCCTGCTCATGAAATGAGGTTGTTGTTTTTTCAGACATTTTCTGGGAACAACTCTTGCCGAAGGTTCGTTTACGTGCGCTAAATGAAATGTTCTAAGAATGATGATTATTGTCTCTCTGCCGTGTTCCACGAGTTTTCTAGGAAACGTTGTCAATGTTGATTTTCACCAGTACACTCGCAGATCTTTTGGGTTGTTTTTTTGTTGAATGTCGTTGTTGTTGTGATTAGGTAAATATCCCAGTGGAGATTTAAAATTTAGGGGCTGATTTTTATTTGAACCCTATTCTTCTCATTTTCCTCAAGGTGCGTTATCTACAGACCCTCCCCCCCCCCACCTGCCCTAAAAAAAACAACCGCTAAACAAGCCAAACACCACCACCACCAGCAACAACAACAACAACAACAACACCAACAACAACAACAACACCAACATAACAACAAAGAAGCAAAAGCAAATTAAATACACAAACAAATCTTAAATTTTAAAAAAGTAATAAATTCGGCAGAAATTTTTTTGTAAAAAATGTTTAAAATGCGAAAAAAAAAAAAAAAAAACGATAAAAGAAAACAACAACCCTCCCCCCTCCACCAACAAAAAAAACAAAAACAGAAAACAAAAAGAACGAGAGAGGAGGGGAAAGAACACAAAGAAACAAAAGAAGAAAAACAACCCCCCCCCCAACCCCCCCCCAAAAAAAAAAAAAAAAAACCCGAAAACAAACACTCTCTCCCCCCCAAAAAAAAACCGAAAACAAACACCCTCCCCCCAAAAAAAAACCGAAAACAAACACACCCCCCCCCAAAAAAAAAAAAAACGAAAAAACCCACCCCCCCAAAAAAAAAAAAAAAAAACGAAAACAAACACCCCCCCCAAAAAAAAAAAAACAAAAAAAACGAAAACAAAACACCCTCCCCCCCCCCAAAAAAAAAAAACGAAAACAAACACCCCCCCCAAAAAAAAAAAAAACGAAAACAAACACCCCCCCCCAAAAAAAAAAAAAAAACGAAAACAAACAACCCCCCCCACCAAAAAAAAAAAAAACAACAACCGAAAACAAACACACACAACCCAAAAAAACCCACCAAACAACAACGATAACAAACAAAAAAAACTAACACAAACAAGACCAGAATAGGAAAACCAAATCCGAAAAAAAAATCTTTAAAAAATCACACACACACACACACACACACACACACACACACACACACACACACACACACACACACACACACACACACAGACACAGACACAGACACACACACACACACACACAACACACACACACACACACACACAGACACACAACACACACACACACACACACACACACGCACACGCGCGCGCACGCACACACCACACACACACACACACACACACACACACACACACACACACACACACACACCACACCACACACACCACACACACACACACACCGATCGAGTCATAAAAATGGCGTCGAACCCTAGTGCCTGGAGAAACCCAAAACCGATGTGCAGTATCAATTTTCGGTGCAATATGAGGAAAGTACACCCTCCCTCCACCCATCACCCCCCCCCCCCCCCCCCCCCCCCCCCCCCCGATTTACTCCGGTGTAAAAATGACTGGACTTTCCGTAGAATTTAAGATACTTCTTAGAGGAAGAAAACAAAAACCTCACACGTAAA
>CM060344.1:25662063-25677063 GCA_030674155.1 Stramonita haemastoma | reverse complement strand
TACCATACCATACCATACCATACCATACCATACCATACCAACCACATACATACCATACCATACCATACCATACCATAACCATACCATATACCATACCAACATACATACCATACCATACCATACCATACCATACCATACCATACAATACATACCATACATACATACCATACCAACCATACCATACCATACATACCATACCACATACATACCATACCATATACCATACCATACCATACCATACCATACCATACCATACCATACCATACCATACCACATACATACCATACCATACCATACCATACCATACCATACCATACCACATACCATACCATACCATACCATACCATACCATACCATACCATACCATACCATACCATACCATACCATACCATACCATACCATACCAACCATACCATACCATACAACCATACCAATACCATACCATACCAACCATACCATACCATACCATACCACATACATACCATACCATACCATACATACCATACCATACCATACCATACCACTACATACCATACCATACCAACCAACCACACCATACCATACCATACCATACCATACCATACCATACCATACCACACATACATACCATACCATACCATACCATACCATACCATACCATACCATACTACATACCATACCACATACATACCATACCATACCATACCATACCATACCATACCACATACATACCATACCATACCATACTATACCATACCATACCATACCACATACATACCATACCATACCATACCATACCATACCATACCATACCATACCATACCATACCATACCATACCATACCATACCTGGTAGGCATCCGTCAGTCTCAGAAGACTATGGAGTTGCACTCTAGGCTCTAGAGAGCAAAGCTTGGGTAAGTAAGTATGGAGGGCAAACTGTTACCCATGCAGCAGACCCCCCACCCCACCCCCCCTCTCCACGTTGCTGGAATGGTCCATTGGAAAGGCAATGGTCGATACGCATGGTTCCGGTGCCGTCGCAGGAGCCGCCAGAACGTTGCCATATAGGCCTACATAGATACATAGGAACACATCATGAATGCACTATCTTCATAATAATCATGACTTTTTACATTCTCGGTCTCTTTCGCTATCAAAAAGTAATCTAAACTGTTCCTACCTGTCAGATAGATCTCCACAATGCTCCTACCTGTGACATAGATCTCCACAATGTTCCTACCTGTGACATAGATCTCCACAATGCTCCTACCTGTGACATAGATCTCCACAATGCTCCTACCTGTGACATAGATCTCCACAATGCTCCTACCTGTGACATTGATCTCCACAATGTTCCTACCTGTGACATTGATCTCCACAATGTTCCTACCTGTGACATAGATCTCCACAATGTTCCTTCCTGTGACATTGATTTGCACAATGTTCCTACCTGTGACATTGATCTCCACAATGTTCCTACCTGTCAGATAGATCTCCACAATGTTCCTACCTGTGACACTGATCTCCACAATGTTCCTACCTGTGACATTGATCTCCACAATGTTCCTACCTGTGACATAGATCTCCACAATGTTCCTACCTGTGACATAGATCTCCACAATGTTCCTACCTGTGACATTGATCTCCACAATGTTCCTACCTGTGACATTGATCTCCACAATGTTCCTACCTGTGACATAGATCTCCACAATGTTCCTACCTGTGGGATAGATCCCAGTTATTTCTACCTGTGGGATAGATCACAATTATCCCTACCTGTGAGACAGATCTCCACAATGTTCCTACCTGTGGGACAGATCTCCACAATGTTCCTACCTGTGAGATAGATCTCCACAATGTTCCTACCTGTAACACAGATCTCCACAATGCTCCTACCCGTGAGATAGATCTCCACAATGTTCCTACCTGCGGGACAGATCTCCACAATGTTCCTACCTGTAACACAGATCTCCACAATGTTCCTACCTGTGAGATAGATCTCCACAATGTTCCTACCTGTGAGAGATCTCCACAATGTTCCTACCTGTGAGAGATCTCCACAATGTTCCTACCTGTGAGACAGATCTCCACAATGTTCCTACCTGTAACACAGATCTCCACAATGTTCCTACCTGTGAGACAGATCTCCACAATGTTCCTACCTGTAACACAGATCTCCACAATGTTCCTACCTGTGAGACAGATCTCCACAATGTTCCTACCTGTGAGACAGATCTCCACAATGTTCCTACCTGTAACACAGATCTCCACAATGTTCCTACCTGTAACACAGATCTCCACAATGTTCCTACCTGTGGGATAGATCTCCACAATGTTCCTACCTGTAACATAGATCTCCACAATGCTCCTACCTGTCAGACAGATCTCCACAATGTCCTACCTGTCAGACAGATCTCCACAATGCTCCTACCTGTGGGACAGATCTCCACAATGTTCCTACCTGTGGAATAGATCTCCACAATGTTCCTACCTGTGGGACAGATCTCCACAATGTTCCTACCTGTGGGATAGATCTCCACAATGTTCCTACCTGTGGATAGATCTCCACAATGTTCCTACCTGTGGGATAGATCTCCACAATGTTCCTACCTGTGGGATAGATCTCCACAGCTTCCTGACTGCTCTAATAAGCAAGTATGTCAGAAACAGACAAGCTGCGGAGGTATATCCATGATCCACAGTGCCAACAATGCCAACCTGATCAGAACCTAGAATGCCTGCACAACAAGGCAACCAGAGCAGTCTACTATGACAGCAACATAGGAGATTGGTTCCGAACCACAATTGGGAGTACGCCAAGGATGTCTGCTCTCTCCCACCCTCTTCAACATCTTCTTAGAGAGAACAATGGCTGATGCACTTGATAATCATGAGGGAACAGTCAGCATTAAGGGAGAACAATAAAAAATGTACGATTTGCCGATGACATCGACGGCCTAGCTGGAGCAAAGCAAGAGCTGGTTAGCTTGGTAAATCACCTTGATGGAGCCCCTGCGCATATGGCATAGTGCAGAAAAAACCAACTGAGGACAAATAGCACCAATGGCATCTGAACTCCGACTTCACAGAGATTTTTTTTTTTACTTCTGAGAAGGACAGTACAGGTAGTTAGGTTGAGGGTTGTCCTAGCTGAAGCCATTACATTTTAAAGCATAGCAACATTGTGATGAAAGTTTTGCCGCTGTGCTTTCGTCAGTAACTGATAATAGCTTTTGGCTTGAACCAGAAACAGGGTTTAGTGTTCGATGTTTGCGGATCTGTCGATATAGTTTGTCTAGCATCACACTTTTATGTTTTTGCATGTGCAAGTAGAATGATATAGCCATTTATACATATCGATGAACATCAAGAGTACCATTGTTTTTCCACAGATATGTGAGTCCAATTGTGTAAAGAATCTGTGTTGATCCAATGACGTGTGTATTCGGCTGACAGAAATACATATGTATACTTTTCTAACAAAAGATTTTGGGGTTTTGTTCTATCAAACGAATCCAAAACTACATCATCTGGTATAGGATCTTAAGGGTCATGGAAATTAATAGGAATTTCAGGGTGTGATCTGTTCAAAGACATTACCTTTGTTTTTATTCTGTTTATCTTTTAAACCCCAGCTCGAACAGTACTCTTTCAGTAGTCAGTTTAGTTTGAAAACTTACTCTGGTTGTTGATACCTTCATTAACAGCAGACATTGAAAGAAAGAACACAGGCAAGATGGAGATGAGAATCTTCGCAAACTCCTTGGTACTAGAGGATCAATCTCTAATGAGGAAGTGAAAACTAGAATAACATGCATCGGCAAGAAGAGCTACTGACTTCAGTGAAAATTCCAAGCTAAGTGTACGGGCACGTCACACGATCATCTGGACTGCAAGCTGTCTTACAGGAACTGTAAGAGGAGGGAGATGAAGAGGCAGACAGAGGAAACGATGGGAAGACAACATCAGAGAGTGGGCAGGCCTTGGGTGGAACGATCTACTACGGAAGGCAAAGGACCGTGGGGAGTGGAGGAAGAAGGTTGCAAAATCTTCAGTGGTGCCCCCACGGTCCGCGGGACTACGGGACAGGTGAAGGTGAAGTAACACTAGGTAATCAGCGTAGAGTAAACAAGGCATTATACATCTTGTGTTTATATATGCGAATCTTTGTCGTTAATATATTGAAATAAATATATATATATATATATATATATATATATATATATATATATATATATATATATATATATATATATATATATATATATATATATATATATATATATTAAACACATTAAATGATGTAGCACTTCATGTATTTCCCCGAAGTACCCTTCTTTTCATTATGATTTCATCTGTTCGTCTTCGTGTGTTTTTGTAACGTAACTATTGTTGCTTTGGAATACCTGTTTTTCATGCCATTAAAATTTTGCCCGTTATCCTTATTCCCTTAAACTTTATAGGAAGGCACTTATGCCTTCTTCTGCAGCAGTGCATGAATGTAATATCCTGGAAGATGTATAATTCTGTCTTCCGTTTCAATTGTGTGTGTGTGTGTGTGTGTGTGTGTGTGTGTGTGTGTGTGTGTGTGTGTGTGTGTGTGTGTGTGTGTGTGTGTGTGTGTGTGTGTGTGTGTGTGTGTGTAATCAATCAATCAATCAATCAAATCAATCAAATTTTTATTTCCAGATGGTACATTGAGTAAGCATCGATTTGCTTTTTTCCATCAAGCCATCTATCTAAAGAAAAGAAAAAAAAATCAAAACAACAACAAAGCAAGAAACCAACAAAAAACAAAGCAGAAAATCCCTAGCAAACAATAAAGCCAACAAAAGAAAGAAAAGGGGAAAAAACAAACAAGCAAATAAAACAACATCAATCATTTCACCAACATTATTTAGCTAACATGATTTCAACAGCTTTAAAATAAAATATGCCTATAGATAATACAAGCAACTACAATAACAGCAAAAACAACCAAAGGAGAACAACAACAACAACAACAACAACAACAAAAACCACTCAAAAGCCATACACACACACACAACACAACACACACACACACCACACTCACAACACACACACACAACACACATACACACACACACAACACACACACACACTACACCTACACACCTACACCAACACACACACACACACAACACACACACACACACACACACACACACACACACACACACACACACACACACACACACACACAACACACACACACACACGGTTTGCGCTCATCCACTTAGCACGTATACTCCTACGTACATGCACACATTTAGAGTCTTTTAAAAATCATATAGTGTCAAAAAAAAACACACAAAAAACCAGCTTATATCATTACAATGTCACCAACTATTATTTCAGACATAAGAAAAAGAATCCATGAAATGTCATTAAGCAACTTGTGTCAAATTACAATATCTCCACACTTTAGTTCATACTTATATATTAGGAGGAAGAAAAACAAACAAACAAACAACAACAAAAAAAACAAAAACAAACAAACAAAACAAAAAAAACCAAACGCAACAATACCATATGATAATACCGATCTCCACTGAGAGGAAATAACATATACACTAACAACATACAAACAACAAAAAACTAACAAAACAAACAAAAGCAACAGACAACCAAACAAACAAAATAAACGAAACCCCCAAACAAAACAAAACAAAAGCAAAAAACAAAAAAAAAATCACACACAAAAAAGAAAAAATTGGGGGGGGGGGGGGGGAACGGGTGGGGAGGGGGTGTCAAGGAGGAAGGGGGTAAACACAAACAGCAAACAGAAGAATTATAATAATGATTTATGATTATATTCATAAATAAAAATCCCTACACATATGAAATAAAACAAAAAAACAAACAAACAAACAAACCAAAAACAAAAACAAAAAAAACCCACCACACACCCAACAACAACAACCAGAACTAAAAGTAAGGCCTTATCCACTTATCAAATAATATAAATATAATAGTGCTAATAGTCCCATTAATAAAATTAATGAAATAAATTTTTAAAAAATATATTGAAACTATTGAACTGGGTAAGAAAAAAAATGCATAAAAAAAATTCTCCAATCTAGTAATCAGATAATGGTTTGGTTTTCTCCTTTTGAATTTGCAGAATATACATGTGTTTACATACATCATTTATTCTCTATCCTGTTCAAAATTAAATTAT
Organism: Stramonita haemastoma; assembly: GCA_030674155.1. NCBI lineage: Eukaryota > Metazoa > Mollusca > Gastropoda > Neogastropoda > Muricidae > Stramonita > Stramonita haemastoma. The sequence goes on along the minus strand of CM060344.1, from coordinate 25,670,880 downwards.
AGAAAGAAAAATAAAAAAGAAACCTTTCTCCACCTTTTCCCTTTCCACATACATATATAGCAAGCAAAGTGTAAATTTTTCAGTCAGAGTAAACCACACCTGAAAGATTTTTCAGGGTGAGCAGAGAGTACCAATATCTTTAGTCTGTTCTAAATATGGTTGATTGGATTGATGTGTAGTTCTTAAACATTTTTGCATAAGCGCATTAAGTGATTTTGCAACTGATTTTTGAACTGATTTTTATTTTTGATACATTTTAACTGTTTTGGGAGCTTGTTCCATAAATCACTACCTGAATATAGGAAGCTTGCTTTGTAAAGATTGTTTCTGGGTCTGGGAAATGTTAGTAGATGGTTATGCCTGTGCTCATTAATTTTGAATCTATTGGTGATCTTGGGAGGGGCATTTCCATTGACAACTTTTTGTACAAATAGAGCTTTATTGAAATAAAGCCTGTTTTGGAATGTAAGAATATTTGTTTGCTTATAATCATTGATGGTTAGGGAGCTTGATTTTAATAGGACAAGTTTTAGTGCTCTTTTATATAATCGATGAATGAATTTCAAATTAGTTTCACTGCAGTTGTCCCAAAGAGATGAGGCATAGTCAACTATAGGCAAGATGTGTCCACAAAAAAAGAGTTTGCGTGAATGACTATCTAGAAAGTGTTTTATTTTTGATAGCTGACCTACCTTGTTTGTAAGACGTTTTCCTAGTGCCATCACATGGTCAGTCCAAGTAAGATTTTTGTCGATAATTACACCCAGAATTTTGTGTGTAGTCGACTTCTTCAATAATTTTTTGATCTATCAACAGAGGTTGAAATTTACTTTTCATTTTTTGCCTCTTTTGTCTTGATAGTACGTACATACTCTTAGTTTTTTGTGCATTTAAGGACATATGGTTTAATTGAGTCCAAGTAATCAATTTGTTGATATTGTTTTGGATTTGAGTGTTAGTCTGTGGGGGTCAGTATCACTACAATAGAGGGATGTGTCATCAGCAAACATTTCACAGCTACAATCTAGAAATAAGGGTAAGTCATTTACATATATTGAGAACAAAAGAGGACCCAATATTGATCCTTGTGGTACTCCATATAATAGATACTAATTCTGATGTTTGATTATTTGCAGTTACCAGCTGCTGTCTATCTAACAAAAAACTTTTTAAAAGATTGATTATTTCAGGTGTTAGTTTATATAGGTGAAGTTTACGCACTAGCAAGGAGTGATTAATTACATCAAATGCTTTTTCAAAGTCAACAAAAATTAGGCCTGTATAGTTATTTTCATTTATGTTGTGTAGGAGACTGTCTGTAAGTTGAGTTAGAGCTGTGTGACAAGAATAGTTTTTACGAAAGCCTGACTGATCTTCATTTATTAGATTGTTGTTAACAAAGTAGGAATATAAAGATTTTTGGATATGTTTTTCGATGGGTTTAGATAAGACCGATAGGATTGAAATTGGTCTGTAATTTGAAGGACAAGAGGAATCTCCAGATTTGTGGACTGGTATGACTTTTGCCTTTTTAAATATGAGAGGAAAGTTGCTTTTATCTATGCACAAGTTATATAGATATGTCAGTGTTTCAGCTATAATAGGACCAGAAAGTTTCAATATTTTTCCATCCAGATTGTCAAGGTCACGTGTTCTGGAATTTTTGTTGAGAGATAGACTTTCCAACACGTCTTTAATTGTCATTGGCAATAATTCAACCGGGAATTTAATTTCTTTTGAATCAATATAAAGTATTGGAGATCATTTTCATTTGACTTATCGCATGATATGATTTTAGTAGCGATGTTTGAGAAATGGGTGTTCAGTTCATCAGCTGTTATGTCTTTAACTGTCTTTTGGCTTTTTGATATAGGTCTATTATTTAAAATATTGATGGCTTTCCATACCTGGCGAGAGTCGGTAGTTGTGATTAACAGTTTTTGAAAGTAATCACGTTTTGATCTGCGTTTTAGTGAAGTTACTTTGTTTCTTTGCATTTTAAATTCTTCTTTTGTACCATGGGTTTTCAAATGGTCTCTTAAGCGCATTTCAGACTCTATGTCTTTTGTTATCCAAGGAGGTTTAATTTTTTCTTTAACTCTTTTTTTGATGAAGGGGGCATGCCTATCATACACTGATATAAATGTGGTAATCTAGAATTCTGCAGCTTCGTTGGGGTCTCTGATTTGATAAATGTCTTGGAATGGCGAGTTTATAAAGTCTGAAAGAAAGTCTTGTTCGCTGAAGTTATTAAATTTTCTGTAAAAGATGGTTTTATGTCCTACTTTGGGAATTTTGACACGATGTTTAAACCAAGTAAAACACACAGAATTGTGATCACTGCATCCACAGGAGGGGGCACATACTTCTGCTATGTTTTGTTTTGTAGTAGTATAATATGATCTATCAATGTTCTAGAGTTATCTGTTACCCGAGTTGGTTTGTCTATTAGTTGTTCCAGGCCATGCATAGTAATGTTGTGACTCCATTTAGGCTTGGGTTTTAATAAATCGATGTTAAAATCCCCAAGAATAATTGTTTCATAGTTTAAAAGTGTCACTTCATCCATAAGAGAGTTGAATTTTTCAAACCATTCTGTGGTTTCCGAAGGATTTCTGTATATGAATCCTATTAATATTGGACTATTGTGTTTTAATTTTATTTCAATCCAAATCGATTCAATGTCATAAACATCAAAGTTGTATAGTCTTTTACAACTCAGTGAAGAAGCAAAATATTTAATAACTCAGTGGACTTGGGCTTGTGTGGATCCTGTCGAAAGATCTGATATCCGGGATATTCATGCATGTGTCAGTTACGTGTGGTGAGAGTCGAGATTCAGCAAGGCAAAACAAATGAAATTGATTCCCATCGTTGTGCAGTATGGTCGAAATATCATCTTTTTTGTTTGTTGCATTGTTGATATTCAGGTAGCCTACATGGAGGCCTTGCTTTGTGGGCCACTTGTCTAAAGTTAGAGACATGTTAAGATTGATTGTTTTTATATTTGTATGTATATAAGATCTATCAAAATAGGAGACGATTAACAATTTTTTAAACAAAATAAGCTATAATACAATTCCGAAAACTTAAATATCAATACAAATCAAAATCTGTAAGGAATGAATGTGTTATAATAAACAACTTTTTGAATCCAGTCCCGTTTTTACATAGATCATATAGTCATAAAAAATAATAAAGCATATGAATTGGGAAAAAATATTTTGGGAAAAACTAAGATACAACAAATTTTGCTAAATCAATATAACCAATCCACACTAAATATTAATATGATACTAAACACAAAGAAATACAGTGACAAAGAATAATAAATGAAAAAGCAAACGAAAATATAGTATCGAGAATTGGTTCAAAACTCCAATCCACACTAGCCCAACAGAACAACTGCCCTGTTGCAAGAGTCTCTGGATCCTGATATACCTGCTAGATATAGAAGGCAATTTTTCCACTCAAATGGAATACACACTGCAGCATGACATTGATCAACATCGTTTGATGTTGGGGAAAAAAAAAAAAGGAAAAAAAAAAGGGGGGGGTAGGGGCTGGGTGAAAGTATGGAATGGAGAGAGAGAGAGAGAGAGAGAGAGAGAGAGAGAGAGGAGAGAGAGAGAGAGAGAGAGAGAGAGAGAGAGAGAGAGAGAGAGAGAGAGAGAGAGAGATCCATTCACGAAAAATTGAAGCAATCATTTATCATCAATGCGAACACTGCATTTAACATTTGGACACCTGCACAAACACATTTGTAATTATTTAGAACATTATACATGGGCTGTATGTTTGATGCAGGCTTGCAGGCAGACATTTATCCACTCATGCACACACACGCACGCACACACACGTTCACATAATTATTATACACGTACTCACGGGGTGCATACGCACACGCAAGCATGCATGCTTACATACCACGCAAGCACACACATGCTCACCGGCATATCCACAGACACACAAACACACACGCACACATACGCACGCACACACGCACGCACGCATGCACTCACGCACGCACGCACACACACAACGCACTCACGCATGCTTACATACACACAAACAGACACACACGTGTGAAACAGCATACACATGTTCACTTACACATACACTCAAACGCACACTCCCCCCTCCTCTTCCCCTCTACACACACTCACTGGTACACACACACACACACACCACACACACACACAACACACACACACACACACACAACACAACACTCACACACTCACACTCGCACACACTAATGGGTCAAACATTGAAGTAGTTCCGAAAGTACTTTCACAAGTGGCTTGTAACTGCCACGGAGTGTTGTCTTCCTAATACACTTGTGACTTCGGAACAATGGGGTTCCTAGGCTTGGGGATGGGAAAGTTTCTGTCCAGTAATAGACCTAGTGTGGCTTTGTCGCTAGTCGCACGGTTGGGTGGGGTTGGAGAAGTCGTCCCTATGTTGAAGGCAGCAGATCGTGTACGTACACCTCTGGCTGCTTCAGCATAGGTAGACTTTCTGTCATGGGGATGTACATAGGGTCTGTTGTTCATCTCAGGACTCACGGTTGGCGGCTGGCGGTGGTTTCCGGGGAAACGTATGTTGAGGGCAAGAGTTCTGATGCCCTGAGGACTGGGATGTATTGGATCGTCATAAAGCGCTTTTTTGGGCGCCCCAGTCCTGGTGAGGAAGGAGGGGGTGTTGTCAATAAGCACAATCCTCTCTTGTGTGTGTGTGTGTGTGTGTGTGTGTGTGTGTGTGTGTGTGTGTGTGTGTGTGTGTGTGTGTGTGAGTATAAGTATGTGTGTATGGGTGTGTGTATGTATATGTGTGTTTTTTGTTTGTTTGTTTAAATGTGTGTGCGTGTGCACACACGCGTGTGTGTATGTGTGTGTATGTGCGTATGTGTGCGCGTGTATAAATGATTGTGCGCATGCATATAATGTGGTGCATATATATGTATATATGTGTGAGTATGAAAGTATGCCTACTCGCTCGCGCGCGGGCCTGTGCATATTACAATTATGTGTGACATGGTTGTAGGCGTGAGTGTGCACGTACGTGCGCTTGCCTTCTCACCAAACTGGTGTCTGTGTAGTTATCCTTGTACACAGAAACATCGTAATTGATTGGTTGTTATAAAAAATAACTCTGTTTGATAAAGTCACAGTGATAATTACAGCACAAAAATAACCCGTACGTTTCCTCTTTGTTGTTTTCTTTCTTTCTTTTTCTTTTTGTTGTTGTTGTTGCTTTTTTTCCTTTTTCTTTCAGGTACTTAGAGAGAAAGCTTAATCGACGACAGCTGGCTTTCTCTTCTTCTTCTTCTTCTTCTTCTTCTTCTTCTTCTTCTTCTTCTTCTTCTTTCTTCTTCTTCTTCTTCTTCTTTCTTCTTCATTCTCTACTTGCTCTTAATGATATCTTCTCTTCTGGTTTTCAATAAGGTGGGTGGGGTTTTTTTTTCATTCAAAGAGCATAGAACAGATCGAACGTGAAGTACATGTATACATAATCAACATAGCAACAACAAAGCTGATAGGCAGTCTTCTCTTCCCTCCTGCATATTTTCATGTTTATTTATTTTATTTTTTGATTTCTTTTATACCACTTTAAAGTGGTATATTGATCAAGTTCATTGTTTCTTTGCGGCAATATTAATTATTTGTCAGAGGGTACTTAACTCTCTTTTTTTTTTCAGTCGCTGCTTGAATATAATTACGATCTAAAAAGCGCATAAAAAAACCATGCACATATAAAGGCGTAATTGCAGGCGTGAAATAGGGAGGGAAGAAAGGGGGGGGGGGGGGGGGTAGGGGGGAAAGAGAGAAACAACACGAGGTAGGGACATACATGCAGAAGCATATAAAAAATATTATACACTGGGTAACACAAGTATATACACACACTCGCACGCAAACACACAAACACACTCAATAAACATACACACACACACACAAGCGCGCGCGCGCACACACACACACACACACACATATTAAACACACACATACACACACATGCGTGCTCGCGCGCACACACACATACACACACACATTAAACATTAAAGTGTGCCGGTGGGAACAGATGACATATTTACAAAAACTGCATACACACGGGGACCGGATGAAAAAAAGTACATGTTGCTTATTCTGTTATCCTCGATATAAAAGAATAAATAAAATAAATAAACATACACATTAAACACACACACACATTAAACACACACATCATACACACACATACACAGGCACGCATATGCACGTGTGCTCCTACTACACATGCTCACGCATGCACGCATAGTCACTAATACATATATACACCTGCGTGTGCACGCACGCACGTGCATGTTTGCATGTAAACACCCACGCATACATAAACAAACAAACAAACACACTTACACAAACACACAGAAATAGGCACACACACACGCGCGCGCTCGCGCGCGCACGCATGCACGCACGCATGCACGCACACACGCACACACACACACACACGCGTGTGCGCGCACGCACAAGCACAAGTGGTGTAGTGTGGTATGGTGTGTATATGTATGTATGTATGTATGTATGTATGTATGTATGTATGTATGTATGTATGTATGTGTGTGTGTGTGTGTGTGTATGCGTGCGTGCGTGCGTGGTGCGTGTATGTATGTATGTATGTATGTATGTATGTATGCATGTATGCATGTATGCATGTATGCATGATGCATGTATGCTCGTATGCATGTATGTATTATGTATGTATGTATGTATGTATTGTATGTATGTATGTATGTATGTATGTATGTATGTATGTAATGTATGTATGTATGTATGTATGCATGCATGTATGCTCGTATGTATGTATGTATGTATGTATGTATAGTATGTATGTATGTATGTATGTATGTATGTATGTATGTATGTATGTATGTATGTATGTATGTATGTATGTATGTATGTATGTATGTATGTATGTATGTATGTATGCTCGTATGTATGTATGTATGCTCGTATGTATGTATGTATGTATGTATGTATGTATGTATGTATGTATGTATGTATGTATGTATGTATGTATGTATGTATGTATGTATGTAGTATGTATGTATGTATGTATGTATGTATGTATGTATGTATGTATGTAGTATGTATGTATGTATGTATGTATGCTGATGTGTATGCATGTATGCATGTATGCTCGTATGCATGTATGTATGTATGTATGTATGTATGTATGTATGTATGTATGTATGTATGTATGTATGTATGTATGTATGTATGTATGTATGTATGTATGTATGTATGTATGCTCGTATGTATGCTCGTATGTATGCTCGTATGTATGCTCGTATGTATGTATGTATGTATGTATGTATGTATGTATGTATGTATGTATGTATGTATGTATGTATGTATGTATGTATGTATGTATGTATGTATGCTCGTATGTATGCTCGTATGTATGCTCGTATGTATGCTCGTATGTATGCTCGTATGTATGCTCGTATGTATGTATGTATGTATGTATGTATGTATGTATGTATGTATGTATGTATGTATGTATGTATGTATGTATGTATGTATGTATGTATGTATGTATGTATGTATGTATGTATGCATGCATGCATGTATGTATGTATGCATGTATGCTCGTATGCATGTATGTATGCATGTATGTATGTATGTTCTTATAGAACAAAGATCTAAACCTGTGTGTATCGTGTTTGCTGTTTATATGCTGCGGTCAGTATGACTCGATACACATATCATAAAAAAAAACGAATACTCGGTGGTCAATGAATCTAATATAGGATATGCTTTTGGAAGTATGATCAAAGCCATTTGTCCTAGCACAAATACAAGGGTGAGGTTTTGCGTATGTAACCGGGTTTTATATTCTTTACCCTACCGTAAAAGTAATCATATTCCCCCACCTGGGTGCTCATGAATAACAAACCTAGCTATCTTTCGTTGTTGAGAAGTGAAGAGAAAAAAAAACCGGCTCTGGCTGACAGTACGGAACCACACAAAAAAGGGTGGATCGGTGGTCTAGGTGGTAACGCGCCTTGCCTAGAAAGCAAAAAGTCCGCGTCGGAGTGTGCCTTGGTTCCAATCCAGTTTGGGTCCCAAATTTTCCCCCCATCCATTAGACCACGAGTGGTGGTCTGGGTGCTAGTCTTTCGGATGAGACGCTAATCTGAGGCCCCGTGTGTCGCACATCATTATTATGCGCGCACGTAAAAGAACCCACGGCAACAAGAGGGTTGTCCCTGGCAAAATTCTGTAGAAAAAAGCCACTCTGATAGGGAAACAAATACAGTTGCAAGAAAGGAGAAAAAAAAAATAATGGGTAGGTGCTGCACTTGTGGGGACGCGCTCTTCCCAGGGAGAGCAGCCGGCCTGAATTTTACGCAGAGAAATCCGCTGTGAAATAAAGTGGTATATGAAATAAAATTTTAAAAGTAAATAAAATATATTTTAAAAAAAAACAGCCTAGCATGCAAGGGAGGCGTCACGTCACCAGTGCACAAGCTTTTAGCAGGTGGTGTAGCTTCTGCTATGTGCCGGATGTACATGGCCATTTCTTCTTCTTCTTGCTGTGGCTCGCGGACTGCGCGGGGGGTGGGGGGTGGGGGTGAATGGGGGGGGGGGGGGCAGGGAAATGGGGACGGGGAGGTGGGGAGGTGGGGGGGACTTGTACGCGTTGAAATCTTAGCTTGTGTACGTCGCGTAGAGCTTGTAAACTGGAAAAAATCTGTTGTTGTTTGTGTGTGTGTTGTGTGTGTGTGTGTGTGTGTGTGTGTGTGTGTGTGTGTGTGTGTGTGTGTGTGTG
>CM060344.1:25649563-25654563 GCA_030674155.1 Stramonita haemastoma | reverse complement strand
AGCCGTTAAATTATTAAGTTTGTCGCCGTTGGGCGTTCCCAACCCTGACACACTAGGGATCATGAAGAATAAACGGTCTGTCTTGCTCATTACACCTGGGAATTACCATGAGCTCATCAGTGCACACTACTAGGGGAAGAAGTTTGTGTGCATTGCTGTTTCCAATTACCTTGCCATTCAGTAAGGTAGGTGCATTCCGACTTCGGGGATGACGTCAAAACATGACACCAGTTGATAAGACACACACACCACACACACACACACACACACACACACACACACACACACACACACCACACACACACACACACACACACACAACACACACACACAAGGCACACACAACACAACACACAGGCACACACAGGCACACACACACACACACACCACACACACACACATGCACACAGGCGCGCGCACGTGCGTGCGCGCGCACACACACACACACACACACACACACACACACACACACACACACACACACACACACACACACACACACAGGCAGACAGTGGGAGATAAAGAGCAAACCAGGGTACTTTGCACTTCAGACCATTGTTAAAACGTCGAACCCTAAAGGTACATAATTATGTGTGACGTAAATGCCTGTACCCACCTACCCCATACACAGTTTATTCATCTATTTCTTTTATTATTTATTTATTTATACCACCGTATGTCACAGCAGATTTCTCTGCCTGAAATTCAGGCTGCTCTCCTTCCCCGGGGAGAGCGCGTCGTCACCACAAATGCAGCACCACCCATTTTTTTTTGTTCTTTTCTTGTCTGCAACTGTATTTGTTTCCCTATCAGAGTGGCTTTTTTCTACAGAATTTAGCCAGGGACAACCCTCTTGCTGCCATGGGTTTTTCTTTTACGTGCGCTAAATAATATTGTGTAACACACGGGACTTCGGTTGATCGTCTCCTTCGAAAGTCTGGCACCCAGACCCCCATTCACGGATGGGGGAAAAGTTTTGGGCCCAAACAGGATTCAAACTACCACACACTCTGACACGGACTTTTCGCTTTCTAGACAGGCGCGTTACCTCCTAGACCACCGATCCATCTGTCCTGTTTTGAACCCAAAGTAAACAAAGGCTAAACAAAATACACCAACCCACCAGCATCCCCTGCTTCCTACTCCCCCCAAAAAACAACAACAACAACAACAACAACAACAACAACAACAACAACAACAACAACAACAACAACAAAACAACCCAAAATTCTCTACATCATGTTGTTTTCGTTCCTCGGCTAGAGCTCCGAGGTTTACCAATGATGAGATTTTGTACACGCCACCGTTTCTACTCACCATTAAGGTCGCTGCATTCCGACTTCGGGGATGTGTATCTAAACACGACACCTGCATGCGTCTCTTTTTTTTTTTTTTTTTTTTTTTTTTTTACTTGGCATCTGTTCCTACCAGCACGAAATGGCCTACTCTTTTTAAAGGCGGAACAGTTTTTCAACGTGCAGGCAAGATGATGTTCAGCGTGCATTCGTACACAGGGGGGTGGCGGGGGAAGGGGGGGGGGGGTGGCGGGGGGGGGGCTAGGTTTGTAGTCTCCTCCGAAAGACTTTGTTTAAGGGGAGTGGAATCAGTACTGAAGTTAACTCCAGTGGGAAAAATCCCCTATAACGGATACCTCTCGTGGTGGTTCGATCCCAGGCTGTCAGATTACGAGAGCAAGGGGCTCTAACCACTAGGCTAGCTTCACTGACGTCTCCACCCCCCCCCCACCCCCTACACCCCCCCCACACACACCCACCCCTACCCCGAAAAAGAGTGAACGTTGTGCCGTTAAAAAAAGCCGGGTCAATGTTTATTTTATCTGCTTTGTCTTGCTTAAATGTTGTGCCAGTTAAAAAAGCCGGGTCAATGTTTATTTATCTGCTTTGTCTTTGCTAAATGTGTGCCAGTTAAAAAGCGGGTCAATGTTTATTTTATCTGCTTTGTCTTGCTTAAATGTTGTGCAGTTAAAAAAAGCCGGGGTCAATGTTTATTTTATCTGCTTTGTCTTTGCTTAAATGTTGTGCCAGTTAAAAAAAGCCGGGTCAATGTTTATTTTATCTGCTTTGTCTTTGCTTAAATGTTGTGCCAGTTAAAAAAAGCCGGGGTCAATGTTTATTTTATCTGCTTTGTCTTTGCTTAAATGTTGTGCCAGTTAAAAAAAGCCGGGTCAATGTTTATTTTATCTGCTTTGTCTTTGCTTAAATGTTGTGCCAGTTAAAAAAAGCCGGTCATGTTTATTTTATCTGCTTTGTCTTTGCTTAAATGTTGTGCCAGTTAAAAAAAAGCCGGGGTCAATGTTTATTTTATCTGCTTTATCTTTGCTACTGCTGCACAGCCCGAACAAAACAACAAGATAAAACGAAAACCAAATCACTTTTTATCGATAACGTTTTAGAATCTATTGGGTCGAAGGGGCGAGAGCAGTTTGGGGGGGGGGGGGGGGGGGAGGAGGAGGAGGGGTAGCGTAGTGATTTAGAGCCTTGCACTCGTCGTGATCTGTAATGATCGACTATGACTCTCTGACTAGGAGGCTTGACTTGCACAGTCCTTATGTGCTGCAGCCCGGGGGGGGGGCTAGTTGGCCTTTGGGGAACATCTCCAACGCTGACTGTCTGTATGCGCCCTCTTGGCCGAGAGAGTGGGTGGAGGTGTACTGCGGGCAAGGCATCTCCTCCACTATAATCAAAACTACTGCCCAGTTTCTGAAACAGCAGCTGCCTCCTTTGTTGTTTGGGAGGTTATCTTCGAACACGACGGAGAAACAAACAAAAAACAACTCGTGATCTAACGACCTGGAGATAGAGTCACCGCGGAGGTGTCCGTTTTAGGATTTTTCCTTTGGAGTTAACATCAGTACTGACTCCACTCTCACCAAAAATCCTTCGAATAAAACTATTAACCGAGGCCCTGTTTGTGAATACACGCAGAACATCTTTTGCCCACACGTTGAAAACCCGCTCTGCCTTTCGGAAAAGTAGACCATGTCGTGCCGGTAGGAACGGAAGACATTAAAAAAAAAAAAACAACCCGATGCACACAGGTGTCCTTTTTAGACAACATTCCCGAAATCGGAATACAGCTACCTTAATGGTGGGGCTGGGGGGGGGGGGGGGGGGGGGGGGGGGCAGAGTAACCGTTACATACGCTGATCAGCTTTGGAGCTGTAGTCAAAGAACGGAAAATGATGACTTGTTAAAATACCAGAAAAAGACTTCCAGTTAATTAGAATCATCACAGCTAGCTAACTTTATTTCAGTCCAGTTTCGATCCTTTCCGTGTTTTGGATAAAGGTTGTAATAACAGTGCACGCACCACGTGCGCGTGCGTGTGTTCGTTCGTTCTTAGATTACGTCTTCACTTCAGTGATATTAGCGAAGGAACAGGAGAAAGAAGAAGAGTATGTGTGTGACTATGTTGTGTTTGTTTATTTAATGCGTTGAATGACTGTGTGGTGGTGTGTTGTGTGTGTGGTGTGGGTGTGTTGTGTGGTGTGTGTGATGTGTGTTGATGTGTTGGAATGTGTGTGTGTGTGTGTATGGCAGGGATGTGTGTGTGTGTGAGCAGTGTGTGAATCTGTCTGGGTTGCGTGTGTGTGAGTGTGTGCAGTGTGTTGTGAATGTGGGTGTGTGTGGTTGTGTGTGTGTGTGTATGTGTGTGTGGTGAGTGAGTGGTATGTATGGTTGTATATGCATTTATTTTATGTATTGCCATATGTTGCATAATGTATGTGTTTAATTTATATTATATATATATGTATATGGTGTGTGTTGTGCATGTGTACAAATGTGTTGGGGTGTGTGTGTGTGTGTATATGACGTGCACGCACGCGAGTGTGTGTGCGTGTGTGTGTGTTTGTGTGTGTTGTGTGTGGTGTGTGTTGTGTGTGTGTGTGTCGTGGGTGTGTGTTGTGCATGTGTACAATGTGTTGGGGGGTGTTGTGACGTGCGCGCGTGTGTGTGCGTATGTGTGGCGTGCACGCGTGTGTGTGTGCAGGTACAAATGTTTGGGTGTGGTGTGTGTGTATGACGTGCACGCACGCGAGTTTTCTGTGTGGTTGTGGCGCGCGCGCGCACGCGCGCTTGCTCTCAGTGATAGCTCAAACCTGGGTCGTCAGATTGAGAGACAGATAGACAGACAGACAGACAGACAGACAGACAGACAGACAGACAGAGGCAGACAGACAGAGAGAGAGAGACAAAGACAGAGCGATAGACAGACAGAAGAGGCAGACATACAAAGACAGACAGACAGACAGGACAGACAGACAGACAGACAAACAAACAGAGAGAGAGTTATAGAGAGACAAACAGGCAGAGAGACTCAAGTACACACACAAGCAAGCCAACAGAGATATATGGGGGGCAGAGAGAGAGAGAGAGGGAGAGAGAGAGAGAGAGAGAGAGAGAGAGAGAGAGAGAGAGAGAGAGAGAGAGAGAGAGAGAGAGAGAGAAGGAGAGAGAGAGGAGAGAGAGAGAGAGAGAGAGAGAGAGGAGATTTGATTTGATTTACTCTTTTATATCGAGGATACTGGAATAAGCACTCTTGTGCTTTTTTACATCCAGTTCCCGTACCGTATGTATGCATTTTTTGTAAATGTCATCTGTTCCCATCGGCACACGATGGCCTGCCTACTCTTACGAAAAGGGAACAGGATTTAACGTCGTGCGCAAGATGTTCTGCGTGCGTTCGCACACGGGAGAGAGAGAGGGGGGAGAGACAGAGACAGAGAGAGGGAGAGACAGACAGACAGACAGACAGACAGACAGTCAGACACACAGACAGATTCAAAGAGAGAGAAAGAGACAGAGACAGACAGGCAGACAAACAGAGAGTGCCAGCAGAGACAAAAATCTGCCAGTGAAAAAAGACTGTCAAAACACGCGATCAGCCATGCTAACTAACCCAGGCAATTAGCGGCTAAAAAAGGAATGTTCCAACTTGGTACATTTCGGAACTGCACAGTAACCCACACACAGAGTTCT
>CM060344.1:25634563-25637063 GCA_030674155.1 Stramonita haemastoma | reverse complement strand
AGTTAATTAGTTAGTTAGTTAGTTAGTTAGTTAGTTAGTTAGTTAGTTAGTGTGTGTGTGTGTGTGTGTGTGTGTGTGTGTGTGTGTGTGTGTGTGGTGTGTGTGTGTGTGTGTGTGTGTGTGTGTGTGTGTGACAGACACTGAGAAAGAGAGACAGACAGACAGATAGACAGACAGAGACAGAGATCAAAAACAAAACTATCTATCAGTGACACGTGGCCTTGAGGTAACTCACCCCTCTTAAAAGCAAGGCATCGTAAAAGTGATCCCCATTTGAGTCCAAATTAATGTCCTCCTGTCCGCTACATCTTGAGTGGTAGTCTAGGCATCAAGACTGGTGCCAGACGAGACGGAAGTCCCCCGAGCAAACAAACATTTAACACACGTAAAAGTATCCACGGCAACAAGAGAGTTACTTGTCGCTGGCAAAATTCTGTTTTAAAAAAACAACAATCAACAAATAAATAAACAGCAAAGAAACAATACAAAAAACGAAAAAGAACCGCTAAAAAAAAAACCCTCCCACACTTAAAGACACTTTATAGTGAAACATAAACACACGTAGACAGGAAAATAACAGTATTTAATACGAACATTAGCCGCCGCTGTAGTCTAGTGGTTAGGGCGTTGGACTCGTAATCTAAAGGTTGCGGGTTCGATCCCAGCTTTCGGTTATGGCGTTGTGCCCTTGGAAAAGGCACTTTACGGCTATTTTCTCACCCCACCAGGTGTAAAAGGGGGGTGGTACCAACCTTGTGTTGGGGGGTTAACCCTGCGATAGACTGGCGTCCTATCCAGGGGGGGAGTCTATGACTCTCAGTCGCTTAACGCCACAGAAACCGGGATAAGCACCGGCCTGATGAGCCTTAGGCTCGGGACAGACTTTTAATACGAACACTGCTTTTGGGCTACACGTTTTTCCCTGGGAGAGCAGCTTGAAATATGCCGTCAATGGAAGCGGTTTTAGAATAATATTTACCTAACAGATGACAATTTTATTCCACACTTAAGTCTGATGTGCTAGGCCTAACTTGTCAGGTGCCTAATGGTAGCACAACGCATTTTTGCTCATGACGAAGAAAAATACACGTATATTCTTCTTCGTCGTTGTTGAACGATATATAGATATATAGATATATAGATATACAAACACAAGGCCAACACGAATTGTCTGTTTTTACCTCCCTTGATAATATTCTGGAGTTTTGTTCAAAATTGCCTCCCATCGGTTATCTTTCCATAAAAAAAACCCAGCGTTCTCCCATACTACCATCTCTGCGTAAATTTTATTTTTTAGAGTATCTTAAGCAAATATTTGGAGGAGAGAATTTTGAAAGAATGCATGAATGGCACGTTATATAGCCTTGAATAAGTAAAAAACTAATGGTACAGATAAAGGTACAGATGTCCCATAGCCTGTGTGGTCGTAGGGGAGCGAGGCATCAGAGACCTCAGCTTCTTTAGGGGGCCAGTTTTTGGGGCGGCACCATTCCTCTCCCTCGTGCTTTCCCTTTCCCTTTGGCCCAAAAGAGGGCAGGCCCCTTTTTAAGCGGGTAAAGGGGGGGGATGTACAAAAGCCAAGGCGCGCAACCGTCACCCTCCAACTGACGACCACTCTCACGCTCCCCTTTAACGGACTTTAGGGAGAGAGCGAGCCTTGACCACTTAGCTATCCCCCCCTTGCTTTATAGAGAAAAAGTAAAGAGTTATATAAACACTAAAAATTCTTTTTTTGCTATGGATGCTGACACCCCAAACACCCCCTTTTCAATCATAAAACCCAATGCCCAGGCCTAGGGGTTTGTGCAGAATTCGCGCCTTCATTGCAATAGATGAAAATTTAAATTTAAAATACCCAACATTGGGGCCCGATGTTTGGGTGGCCCGCGGAGCCAAAAGTGGGATGCTTGGGGGTTTACCTTAGTCGGGAAAACAGGTAATCCGTAGGGCTTATTTAACCAAACCAACCAACAACTAAAGGGTTTTTCTCCCTTTTTCATAGCTTTGTCTTTGATAGCCTCTTGCTGTTAGAAAATCAGCTAAAAAACGAAGAAAATATTCACGAGAAAGTAAAAGGATTTTGGATAAAACAAAAAAAGAAAGATCTGCTTGTAGAGTTTTGTTAAAATTTAAAAAAGGGGTTTTCGTTTTGGATTTTTAGTTTTTAAAAATAAAGCAAGGTTTCACACCTTCCCCCCGCCCCCCCCCCCCCCCATGCAAACAACTTATAAAAAATAAGAAAACAAAAAAACCAATAAATACAACCCCCACATACAGCCCTCACCCCAAATTTTAAAAAAATAACCCCAACCCAATACAAATACATAAAACTTTAACATAAAAAATCCACCTTTCAAAACCCACACCACCCCCACACACATACCACAACATACCCACACACCACACACACACTACCCATACTCAAAATGAGAACTTAAGCCTTTATCTATTCTTTGGTCAAAAAAAAAAGGGGTCCACCCCCTTTAACAAATGATTCCCC
>CM060344.1:25630697-25634463 GCA_030674155.1 Stramonita haemastoma | reverse complement strand
TTTAGAATTATATTAAAAAGAAGAGAAAGAAAAGGAAAGAAAAAATGCAAACATTTTCCCAGCAAACAATAATGGAACAGTCTTGAAAAGTAATGCAAGTCATGTATTACTAAGAAAATAACTTCATATTACAAAATAATAACAAAAAATGTACACACACTACAACAACAACAAGGGAAGAAAGCAACAGAAATGTGTCAAATTTCCTTTAAAAAAAAACAACAACAACAAACACAAACAAACAAACAAAAACGATAAAAAGAAAGTTTTTAAGACGGAAAAGAAAAATTAAAAGAGAGGGAGAGGGGGAGGAGAGAAGAAAAAGAACAAACTTTAACATAAAGGAGAGAATATCACACACACACACACACACACACACACACACACACACACACACACACACACACACACACACACACAACACACACACACACCCACCAAAACTTTTAGAAAGGAAAAATAAATAAATTAAAAAAAAACAACCAAAGAACATTTTGCCAGCAGGGCTTCCAAGTGCAATTTTCAACAAATAGAGGTGAGTGACCCGGCATCACACAGGAAGAAAAAAAAAGGAAAAAAAGAGAAAAAGTTAGCGTGCTCGCAAGATTATAATTAACACCCAAAACTTTAACCCAAAACAAAAATTCAAATTATATCATTAAAAAAAATATCTTGAACCAAAAAAAAAAAGTTATGTCCAACATTGATGATGAAAATTACCATAGTTATCATCGATTATTTGAATGTTTCCATCGTCATGTGTCAACAATTTAACAACAACAAACAAAACCACAGACCATTAATAAAAAAATAAATAAAAAAAAGTTTTGAAGGGGGGAAAAGTAGATCCAACATTAGTGAAAATGACATAAATAGTTGGTGGATGGTTTCATGGACTTGTGTTGCTACTTTCTGTGCTGTTGTTGCAGTTGTTCTGCTTCCTCGTGCTGTTGCTGTAGTTGTTCATGTTGTTTCTGCTGTTCTCTCGTTACTGCTGTTGTCCAATCCTGTCCATCTCTCTCTTCTCTCTCTCTCTCTCTCTCTCTCTCTCTCTCTCTCTCTCTCTCTCTCTCTCTCTCTCTCTCTCTCTCTCTCTCTCTCTCTCTCCCTCCCTCCCTCCCTCCCTCCCTCCTCCCCCACCCACTTCCCTTCAACGGCACACACTTGCAGCGGATCCGTTCCTGCTTCTCTTTAGCAGGTAATAATGAAATTACCAGGTTCGCAGCTGATGCCTGCTTTGACCTGAATTTAACCTCAGGTGACCAGTTCCATGTCTAGCACTACTGTCCAATTGATATCCTTTGGCTTCATGAGGTAGTAGTCCAGCTGGCAGAGTTGAGAGGGTGGGAGGGGGTGCATGTTAGGGATAGGGGATTAGTGGGCGGGAGGTGGGTGTGGAAGGAGGGAGACTGCAGCTAAGCGGTTCTAAGAGTGTCAACTCAAAGATACTGAGAGAGAGAGAAAAATGAAGGCCGTGGGTTCGAATTCGCTGAGCTACATTTACAGACATCACCACCCACCCACCCACCCGTCTCCCCGCCTTCTTGAAAGACAGTACTTACGATTCCCACTCCATTGCAAGTCCTTCATATGAGACTATACATAGTATACAGTCAATAAATACTGACCAACTTGTCGACGTATTATCGACATAGACGAATAGACTGACAGACAGCCAGAGACACAGAACACGCACGCACACACGCAATCGTGCATGCACAAGAGAGAAGAAGAAGAGAGAGAGAAGAGAGAGAGAGAGAGGAGAGAGAGAAGAGAGATGTGTGGTGTGTGTGTGTGTGTGTGTGTGTGGTGTGTGTGTGTGTGTGTGTTGCGTGCGTGCGTGCGTGTGTGTGAGTGCGTGCGTGTTGTGTGTGTGCGCGCGCGTGTCTTAGCACAGGATATTAGCACAATAAAATGTTTGGCGAAAAAAAAAACAACAACGGAACTATCGATTGCTGCTGTGAGCCAAAAAAAACCTGCTCTTCAAAATACTGCGACAACACGGACAATAGGCATACAATGCGCAGCGCCCCCCTCCCCCCTTCCACATACACAGAATCCTTCCTCTCTCTCTCTCTCTCTCCTCCTCTCTCTCTCTCTCTCTCTCTCTCTCTCTCTCTCTCCTCTCTCCCCTCTTCTCTCTCTCTCTCTCTCTCTCTCTCTCTCTCACCCACGCACGCACACACACACACACACACACACACACACACACACACACACACACACACACACACACACACACACTACCTTTAGCCATGGTAACATTCAGACAGACATATACTGTGAAAGAGAGGACAGACAGAGACAGAGACACAGAGAGAGAAGAGAGAGAGACAGAGACAGAGACAGAAGACAGACAGACAGACAGACAGACAGACAGACAGACAGAGAGCACTTTGCTTAACATCCCTCTTACCTAATGGGGTACAGGACAGAGGGAGGGACACTTGTGCCCATGAAAAACCAGACTGGGAGATGCTACCCTTGGGATTTCAAACTTTTAACGGGAAAAACACGTTATCCTTTTAGATCACATGACGACATATAGTATGATGCCTACATGTCTATATCGATACAGATGAGATACATACATACTTTTATCTTCAGAAGTTCAGAATTTATTTTCAGTCGGCCTGTTGGTCTGTTTGTTGGTCGATCGGTCAGACTGTCTGTCTGTCTGTCTGTCTGTCTGTCTGTCTGTCTGTCTGTCTGTCTGTCTGTCTGTCTTCTCTCTTCTGTCTCTTTTTCCTTCTCTCTCTCTCTCTCTCTCTCTCTCTCTCTCTCTCTCTCTCTCTCTCTCTCTCCTCTCTTCTGCTGTGTGTGTGTGTGTGTGTGTGTGTGTGTGTGTGTGTGTGTGTGTGTGTGTGTGTGTGTGTGTGTGTGTGTGTGTGTTGTGTGTGTGCGTGAAATTAAACATCTCTACAAATCAACACTACGTCCATACACAGTCTTGGAGAAGCATACAATATCTTTAAATATCATTATTTTCATTGTTAAAAAGAAAAGCAGGGGTGACTCTCTATCAACAAATATCAAAATAAAACAAACACCACCACCACCACCACACAACACACACACACACACACACACACACACACACACACACACACACACACACACACACACACACACACTGTCATTTCTGTCTATCACACACAAATAAGGTTTTTTTTAAAAAATCTTAAAGTTAAAAATGTCAAGCTGTGAGTCTCAAACTTCGTCGTCGTCATTGAACGCTACCTCAAGACAACAACTATGTTGTCTGTCACATGGGCGAAAATGTGTTGCACCGCCGTTAAGAGCCTGAAACGTCAGGCCCAGCACATTCAACTTCAGAAAACTGTTATCTTTTTAAGTCTTTCCGGGGGGGGGGAAAAAGGGCAGGAAAATGGACCAAGAAGCACAAAAACAGACAAGAAGGATGCAACAGGAGGAAAATGGAACAAGGCAAAAACAAACAAACAAACAGATGAAACAGAAAAGATAAAAGATTCCTAGCACACAGTTTCCAGAAGGTGGAGATCATGCTAAATCTATACTGACAGCCCCCCCCCCCCCCCCTCCCCCCCCCCCCACCCCCTCTCCGGCATACCCACAGAGGAGGGCAAGTCCCAAACACGTCGCGCAAATCCCCAGTCCAGCAATGTGTGCACAGACTTTCTCTCCGCCAATCACGGCTCACTCTCTATACGGTTCACGCCAGCACTACGACTTAAGGCCAGAGGTTTAAACACAGATCTTAGATCCCTCTCTATAGCCTATCAGA
>CM060344.1:25623197-25625697 GCA_030674155.1 Stramonita haemastoma | reverse complement strand
GAAGGAAAAGCAACTAACAGTCACACTTTCAGAAAATCTTCTAACCAGCAATGCACATGGGACAATAATTATGTTTAAACCACCTCGTGCCACTTGGCAACGAGCGCCTGAGAGAAAGACCAGTGAAGAAGGGAGGGGGGGGAGGGACCATACACAAAGAATGATGCTGTGCAAAGCCAGTGTTCACGACACAGCAGAACTCCATACGGCTGTAGTACTGATTCCTTTCAGAAAGGCCTAGTCAATGTGGTGTGACTAATAAGACATACCAAAGTTTCTAATGCAGCATAATCCAGGATGAATTCACAAAAGCGTGGAACAATCGTCTGCTTTCACTGAACAATTATACTAAAACACCACAGCAGCAGCGGAAATTAAAAAAAAGAATGACGGATGTCTACGGAGTTAAAATCTAAATCAGCATATAAATTAGAAAGCAAAGCAGGGGGCGGAGATGGGTGAGGGAGAAACCTGCCCCCCAAAATATTATACATTTAAAAACAAACAAGAAAACACACACGAAATTCACAGAAACAACCATTTTTTATAAAGAAGAAAAAAGGGAAAGAAAGAAAGAAAGAAAGAAAGAGAAATCAACAGACAAAACCAAATACAAAATTATACCCCTCCCTTTTCTACAACCTTCTCTTTCCTCGCATACAACGCATGTCCTTGCTTACATCAGACCCTAACAGTAACACACACACACACACGCACACACACACACACACACACACACACACACCACACACACACACACACACACAACACACACACACACACACACAACACACCGTCTCACGAAACACATCAGAAACAAGGGGAGGAAGGGGACGCGGAAGACCAGATCCCAAAAGACTTCTCTGAGAGAAGACGAAGGCGAGTTTTCTAACACTGCAGACAAGAAGCGTTCTAACACGGGCCAAATTCAATTGGGACGGGGAGCTCTAGACTAGCACCTCGCCTTGGGTTGATGGATAGACGCCAGAGGTCCAATTACCGCCCGGTACCGCACTGCTCTTTTCATTAGCACTTGTTTTCCAATCGCACCAAGCGTTGCTTCCCGAGGGGAACTTCCATTGCTCGCTTTGCAAAAGAATCTTCACCGGACCTTGATGTTTGTGAAAGAAAGCATTTTATGTGTGTGGATACACGTTGTTGGTTTAGATTTAAGAAATAAACCGAAGATGTTCAAGAAGTCTTTGAATGTAATGTTCAACGATGACGATGGGTATTGGGGGAGGGGGGGGGTGGGTTCACATTTCTAAAGTTGGGGGGAGGGGGGGAGGGGGACAGAGAATGCTAGGGTAGTGTGACAAGCCGACTGATGAAACCAGCTCTTTCTAAGAACTTGAATTTGATGAGCATCTGAGCAATTTACTCAACACTGTTTCCCTACTAAGGTCTGAGATTATCAGGTTTTGTGTGGATGTTTGTCTCTTTGCTCTTTGAGGGCTTTTTGTGTTAGGATCTTGTTGTTTTGTGTGGGGGGGGGGGGGTTGGGGGGGGAGAGGGGGGGTTGTGTGTGTGTGTGCTTTAATTGTTGTTTGTTGATGTGAGGGGGGGGGGGGGCTGTTTGAATTTTGGGGGATTGTAAAAACCAGCTATGTGAAAATTAAAATACTTCACTCGTGTTCACGTATGCCTTCTCTCTCTCTCTCTCTCTCTCTCTCTCTCTCTCTCTCTCTCTCTCTCTCTCTCTCTCTCTCTCTCTCTCTCTCCAGGTCTGTCTGTCTACAGGTCTGTCCTACAGGTCTGTCTGTCTGACACTCTCTCTCCTCTCTCTCTCTCTCTCTCTCTCTCTCTCTCTCTCTCTCTTCTCTCTCTCTCTCTCTCTCTCTCTCTCTCCCCTCCCTCCCTCCCTCCCCCTCCCTCACTAACATGCTGGTTGCTAGGTAATAAAAGTCGAGTATGCAACAAGAACAAAAAAATCTCCGATTCTAAATGGAGACACGACGAAACCTATGACGTACATACATCGATTATATACTACAGGGTCCAAGAATAAAGTACAAAAAACACAGAAAGTAAAATGAGAGGCAAACTGAATAATACCATGATCAGTTTTCTTCTTTCTGTGCATTTTCAGAACCTCACACTCGTCCCAAAAAATGGACAAAAATCGCAACGCTGACAATGTTGACGATGTATGGGAAAAAAAAAGAAAACAGCTATTGGGCGTTCCCTGCTTTAACACCCTGGGGTCACCCGGAATATGCCCTCTGTCTCACTCATGACACCTAGAAATCGCTGTGAGATTACTTACACACTTAATGAGATGTTTTTGTGTGTGTGTGACTGTTTTTCTAATACCTCGCCATGTCACACACACGCGCGCCGCGCGCGCGCGCTACGCACGCACCCCACACCACACACACACACACACACCACACACACCACACACACACACACACACACACACACACACAAGAGCCATAATCAGTCTTCAGAGGAAGAAGAATCAAAAAGGCGAAGGAAAAAAAACATGATGATGATCATG
>CM060344.1:25608286-25615786 GCA_030674155.1 Stramonita haemastoma | reverse complement strand
TTGTAATCCCAGGGGATCCCGGGTCGAATGCTATGGGTGTTAGAATTGTGGAAGGAATTTGATTGCTTTTTAAGGGGCATTGTTTGTGACCAGAAGCATCGGGGAAGAGATTAGGAAAGAAAACGGGGGGGGGGGGGGGGGGGGGGGGGGGGAAGGCAAAGGAGAAGTTTATGAGAATTTTAACAAAGAAAAAAACAAGAGTCTAGAGGTTGACTGGTTTGTTACTGTGTAGTTATTTCTAGGTTTTTTGTTTTTGTGTACAATATAATATTACCTGAGTAGTATCTCTGTATATTCTGGATATTGAGAAAAGAAAGAGAGAGAGAGAGAGAGAGAGAGAGAGAGAGAGAGAGAGAGAGAGAGAGAGAGAGAGAGAGAGAGAGAGCTGGAATTGTCCTTGTTTTCTGTTACTCTATTCTGTTCTCTCTGGTTCTTTTTTTTTTTTTTTTTTTACTTTGGTCCTTCTTTCCTTGTTTTTTCTTTTCCCCTTTCTCAATCCATTCCCTGTATCCCATTTTTAAAGGTTTATAGTTATAAATCAACCAGAAACGATGATTCATTCAGCAAAGTTTGCTGTAGGGGTTATTTGCTTTAAGGGATATTTGCTAAGATCCACAGGCCATCTCACAGATTTTCATATTTCCATCCGACACACAAACCGTAAATTAGGTTATGATGGGTTTTTGCTTCTTGTATGTAGTTTATAAATATTGAAACGACATACTGGCCATGGATGATATTTTGATAAACTTTTGCAATCCATCTCAACATTTTCCTCCCTGGCTATATCTAACAAAACCCCATTCCAATAGCCTTGGAATTCTTTTAAATAATAATATTTAAAAAAAAAAAAAAAAAGGTTCTATCTTTTTGGAAAGTAGACAAAGAAGCCAGTGTGGTACGGTACCTGCTGTAGTTTAAGGTTTTAATGTACTTTGCGTGAGAGAAGCTCCTCTGTGGGTTGTGTGGTCCGCCGGACGATGTCAGTGGTTTCTTTCCTGTGGTGGGTAGACCTGTCTATTTCTGGCTCAGAAATGATGTTATTTATTTAGAAGGCACAGCGGTGGTGATGTCAGGGTTTTAGGGAGGCAGGGAGCGTGCACTGGGCCAGTGGGAAGTAGGGAGAGGGCATTGACGAATATTTATGTAATGTCTACCTCATACAGACATGGGAACCCGCCCCTAAACGCACGCGCAGACAGAAAGACAGGAAGGCATGTAAACAGACAGACAGACACACTCTCTCTCTCTCTCACACACACACACACACTCTCTCTCTCTGTGTCTCTCTCTGTCTCTGTCTCTCTGTCTTTCTCTCGCTCATTCTCTTACTGTCATTCTCTCTCTCTGTGTCTGTCTGTCTGTCTGTCTGTCTGTCTCTCGTTAAATCCTGTTCCGCTATTCGTAAGAGTAGGCCATCGTGTGCCGGTGGGAACAGATGACATTTACAAAACTGCATACGCACGGGGACTGGATGTAAAAAAGCACAAGAGTGCTTATTCCATTATCCTCGATATAAAAGAATAAATCAATAAATCAAAATCTCTCTCTCTCTCTCTCTCTCTCTCTCTCTCTCTCTCTCTCTCTCTCTCTCTCTCTCTCTCTCTCTCTCTCTCTCTCTCTCTCTCTCCCCTCCCCAGATTTAGGTAGATATCCACTTTATGTCAATTCATGTACAAGGACTATTAAGTACTGGTTAAAACTATTGCAAATAGATCAAAACAGAATACCATATAATGCCTACTGCATGCTGTTAGAGCTAGATAGAAATGGTAAATACTGCTGGATTTCAAAAATAAGGGAAATTTTATGTGAAACCGGTTTTAACATTGTTTGGATGCAACAAGGTGTTGGGGATGTAAAACTTTTCTTAGGTATGTTTAAGCAAAGATTAGTAGATATGTTCATTCAAGAATGGGATGGGACTATAAGAGATAAAGATAGGTATGACCATTACAGATCATTTAAAAGTATTTTTGTAAAAGAGCAGTATATAAACTCTATGGATGTCTACTGCTTTCGAGTAGCAATCACACAAGCAAGATTTAATGTTCTACCCCTTAATAATAATGTATATAGATATAGTGAGAATGATGGAGAAAAAATGTGTCCTTTTTGTAAAACAAAAGTTGAAAATGAAGCCCACTTTCTTTGGGAATGTTGCATATACACTGGCTTAAGAGAAAAGTTCTTAGGTGAGTGTATCAACGTACCTTTGCCGATCTGTTCAAAGCAACAAATGATGAGTACAGGCATAGTTTTTTTTTTTTTTTTAACATTTTTTTAATTTTCAAATAATGTACAAAACCCAGTATAATGTAAGCATCAATCCACAAATGATTCATATCAAAGTTTGTGAAGAACAAAAATTAAGAAGGATCAGATTACAAACTGATACACAACCTACTAGCATATGTTTTAGATAGTGTATGAACTTGAATGGTCATACATACATATACAATCATGTACATGCATGCATTCAAACAAAAGTACCCAAGCATATAAACATATTAAAGCATACATATCCCTACATATACCTAACCTCCAAATGCAAAACTGACATAACAATGTTTAAAGACAAAACTAACAATAACAACAAGCAAAAAACAAACAAACAAACAAAACACAAACAAACAAAAAGCACCAACAACAACAACAAACAACAACAGCAACAACAACAGCACTCAAAACATAAACAAAAAACAACAAACAAACAAACAAACCACACACACACACACCACCACGATTAAACTGCTCAGCTAAATAAACAGATTTTACCTTTCAGACCGACTCATCCAGCAGTAATACAGTTTGCTCTAATCTAACAGAGGTAGATATGTACACCATTGTGCAGCGAAACTAAAAAAAGACATTTCCATAGATGCAACACATTTTTCAACCTCATATCTTGATTTTAGTTGTCGCGTAAATATTTCAAACGAAGGCCAATTCTTTTGGCATCTGCATTTATAAATGTGAAATTTGGCGAGCAGCAGTATTACATCAAAAATCTTGTCAGATTTAAAGTTGCTACTGCATCCAAAAAGAACAATGCTCTCGTTGAGCAGCAGATTCACAGCGTTACATTTTCTATTAATATTATTTTGGAATTCTTGCCAGAATTCGTTTACAATAGGACAGTACCAAAAAATATGTTGAATGCTTTCTTTTTCCATATGACAAAAGGAACAATTAATTGATTCTTCAATACCCATGCTTTGTAAAATGACATTTGTTGCTATTATTCTGTGTACAATTCTTATCTGAAACCACTTTAGTCTTACATCTTGAATTTGCCTAATTTTTTTAAATACTTGTGACCATACAACATTTTGATGCAATCTTTCATTCCACTTCATACTATAAGCTGGGTCAGTAGTGTTTTTAGTCAGTAGCTCGTAGTACAGCATCGCTCCCCTTGGCACAGAGCAGATTACAGTCATTAATTTGTTCCTTTCATTTTCATCAGAGCACATAATTTCTAATCCCAGTTCCCTTGAATATTTTCTCAGTGCGCAAACACAGCCATTATATGTAACAAAATCTGATATAGTTCCATACTTTGTAACAAAACATTGAAAACTAAGCAAGTTACCAGCATCATCAAGTAGATGTCTAACACATGAAATATTTTTGTCAATCCAGTTTTTGTTATAGAAAGTTTTACTACCAATTTTCAAATTGGGGTTATAAAACAAAGGCTCAGAACACAGCTCTTCTGTGGTTTCCACTTTAACTGCACTGCCTAATTCCCTGTATGCTTTAAATACATCTTTCCAAAATTTGTTTAATCTGTTGCTGCCGGGCAAATCGGATCCCAATTTGTTAATAATTTCGGCCTTAGGATAAAGTGAGCACAGTATCTGTTTCCAGCTGTGATCACTGCAACTCACTTTACGGATCCAGGTTAATTTTAGTGCGTTAATATGTTGTCGTACATTTGGTATTCCAATCCCACCATGTGTTATGCTTCTTACTGACGTTTTTCTATTGATTCTATCTTTTTTCTTACCCCATACAAACTTAAAAACAAATTTTTGAAGTTCATCAATTAACTGATCTGGGGGGTTTGGCAACAAAATCCATAAATGAATTATTTTTGATAAAATAAGTGATTTTAGAACTGCTACCCTGCCAAGCGGAGTTATTTGTCTTTTTAGCCAAGTCCTATATAATGCCCTAATTTCTGAAAACTTTTCTTCCATGTTTATTATCTCACACTTCTCCAGATCGTTAGTAAACCATATACCTAATATCTTAAATTTTGAAGGGTTCCACTGAACACTGAGATGTGGCATAAATTTAACTGGCGAATTCCGTTTACTTCCTAACCATATGGCATTTGTTTTCTCAGCATTTAACTTTAGTCCAGACACATTACCAAACTTTTCAATAACACCAAAACATTCCTCAAATGACTTCTTGTCCCCTTCTAGCAATATATTTGTATCATCTGCATATTGTGATATCTTATTTTCTGTGTTGTTTATCTTAATTCCTTTAACATTCTTATTCTGTCTTATCATAATAGCTAGAATTTCTACACAGATAACAAAAAGATAAGGAGATATGGGGTCACCCTGACGACATCCTCTCTCAATCGGGAACCAGCTAGCCAAACCACCATTTACTGAGACAGACGACTTTATCTGAGTATAAAAAGTACGAACCCACTGGCAGAAGCTTGGGCCAAAGCCAAAGGCATGTAGTACCCTAAACAAAAAGTCTAAATCCACAGTGTCAAAAGCTTTCTCAAAATCCAGGCATAAAAGTAAACCTGGTTTCTTTGACACAAGTAGATAATCAATTAAGTCATATATAAGACGATTATTGTCTCCCAAATACCTGTTTGCTATAAAACCAGTCTGGTCGTTATTAATAATAGATGGGAGTACTTGCTTTAGTCTATTTGCTAAACATGTAGAGCCAATTTTGTACACTACGTTCAAAAGTGAAATAGGTCTCCAGTTTTTCAATAGGTCTTTTGGTTTATCGGGTTTAGGTATGCATATGATAACACCCTCCTTTTGTGTTGATGATAACTCCCCCTTATCAAAACCCTCATTAAGTGAACGTACCACAAATGGACCAAGTTGTAACCAGAAAAATTTAAAAAACTCGGCCGTAAAACCGTCACTCCGGGGCTTTTGTTGTTACTCATATGCTTTAAAGCAATGCCCGCTTCGTCTAAAGTCACTTTTCCTTCCAAGGATGTTCTTTCTTCCTCCGTTATTTTGGGTAGCTCCTCTACCAAGTCAATAATTGAGCAATCGTCTACATTTCGTTTAGAATACAACGTTTCATAAAAAGAGTTAACTTCTCGAATAATTTCACTATTCTCAGTTAGCAATGAACCGTCATTTAACGTTAATTTCTGTATATGCTTATTTACATAGTTTCTTTTTTCGAGTCCACAAAAATACTTAGTGATTTTTTCGCCATAAGCCACCCATCTAGCCCTAGAACGCAACAGTACACCTTCCATCTTTTTTTCTCGTAGAGTCACTAGATCTTGCCTACAAGTTTCCAATTCAAGTTTTTCTTGTTCAGACAATACTACCGCTTTTTCTAATGAATGTATTCTATCTTCAAGTTCTTTTTGTTTTTCTTTATCTTCTCTTTTTTTCATTGATGCATATGAAATGGTTTTAGCTCTTATTTTCATTAACAGTGTGTCCAGAAATAACTGATCAGAAATAACAAACTGTATTTCTGACTTTAGAACTTGATCTAGGTCACAGCGACTGTATGGCAATGCTGCGTATTCTTCAGTAACGGTGTCAATCACCTGTTTTACTTCGTTTACAAAGTTTCTATCTCTTAAGAGTGAACAATTAAATTTCCAAAGAAGATTTCTTTTAGTGTTATCACCTTGTTCTAGAGTGATCAAAATCAAGGAGTGATCAGAGCGATAACCAGGTAGGATGTCAGCATCAGTTATGTAGCTGCATAGCAAGTCTGAGATAAGGAAGAAGTCCAGACGACTCTGTTGACAAGGTCTGCTTCTTCTCCAAGTGTATCTTCTGAGTTCTGGATGTAACTCACGCCAAATATCTACTAAATCTAAATTTTCCATCATATTTTTCAACTTGTTCTTGTGCTTTAGGATTGTTATAATGTCTATAGTTATAATAATCTAAGTGATAATCCCGAACTAAATTCCAATCTCCTCCTATGATCACATTCTCCACCCCAACCTCCCTGATACGTTCTTCTAATTCTATATAAAATTCAGGCTCATCTCGATTAGGTCCGTATACACTGACAATTAAACAATCTTTTCCCATTATCCTAATGTGTGCGAAAATGAAATTACCTAATGTATCTTTATACACCTTTTTAAACTCATACTCAAAGTTATTATTAAACAGTATAGCTACACCACGAGAATATGAGTTATTAGAGGAAAAGAAGCACTTATATCCCCATTCCGAACGAATGTAATTCTCTAGTTTGGGCTCAAAATGGGTGTCTTGTAATAAACATATAGAACAACCTTTTTCTCTCAAATATGTGAACACATCCCTTCGTTTTTGTGAGTTCGCTAAACCTTGACAATTCATAGAAACAATGTTAATTCTACTACCCATTAAAATTTATCAAAAAACAGTAAGTCATCTGTCAGACCAACACCAACGCAATACATAGCATGGTTCCCCTTACAAAAGAGTGTCATATATGGCATTCGGTAAAGCACAATGGCATACACCCAGAGTAGTTTTGAACTGTAGCCAAACTGTATACAACCAAAAGATGTGTGGTAGTGAAAACAACTACAAACAAACAAAGGAAAACCATACAGGATACACATGGACATAAAAATGAAAACAAAGTTTATCTTAGCAGGTCGATCTGCCAAGGGCATTACAGAAAGAAGAGTTGTGGCAATGTCAACATCTCCATCTCCCCACATACATTGCATAACAACAACAAAATCCAAGGAGTCCGCTACTCTCCTTGGTGAATTCGCGTCAGCTTTTCGTAAAAAGCTGTTCATATGATCAATACAGCTATATCTTAACCTTAAATTCAATCCCGCCACACACACACACACACACACACACACACAAAACACACACACACACACACACACACACACACACACACACGCACACACACACACACACCCACACACACACACACACACACACACACACGCACACACACCCACACAAACACACACACGCACACACACACACACACACTCGCGCGCGCGCCTACTCACTTCCACACCCCTACACATGCACACCTATCCCAATGTCCGCGCGCCTGGTCACGCACACGCACACGCACAAACACACACACACACACACACACAACACACACACTCCGCCCCCCTCCTCCACACACACACTCACCACACACACACACACACTCATCCAACTCACATACACACGTGCGTGCGTGCTCGCACGCCCATCCCTCTAATGTCCATGTTTCAAGGGGGCACCTTCCCCCAAAACACACACACACACATACACACACACACACACACCTGTG
>CM060344.1:25573286-25583286 GCA_030674155.1 Stramonita haemastoma | reverse complement strand
CAATGTTTACGGACAGATTCAGAGAAAAGTTTCTAGAGTCAAACATTCCCTTCGGGATCTGTCGTGGACTTTTTTTCTCTCTTTCTTTTCAATCTGCATGCTTGTTCTTCCGCCTTTTTTTTTAGTCTTGTCTGCCTGTCTTTCTTTTGCCCCATCTTTCTTTTCTTTGTTTTACTTTTAAAAAAAAGTGTTTTATATGTTGATACGCAGAGGGACAAAATATTCTGTTTCTGTCTTGCTTTTAATCTATATTATCTGCACATCCAAGATTGAAACTGTAGCAAGGGTGACAGCCCAACTATGACTATGTCTTTTAAGTCGGCACGGTAATAGACAATATCATATGACTGGATTGGACTGGTTGTGTTTTCTCCCGTCCCCCAACACCCTTTTTTCATTTACTTCTCCCCCACCTCTCGCCCCTTTTCTTTCTGTTGTCTTTCCTTTTTTTTTTTCCCCCATCTCTCATTCATTCATCTTTTCTTTCCACATTACACTATTCTGGCACTCTGCATCTTGCTCCACTCCACTCCACTCCCCTCTCCACTCCACTCCACTCCACTACCAACTCCCACTCCTACACTCCCACTCCACCTCCTACTGCCACACCACTACACCACACACACTACTAACTCACCCAAACACACCACACCACACACAACTACCACACCTACCGCACCACACCTCACCACCCACCACCCACACTACCTACCTACGACTACCTACGCTACAACACTACGCTACCTACACTACACTACACACGTCGCGGGGGGACGGGATATTCTAGGGCCTAGTGGTCAGAACATTGCGCTCGCAATTTGACGACCCGGGTTCGATTCCCGTTTGAGGGGATTTTTCTCCTGGAGTTAACATCAGTGCTGTCTCCACTCTCCCCAAAGTCCTTCGGATGAGACTTTAAACCGAGGCCCGTGTGCGACAGCACACAGAACATCTTGCACACACGTTAAATCCTATTCCGCTTTTCGTAAGAGTAGGCCATCGTGTGCCGGTGGGAATAAATGACATTTACAAAACTGCATACACACGGGGGCTGGATGTAAAAAAGCACATGAGTGCTTATTCCATTATCCTCGACATAAATAGTAAATAATAATAAAAATCACACACAGGACTTATCACAATACACTGAATGCTTCGCACTGCACACACACTACACTACACTACACTGCACGTACACTACACTACATACTACACTACACTACTACATCTACACTACACTACACTACACTATACACTAACTACTACACTACACTTGCTCTACTGCACTGCACTACACTACACTGCACTGACTACTAACACTACACTAACCACTACCACGTAGGGAATACAGCGAGAGATTACCGTAACAACATTGCTATTTCTGTTGCTATCGACGCTAGTCCACTTGGTCTTCTTTGTCTCGGCTGCCTTCTGACCTCCACACAGAATGAGTTTTCTGGTGGTGGGGATGGAGGTTTGGTGGGGGGGGGTGGTGGGGGTATGACGTGTGTGAAGAAGGAGGGGGGGGGAGGATGACTAAAGGTCATGACCCATGGCCACAGGATTTGTTTTTCTCTTAAATATTTTTTTCAGACATGGAAACAAATTAGCGGAAGTCGACTGTGAGTGTTTTTTTCTTTTTTCTTTTTCCCCTGCTGTAAAACTTTTTGAAATGATGCCAGAATGTCGTTGTGGTACAAGATATGCAAACAAGGACGTGACTGTTAAAAGTGTTTTCATACGGAATTCCTAATTAATTTGCTTAATTTTTGGATAGTTAGTAGTATTATATTAATATATATTTATATTTATAGCTATATCTCTCCCCCCCCCCCCCCTCATCTCCGCACAGCTTGTTTGGTTCCCGAAACTGTAACATCGAGTACACGATTTTGTTTTTATAACCGATTTTGAAAAGTCGACCTTTTTTTTTTTTTTAAAAGTTTCCTCAGTTGTTCTTAACAGAGAGTACTTGTTCTGAATGAAAAAAAAAAAAGGAGTGAAAGTGTCATGTCAATGTACTGTTGTTATTATAGTTGTTGTTGGTTTGCTCAATACTGTGAGGGGTCACCCAGGATGAAATATATGCACTCTCGTCTCACTCATCACCCCTGGAAATGACTAGGAGACAGTAAGTACACACTGGAAGAGCAGTTTGCGTGCACGGCTTGTTTTCAAGCACCTCACCATACTTACAAGTAATATACGCAGCCTTAGATATTCCGACTTGAGGATTTTCTTCTTTGTGGATGATATATTTTAGGCTTTTTTTTTTTTTTTTTTTTTTTTTTACTACACCAAGATCTTGCCATAGATGAAGACGGTTTCAGCATTATCATCTCGAAGAATGACAAGAATACAGTACGGTGACAGTTCGCTGTACAGTATTTTCCATGTAGGCCTTGGCACTTTGCTGGCATCATTGATTGATTGATTGATGGATCATGAAGCTGTTGATAAAAAAAAAGAGGATATCACACGAAAATTACATGTATGTGTGTGTTCATACATACATGTATATACATACATACATACATACATACATACATACATACATTACATACATACATACATACATACATACATGCATACATGCATACACGTTTAACACACACACACACACACACAACCACACACACACACACACACACACACACACACACACACACACACACACACTACACACACACACACAACACATACACATACATACATACATACATACATACATACAATATATACATACATACATACATACATACATACATACATACATACATACATACATACATACATACTACATACATACATATACATACATACATGTATACATACTTAGATACATACTGTATACATACATACATACATACATACATATACATACATACATACATACATACATACATACATACATACATACATACATCATACATACATACATACATACATACATACATACATACATACATACATACATACATACATACATACATATACATACATACATGTATACATACTTAGATACATACTGTATATACATACATACATGCATACATACATACATACATACATACATGCATACATACATACATACATACATACATACATACATACGTAAGTATACATTCATAATCATACATACATGTATACATTCATGAATACATTCATACATGCAGACTCGTATACGTGTACAAAGTTGTAGCTCGACACACTCTGTTTCCGCTTGCGATGTGACTTGGGCCTTTGGGGTGGGGTGGGGGTGGGGGGGGGGATGTTGGTTTATGTTTGGGGGAGGGTGCAGTTGGGGGTTTTGAGGGTGTGGGTGGGTGTAATTGGGTAAAGATGTTAGGGAAAAGCGAGAGGTGTGTGTGACGTGTGGTGAGTATGGATGAAGTTTTGATGTATTGTTCCGTCTGAGGCAGAGGTAAGCTGCCTCTGTGTGTGTGTGTGTGTGTGTGTGTGTGTGTGTGGTGTGTGGGGTGGTGTGTGTGTGTGTGCGTGTGTGTTTTCGCCTTACCCCTTGTTATATTCTTATTTTGCCTCCTTATTGGGCAATTTTTCTTCTTCGTGCCTTTTTCGTTTTGGTTTTCTTTTCTTTTCTTTTTACTGCTTTTTTGTTTTTGTTTTTGTTTTGAGAGATTGCTTTCTTCAGGGTCATTCCTCTTCTTTTCTCTGTTCTTCATCATCATTTTCCTTTTCTTTATCATTGCCCCTTCCCCCCCTCCTTATTTCCTATCCTATCCCCCCCCCCCCCCTGTTTTGCTCCAGCCTCATCTCCGTTGTATTCATTTACTTTGTGTTGCACTGTTATGCCTCTCTCTCTCTCTCTCTCTCTCTCTCTCTCTCTCTCTCTCTCTCTCTCTCTCTCTCTCTCTCTCTCTCTCTCTCTCTCTCTCTCTCTCTCTCCGTGAATATCACAAAACCTTTCCATGTCATGGCTGCTGGTTGCTACAGATAGATTCTGTTGTTTGTAATGTGTGTTTTTTTTGGTCATTTATATACTCAAGTCAGTCAGTATGTGAGTCAATCAGTCAGTTAGTCAGTCAGTCAGCAACTTTTATCAGTTATTATTTATCTAGTCCGCTAGCCGTATGCTTATTTGTTTAGTTTTATTTTTGGCCAAACACATCCTTTCCTTTTTCTTGTGTTCAAAGAAATGTTTTTTTCTCTCTAGTATTTCCAGGTGCTTTTACCACCGCCTTCAATGACACCAGCTTGTGGGAGAGTGAGTGTCAGTGTAGAAATGTGTTATAGTATAGTTTGTTTGAAAAGTTTGTGTCTAGCTTTTTATTCATTCTCCCCCCCCCCCCCCCCCCCCCCCCCCCCCGCCCCGAAGAATGGTAACTCTAAAGATGAACCCCCTCCAAAAAAACAACAGCAACAAAACAAACAAAACAAAAACAAAGCAAAAACAAAACAAAGCAAAAACCCCCCCCAAAAAACAAACAAAGAAGAAAAAAAAACCTCCTAAAGAAAACCCAAAGTGTTTGTAAAAACAGTTTTTTGGGGGAACCCTCCTCCCTCCCCCCTCCATTCCCCCAGCGATTCCAACACAAACAGGTCCATAAACAGTGTCTGTTTATCATCTGATTTGAGGAATTCTTTCTTTCTCTTTATTCTTTCTTCTTTACTCTCCAGCTCCCTTGCTCTTGAATGGGCGAACCAGATCTAGAAGTGTTTGAGAGAGAGAGAGAGAGAGAGAGAGAGAGAGAGAGAGAGAGAGAGAGAGAGAGAGAGAGAGAGAGAGAGCGAGCGAGGAGCATATTCAACAGTGACATACCCCATCCTCTTTAAGAAAACAAAGGATAAACAGACAGAAGCAAACAAAAATTTCTAAAGTTTTAAAAGAAAAAGAGAAAATTAAATCGAAAACATTAAAACAAAACAAAACAAAACAACAACAACAAAAAAGCGGGCAAAGTCCCTCCACAACCTTGTTGATATTTTATCACGTTCTCTGCAAACACGTCTTGCTGACAATCTTTGCTGAATGCCATCTCCGGAAGTGCTGGGGTTGTTACCCTTTGGCGAGCGCGTGCTTTGTCGTCTGCGCGTGACGTGTGCTGTTAGGGTCGTTGTCAGCTTAAAATTATGGAAGTTGGACAGTTCTGTGAGCGTGGAATGGAAGGCAGGATTTCCTTTGGAACCCGTTTCCTTCCCTCGCTGTAAATTAACGGTTGTGCTTGTTTTATGTTTGAAATGCTCCTTCTCTGTCGAACATCTTTCCTCCTCGAAGTGTATCCCACCGTTCTTCAAATTTGTCAGCTTACTTGTTTATTCAATGTACTTGTAACTTCTTTGATGTTTTTTTTTTTTCTGTGTGTATGAAGTTTGTTTGGTGTAATTGGGGTTTTTTTGTGCAGTCTCACAAGACATCAACAATTAACAATGTAGAATGGGATTTGTACAGTACCTTTTGAGAAAATGATATCTTGAATCCAAGCATGTAATTCTTAGATTCCTTATCAGACAGCGCTATTGGAACAACAAGCGAAGTATGTATGAGGAACAGTTTTAATAAAAATGACAGATGACAGAGAGAAGAGAGAGAGAGAGAGAGAGAGAGAGGAGAGAGAGAGAGAGAGAGAGAGAGAGAGAGAGAGAGAGAGAGAGAGAAAAGCAGGCAGGCAGGCAGGCAGGCAGGCAAGCAGAGCACAAAACCCAAAGAGAAAGAAAAGCAAACCAACCATCTCTTCCCAGAGAAGAGAAAAGAAGGAATGAAGGATTGACAGACAGACCGACAGAAAACAAAAAGAAAAATACAAAGCAAAACAGAATCTGGAGAGGAAGTGGTCACAACCTCTCTTGATGCCGATTTCTCTGGAAAAAACACCAGGCCCAACAATTCTCGCCGAGTACCATCTCCGGAAGTGCCGGGGTTATTACCCTTTTGGTGAGCTTGTGCTTGTTGTCTGTGCGTGACGCGTGTTGCTGAAGCAGTTGTCAGCTTAAATGTCACAAGTTCGGCACTTGCCGGCATTAAAATGGAAGGCAGGATTTCCTTTGGAGCCACCACCCTGGGCACTCTTTTGAATGAACGGTTTTATTTGCTTGATGATTGTTGCTAAATGCCTTTTTGCTCATTCAGTGTCTTTTCCTTTAGAATCATCATCTATATTATAACATCAACACTGTCAGTAGTCGTACATGTTTGTTTTCAGCATTTATTTTTTTCATGCCTAGTGTTTATGAAGCGCACTTGCAGAAAGTTCTTTAGTTGATGTGATGTTTTCAGAAATTACAAATCAGGATTAATGAAAACGGGTATTAGTCAAGCATCCTGGATACAATCTTGTGCTTCTTTCTCTAAGAATATAATTTTGGGGAAGTATTGTTCCCCCCCCCTCCCCCCCCCCCCCCCACCTATGATATGGAATTACAGGAATAGCTAGGGAAGATTTATTCGCATCAGGTTTAATAACAATGATTGATGAGCAATATTTTGTAATCAATGCTGAGGGAAAATCCTGTTGGCCAAGAGGAGGGAGGAGTTGAAGACTGCGGTCGAGCTGGGTAGGAGGAGTGGTTTGACATGAAATACGTTAGGGTGTGAGAGGGTAATAAAAACTTGGGGAGGGGGGAGGAGAGAAAAGAACCCCCCCCCCCTTTTCTCCCATGTGGAACGTTCAGTGCTATGGTTTCTGCCAAGAAACTGGGGATGGAATACTTTAGCCTCAAAGCTTGTCACGGCAACGTCCTTTGACATTTTGCTCTCAGAATTGTTTTTGCTATTTGCTGCACACACACTACGATTTAAGGGAGTGAAGGGGGGGGGGGGAGGCTGACAGGGAAAGGGGGGGGGGGGTGTAGAGAGTGTGAAAGAGAGGGAGAGGGGGCTGCAACATCAGTTGATGATGTTTTCTGTGGAACAGGCGTAGATGTTGTCGTGTCCACGACTGCTGGGCAGTTACCATAAAAATGTGGGCAGCAATTTATTTGTTCCTGTTGAGAATTGAAATACAATACATGTAAAGCTGGGGTTAGTATGAACAAGTAGATATCACACACACACGCACGCCCGCGCGTGCGTGCGCACACGCACACATTCTCTCTCTCTCTCCCTCATCTATGTCTATCTCTCTGTCTCTCTGTCTTTCTCTCTCACAAAGTGTCAGGCTTACACTTATGACCTGTAGTCCCCACTAGGACTAGATCTTCCTCAGGAAGACAGGACGGAGTAGAATTATCGAAAATCAGACTTCATGAACATGGTTGAATAATGCAGGATTCATTTATGACTTGTAGTCTCAAGTGAGAGTGAATCTGCTTAAGTAGAGTATAATTATTTTCTGTATGAGATATGTATACTATCCTCAAATCACACTGATTCTGCATAAAGTGCATTAGGATTCATGTTTGACGTGTAATATACAGCCTCAAGTCAGACTTGAGTCTGCTTAAAATACTATAAAGTGTATGGTTCATGCATGAGATCTGTGTCTTTAAGTCAGACTGAATCTGATTAAAGAGAATAGGAGTTATCTGTGACATACAGTTCCAAATCAGACTGAATCTGGTAAAGGAAAATATGAGTCACCTCTAGCTCTGTCATAAGTTGTATAGTCCCAAATCATACACAGTGTACTTCAATAGAAAACGATTCCCCAATGACTGTCATAATATCAGACTGAATTGCCTAATATACAGTTAGAGAAACGTCCACGACACCTCTAGGCCCTTGGTAAAAATCACCCAAGTTACCATTATAGATCTTCGATGTCATCCTTCATCACAAAGAGAAACAAGAAGAAAAGCAAAACAAACAGAATTATCATGGCATGCCAAGTTCAGAAGTAAAAGTTATGGCGTAGGGAAAGAAAACAAAGAAGAAAGTTGTATAGAATGGCGTGAGTCATCGGACTCCAGGTACTGTTCTGGCGGTGACCTTAGTGTCGATTTTCTCTCCAATTTCCTGCCTGCGTGGAGTTTGTGTCGGAGCTGTCACGTCAGTAAGTTCTTAACTTTCAGGAAAATCACTGATGTTGGATAGATAGGAGGAAGGGAGGGGGAGAGAGAGTAGAGGAGGGGGGAGAGAGAGAGGGGAGAGAGGGGAGGAGAGAGAGGGAGAGAGGAGGAGAGAGAGAAGGGAGAGAGGGAGAGAGGAGGAGAGAGAGAGAGAAGATCGGGGGTGGATACGGAAATCGTATACTTTATAAAGGATTTGGGAAGCGGGGTCCTAAGCCAGTCCACAACCTCACTAATACGATTTTCTCCGCAAACATGTCAGGTTCGACAAATCTCGCCACATGCCATCACCGGAAGTGCTGGGGTTGTTACCCTTTGGCGAGTGCGTGCCTGTCGTCTGCACGTGACGGGTGTTGCTGAAACAGTCGTCTGCTTGGAATGTCGGAGTTCGGCCAGTAGACCGTTTTTTGTTGTTTTTGTTTTGGTTGCCAAACATCGCACATATTGTGGAAAAACTGCATGTATTTTTACCGTCAGAAAGGAAAGCTTAAACAGTTCGAGCGCTAGGTGAATTGATGGATTTGTTGATAATAAGGGGGTTGCAGAACAGTAACTTGTTATTGAGGACTGACGATAGAAGATGATACTGCCATTTGCTGGATAACTGCTTTGTTACAGAAAATGTGTGTGTGGAAAGAACATCACATGTTTACAGTAAGAAAGGTAAAACTGTGTCATATCTTTTTACTCTCTTTCTCGTATAGGACCAAATATTAGTGGTCTATTCTGAAGTATTCACTACTCAGTAATGGAAGATTATATTATCAGCTATTTTTGTTTCATGTATCTTGTCTGCTTCATGGGTGTTGCTTATATTCAGGGATAGTTAAGGATCATTCTCTTCACATTTGCAGGAATAACAAGTAAAGGGAAAACAAATAATGAGATAAAAAAAAACAACCTGTGCTTCAAGAAATTCAACACAGTAGAAAATTGTTGCTCTCTCTGAATGATATGAAGTTTCACATATTTTCATGCTAAAGAAGAAAGGTGCAGAACTGCTTTAAAAATAATGTATGCTGTATGCTCTATAACAGCATGCAATAATCGTCGTGGAAAATCCTTTCTCCAAACCAAAAAAATAACAGAATTGAATAGACAGTGGAGAAAGGTCTGAAGTGGATGGGGAAGTGAAGGGGGGTGAGGGAAAGGAATCCTTTTACTGTGAAGTGTCGGTGATTCACACGAGTGCAAGTGCTTCAGGCCACAGAGAGAAGATGGAATGGGTCCAGCTGTCACTGTGATGTCGTTTGACATTCTGTATCCATGTTTCCTATGTTATTTTGCCACACAAATGGGATTGTGCGGGAGGAACACTGGCGAGAAGGGCGGGGTGAAGGAAGAGGGAGAGTGCCTGCAGCGCCTCTACTCCTCAAATGGCGCTTTTAGCCCAACAGACGCATGGATATCGCATGCAGCAGGCTGGCGGTCCTGGTGTGAATAATGGAAAGTGTAACAGTGTCTGATAACATTAGCAGGCACAGTAGTGTAATGGCTCGCGTTAAAGACGTCGGTTTGGGTAGGCACGGGTTTGGTCCCTGCCACAAAATGCTGTGAATATATCTTATCTTGTTGAGTTGGCTGTAGTTTGGCGTAAGTTTTGTTTTTCAGCGCTGCCAAGCCCAGTATATGTCTGGAACTGATACCAGTCCTACTTTTAAGCAGCATGACCAATCCCCCGGGACTTATTTTCCAACCTTCCTCGAAACATACCTTTAGATCTGTTCTGAAGACTCATCTTTTCTATACAGGGTCGGGATTTGGTTGATTAGCCTGTTGGTCTGAGAAATGAGTGTAGGGATGTTCTTGTATATGATATTTTGAATTTGGTGTGTGTGTGTGTGTGTGTGTGTGTGTGTGTGTGTGTGTGTGTGTGTGTGTGTGTGTGTGTGTGTGTGTGTGTGTGTTAGATGGGTGGAATGCTTTGAGCTTATACTGTTTTAGTGTTAAGAGAATATCACAGAATAATAGCAGAAAGGGTACTTTTTCATTTCTAGTGTTCAATCATATCTAGGGGCTAGGTTAGTAGTACAAA
>CM060344.1:25565786-25568286 GCA_030674155.1 Stramonita haemastoma | reverse complement strand
TTTGTTTGTGAAACTTTTTTTTTATAATATTTTTTTTTTTTACGGAGCTGTCCATCTGACAAACGTTAAACAAAGAAAGAAACATGGAAATCAGGAAATTTTTATCTCTGGGATGACAAACAGAAAATGACGAATACAGACAGGTAGACAAGACAGTCTTACACAGACAGAACACACACACACACAGAGACACACATACAGGCACAGACACAGGACACGCGCGCGCGCGCACGCACGCACGCACACACACACACACACACCACACACACACACACCGCGCGCGCGCGCGCGCAAGCACGCACACACGCACGCATGCACACATACACACACAGTACACTCACTCACTCACTCATCACTCACAGACTCAGACACACACGCACACACACACACACACACACACACACACACACACACACACACACACCACACACACACACACACACACACACACACTTCACACTTAGACCGTCGCAAGCGTCGAAGTGAGAGACGGTAAGAAGCAGGGCCGGGTATGGCCTATAGCAGGGAGTGCGATTGGTATCTCGTGCGAACTTTGTGGTGTTAGTGGAATAGGATGAAGCAATAGTGATGGATGGTGGGATGGCTGTGTGATGTGGTGGCGTTGTGTGTGTGTGTGTGTGTGTGTAAGATGGTGTGTTGCTGTGATGTGTGTGTGTGTGTGTGTGTGTGTGTGTGTGTGTGTGTGTGTGTGTGTGTGTTGTGTGTGTGTGTGGTGTGTGTGTGTGTG
Organism: Stramonita haemastoma; assembly: GCA_030674155.1. NCBI lineage: Eukaryota > Metazoa > Mollusca > Gastropoda > Neogastropoda > Muricidae > Stramonita > Stramonita haemastoma. Next base: position 25,567,538 of record CM060344.1, on the reverse strand, counting down.
TGTGTGTGTGTGTGTGTGTGTGTGTGTGTGTGTGTGTGTGTGTGTGTGTGTGTGTGTGTGTGTAGGATGTGTGGTTGTTGTGCTGTGTGTTGTGTGTGTGTGTGTGTGTGTGTGTGTGTGTGTGTGTGTGTGTGTGTGTGTGTGGTGTGGTGTGTGTTGCTGTGTGTGTGTGTGTGTGTGTGTGTGTGTGTGATGTGTGTGTGTGTGTGTGTGTTGTGTGTGTGTGTGTGTGTGTGTGTGTGTGTTGTGTGTGTGTGTGTGGTGTGTGTGTAGTTTGTGTACTGTATGTGGTAGATGTGTTGCTTGCTGTGATGATGGTGTGTGTGTGTGTGTGTATATATTGTGATGTGATGTGTGTCATGTGGACAGAGTGTGTGTAATTCACTTGTCACCTGCTCTATGCCGACGGAGCTCATGCACACACACACACACACACACACACACACACACACACACACACACACACACACACACACACACACACACACAGCAGAATGAGAGAGAGAGAGAGAGAGAGGAGGAGGAGAGAGAGAGAGAGAGAGAGAGAGAGAATATGCTCTCCTATGGGAGATAGTCCGACAGTGGAAGGACCCAAGAGGAAATGAAAGACAAATACTAGCACTGATGCGCAGTCTGTACTGTATGTAGGGGACTAACTTGTTTGTTGCCAGGGAAATTCGGTCCAGTGTGATGATTATGCTGATGATGTTGATCGCTAGATTGCGTGCCTGCAGCGGTCGTTTTATATAGATATAGATTATTATAATGTACGTTTTATCGTTGCTGTACAACTGTGTGCTGTCTCTATGTCTTCCTCTTGTTTACTCTTTTGTGGGAAAGAGGATATATGCATGGAAAAGTTTCAGGTCACATCAGTGCGCTGCATGCGCCTATATTATGTGTCATTATATCGTCATGATAAATATGCAGGATACAAAAGTTTTGTTTTTAAAAAAATTGCACAGAAAAGCTCGAAACGTTCGTTTGGTGGTGTGTGTGTGTGTGTGTGTGTGTGTGTTGTGTGTGTGTTGTGTGTTGTGTGTGTGTGTGTGTGTGTGTGTGTTCGCGCGCGCGTGTACTGCGTGCGTGTGTGTTTGTGTTGTGTGTGTTTTTGTGTGTATGTGTGGTGGTTTGTGTGTTTTTTTTATTGTTTGTGTATGTGTCTGTGTTTGTTAAAAAGAAGACTTTTGACAAAAAACTGTTTGCTGAGTCTTAGCTTGGATTTGAAACAAAATCTGGTAGGTAGTCTTAACAATTTAAGATTAAAAAAAAAGTTGGGGGAGGGGGGGGGGGGGAAGCATAGATCTATAGCCAAGTGGTCAGAGTATTACACTCATGATCAGTCGGCCCGGGTACGAGTCACCACACTGGCACCTTTTTTTAAGAGGATTATTTCCCCCCCCACTGAAATTTAAAATTCACGCAAATAAAAAGTATGCGCGATTAAATTATTATCTAACAAACAGAGAGAGGTTTTGAGTAAGACTGATGAGAAAGTGGACTTTCCATTTCGAATTTCTGAGAAACTTTATTAAAAAAAAAATCATCTTTAATAACCATCTTGAAAAAAAATCGTTGATCGTGGAGTTCTTTTAAAAACAAACTGAGGTCGCAAAATTTTGCTGAAATCGATCTTTGCTGATTGAAATATTTCATTTCTTTCGCTGGAAGTTCCAAGTTTTTGCCTGTTGTGTTAGTGCCTGATGAATTTAATTTTCGTCAGTATTGATCTGCGTGTATGTGTGCGTGTGT
>CM060344.1:25560380-25565686 GCA_030674155.1 Stramonita haemastoma | reverse complement strand
AAAAAAAAAAATCATATAAATATACAAACAGTAACCGTTGGCAGGCGATTTCTAGAAACCCCCCCCCCCCCCTTCCTTCCCAAGTAATTAAACAACCAAATAAACAAGAAACAAAGTAATAACTGAACGAAATGATGGTAGGTAAACAACAGCCAAGCAGGTTTTTATGACTAGGAACTTCACTCCAGTTTATTTTACAAACAGCATCCTCTTCCTCACCGCTTTCCCTCCCCGTCTGTCGCCCTTTTCCCACCCCCTGTCTGAAAATGTTCCCGGACAAAAACGAAGCGCAGAAGGAGTGGACCGCGATAATTTGATTGGCCGAGACGACGTCATGCGCATTACCAATGCTCTTTTCTTCTTCTCGTGCTCCTCCTTCTCCTTCTCCTTCTTCCCGCAGTTGTCGCTCTTTGGTTTTGGAGGGAGACGAAAGGAGAGTTATCGTTATTGCAAGGCCATGGCGGCTCAGTTGCTATGGAAACATGGAGGGTTTAGGGTTGGGGGGGTGAGGGGTGAGGGTGGGGCAGGGTAGTGCGAGGTCATTTGGTGTGTTTTGACGCGTCTTTGTGTGTTTGTGTGTGTTGATGTGTGTGTGTGTGTGTGTGGTGTTGTGTGTGCGTGGCTGTCGCGCGCGCGCGCATTTCACTATTTGTCTGTGTGTGTGTGTGTGTGTGTGTGTGTGTGTGTGTGTCTGTCTGTCTGTCTGTCTGTCTGTGTCTGCCTGCCTGCCTGTCTGTCTGTCTGTCTAGCTGTCTGTCGTTTTTGACGATTGTCTTGTCTAGATTTGTCTGTTTCTTTGTCCTCTTTCAGTACTCTGTGTGTGTGTGTGTGTGTGTGTGTGTGTGTGTGTGTGTGTGTGTGTGTGTGTGTGTGTGTGTGGTGCGCGTGCGTGCGTGTCTGTGTGCATGTGTGCGCGCGCGTGTGCGTGTGTGCGCTTCTGTCTTTCTGTCTTATTTGTTGCTAGAACTTAAGCAGTTCAAACACAACACACACACACACACACACACACACACACACACACACACACACACACACACACACACTGTCTCTCTCTCTGTCTTTGTCTCTGTAACCACCCCCCACCCCCCACACATACATACAGAACACACGCACACACAGAACCCCCCTCCCCCACAACACACACACACACACTCACACACACACACACACACACACACACACACACCACACACAACACACACCTCTCTCTGTGCGCGCTCGCGTGTGTACACACACCTAAAACACACACACACACACAACAGTGACACACAACCTACACCACACCCACACCCACACCCAACCACCCACCCACCCACACACACACACACACTCCCAAGTGAAATGAAACGTTGCCCAGACCAGACTTAGAAAAGGCGTTTGAAAGAAGTGGAGCAAATCGGTTTTCCTCTTGATGTTGTACGAGAGAGTTAAAAAAAAAAAGTGAAACGAATGAAAAAGAAAAGAAAAGTAAAAAAAAAAAAGGTTTGGTGCTATATTGAGAAGGATAGCGTCTGTAGCATTGCTTCTGTAACACATTCTGTGTTGTGCCAGAGTCTGGATTTTTTTTTTTGGCCTCTCTTTCTGTCGTGTTTCTAGTGCTGTGTGTATACATGTGTCCGTGTGTGTGTGTGTGTGTGTGTGTGTGTTGTGTGTGTGTGTGTGTGTGTGTGTGTGGTGTTGTGTGTGTGTGTGTGTGTGTGTGTGTGTTGTGTGTGTGTGTGTGTGTGTGTGTGTGTGTGTCTTTATGTCCCTCTGTATTCTTTTCTGATGATATCAGTGTTGCCTCTTCTTCGTGTAGTGTTTAAATATCTGGCAAGCTTTTCATGTCCTGTCTATAAGATAGATAGATAGCTCTGTCGCTGTCTGTACTTTGCCTTGGTTTGTCTAGAGTTCTGTTTATAATCTGTAAAGTTTCTCTCTCTGTCTGTCTTGTCTGTCTGTCTGTCTGTCTACCTGCCTGCCTGCCTGTCTGTTTGTCTCTGTCTCTCTCAGAATGTGTGTGTGTATGTGTGTGTGTGTGTATGTGTGTGTGTCGTGTGTGCGTGTGTGGTGCGTGCGTGCGTGCGTGCGTGTGCGTGCGTGCGTGTGTGTGTATGTGTGGTGCGCGCGCGCGCCGCGCGCGCGCGTGTGTGTGTGTGTGTGTAGGCGCACGCACCCATGTTTGCTCGTGTGTGCGTGCGTTCGTGCGTGAGCCCGTTGATACAGATCAACACCGTCAGTATAGCATCAGGGGAAATTATTCTTTTATTTCCAAATCCACGGCCATAGTGTCACAGCGTCACTAGCACTGCTGGTCCCCCTCTTGTCCCCCTGTTCTCACCTTCTGTCTGCGCCCCTCCTCTCTCGATCTCTGTCTCTCTCTGTCTCTCTCCTCTTCTCTCTCTCTCTCTCTCTCTCTCTCTCTCTCTCTGTCTCTGTGTCTCTCTGCCTCTGTCTCTGTCTCTCGTGTCTCTGGCTCTCTCTGTCTGTCTGTCTGTCTGTCTGTCTGTCTGTCTCTCTCTGTCTCCCTCTCTCTCATCTCTCTGTCTCTGTCTCTCTCTACTCTGGGTGAGGGTGTAGGTAATATATATATATATAGAGAGAGAGAGAGAGAAGGATAGAGGGAATATATTTCACAGTTTGATATCAACACTAGCTATACTATTAGTGTTCATTTTTGTTTTTGTTTTTCCTTTTGTTTTCTTACCAGGGATACCGGAAACTTAAATTTCAGGGTCCCGTATGGAAACGCACAACTTCTTGTGTATACATACCGATACATTTAAAAAAAAAAAAAACCCTGGTCATCTTTCTTAGCTGTAGCTGATGGTATGGATGACATGAGCATGCTCAGCATAGAGTCTGCGACCTGGAGAGAGCTTTGGTTTGATTGTATTAACAGTCCCAGCGGAGCTGTCCGATGTGGGGACTTTTCCGTCAACCAACCACTACCTTCTAACCTGTCAGTTGTGGAGAAAATCGGCATCTACTACCTTTTTTTTTTTTCTTTTCTTTTTCATTCCTAGGCTAGAACTCTGGAGATTCACCAATGTTGAGAGTTTGCTGCGTACGTGCGATTGCTTTGATCCGCCATTGATTAGGTAGCTGTATTCCAACTTTCGGGATGGTGTCTAAAGAGAAACACGACTCTTGTGTGCATGCGGGTTTTTTTTTCTCTTTTAATTGTCATCTGTTCCGACCAGCATGAAATGGTCTACTCCTCCCAATAGGCGGAGCGTGTTTTTAACGTGTGAACAAGATGTTCTGCGTGCGTTCGCACAAGAGTCTCATTCGAAGGGCGTTTAGGGGACTGGAGTCCGTACTAGTTTTTAACTCCTGGGTAAAATTCCCCCCCAAAACAGGCGTCTCCGGGGATACTTGATACTGTGCCGTCAGATCACTGGCAACGCCTAACCACTGCCTCCCCCTCCCCTCCGCCAACCTTATAACTAGTCCAAGGCATATTGACTGAAAGTTTCGAATGCGGTACAGTACTTTGTTGATTCTTTGAGGAATTGAGGAAAAAGTCCGTTCCTGAGTGAGTGACTGAGGAAAACACTTCGTTTGCTGGAAGGATGTGAACAAGGGGCTTCGTTAGACTGCCGATTGGAAGTGAGGGCGACGTGTACAGTAGTGTGTTAAAAGTGAGGAGTACTTTGGGAAGTCAGGCTGCTCTTCTCTCTCTCTTGTCTCTCTCTGCTCTTCTCTTCTCTGTCTTCTTCTCTCTGTCTGTCTTCTCTCTCTGTCGCTGTCTCTCTCTCTCTCCACTCTCTCTCTCTCTCTCTCTCCTCTCTCTCTCTCTCTCTCTCTCTCTCTCTCTCTCTCTCTCTCTCTCTCTCTCTCTCTCTCTCGTCTTCTCTCTTCTTCTCTGTGCCAGCCACTACATCTCATTCCTCGTGTTCTGTTTGTTCCGTCTTTTTTTATTAGTATCAAAATCAAGATGCAGTATCTTTTGTAGAACATCAAGCTCGATCTTAGTCATCTTTAGAAGTTTTGGAAGAGAGAGGGAGAGGAGAAGAGAGGAGAGAGAGAGGGGAGAGAGAGAGAGAGAGGAGAGAGAGAGAGAGAGAGAGAGAGGAAGAGAAGAGAAGAGAAGAGAGAGAAAAGAAAGAAAGAAAGAAAGAAAGAGGAGAGGGAGGGAGGGGAGGGAGGAGAGAGGGGGAAAGGGAGGAGGTACTTATGAATTCATGAGAGTGTGTGTACGTACATCCTCGTACAAGTGTAAACGATGGAACAAGTTACAAGGAAATAGTTTCACGTCAGTAAATGTGGCAATCCAGGACTTTTTTTCCTTTAAAGGAACAACTCTTCCCCTCTCCTCCTCTCCTCCTCTCCTCTCTCCCCTCTCCACTCTCTCACCACTCCCTCCTCTCCTCTCCCCCCCCCCCCCCCCCCCCCCCCCCACACCATCACCACCACACTTTCCTTTTCTCTCAGAACAAACAGCTTCGTGAAATCAAGCGCAAGTGATTGTCAGAGATGCTTTACTTAAAAAAAACAAAACAAAAACAAAGAGAAGATTAAAGAAGAAAAAGAAAAGAAAGCGAGACAGTTGTAAGAAAACGCAGAAAAAGGACGAAGGCAAGAGAGTACAGAAAATATCGCTGATAAATAAGACTCAGTTAATAAGAGAGTGTGATATTTTCCCTGCAATCAACGTAGTGTGCAGATGATTGGTCTGAACGATAGAATCACTCATTTGGATTGGGTGGTGATGGTGGTGGCCTTTTGTGTCATTCATGCAATCAACGCCTGGCTTGGCTAGGGGTGGGCTGACAGTGATGACTCACCCATCTGGAAGACTGCTTGTCATTGGTGTATGTATGCCTGGGCTTGGTGTCAGTAGGCCTGGGGGACAAGATAATTGTATTGATCAGTCGTACGTAGTATAGTGGGCTGTTGTTGTTATTTACAGGGTTATCGTTGAGCGATGTATGTAGACACAGGTTTGATAGCAGTTTGCCTAAGGCTTGGCTTGCTGGCAGCTAGTGTACTATCCAGTCATTATTCTTTTATTTTTTTTTTTTGGTGGGCACTCTGTTGCTCCGTCTTTATTCAATCAACATTGTGTCGTCTTTCTGTCTGCTTGCCTGTCTGCCTGCCTAGGCCTGCCTGCCTGCCTGCCTATCTGTCTGTCTGTCTGCCTGTCTGTCTGTCTCTGTTTCTCTGTCTGTCTCTAGCTGTCTCTCTCTCTCTCTGTCTCTTCCTGGATTTGTCATTTTGTCACTGCCTCGGCCTGTCATTTTGTCTATATTAGATTGTAAAAATAGTTGCGTTCCATAAACATAATTATGTGTGTGTGTGTGTGTGTGTGTGTGTGTGTGTGT
>CM060344.1:25534220-25541720 GCA_030674155.1 Stramonita haemastoma | reverse complement strand
GGTTTGGGTGAAGATGGGAGGACGACGATGTTCCGTGAAGATGTTACGGATGGAGGTCTCGGGGTCCAAGTCGTGACTGGCATTCGTGTCGTGGGGTTGTGGACGGTTTCGATGTTTTGGGCGTAGTAGTGGTGGTCGTGGTTGGTGCTGGTGTTGTTCGTGGGTGGTGGTGTAGTAGGTTTTGGAGTCGTCGTCGTCGTGTTGTAGTTGTCGTAGTTGTTGGTGGAGGGGTTGTGGTCGTCGTAGTAGTAGTGTAGTCGTAGTAGTAGTCGTCGTTGAAGTGGTGGTAGTCTGACAGAGCTTCTCCAAAGCGGGCATGGCGGAGGTGAGACTGCTGCCGGCCACCTGCGCTGGCGCCCGGCAGGTGGGCGGCTTGCTGGAGGGGCTGGAGAGGAGGTAGCGGCCCAGCCACAGCAGGGGACAGCCGCACGGACCACCCGGGGGTCAGGCTGAGGTCCAGGGAGGGCGGGAGGCGGAGAGGAAGGCCTCCATGGACCCGGGGCAGCGATGTGAGGGAGGTGTTGTGCAGGTCCAGTTCCTGAATTTGCGCTCCGCTGGAGTGACACACAGAGAGAGACAGGGAGGGAGAGAGGGGGAGGGGAAGGGGAGGGGGAGGGAGAGGGGAGGGAGGGAGGGAGAGGAGGGGGAGGGAGGGGAGGGAGAGAGGGAGGAGAGGGGGGAGGAGGAGGAGAGGAGAGGAGAGAGAGAGAGAGAGGAATGAGAGTAGATAGAGAGATAGAGGAGAGGGACCGGGTTACAGATTATAATTATGATACTTGCACTCCTTCAAAGATGGTTGCAAACACACACGTCATGCACGCATGGAAACATGCACGGGGGGGGGGGAGGGGAGGCGAGCACATACACACACCACACGCACGCACGTATACACAGACAGAGCACATATTATCTTGCACACTCAGCTGGTGTGGAACGGATGACAGCATTTACAAACACTGCAAACACACAGCGACCGGATGTTTAAAAAAAACAACCCCACACGAATGCTTATTCCATTATCCTCGAAATACAAGAATTAATAAGGTCTATCTATCTATCTATCTATCTATCTATCTATTATCTATCTATCTATCTATCTATCTATCTATCTATCTATCTATCTATCTATCTATCTATCTATCTATCTATCTACCATCCATCTCTCCATCCATCCATCTCATCCTATCCATCATCCATCACATCATCCATCCATCCCCTCCATCCATCCTAAAACACACTCCTTTCCTCCCTCCCTCCCTGATATGACTCACTTGCTCAATCACTCTCCTTTCCTCCCACTCTCTCTCATGATTCACTGACTCACTGACTCACTGACTCACTCACTCCACTCACTCACTCACTCACTCCATTCCCCCACACTCTCGCTGTTTGGAGCTTACCTGAAAGCCCCCGCCTGCACACTGACGATGGGGTTGGAGGAAAGGTTCAGCGTGTGAAGAGCCACACGGGCCAGGTCTCCCGCCCCGAGACCGGCAATCCGGTTGTAGCTCAAATCCACGGTCTGCGGAGCCGTCTGACAAGCTCGGAGGGAGTCTGCCGGAACAGCCGGCAGCAGATTGTGTGACAGGTCCAGACTCTGCAGGGCTGTTCCGGCCAGCGCCCTGACCCCCACCTGCCTCACCCCCCGCCTTGGAAGGTGACCGTCCTCAGCGCCCTCAGCCCGGAGAGCAGACCGTCGGGCAAGGCGGTCAGGGCGGTGCTCTTCATCGTCAGCGTCTCCAGAGACCTCAGCGCGTGCAGGGCCACCGGGGAGATCTGAGCCAGAGGGTTGGCGGACACGTCCAAGGTCCGCAGACTGCCCAGCCCCTGGAAGACGCCGGCGCCCAGCGCGGTGATGCGGTTGACCCTGAGGTCCAGGCGGGTGAGGCCACCCAGCAGGGAGAAGCCCTGGTCGGGTAAGGCGAGGAGGCCGTCCCGGCCCAGGGTGAGGTCCCGGAGCTGGCCCAGGCCGGTGAAGACGTCCCCCTGGAAGGTGGTGAAGTTGTTGCCGATGAGGGACAGCGAGGTCAGGCGGGGTTCTTGGCGAAGACGGGGCCCGCTGCCGAGCTGATGCCGCAGTTGGAGAGCACCAGCTTCTCCACGTTGACCAGTCTGGGGTTGGGGGGTGGGGGTGGGGGGAGATGAAAGAGGGGGAAGGGTTAGGGGAGAGTTTGAGGGTGTTTGGTGAGGTAGGTGTGTTGTGGGGGATGCTTGCTTGTAGAAATACTTGTGCAGACAGGTGGGCCCCGCACTTCGGGTCATTCACTCACGCACTCACACAAACATGCACGCATGCATGCACGCACACACGCATGCACGCACACACGCACGCAATCGCATGCATGCATATGTACACGCACCCCCCCCCCCCCCCCCTACACACACACTCGGATGTTTTCAGATCATGTACTGCTCACACTCTCACAGAAAGTGGTGGGGAAATGCTTCTCTTTCCTTTGGTTCCCTTCACATGCTACTTCCCACACTTACACATGTATACAACTATGTAGCTCTTGTTAGCGCAATGGATTGATAAACTGAGACTGTATCACTACGTGTAAATTTTTGAAAATTGAGGCTGTATACAATGTCATATAGACTGGCTTTTTAAAAAAAACCACACAAGTGTTTATATTTTCTCAGCTGTCTTTTGTGTGTGTTGTGTGTGTGTGTGTGTGTGTGTGTGTGTGTGTGTGTGTGTGTGTGTGTGTGTGTGTGTGTGTGTGTGTGTGTGTGTTTGTTTGTTTGTTTGTTTGTTTTTATAGGAAATTCCTCCCCAAAATATTAGGTTTTAAAATATATATTTTTTTTTTAAGCCTATTATTCTCCCAACGGTCTCTGATTCGGGGCGGTAGCGCGTATGGCTAGTTTGGCTCGCAGTTAACACCTGGTGGAGAAAGGCAAACATTGACATTGACGGGGCAGAGCTAAAGGGAAACGATTGCTGGGTGTCCCTCCCCCCCCCCTCCCCCCCCCCCCCCCCCCCATCCAGCCTGTCCCCGACGTACTATGTTCAACCCACCTGAAGTCTTTGCAAAGTGGGTATCATGTCAGAGGCAATATCCACAGCATTGACTCCACCATCCATGTACAGAAAACGCTGACAACTGCTGAGGTAAAAATGGAGAGTTTATACATATGCCAGGGATTTAAAAAAAAAAAAAGAAGAAGTTTATTTTGTGCAAAAGGAAACCAAGTACGCATTTTTCCTGTCAAGAAGAAAATGTGAAGTTGCCGGTGACGTCACTCGTAACCCGAATTCAGTAGGATTGAATATAGTGCCTTTGCTTGTGATGCTTTGTCAGATTGCTGTGATATCGGTTCTGTATTGGGGAGGTGTAGAGGCTAAATATTGATACAGAGGTCTCCAGGCTAGCTTAGTTCGGCCCTCTGTGAGAGTAAGCAGTGTGTGGCTCCTAGATGTATCTTTTCTTCTGTTGTGAGCATGCAGGTCTTCCCATTTTTTCTCTCTTTTTATTTCTATCTCCCGTTAAGTTCTTGTGGAGTCGTCGTTGTACTGCACTGAAGTTTTTAGGGGTGAAAGTGTGTGTGTGTGTGTGTGTGTGTGTGTGTGTGTGTGTGTGTGTGTGTGTGTGTGTGTGTGTGTGTAGTGAGAGGGAGAGAGAGAGAGAGAGACAGAGAAGACAGACAGACAGAAGACGACAGAGACAGACAGACAGAAGACAGACAGAGTGAATAATTGGAAATTGAAACTGAATGATAAAATGAGTATGAAATTGTTCCAGCGCTTACAAAACGAAACAAAGCCGGCCCCCCCCCCCCTCCCCCCCCCCCCCCCCGAAACAGAACACTCGTGGGCATGTTTCTGCATATATAAACTTACACAAGCTTGAGAGACACGCGCGTATGCATCCAGATTATACATGCGCACACAAAGACAAAAAACACAGTGGAAAGCATACATGTAAAGCACATACCTGCAGGTGGCACACCCCTCCCCCAACAGAGCATACGCATGGTCAAACGTACACACACAGCACACGCTTCAGTAGAATTCTCTCTCTCTCTCTCTCTCTCTCTCTCTCTCTCTCTCTCTCTCTCTCTCTCTCTCTCTCTCTCTCTCTCTCTGTGTTTGTTGTGTTGTGTTGTCTAATGTCCTGCAAGACGTTAGCGAAAAAGGATGATCACACACACACACACACACACACACACACACACACACACACACACACACACACACACTCACACACACACACACACACACACACACACACACACACACACACACACACACACACACACACACACACACACACACACACATCACACTCACACTGCACAATTACACCTCCTCCATCGCCCAACACACATATACAGCACACAGACGCAGACAGACACACACACACGCACACACACTCTGACACACGCACGCACGCATGCACACACACAGAGTACACCTCTCTCTCACCTCCCACCCCCCACCCCCAAAAAAAAAGTCCCCAAACACACACAAATTACATCCCCTACCACCCCCCTTGACCTGACCCCCCCCCCCCTCACACACACACACACACACACACACACACACACACACACACACACACACACACACACACACACACACTTTAAACTAAATGCCTTCAAGACGAAATACTCAAAGGATGTAAACTGTATTTGTGGTGATAAGATAACGAATAGTCATATTCTTCTTTGTGGATATCTAAAACCACTTTTACCTGTTGTGCCTAATCTATCACTGGACCAGTTGTTGTCTGAACCATCGCGTTTGTTGGACATTGTGTTAGCACTAATAAGAAGTCGATAATTCAGTATTTATAGTTTGTTAAAGTTAGCTTTTATATTTTAACTTTGTTATCTGGCATTGGTTTCAGCTATTGTTCAATTTTTCTTGTTCAGTTTTTTTTTTGTTTTGGTCTAAAATCACTTAATGTGAATAGACGTTAAACTGAAGAACACACACACACACACACACACACACACACACACACACACACACACACACACACACACACACACACACACACACAGACGCACCCTCTCCCTCCCACACATAACCCCCCCCCACACACACACACACACACACACCTCACTCACTCACGTACCTCATGAAAAAAGCGGCCAGCAGTCCTCTGACAGCCATGATGGCACACCCCCCAACACGGTGACCTCTCTGGTGGAGGGGGGTATGGCTTGGGGGCACACCCTGCACACGCCTTCTCCACCGCCCCTCCCGCCCCCTTAGGGCACGACAAGCAGTGCGGGGGCGGAGGGCACCCGTTCAAGGTCAAGGTTGGCGGTATCTGGGTCAAGGTCAACGTCAGGGTCAAGGCCAGTCGCAAGGTCGTCGCATGGGGAAGGTCATAGCTAGGGCGAGGCAAAAGCAAACTTTTATGTCTCAAACACCATTGATTGTACATGAAAGTGTTGCGTGGAATTGTTTGTAACTTAATTCAGAATGTGAAACAATGGACGCAATAGCCTAGTGGTCAAGGATGTTCGACTTAAATCCCATAGTCATGAAGTCATGGGTTCGTATCTTGGTGGCGAGTGGAAGTTTTTACGATCGCCCAGGTCGACTTCAGGTGCAGACCTGCCATTGTCTTAATTCCTTTCATGAATGAATAAAAGATTCACATACACTGTGGCTGGATAGATTACAGTTGTGGTTTGTTTCGCTAAGTAATGTAGATCTGACAAAATTGATGGTTTGTGGATACAATTAGCTCAAGGTTTTTTCCTGCCTTGAAGAGTGCGTGTGTGTGAACACAGAGAGAAAACAAGAGTTCAGTTCTAAAAGTTTGATTTGGAAACTGGGGCAAGCTGCACATCAGTCCCGTGCGTGTGTGCTCGCGCAAGCTCACACTTTCAAGCACGCGCGCCACACACACACACACACACACACACACACACACACACACACACACACACACACACACACACACAACACACACCTCCTCATCCCTCACACACACAAACACACACACACACACACACACACAACACACACACATTGTGGCATTTTGTTTAAGTGGTCTTTTTAGGGTTTTTTTTTTTGATTGGGGTTTTTTGTGCTAGATAGATGGCTTGATGAAAAAAGGCAAATTTGTTGCTTACTCAATGTACCATCTGGAAATAAAGTTTTAATTTTGATTTGATTTGATTTGGCACGCGCTTACACAAACTGATTCACTGAGAGAGAGAGAGAGAGAGGAGAGAGAGAGAGAGAGAGGAGAGAGAGAGAGAGGAGAGAGAGGCAGGCAGGCAGGCAGGCAGGCAGGCAGGCAGGCAGGCAGGCAGACAACAGACACACACACACACACACACACCACAACAACCACACACACACCACACACAACACACACACTAAAATGTACTTACCAAACTGACGTAGATGAACACAATGCCAACTTCCTAACAGCGCTCCGTTTTCAAACTTGATTACTTAGTTCCGTAGCTCAGTATATCTTATCTATATACCAACATAGTCCACACAGATTGTTCGTTTCGATTTTCAAATTTCACAGATAAGAGTTTAGTTGTACTTACAGAACACCAGGCAGAACCGTTTCTCAACCGTTCCAATCTAAAGCAGAAAAGAAACGGGTGGGTCTTGAAGTAAGTTTTTTTTTCTGTACTTCTAGTCCATAAAGTCGTGTACAGTCAAAGAGTTTTTGTTTTGTTTTATTTTTGAATAAAAATTTCGTTTATTCCGATTGTTTGAAGAAAGTCCACAGGGGAGATATCTGAATACGTTTTTCTCTATTTTAATTTTAAAAATAAGAATGACTCGTTAAAGGTTTCATCACAGCTGAAATTCGCACAGTTGTTCGATGTATTCCTTGCCCCCTCCGTTCACTTTAAGGGTAGTTACTTACTACACCCAGTTCGTTAAGAATGCTTCTGCTTCGTCCTGGTGTGTGTGGTGTGTGTGTGTGTGTGTGTGTGTGTGTGTGTGTGTGTGTGTGTGTGTGTGTGTGTGTGTGTGTGTGTGTGTGTGTTGTGTGGTGAAAGAAAGAGGGCGGCGAATGTGCACGTTGATTTTAATAACGTTCCACCCAAACCCACACACCCCCTTTCGATATGTATCGATTTATTAGTGCAAGGATTGGCACAGTCATTTATTAAATGTGGCAAAGCAGTTCCATGTCTGGTAACATAGTAAGTTTTCGAGACGATATCTCAGAGAGGAAGGGGAGAGAGAGAGAGAGAGAGAGAGAGAGAGAGAGAGAGAAGAGGAGAGAGAGAGAGGGTAAGGTAGATGAGAGGAGAGAGGGAGATGGAAGGGAAGGAGTGTGAAAGGATGAAGGAGGAGTTTTAATCAGAGTAGTTCTGTCCTGTTAACGTTTATGACGGCGGTATTAGGAAAGGTGTGTAAGACGTGTGTGATAAATGACCAGCGTTATTTTCACAACCCTGGAGGGTTTTCTTGGGCACGTCTTAACAAATGAGGTGTTATTTTGGGGTGTAACGAACCCTTTGGGAGGCTAAGAGTCCGTAGTTCCAGTTTAGCGCCGCTAT
>CM060344.1:25529220-25531720 GCA_030674155.1 Stramonita haemastoma | reverse complement strand
GGCAGAAGGCAGGCAGACAGGACAGACAGAGACAGACAGAGACAGAGAGACAGGCAGAGAGAGAGAGAGACAGAGCAGAGAGACAGAGACAGACAGACAGACAGACAGACAGACAGACAGACAGTGCAGGACGAGAAGACGCAACATGACAGAGCAACAGACGATGCACGTGCTTGTGTACTTGGTAGTCGAATGGAGGTAGACTTTATTTTTTATTTCGTACTTGTTTTGTACATGCTTTGGTATATATATACGCTGCGACTGCATTGTGTGTGTGTGTGCGCGCGCACACACACACACACACCGCACGCACGCACGCAAATGCGCGAATGAGAACAGGAATATATATGTACAAACTCTTGCCACACAAACTCTTGCCACACACACTCTTACCGAACACTTACCACACACAAACTCTTGCCGTACACAAAGTCTTACCACACACAATTTCTTACCACACAAACACTTGCCACACACAAACTCTTGTCACACAGACCCTTACCACGCAAAACTAATATATATATATATATATATATATATATATATATATATATATATATATATAAGATAGAGAGAGAGAGAGAGAGAGAGGAGAGAGAGAGAGAGAGAGAGAGAGAGAGAGAGAGAGAGAGAGAGAGAGAGAGAGAGAGAGAAACAAATGCGAACTTTTCATTCACTCGTTGTTTTGATCAAAAGTTCCGCGATCAGAATAACATGAATTTTAAGGGATTAATAGGGGAGAGGTCAACAATGGGACTGTCACTGATAGCGGAAGAAATTGTCACAATGTGTTGTGTGTGTGTGTGTGTGTGTGTGGTGTGTGTGTGTGTGTGTGTGTGTGTGTGTGTGTGTGTGCTTGTGTGTGTGTTGCTTGCAGTAGTTTTGACACTTTTATCCAGAACAAACATTTTTATAGACACCCCCCCCCTCGCCGAACTCAAAACACTCCTTTCTCCACCCCGTCTTTCTGTCATCAGCGTTATTTTTTTGTCCTTGATAAAAATTCGGGATTATTTTTCATTTTAAGTTTTGTTTTTTGCTGTTGGTGTGTCAAGGAGAAAGTGGGAAGGAGTCGTCGTCCGGGTTGCACGAGGAAGGGTTAGGTGCAGGAGAACTTTCACAGGTGGTTAAATGTTGATAGTGAAGAGATTGTTCATGTGTTGATGGCATGGAAAATTCAGTTTTTCATAGGCTTAGCCATTATATATATGGGGTCTTTTTTGGGTTGGAAAAGTTATTTACATTAATGTTTTCTCCAAATTGTGTTTTTATTTAGAGGCTTTTAAAATTTTAATTATTTTTTTATGGGTTTTTGTCATGGAACTTTTCCAGTATTTTCATGGGACTCAATAGTTCTGGGTAAATTTATGATATGACCTAGAGGGGAAGATTGTTACTTACATGACCTAGAATTCAAGATTGTTACTTTACAGGGTGTTCAAAAGTTATCAGGCGATGGGAGTGTTTGATATCGTGTTGTGATCACACACACTTCAAGGTCGTAACGTGACCCACAGTTCAAGGTGGTTACCTTTAATTTAGGGTTCAATGTTTCTGCATGACACACAGTTCAAGGTTGTTACCTTGACCTTACAGTTTAATGTTTCTGCACGACCCAGAGTTCAAGGTCGTTAGTTGTCCTCCAGTTCAAGGTCACTAGTTGTCCAACAGTTCAAGGTCACTAGTTGTCCAAACAGTTCAAGGTCATCAAATGACCTACTGTTCAAGGTCACAGTTGTCCCAAGTCAAGGTCTAGTTGTCCACAGTTCAGGTCATTAGTTGTGCTACAGGTCAAGGTCATTCACCACCTCAACCGCTGCTATTTCCCCAGTGGTGAAGTGGAAAGGCTTCTTGTGGAACTCTGCCACAGGGAAAGCCTGTGCCGGTGTCGCCACGTTGTCGTAGGTGCTGCCCCTGCGTTTTGGCTCCTCTCCTCCCTTTCTTCCCCCCTGCCCTCCTCCCAGTCCCGTGACTGTTGGGTGGTTCTCGAAGTCCTCCAGGGTCACAGAGGAGAGGTGGACGTTGCCATTGAGCGTGTCCAGGTCAATGTCTGGAAGAGCAGACAGGGGGTTCGTGGTTGGCACCTCCGTGTGGTTTGGAGCCAGCATGACGTTCTGGGTTGCGGAATCTCCCGTGCGATGAAGCACAGAAAGGTGGCGATGCTCGGGACTGTGGGGTCTGTGTGTCGTGGTAGAAGACGGAGTCATCGTCTGTGAAGACTGAGGAAGGGCTGCCGGGGTCTCCGCAGAGCGTGGTGACCGGTGAGCGGCAGTGGGGAGCCAGGATGCCGCCGGAACGCTGGTGTCCGGGGGGCTTCTTTCAGGCTCCATGAAAGAGGCGCTGACGTTGACATGGTCGCTGGCCGTGAAGGCGTTGATGTCCATGTCGTGACCGGCAAGGAAAGGGCCCGCGGCGTGGTCAGCGTCGTTGTCGTAGACGCTGAAGGAGGAGCGGCGGCTGTGGCTGTGGCTGTGGTGGTGGTGGTCGTTGTTGTTATGGG
>CM060344.1:25516720-25521720 GCA_030674155.1 Stramonita haemastoma | reverse complement strand
GTTGTTGGATGTAGGAGATATAATTCGACAGAAAATATTCTAAAATGGGATCTAAGGCTATTGAAAGTTATCTCAAGGGATTGCACACGAGCCTCTTCTTTTCGTTTGATTTGTTATTGATATCTGTGTCGGTTTCTAAAGAAAAAACACGAATCTGCTCTTTTCTTTTGTGGATTATTATTATTATTATTATTATTATTATTATTATTATTATTATTATTATTATTATTATTATTATTAACATCAATATACTTTTTATGAGAGAGAAAAAAATCTTACCCCCTTTCTGCTGTATCCCTCTTTTGTCCCTTTTTACCCCCACTCGACTCTACCCCTCGGGTGTCTGGCAGCAAAACTAACTAAATAAAAAAATAAATAAAAGGAGAAAGAAAGAAAAAAAGCGCGACCTGGTTAGAGAAATCAAATGACCCTGGACTCCAGCGTGGTGGTGGTGGGGAAGGACTGCAGCTCGGACCTGTTTCGGGTCAGGGCCTCCTCCACGTCCTCCCCCCGCTGCCGCCTGGGCGAGACCCCGTCCTTGTGCCCGGCCTTGCCCAGCTCGCTCATGACCATGACGTCCATGATGCCCTCGTCCACGGAGCCGTGCACCTGGGCCCGCTGCAGCAGGATGCGGCGCTTCTCCTGCCGCTTCTCGCGCCAGCGCCAGGCCAGGCACAGGCCCGGGCCCAGGATGAGCCAGGAGAGCAGGATGGTGCCCACCACGATGCCGAAGGTGGCGCTGGGCGTCATGCCCTCGGGGTGCCGCACCACGCCGTCGGGCCTGAAGGCCTGGGCAGGGGAGCCCCCCGTGTCGTACAGGCGCGCCTGCCCGCCCTCTGTTGCCACCATGTCCGCTGGCAGAGGCTTGACCACCGGGGTGGGGTGGATGCCTGTGGGGGGAGAGAAGGGCGTACGTTGGGGGTTTGGTTGTGGTGGTGGTAGTAATGTGGAGGAGGAGGGAGGAGGAGGAGGAGGAGAAGAAGAAGAAGAGAATTGAAGAAGGAGAAGAAGAAGAAGAAGAAGAAGAAGAAGAAGGAGAAGAAGAAGGAGAAGAAGAAGGAGAAGAAGGAGGAGAAGAAGGAAAGAAGAAGAAGAAGAAGAAGAAGAAGAAGAAGAGAAGAAGAAGAAGAAGAAGAAGGAGACATAGAGGTGTAGAAGAAGAAGAAGAAGAAAGAAGAAAGGGGGTTGTGTGCAAAATTGCGTTCTTGTGTAATATATGAAGTTGAGAAATGAGAGAGTGAGTGAGTGAGTGAGTGAAGGAATGAATGATTGATTGATTGTTTGATATACAATCCACACGAACAATTTTTTTCTGCGCAAACATTGACAAACTGAGATACGTGTTTTATTCGAAAAAGGAATCGGGGCTTGACGTGGAAATGAAAAAAAAAAAGAAGAAAACTCTCACTATATTTTATAGTAAACATCCACATATTAAGTCGAAATTATGATGAATAATCATTTCTTCTTTTTAAAGGCTTTATAGGAAACTGTTTTACTGCTTTTTGATTAGTTTCTCTATGACAGTAACAAAATCTGCTTGAATAATCAAGACTGTATAGTATTAGACACAGAGAAAACGACCACACACATAATCCTACCAGTCACGGGAGGCACGGGCCTGGGTTGGGGATCGCGGCCAGATCCACCCGGAACATAGCGATACGAGGCCTTGGGCTGCCCGAAGAAGTCCACCTCGTAATCCCCGTAATCACCGGAGGCCAGAGACTGAAGGTGGTAGGGGTGGACGCCGTAAGGCGCCCTTCCAGAGACGGTGCCCTCAGAGCCTTGCAGCTCGTGCTCGCCACCC
Organism: Stramonita haemastoma; assembly: GCA_030674155.1. NCBI lineage: Eukaryota > Metazoa > Mollusca > Gastropoda > Neogastropoda > Muricidae > Stramonita > Stramonita haemastoma. The sequence continues at coordinate 25,519,910 of CM060344.1, read as the reverse complement.
TCGATCTCTTGATCGCCGACCTCGGATTTCTCCATGATGATGTCGGTGATGTTGATTCCGGGGTACATGGTGTGCAGGGCCTCCAGAGAGGCGGTCATGCCCTGTCGGAGGTACATGTCCACTTCGTTTTCGATGCGGTCTTCCAGGCCCTCTAGTTCGGGGTTTTCCGGACCCTCTGCTGCTTCTCCCCCTTCTGCTTCTTCGGGTCCTTCTGGGGCTGGAGGAGAATCAGGATTGATTAAAAAAAAATTTTTTTTACATGTAGGATGTGTCTTGGTGAGGCGGGGGGAGTTTTGTGAGGGGTTAATACGGAAAAGTAGGCTGTTTTGAGATTTTGGAGTTTGTGTTGGTGCTCTGTTGTAGGAAACCATGACAAAGTCTTTCGTATGGGATGGTTACCTGATTAAAATGCTACCTTCTTGATTTTCAGGAAATCAAAAGAGAAGTCGTCTTATTCCACTTTTGTTTAATGCAATTTTCGCTGGTTGTCAATTGCGTTTTGGATCAAATTCAACGTAGATATCCTAGCTTTTCGTCTTTTTGTGTATATATTTTTTAACGATTCTGTGTCACCGATTCTGTTCTCTATTTCAAATATGATAGCCTTCAAACCGTTTCTAATCTAGTGCTGATACAACACAGTACTCTGTGTTCCCCAAACCAGCTTCCAACCATTTTGGTGAAAGAACTATTAGCTGTCTAATCTAGTCTTTTTCTCCGGAATTCTCCCCCCGATCTGTTTCTCAGAAATAGTCGGGAACACCACACACACTTTCAGAGCTTTAACTTCAGACTTTCTCTGACTGAATGTGAATGCATAGTTACTCACCTATAGCATTACCCACCCTCTCACCCACTCACTCCCTACCCTTACTCACCTTCAGTGCCCTCTTGACCTTCGGCCCCTTCGTGAACGTCATCCCCTTGACCTTCGGCCCATTCTTGACCTTCGGCCCCTTCCTGGCCTTGACCTTCACCTTGACCTCCGCCCTCTTGACCCTCGGCCCCTTCCTGACCTTGGGACCCCCCTTCGGATGGGGAGGGGGGTACTTGGGGCAGTGAGGGTTGAGTGTTGTTGGGCTGGAGGATGATGGGGGGGTCGGTGATGATGTCTGTTGGCTCTGCCATGAAGGAAACGGCATGGAGTGCGTAAAGAACGACGTCACTATGATCTGGGGGTGTGGACGCTCTGTTTGGGTAGTTTTCAGTTGGTGGTGGTGTGTGGTGATGGTCTGGTGGTGGTGGTGGTTTGGTTTGGTTTGGTGTGGTTTGCTGGGTGGGGGTGTGATTGGGTGATGAGGGATGTATGGACGTGTGGATAGTGGTGGTGGTGGTGGTGGTGGTGGTGGTGGTGGTGGTGGTGGTGGTGGTGGTGTGTGGTGGCGATGTGTGTGTGTGTGTCTGTGTGTGTGTGTGTGTGTGTGTGTGTGTGTGTGTGTGTGCGCGTGCGTGCATGCGTGCATGCGTGCGTGCATGATTGGGTATGTGTAAGCCTACGCCCGGCGCCCATTAATATGATTTTAAAAAAATACCTTTTTCTGCGTGCACACACACACACACATCACACACACACACATATGCACACACACACACACATATGCAAACACTCACATGCACACACATACACATGCACACACACATGCACACACACACACACACACACACATGCACCTCCCCCTCCCAACACACACACAGACACACCACTACCACCACCAGTTTAAAACAAAAACAAAAAAAAACCGTAACCCCAAACCCAACACTAAACTAAAACAACAACAACAACAACAAAAATCAACAAAAATTTCTCTCACCTTTCTGTGCATCTGTAACATTCACAAACGCACATATCACACACAGCATCACAACTCCGAACATCTTGGTATAGTATCTGCTAGAAGACTCCCCTCTAAGAAGATCTTTCTCCATTTGGAATTCTATCTTTCGTTTCTTTTGTTTCCCCCCCGGAACACGTTTCCTTGAAGATGTTGCGAAAAATCCGTTTCTGGCGTTGATAATGACCACTTTCGATTTTTGTTTGTTTGGTGCTTATTATTTAGTGTTTAGTTTTGGGTTTTTATTGTATTTTTCCCCCTTTGTCTGCGCTTTTTTTTTGTATAGATTATTTGTTGTTGTTGTTGTTGTTGTTGTTGTCCTGTTCTTGTATTGTCAGAGGTATTGAGCTGTCCAAGTTTCTCGTTTAAAAAAAATATTTTGTTCTGATTTTATTCCTGTGAATTTTTTTTTTTAAATCTCCTTTTGAATATCTGTGTTTGGTTAGATTGATTTCACACTTTTTTTTTTTTGAACACTAGTTTTTTTCGCTGTCCTGTTTTATTTATTTATTCAATTTTTTTTAATTCTCGGTTTTTTGTTTCTCCTCTTTTTTTTTTTTTTAGCTATTAACTTTTTTGTTGTATTTTTTTGTTTTCTTCTTTCTCAGCACACACACACTTACACGCGAATTCGAATCTTGATCCTTAGAGCGCCAAAAGAAGTTGATGAAGTTGTACAAATCCAAAAAAAGAAGATTTCCTATCTGTTTTGTTTTCTTCTTTCTCACACTTTTCGTGAAGTGTGCGTGTTCTTGTGTGTGTGTGCGTGCGCCCTTTCCGGCACACGTCGATAAGACAAAAAGGAGCGAAGACTGAGACTGTTGGAGAGAGGTTGAGAGAATCGGGGGGGGGGGAGTGGGGGGGGGGGGGGGAAGAGGTAGTGGGGAGGGAGGGGAGAGGGAGGGGAGGGAGTGTTTATGCATATGTGTGTGGGGGATGGGGAGTAGGCTAAAAGGTGGTTTGTCATTGTGTGAAGGGTCCTACCTTTACCGATCCTTCTCGGGTTTGACAGATGATGAGGAGTCACAGATGTAAGCTCTGTGTTGTTTCTTTGTCTGTTTGTCTGTTTGTCTTTCTTGTTTTCTGTTTCTGTCTGTCTGTCTGTCTTTCTGTGTGTATGTATCACTCTCCCTGTCTCCCACTTCTACCCCCTCCCCCCTTCCCCCTCTCTATCCCTGTCTCATGACTTAGGATAAGATCATAGTTACTTATCTGTCCATACCTATCTGTTGTATATGTTTGTTTGCCACCATTTTCTCAGAATATCTGTAATGATATTTGTTTTCGAGAGAGAAGAGAGAGAGAGAGAGAGAGAGAGAGAGAGAGAGAGAGAGAGAGAGAGAGGGGGGGGGGGGGGG
>CM060344.1:25509220-25511720 GCA_030674155.1 Stramonita haemastoma | reverse complement strand
ATCCTGTATCTGTGCAGGGCCTACTCTTCTAGTCCTTTGTATGGGTGTATGGACCAAGGGCCCGTGTGTGAATCCTTATGTACATTGACAATGAGTCTTGCATGCACACGCCCATTTCTCATCTCTAGGATTGATTTGGCAATTTTCCTCTCTATATAGGTATGTCCTTTTTAGCCGTCATCCCTGAAGTTGGAATGTGGCAACCTGATTAATGGGAAAGCTGTTAAATATGAACTTTGATGGTTTAGCTGTGGAATTTTTTTTTTAAGCGGGGCGGGATCGATAGATTTAATGAGTTTGGCAGGTCATCCATCAACACATCAATCATTGATGACTAAACAATAAAACAGTGTTGCTGTGCATTTATTGAGGTATTGATGACTGAATGACTAATGTATTGATGGTGACTGATGATGTTCGATGTTGACTGACTGATGTAGTGATGTTGACTGACAGATGTACCAATGTTGACCGACGAGGTATTGATGCTGGATGTATTGATGTTGCAGGTCTCTGACCACATTAGGGAGAGTGATCAGCATGTTGGCCGACCAGTCAGCAGGCCAGGGGAAAAACATCACCTTCATCCCCTACAGAGAGTCTGTCCTCACCCACCTGCTGAAGGTAAGAACTTATCTTGGACATTATACATAAGTAGGGACGGACGCTATAGCCAAGTGGTTAAGTAGCCGGTCCAAATCCAACCTGTAAAAAACTGATACAAGAGATTTCCCTGTGACATTAAAGCATCAGTCATAAATATGTGTTAGAAAGGTTAACATACTTGTTAAGATAAAAGTTTAGGAGTTTGAATTCGTATGGGCAGCAACAGCAGACTGGTATGATTTTTATGGTGATGGGCATAATTTTACATCGAACAATCATCATTCAACTCCCATCCCACTAACCATCTACTTCACCCCATCAACGTCTCTACAGCACTGGTAATCACTCACTCACTCACTCACTCACTCTCCCCTGATTTGGTCGTCATGGGACTGAACATTAGCGAAGGATCTCCCCTCCCATCTTTGCTGGGCAGAAGCAAGCAGGTCTGGCATGTCCACTTGTGTCCATTCCTACAACATGAAAACTTTTTAAAAAATGAATGCCCAGTGTTTGATGCAAAATCAGGGACAAGTCTGAAGAAAGACGTAGGATTGAAAACTTTTAATATTCCTCTGAAGTTGGAGTATGGCTGTCTGTATAGTGGGGTATATGAAAACAGCCACACAAGCAAACTTTTCATCCAGTGTGTACCCTCACCATGATTCCCTCGTGTGATGAGTGACTCTGAGTGCATATTCTGGGTAACTTCCGTGTTTGTGAAAGCTCAACATCAACAAAACTTTTATATTCTCAAGCAAAAGCCACACACACATACACACACATCACACACACACACACACACACACACACACACACACACAACACACCACACACACACACACACACACACACACATTCACACACACACGCACAAATATATAAAAAATATATTTTAAAAAATATATGTAAATATCTATATCTCGATATATTATAATGTGTGTGTGAAATTATATATATATATATTTTTTTACACACACACACACACAGGGTCGGAAGTGTAGGAATATTATTTGTCTACAGATCATGATTGTTCCATGTATTTGATCAGTTTTTACACTTATCGGACATTGCCCTTAGTTCTTGACACCCCCCCCCCCCCCCCTCCAAAAAAAAAAAAAAAAAAAAAAAAGCTCACTCAAAAACAAAACCCTAAACCAAACCAAAACAAAAAGAAAACAAATCAAGCCAAACCAAATGAAAACTGAATGAAGCAAAAGCACCAACCCACCCCAAAAACAAAAAAAAACAAAAAACAACAAAAAAGAAAGAAAAAAAAAAGCTAGCACATTGTTTGTTTATTGTTTTGTGAAGATATTTCAAATTGAGCAAAGATTTTCACAATAGTACTACATGTAATGCAATGCAACACCAACACAACAACACACACACACTACACACACACACTACACTACACACACCACACCACACACACCACACCACACACCCACACAACTACACACCCACACAACACCCACAACAACTATAACACCCACACAACACCACAACAACTTATAACACCCACACAACACCAACAACAACACAACACCACACAACACCACACAACACCAACACAACACCCACAACAACTACAACACCCACCCAGGACAATACCATCAACACCCAACACCTCGATCTCAGAACCCTAACACCAATGCTGACTCAACCCCCAACCATGAGACTTAAACACCCTAACGCACAAACAGCGCACACAAACCCCAGAAGCCACACACCGAACAAACAATATACCAAAAAACCATACACACGACCGATAACAAACACCACATCTATCTGTTACCTCGATATACAAATATACAAAAACCACACCGCAACATAAAACCAAATCACCCCCACCTCTCTGTCCTCAGGACAACCTGGGCGGCAACAGCAAGAC
>CM060344.1:25494220-25501720 GCA_030674155.1 Stramonita haemastoma | reverse complement strand
ACTTCTTCATTTGCATCGCATTTGCATAGGTCAGAAACTCTTCAGAAACCAGCAGGTATTTAAATGTATGTGCGTGCGTGCGTGCGTGCGTGCATGTGTGTGTGTGTGTGTGTGTGTGTGAGAGAGAGAGAGAGAGAGAGAGAGAGAGAGAGAGAGAGAGAGAGAGAGAGAGAGAGAGAGAGAGAGAGAAAAACGGGGGCATACAAAACTACAAAGAACTTTTGCAATTGTATATTTTTTGACACATCAATTCATACTGTTTTTTATGATATCTTTAGCTACCCTCCTCTCTCGACCCCCCCCCCTCCCCCTCCTCTCTCTCTCTCTCTCTCTCTCTCTCTCTCTCTCTCTCTCATCTCTCTCTCTCTCTCTCTCTCTCTAGCGCGCGCGCGCTTTTTTGTCATTCTGTCTCTGTCTTTCTGTCTCTGTTTCAGTATTTGTCCTCTCCCAGGCCCCCCCTCTCTCACTCTGCCTCCCCTCTCCTGTGCTCCTTGTTTTTGCTTTATGGGTTTTATTCCCCCCTCCGCTTCAACCTCCTGATAGTGTTAGCAGCAGTCTTTGATGTATGCAGACGACAGAAGTGAATACAGAACCCCCAGTTATTCCCACGGGAGGTCGTGTAGTCCGTGAATTATTGCATTACTGTACTGGGTACCGTGGTTTCTTTGGGTGACCGTCGCGTGGCGTCGCGTTACGATTGACTTGGGACGTGCTTTGTGTGTGTTGAAGGTCTCTGCAATCAGATTTGGAGGTATCGGATGATTCTGTGGGGTATTGGGTGGTGGGTGGAAGGGGGGGGGGGGGTCGAGGTAGTGATGGAGGGGGAGGTGGGGGGGATAACCAGATTATGATAGAACAAAGAAAATAAAATAAAAACAGGAGGAGAAAGAACGAGTGTCGGTAAAATTGACGAATTTGATTCTTGACTTAAATTCATTAGCTTTGTTCCGAGGACAATTTTTTGGAACAGAGCTGTAGATGAACGAATGAATTGAAATGGGGAGGAGTGCGTGCGTGCGTGTGTGTGTGCGTGCGCGCGCGCGTGGGTGTGTGTGTTTGTAGGGAGGGAGGTCGTCTGGAAGATAGGTGGATTTTATCCGCTATTAAAAAGAATGATTTTGAAAAAGTTAAAGCTTGTTTTCTAGTACCACAAAAAATACTGCCCTCTCCTCCATTTCTCTTGTATTCTTTTTTCAATTACCGTAGCAATAACACACACACACACACACACACACACACACACACACACACACACACACACACACACACACACACATTTCCGTTTCATACGCCCTGCAATAACCCTTCTCTCCAACTCTCTCTCTCTCTCTCTCTCTCTCTCTCTCTCTCTCTCTCTCTCCTCTCTCTCTCTTCTCTCTCCTCTCCTCTCTCTCTCTCCACACACACACACACACACACACACATACACACAACACACACACACACACACACACACACACACACACACACACACACACACACACACACACACACACACACAAGTATTAAAGACTTCTCGAAGTCACAACAAATCCAAACGCCCTCAACGTATGTTTTCTCTCTTTCGCCATCCGTAGCCCAGTCTAAAGGTGCTTGCAGTTTGCTGTCATAAGTCGCCTTGTGTATTGCATAATCTCTGATATTGGCATCACATTCGTTGATCGTCTGGATTTTGCAGAGGCCGTCTTTGCAAGAGCCCCTTGCCAGGAAGTATGTAACAGTTAAGAGGAAAGGAATCCCCGAAGTTGGAGTGCGGCTTTCTCCCTGGTGGGCAAAATTAGTCGCATACGTGTTTTGTGAACCTCGGAGCTTTAGCTGAGGAACGGAGGGAAAAGAGGAAAGAGAAAAAAAAGAAGGAAAAAGGACAGCAGTGTGATTATCAAAGAATGGTTCCCTGTGACTTTTGTCCATCGACAGAGAGAGAGAGAGAGAGAGAGAGAGAGAGAGAGAGAGAGAGAGAGAGAGAGAGAGAGAAGAGAAGAGGTGACAATGCTGTGTGAAAGCATTCACTGGAGGCCCTACTACAGGCAAAAAGTCAGGCGAGAGATTGTTCACTGTATTTTGAGATGGTTCCAGAAAAGCTGACTGTGAAGGCAATAAGAATGGACAGAGATGGATTTGTTCCCTGACATAGACGGCCGTTGAGAAAGTTATCCTGAAAGCGCTGACACTGATGAGCCCTGTCTGTCACTGTCTTTTGTAGAGCTCAGTTAATAGCTTCACTAACCCGGAAATGGATCGACGAGGTCAAGGTGAGCCTGGGTTCAAGACGAAGGATGTGTTCCTCTGTTCAGATAATGATTGGTTGTGGGGTCAAGGTCAACTTGAATTCAGATTGAAGGATATGTGAACATCGGACTGACGCTGTTGGTCAAGAAATCTGGGTGAAATAAAACTCAGGGGTCCAGGATATATATATATATATCTTAGACTGTCTAAAATAAGTTAAGGGTTGAATTAGGTTCAAGAGACAAAATGGAGTTAAGTTTAAGGGCTAAAGGTGTGCCGAGCTCTTGGAGAGAAAAACAAATCTGTCAAGAGTTTGTTCAACTCCTGAGAAAAGTAATGTTGGTATACTTTGAGTTTAGGGTGAGGCAGAAATGTTTCAGAGATGATTTTTAAAAAAAGCTCTGTTCATAGTTTAATGTCTGGCATGTTTGGGTGAAACAGTTCAGGTGACAGCCAGAGTTCGTACAATTTAATTCAGAAACGTTTGTTTTGGAGGGAGCTGAGCAGAAAATAGAGGGGAGGAGGATGTGACAGCAGGGGCCGGGGGTATGCTTGTTAAGGAGGCAGTGCATAAATCTTGCGGTTCTTTGAATCGATCCTGGTTTGTTTTTTTTAATACTATTTTTTCTCATTCTTCTTCCTTGAACAGAGAGGGACATTAGCACTGAAAGCCTTCCAGTGTTGAAAGCTGAGGGAACATAGCGATTGATCTGAACAAACCAGGAATACATGTTTGAAGCCATCATCCCCGACTATTGTTCTCTCTCTCTCTCTCTCTCTCTCTCTCTCTCTCTCTCCTCTCTCTCTCTCTCTCTCTCGCTCTCGCTCTTTCCACCTCACCCCTCCCTCCTTCTCCTTTTCCCCCTTTCTCCTCTTCTCCACCCTCCCGCATCCTTCTCGTGTTCAGATTAACGTGACAAACGAGATAGGTGCAACAGGGGTGATTAGAACTCCCCCGTCCCTGTAGCCGATTGCAGCCTGAGCCCTCAACTTGCCAGCTGATCAGCACGGCCCTCAACAGACGAGGCTTAGCCGAGGGGACTCGTTGGCAGCTTTTATCGCGTCTCGTTCCTCTAGGGAGGCGAAAGAAACGTCCTGAACTTGACCAGCTGGTCAGTGATAAATGACAGGGACGCTGGGTGACCACTATAGTCTGCTGACTTCAGCTGATCCCTGCCCTGACCCTCCAAATGATGGCCTATTGTTCCAGGGCTGGAGCTGAGGTTTGGGTCAAGGACTTGTTTTTGCAAATAGGGGATGGCGCATGTGCTTGTGTTGAAAACGTTAATTATTTGTGTGGATGGTTCCTCTGACTTTGATGCTGTATTGTTTGGTCTGTTGGTGAAAGTTGATTTATTTTACGTTGTCATATCCCAGGTTTTTTTTTATTTATTTAAAGCTACCTGGTTGAGACCTGAGATTCAACAAAGAGTTGAAAAGACAGTGTTACAAGAAAGGTTATCACAGTGTGCTATTATTGTACGGAGAACAGCAGAATGTCACTTTTGTTGTTGTTGATTTTTTGTTTTGTTCTTAAGATATTGTGTGTATATGCGATGTCTTAATAAAGAAAAGAGAAAAAAATCCCAGAAGTAGATATCTTAAGATATTGTGTGTATATGCGATGTCTTACTAAAGAAAAAAAAACAACAACAACCAGAAGTAGATAACCTCTCGGGCAGAAAAAAAAACGTGAATGTAAAATGAATTAAGAGATGATGGTGAAGTACAGTCTAAAAATGTTCTAAGCATTTTTTTCTCTTGTTCTGAAAGACATTCGTACTTCTCTCTCTCCTCTCTCTCTCTCTCTCTCTCTCCTCTCTCTCTCTCTCTCTCTCTCTCTCTCTCTCTCTCTCTCTCTCTCTCTCTCTCTCTCTCCTCGACCCCAGGAGCAAAAAGATTAGTCTGGACATTTTCCGTTTCCTGTGTATGAGCCAAGAAGAGATTAGAAAAGCATAGTTCACCGCCCTCACAATATGTAGTTGTTATGAATACAGAGGAAGAAAGAAAAGCCCTTCTGGCTTGTATGAGGAAATTCTGGCTTAGCTCCAGTGTTCTTTTTGTGAGACGAAATGAACAAACAAAACAGGAGAAAGTTGTGTTCCTTGTCCTACCCCTATCAGTACCATCCGCACTAGTCTGGGATTGCTTTCACGTCACTTCTTTGTCGCCCCATGGTCTCATTCTGTCCCCCCGTCACCTTGTCTTCTTTCCCGTCCTCCTCACCTCTCTGGAAGACACTGTCAGGTCATTGGCACATCAGAAGCGTTGAGAAAATCAAGAATCGACAGAAGTAATGCTGGTTTCGTCAGACGCGTCTGAGCTATTTCCATCGATTGGTTAAAATTGTGTCGACGGGTAATCTGACCATCGATTGGTTAAAATCCCGTGGACTGGAAGTGTCCTTTAATTGGTGGAACATCTCAGATTCTTGAAACTTTTCATCGAATTATTCTGGTGAAGGTGTCTCTCTCTTTTTTTTAAAATTCCTTTTTTCCTGATTGGTCTACTATTTAGATTGTTGCTGGTGTTGTGACTGATCGCAGTCGTCCTAGGAGGATAGAATGGGGACTGGAACGGTGTCTGTAATAAGGGTTGAGGTCTTTTTTTTCAACCCAACTTTTCCTCATCATTCTGTTTTCTCTCTTTGTATTTTGACAGTCATTGCACTCATGTGGTGAACCAAGAAATAACGAGTGAAAAATTTAAAGAAGTGGATGACTGACAGACTAACAAAGGAGTAAATAGTCAAAACGAAACCCACCCTCGAGGGGATGTCGGGGGTCTGTCAGTATAAATAAAAATTTTTTTATATCATTCCCACACAAAAATGATGTGCCAGGAATTCTTTTACTGTACCAGTCTTTGACACTGCCTAGTTCTTTTTCTTCCCGTCACTGTTCTTCTTGTCTATTTTGTGTCTTCTTGATCCATTCTCCTGCCTTTTCCAAGGGGAAAAAAACCCTAAGATATAGCACCCCCCCCCCCCCCCCCCCACCGCCTAAGTCGGTTGCTCTGGGCCTGACTTATCAGACGTTTCACGACAGCACAACGCATTTTTGCTCATATTTTCTGTGTAAGCCCTCAAAGAGGAACAAAAGAAAAAAGCAACAGCGTAGAAACAAACCGAATTTTTCCTAACAGTTCGTGTTAGAAGAAGAAACAAACGCCACTCTGAAAAATAATAGTTATGTCAAATAAATCACACACACACACAACCAACGTGTAAAAAAACAAAACAAAACCCAAAAGTGACCAAACAGAAAGAAGCAAAGGAAACAAAAAGAAAACTTGAAAAAACACAACACACAACCTTCCCCCTCCCCCCACCCCCGATTTCTAGGCTCATCGATTTTTTTTGTCTATGAAAAAGTAACTAAAGATGCGTTAAAAAGGGGGCAGGGGGCAAACAGGAACAGAGATAGAGGGACCCCCCCCCCTCTCTCTCTCTCTCTCTTTCTCCTCCTCCTCCCACCTCCTCTCTCTCTCTCTCTCTCTCTCTCTCTCTCCTCTCTCTCTCTCTCTCTCTCTCTCTCTCTCTCTCTCTTCTCTTCTCTCTCTCTCTCTCTCTCTCTCTCTCTCTCTCTCTCTCTCTCTCTCTCTCTCTCATCTCCCCACCCTCTCTCTCAGAACACACACACACACACACACACACACACACACACACACACACACACACACACACACACACACAACACACAAGGCGGGGGACAGACATACTGGTTGGGAGATGAGGGAGTGGAGTGAGGAAGAAGAGGGTGACAAGGTTGTGATTTTTGGTGCCCCCTCTCCTGGTCCTTTGGGCTCCTGGTGGTGGTAGTAGGCTGCAGCCTCCTCCTTTGATCAAGGGTATTTCCTATGTCTTGGTGGCTGCTCCTCCTCTAATGAGAAGTGTCGTCTGGGTAACGGCTCAGCCGCGGATACAACGCTACGGAAATCAAACTCTCCTTCTTCCCCCCTTCCCCCCCCCCCCTCACCCCCTGTCACCTCCTCCCTCTTAGTGTGGGGAGGGGAGGAGTGGAGAAAGGTATGAAGATGGGTTGAAAACGTCTGGAGATTGTGGTAGAGGGTGACGTGGTAGGAGGTAGTGGGAAAATAATGGTTAGAAAAAAAAGACGAGATTAGTAGGCTGTCGGTTTGTTTCACCTTCTCCCCCCAACCCCCACAAAATTTGTTTAAAAAAAAATCTCCATCCATGACGCTTACTCTTTTGTCATGTACACATAAACACGCACGCGCGCGCGCGCGCGCGCGTACTCTCTCTCTCTCTCTCTCTCTCTCTCTCTCCTCTCTCTCTCTCTCTCATCCTCTCTCTCTCACTCTCTCTCTCTCTTCTCTCCTCTCTCTCTCTCTCACACACACACACACACACACACACACACACACACACTCGCACACACGCGCGCACACATACACAGACACACACACAAACACTCGCATACACGCGCGCGCACCACACACACACACACACAGGGACACACACACAGGGACACACACACAGGGACACACACACAGGGACACACACACACACACACACACACACACACACACACACACACAACACACACACACACACACACACACACACACACACACACATGACGGGAGGAATTATTAGGTCAAAGGATTAATCCTTATAATGGTTTGATGCCATGCAACTGGCTTTGAGAGAGAGAGAGAGAGAGAGAGAGAGAGAGAGAGAGAGAGAGAGAGAGAGAGAGAGAGAGAGAGAGAGAGAGAGAGAAAGAAAAAGAAAAAAAGAGGACCAGGCACAAATCACTGACAGCAGTTGTACAAGCCCTAGAGAGTAAGACAGTGGACAGAAAGATGGACAAAGAGATGTTGAAAAAAATGCTGACAGCAGAGAGAGAGAGAGAGAGAGAGAGAGAGAGAGAGAGAGAGAGAGAGAGAGAGAGAGAGAGAGAGAGAGAGCAACGACCAAAAGAAAAGAATTAGAATTTGAAATCAAAGTACCGGAGCCTTGAATGGACGGAAGGACATTCGGTTTCTACTTGGCTGGCCACATCTCAGCGTAAAGGTCTTAGGACTGGAGTGCCCAAGAAAGACATCAGACAGCCCTGACAGACAGGCTTTTAGATTGGATTCAAATTTACTCCCTTAGCCAACAGTCCACGGTCAATTATTGTCTGTGACTTTCAGGGAATTTGGCAGGCCAGGGTGATCTTCTTGGAGTTTGGAACCACTTGGTTTAGGAAGCAGAAGGAAGAAAAATATTGAAAAAAGAAAAGAATGTGTGTGTGTGTGTGTGTG
>CM060344.1:25484220-25489220 GCA_030674155.1 Stramonita haemastoma | reverse complement strand
TGTAGTTGTAAATAAAGCGTATGGTGTTTAGCTTCTTGATCGAGTTTGTCTCTTTGTCTTTCTTGATCCCGTCTGTCTGTCTGGGTCTGGTCTGTCTCCTCTGTATCTCTGTCTCTGTCTCTCTCTTCTCTCTCCTCTCTCTCACGTTAAGGACTGCTTTGGCTTGATAAACATGGCATTGTAACGTTTGATAAGTGTCATGGCTTTGCATAGAAGTTGAACAGTAATCGATATTTCTTTTTTTTATTTTTTCTTTCCCCTCCTCTCTCTCTCTCTCTCTCTCTCTCTCTCTCTCTCCTCTTTCTCTCTCTCTCTCTCTCTCCTCTCTCTCTCTCTCTCTCTCTCTCTCTCTCTCTCTCTCTCTCAAATTCCAAATTTTCCCTTTTGATATGAAAGAGAAAAAAAAGAGTTTTTATCATGTGCTCAATAAACTTTTTTTTTAGGAAAAGAGGTTATCCGTCCGCCTCTCACACCTTGTGTCACAGTCTTATTTATTCATTTATTTATTTTCTAGATTTTATTGTATTTGGCAACAACATGGATTAATATTGTCTGCCGATGTCTTGCTAGGTTTCTTGTGTGAGTAATTTCATCTTTTATGGGGCTGTTTTGCATTGGTTTTCATGTCTGGAGGTTTGATGGCTGATGTTGGGTTTGCGGCTGTCAAATTTCGTCAGGTTGCAGGTTTTTGGTTTTGAAGTTTTGTTGTATTTGTAAACACAGTTTGCTTTTCTGGCTTTATGAAAAATAAAAAAGCAACAACCATATAGTTTGAGGAGAGTCTGATTGTCTCTGTTCCCGTCTGTTTCTTTTTCTGTCTTTCTGGCTATCTATGTCTGTCTTGTCTGTCTCTGTCTCTGTCTCTCTCTTTGTCTGAAGTCAATCTCTTTTGTGTTGTTATTCTACACAAACTGATAATGAACTCAGTTTTCATTCTCAAGTTTTGTTGTTGTTGTTTTTTTTTCATTTTGAGATTGCCTGTTTCTCAGAGTGCTCAGTATACATTTGACAAAAAAGAAATCATTCTCCTTTTACTTTATCTGGTGCTGCAGTTTCATTTATTTGAACGGTACGTTTCATTAGCTTTTCCATGTATCCAACATCTAGTATGGATTGATGTGGTCTGTGGGTGTCTTGCTTCTATTCTCGTGCGAGCAATTGTATCTTTTATGGGGCTGCTTTTGATTAGTTTCCATGTCCAGGGAATGAGTTGATGGCTGGCTGTTTCATTTTTCTTGCTTCGTGTGAGTCGTTTTGATTTTTTATGAGGATATTTTTGGATTAGTTTCCACGTCTGTGGGTTTAATGGCTTGTATTGAAATTGTAAATTAATGTGTCAAATTTCGTTAAAGTGCCAGGTTTGGGGGTAGGGGTGGGCTGTATTTGGTGTTTTATAAAGATTAGCGTGTTGTGTTTGTATACGAAGTTTGTTATTTTCCGCTTTTGTTCAGGTTGCGCGCTCGCGCGCGCGTGTGTGTGTGTGTGTGTGTGTGTGTGTGTGTGTGTGTGTGTGTGTGTGTGTGTGTGTGTGTGTGTGTGTGTGTGTGTGTTTGGGGGAGGGGGGGGGGGGGGGGGGCAGTATTTCTGTCCCATACTGAACTCGATAACCTTCCCTCTTTTTTTTTTCCTTTTTTGTAAGCAATTTTGTGTATAGATCGTTTTATTGTCAGCATTCTTGCTGTGTGAATAATCTTGATTGTTACTCCTCCTGTGATTCTGATAAATTTTTGTAACATAAAATTGTACGCTCAGCTGAGCTGTAAACAAAATATGGTCTCTCTTTTTCTTCCCCTAGCTCTCTTAGGACCATTGCGGCAGTGCACTTAACCTTTATGCAGCGTGCTTTGGGAAAGGAGGACCTGGTGGAGTCCACCCCTTTCCTAGTCGCTGATTGCATGCTAGGTATGTTGGTATTGTGTTTTATCAGTCTATCCCCGAAATCGGAATCACCTACCTTAGTGATGGTCAAAAATAGTCACATACGCAAATTTTCACCCTTAGTGAACTTGGAGCTCTAGCCTAGGACCAAACAAAACGGAACAAAAGCAAACAACAACAAAAAAGATAGTCTGTCATACTTTCTTTCTGAAACATCGTTCCTATTGTTGGCCATACTTTTCTTTTTTGAAATGTCGTTCTTATACAAAATCTTAATTGTGTTGTTTTGTTCTGTTGTCTATATCTTTAAATAAAAAAAAGTTCACTTATACAAAGCGATTAAAACCCACACCCATACATAGGCCTTTTAATGTTTGCCGTTTCGGTGTCGTTTGGTTGTTTTTTGACGGTTTTTTTTTTTCCCCTAGTGTTAACAAGACATGGATAAGAATTGTGGCAAAAGGTCTCAAAAGGTAAAATATGCAAGGCGCAAATGTTCCATGTATATTAATATATATATTATATATTATATATATATATATATATATATATATATATATATATATATATATTATATATATTTAATTAAAGATCCTACTGTGGCCCAGGTTGGAAGAGGCTTAAGACGAGACAAACCTTCAGATGGTGACACGTACACTTCGCGGTTCCCGCCTTTTCTCTCTCTCTCTCTCTCTCCCCTTTTCGGGTTCAGCCGACGGACGATTTTTATTGGTCAGTTCGTGCGCGTGCATTTCACAATTATATTCAGTGGGAGTTGCCATAGAAACCTTTAGCTTTTTTTTTTTATCTTCGATTTTCTCTCTCTGTGAGGTAGGGAATAGCGGAGTTGTAGTATTTTGAAACAGAACGTAAGATTTTAGGATTCGGACAGCTTCTAGAGGGAGGAGGGAGGAGAGGAGAGAGAGGAGAGAAGGGAGGGAGAAGGAAGGATATGTGAGACATAGAGACAAACAATCAGATTTTAGCAATTTGCTTTAAAATATTTTCTATCTTGAAAAGACTTCTTCGTGCTAGATGATTCAGTTTTCGTATTGAGAGCATTGGCTGGAGGATAGCAAGTGTAATGTAATATAATGCCATAAGACAATGGTATAGAATATGATATATTATATCATATCGTATATTATCATATTTGTGTCATATGTGTCAGATCATATTATTATTACCATGTAATGGAATGTTATTAAATGTATTTTTCTTTTAAAGTGTTCTTGCTTGTAAAATTTCTTAGCGCCGTCGCTACATTTAGTTAATGGTGAACATCGTGACGTTGTGTGTGTGTGTGTGTGTGTGGTGTGTGTGTGTGTGTGTGTGTGTGTGTGTGTGTGTGTGTGTGTGTGTGTGGCGCGTGCTACGTGCGTGCGTACTTACGCTTTATGCATATGCCTACATTGCCGGCCTGCATTGCCTCTCCTGTCTGTGTGTCTCTCTGTCTCTGTCTGTGGCTCTGTCTCTCTGTCTCTCTTTCTGCCATCTGTATATATCCTTTATAGCTAATTCCACCCCCACCCCACCCCACCCCACCTTTTAAAATTTTTTTTTTATTATTTCCCTCCGTATTCTCCTCGTAAGAGATGCCACACGGTTGCGAGCGCTTCCTGCATATTAAATCTTGTACACAAGACCTGGTCAAATTTTATTATAGCATGACGATTTTGATCTTTATTTATGATCGGTTTGATTTTTTTCTTTCGGTTTTGATGTTAGGGAGGTTTTTTTTTTTTTTTTTTTTTTTTTTTTTTTTTTGGGGGGGGGGGGGGGGGGGTTTTTAGTGTTTTTTACGTTTTTTTTTTTTTTCCCCCCCCCGAAGATAAGATTTTACGGATTTTGTTTCATCTTTTCAAACCTGAGGAAATTGCAGAGGATGATGGTTTCTTTCTTATGTGTTTCTTGTATTACGTTAGTGGCTTCCTCTTGTTCTTGACCTTCTTTGCTATTTTTTTCCTTCTGCATGATTTCTTCTTCTTCTTCTTCTTCTTCTTCTTCTGCTTCTTCTTCTTCTTCTTCTTCTTCTTCTTCTTCTTCTTCTTCTTCTTCTTCTGCTTCTTTCTTCTTCTTCTTCTTCTTCTTCGCTTCTTCTTCTTGTTCTCTCCTCCTCCTCCTCCTCCTCCTCCTCCTCCTCCTCTTAAGCTACCCCTCCAACTCCTTATTTTTCTTTCATCGTCTTCTGCATCATGATTTCTCCTTTCAACTATTTTTCTTTTTTGTGATCTCTCTCTCTCTCTCTCTCTCTCTCTCTCTCTCCTCTCTCTCTCTCTCTCTCTCTCTCTCTCTCCTCCTCTCTCTCTCTCTCTCTCTCTCTCTCTCTCTTCTCTCTTCTCTGTAGTGTGTGTGTGTGTGTGTGTGTGTGGTGTGTGTGTGGTGTGTGTGTGTGATTGGTTTTCTGGGTCTTTGGCGTTGACAAGTTTGTTGTTTATTTTCCACAGGGGATAGCAACTTAAGCCAGGTCAGGCGGCTAAAATCAACATGGAATCGTTTTGATATCTCTGCTAGGGATTATTTTGTCACGGTTTTTTGTTTGTTGTTCGTTTGGTTTGTTTGTTTGTTTTGTCGTCAGTTCTTTGCTTTGTTGAGTTCATGTTATGTTGATGTATGTTGTCTGTTGTGGTCAAGTGTGTGTGTGTGTGTGTGTGTGTGTGTGTGTGTGTGTGTGTGGTGTGTGTGTGTGTGTGTGTGTGTGTGTGTGTGGTAAGTGTGTGTGTGTGTGTGTGTGTTGTGTGTGTGTGTGTGTGTTGTGGTCAAGTGTGTGTGTGTTGTGTGGTAGGGAGAGGGGGGTTGAACGCACACTTTTAAAAAAAATCTAAATTATGTTTTTTCCTTAGAAAAAAAAAGGCTGTTAAAGTTGAAGACGTGTAGTAGTTAATGACAGCATGCTAAACTTTAAGCACGTGAGAGGTGACAAGGCACGAGGGGGGTAATTTTCTGCTGAAATGGAATTTTGTGTGTGCCCGTCCACTTCTTCCACATTTTTTTTTTTTTTAAGTTGGGCAGAAGGTTTAGTTCCTTTTTTTTGTGTTTTTATTCTGTACATTTTAACATGGTGGTATTGTTTATGGTTTGTTTTTGCTGGGTGTTTTTTTGTTTTTGTTTGGGGGGGGGGG
>CM060344.1:25476720-25479220 GCA_030674155.1 Stramonita haemastoma | reverse complement strand
AGTGCCTGTTTCTCTCTGTATTTATCCCTTCCCCCCCCCCCCCCCTTCTCTCTTTCTCTCTCTCTCTTCTCTCTCTCTCTCTCTCTCTCTTCTCTCTCTCCTCTCTCTCCTCTCCTCCTCCTCTCTCTCTCTCTTCTTCTCTCTCTCTCTATCTCTCTCTCTCTCTTCCTCTCCTCTCTCCTCTCTCTCTCTCTCTTTCCCCTCCTCTCTCCCTCCCTCCCTCCCTCCCCCCCCCCTTTCTCCCTTTGGGTATCTGGCTATCTGGCTGCTGTCTGTCTGTCTGTCTGTCTGTCTGTCTGTCTGTCTGTCTTCTCTCTCCTCTCTCTCTCTCTCTCTCCTCTCTCTCTCTCTCTCTCACTCTCTCTCTCTCTCTCTCTCTCCTTTCCCTCTCTCTCTCCCTCCCTCCCTTTCTCTCTTTGGGTATCTGGCTATCTCCTGTCTGGCTGTCTGTCTGTCTGTCTTTCTGTCTTCCTGTCTCTCCTCTCCTCTCTCTCTCTCTCTCTCTCTCTCTCTCTCTCTCAACACACACACACACACACACACACACACACACACACACACACACACACACACACACACACACACACACACATCATAATGGTGCAATTTTCAGGGAGAATTAATATTTAGCTACAAGAGAAAACTTGCTAGTAAACGGACAAGGAACAATTTTTTTTTTTTTGGTAAGGTTAGGCCAGAAAGTTATAGGAGAGTAGTAAGGCAAGTTCAGGGATCGGAGTAAAGGAGAGGGGAATTTGAGAAGAGGAGAACAGGGGGTGTTTGCTGTGCATTCCGGCACAGTTTTGCCTCCAGTATTCTTTTCTTTTCTTTTCTTTTTATTCCTTTTTTAAAACTTTGCAAAGAAGAGGGAGCTGACAATAGGTTGTTGTCGGAGACGGGGATATTGGGGGGTGGGGGAGGAGGAGAGGAAGGGTGATGGTGGGAGTGTGGTGAGGATTTGTTCAAATTGGAAGGAAATTTTTTTGGGTTGGAATAATAATAGTTTGAAAAAAAAAATGTTTTCATTTATTCATTTTCATCTGTTCTGTTTCTTTTCTTGTAGATACTCACTCATCTGTTTATTGCGTTTTTTTCGTTTATTTGATGATGACGTGTAGTGTGTAGGGAGGACAGGTACAAGGGAAAGGAAGATGGGGAAACACACACACACACATGCGCCGCACATCACACCACACCAGCACACACACACACCACCACACACACACACACACACACACACACACACACAACACTTTAAAGTGATTTTTTAATTTATTCATTTTTTTCGTTTATTCATGTAATGTATTTCATTCATGTCATTTCTTTGTGTTTTTTACATTAACGTTTTTATGTTGGTGTATGTAACATGTTGACAGTAAAGATCTGATTTTGTCATTATTTACAGGATATCAGTTAGTTTATCTTTTCTTTGTTTTGTTAACACGAAATTAATATAGGAGTTTATCTTTCCTTTTTTTGTAAACAGGATATCAGATTTTTGATTTTGTCTTTGGTAGGGTTTTTTTTTTCGTTTAACAGGATATCGATTTGTTGGCTTATCTTTTTTTTTTTTCCCTTTAATTACGCACATTCCACGTGTTCATCTCTCTGTCACTGTCTGTCTCGGTCTCTCTCTGTGTCTCTCTCCCCACCCCCTTTTTGTAGTGAAACGGTACAATTCTGTAAGAATGAAGATATTTAGCTTCAAGGTAAAAAAACAACAACAACACAACCAACAACAACAACAAAAACCCCTCATGGGCATGGGCAAATTTTTCACAGCAGAAAGTTGTGGGGAGAGTTGACAAGTTGAGTGAGTAAAGGGAGGGATTTAGGGAAGAGGGGAACAAGGGACGTTTGCTGAGCACTCTAGCAATGTTTTGTTGTTGTTTTTTTTGGCCTCCCCGCAGCTGTATTTTTTTCAAGCTTCAGGAAAGATGACATCGACAATTGATTGTTGTTCCCAAAGGGAGATGGGATAGGGATGAGAGAAGATGCAGGGAATGGGGAGAGAGAGAGAGAGAGAGAGAGGGGTGAGAGAGAGAGAGAGAGAGAGAGAGAGAGAGAGAGAGAGAGAGAGAGAGAGAGAGAGAGAGAGGGGGGGGGGGGGTGAAGGGGATCGGACATGTTTAAACTGGATGCCAGTTTATTTTTTGCTGGGTTAATATCAGTTAGGTTGTCAGGTGACGATGTTGACATCGAGAACTCTATTATTGTCATCACGTGTGTGTGTGTGTGTGTGTGTGTGGTGTGTGTGTGTGTTGTGTGTGTGGTGTGTGTGTGTGTGTGTGTGTGTTGTGTTGTGTGGTGGGCGTTTAAAAATGTTGTTTGCCTACCTTTTTTTTTGGTCCCCTTCTCTTCTTTTTCTATCTGTCTGTCTGTCTGTCTGTCTGTCTGTCTGTCTGTCTGTCTGTCTTGTCCCGTCTCTGTCTGTCTCTCTCTCTCTCGTCTCTCTCTCTCTCCTCCTCTCTCTCTCTCTCTCTCTCTCTCTCCTCTCTCT
>CM060344.1:25465776-25473276 GCA_030674155.1 Stramonita haemastoma | reverse complement strand
TGCCACGTCCTTCCCTTCCTCCTCCCATACCTCGTCTCTCCCCCCCCCCCCCCCCCTTCCCCCATTCAAAATTTGAAAACAGATTGAGCACGAGATACATCGGTGGAAGTTAAAAAAAAGAAATAATAATAAAAGAAGGAAAAAATGTCTTGCAGAATTGCGAAATCATTGACTGGATTTGAGACCCTTTAACCGTAAAAGAATAACGGCAGATTTGTCCGAATCTTGTCAACAAGAAGCAGGAGGGATGTGAAATTTTGGTTTGCATTCTGGGGGAATCTGAGATGTTGCTGGTTCCATTCTTGGGAATGCATTTGTTGAGCTTTTTTTTTTTTTTTTTTTTAATAGAATAAGAAAAGGGTATTAAGACGTTCTTACCATATGTTGATACGCACATGTAACACCAACCTAAGGAGTATGCACCCAGGTAGGGAGCCAAAAGGTATTGGTTCAGTTCTCGCCTGGAGATTGATTTTCTCTTGCAGGCCTGTGTGTCACTAGATCTCGAGTGATGGTGTTGATGCTACAATTTTGAATGAGACATGGAACTGAAGTCAAGTACAGTGTATGTAACAAAAATTCTTGACGGTGCGGAGATCGATTGTCACTTAACAAATATTTTTGACGGAGGAAAGGAAAAATCTGCTGTTGAGATTATATTGTTTTATGGTATAGTACGAGTACAGTAAGATAGACTTAAGACACTTTAACCCTAGGCCCTACACAGATGCACGGATAGCAACACAGAGCAATGCTATAAATAGTTACATGCAGTACAGTGTGTGTGTGTGTGTGTGTGTGTGTGTGTGTGTGTGTGTGTGTGTGTGTGTGTGTGTGTGTGTGTGAGAGAGAGAGAGAGAGAGAGAGAGAGAGAGAGAGAGAGAGAGAGAGAGAGAGAGAGAGAGCTCAGAAACACAGAAAAGGAGAAACATGAAAAGTTGCATAGAAAGTACACACGATAGATAGATAACTAAATAAATGAATAGTATATAACAATAAAAGAAACAAACAAACAAAAAAAAGAACTGAAACTACAGCTACACTTGGCTTTTGCTAAGGCGTTTGTTGTCACTTAACCCAGTAACCACAAGGGAGAGGAGATGGGCACGCCCTCAATATGCTGCCCCTAAGAAGCTGAGGTCTCTGACGCCTCGCTCCCCTACGACCAACCAAGGTTATGGACACCTTTTTTTACCCAGTAACCCCCACCACTACCCTCCCAAACCAACAAACCAACACCTACAGAAATATGGATATCTGCCACTGTTGACATTTTAATCAGCTGCTGCAGTTAGAGGTTAACCCAGACAGGGAGTTCCGAAATCGTTACAATATTTCAAATCTTGATATCCTCAGCATCTTGCGGAATTTTTGTTTGTTTGTTATGTTTTGTGGGCAGTTTGATCAGGAATTTTGTTGCCCACTTGAAGAAGCGTTGGGGTTGACCCTGGAATGGCTTTTGACGAGTCAGAGGGAAGTTTATCTTAGGGTTCATCTCTGCCATATTTTGTTTTGTTTGTATTTAAGGTTGGGTTTTGCGGTTTTTTGTGCTCTCTCTCTCTCTCTCTCTCTCTCTCTCTCTCTCTCTCTCTCTCTCTCTCTCTCTCTCTCTCTCTCTCTCTCTCTCTCTCTCTCTCTCTCTCTCTCTCTCTCTCTGTGTCTTCTTCTGTCTTTCTGTCGCCCTCCCCCTCCGTGTGTGTGTGTGTGTTGTGTGTGTGTGTGTGTGTGTGGTGTGGTGTACGTGGTGTGTGTGTGTACGTGTGTGTGTGTGCGTGCGTGCGTGCGTGGGTACGCATGCATGTGAAAACTTGTCCAAATCAAAATTCTCACAATTTGGAAAGGACAAAGGAAAAAATTGATTTCTTTCAAGATTTGTTCTTGTATTCCCCCCCCCCCCTTTTTTTTAAAGGGATGGCAGACGGTTTTGGGGTAGAGTGGTCATTCCATATGAAAGAAAAGAAAGAGAGAAGAATAAGGAAAAAGAAAAGGGAGTAATCTGTAAGTGGAGAGAGACAGAAACTTAGAGATGAGAGAGGAGAGAGAGAGAGAGAGAGAGAGGAGAGAGAGAGAGAGAGAGAGAGAGAGAGAGAGACCAACAGGGTTTAAAAGTAGGGTTTCGAGTTTAATTTGAAAAAAAAGAACGAGAGACATGAAAAAAAAAGGTGTATGATTTTAAAGCAAGTCAACATTTCTAATTGAGGAAGGACGGGAGGGACAGGGGGCAGAAGGAAGATGATGGAGAGGGAAGGGAGAGAGAAGAGTGTATCTAAAGTCGATTTTATCCGACAGCTATCGTCATCTTGAAGCAGATTTGATGGGAGGGCAAAAAATAACGAAATACGGAACAAACAAGGAAGCAGAGTAAACAAGCAAGTGAGCAAATGAAGGAAGAATATTTTAGAGGTGGATAGAATTACAAGAAAAAGATTAGAACTGATAAAAAAGAAAAACTATCTCTTGTTGCCTTCCTCTAATATCCCACCCCAACACACATACACACAGACATGCACACGCCTGCACACAACACGCACACAAATGCCGCCGCACACATGCGCGCGCGCACACATGCGCGCACACACACACGCACGCACGAGCGCGCGCGCGCGCGCGCACACACACACACACACACACACACACACACACACACACACACACACACACACACACACACAGAGTTGTTTCCCTTTCTTGATCAGTGCATTTTTTTGGCAAACAGTAAATCCTTTTTGTGGAAACAGCCTTGTGATTTCAAACGCTAATAAGTCCTTCTGTGCTGTTCTTGCAAGCATCAGTAAAACCAGGATGTTTTGCTGAGATGTCATGAGAAAAACCTGTATAGGTCTTAGGAAAGGAGGAGACGAAGAAACGTCGCATCAGAAAGGGAACATCTTGCCCATACCGCTCCCCTGTATTGAAGATTAAGTAACTGATGCCCTTCTCCAAAGCACATGAAAGACACACCCCCCCCCCCCCCCCCCCCGCTCATATAAACAAGTAAGCAAACAGCAACAACAAAACCCCAAAATTTGGACAACATAAAAAATCAACCACAACTTCCCACTACCAAGAACAAAAAGGAACACATCGCTGTTGCAGAAAGTGTTCCCAAACTGATCAACTGGAAACCAAGGAAACTTCACCGTTCTACACACAGAAAAAGCGAGAAATTGCTCAGTGCAAGGAGGGAGAGAGAGAGAGAGAGAGAGAGAGAGAGAGAGAGAGAGAGAGAGAGAGAGAGAGAGAGAGAGAGAGAGAAAAAAGTAAGAAGCTGCCGTTGCTGGGTATCAAGTCGAAGAGCAAAAAGGAACATGTTGCTCAGTAAAAACACCACAGGTTGCTCAATCAGCTCACATCAAAGACCAGAAAAACAATTCTGTTTGTGTGTGTTTTTGGTTTTAATTGTTTGTTTCATGATTTTTTTGTTTGGTTGGTTTATTTTTGGCCTGAAGAACAAAAAGAGTAATATTAATAACTAAAGAAAACTATTTCCCTATACAATGATCATAAATGGAGTCGGGTGCACGTGAAATGTGTTTTTGCACGTAGACATGCACGTGCACGCATGCATGCACACACACACACATTCATGAACAAACATACACATTCATGCACAAACATACACATTCATGCACAAACATACACATTCATGCACATACACAGCTCAGGTTACGCTCGCACAATCACGCACGCGCACGCACACACCACTCACTCACAATCACCACTCACTCACTCACTCACTCACTCACTCACTCACTCACTCACTCACTCACACTCACTTACCAGTCCTCCAAGTGCAAGA
This sequence comes from Stramonita haemastoma, assembly GCA_030674155.1. Classification (NCBI taxonomy): domain Eukaryota; kingdom Metazoa; phylum Mollusca; class Gastropoda; order Neogastropoda; family Muricidae; genus Stramonita; species Stramonita haemastoma. The sequence goes on along the minus strand of CM060344.1, from coordinate 25,469,477 downwards.
GTAAAATGGGGACAAAAAGCACTCAGAACAAAAGAACAGACAAGTATAACTACAATTGCTCCATTACTCCGGACCCGCCATCATTGTGTCAGCACAAGCGCCATCTAGGACTTCCGGTTCGGGACACGTGACATGAAATGCAGCCATTGGCTGACATGGGGTTCCGCTCTCTCGATGCAATCCCCCCCCCCCCCTTTTTTTTTTTTTTTTTGTTCCTTGTCTGTCAGCAAGGATCCTTGTGGCCTTGCTGCTTCAGAACGGAAACCTTTGCGTCGGATATTGCATTTTGTTTCTTCCCCTCTTCCCTGTGCAACTTCATTTGGTAGCCGCGGCCCCCCCCCCCCCCCCCCCTCCTTCTATCTCTCCTTTCATATATGTATATATATATGTATGTATGTGTATGTATGTATGTATGTATGTATGTAATGGTAGGCGCTGCACATGTGGCGACGTGCTCTCTCCGGGAGAGCAGCCCGAATTTTCAGCAGAGAAATCTGCCGTGACATAAAGTGGTACAAAATACAAAAAAACAACAAAAAATTGTATGTATGTATGTATATATATTGTATATATATATATTATATATGATATTAGTATGTATGTATGTATATATATATATTGTATATATAGTATTATATATATTATATATATATTGTATGTATATATATAAGAGAGAATTATTGGTGATTTTTGGTGTGATGGTAGTAAGTGAAAAAGTGCTATGTTGGTTTGTTGAAAGAATTTTCAGGCACCCCACCCCGTGCGTGTGTGTGAGTGAGAGAGAGACAGAGACACAGAGAGAGGAGGAATAGAGAAAGAAAAAAAAAAGAATAGGCGTAAATAAAACAAACGTAAAGAATGACGGAACAGGCTTAAAAGCAGCGTTTCAAGTTAAATGCACAAAAAATACAGAAAAACCTGGCTTTGTAATTTAATGCAAGTCAGCATTTCTAATTGAGAAAGGGGAGGGGTGTGCTGCAGAGAAGAACGAAACACTGGTGAGGAGGGGAGGGAGATGAGTATGTCTAAAGTCAATTTAATTCGACAGCTATTGTCGTTTTGAAGCAGATTTGAAGACGAGGGGTTAGGAAATACACAAAACAACAAACAAACAGGTAATAAACATGGAGCAAAGACAGGTAAAGTAAACATGGGAGCAAAGAGATGAACCACAGAAGATCAAGAATGAAAATGAATTAAAATGGCCAAATGCAAATGTAAAACAAACTAACAAAAAGAAAAGAAAAAAAACAAAACAAAAAGCTACCCCCTGTCAAATTGCCATCTCTTTATTAAACTCTCATTTACCTTCCCCTGTCTCTTTACCCCCCCCTCCCCCTCTCTCTCTTATTCTCTGTCTGTCTTCTCTCTCTCTCTCCTCTCTCTTCTCTCTCTCTCTCTCTCTCTCCTCTCTCTCTCTCTCTCTCTCTCTCTCTCACATCACACACACACACACACACACACACACACACACACACACACACACACACACACACACACACACACACACACTGGTCATTTTCCATCCCAGGACAGTATATTGTTTCCATGCAATCCATCGTTTCTGTGGAAAAGACATGTGCTGCGTCCAGCATTCAAACCACATTCTTTGATTTTAGATGGTGGCACACCACCGTGTGCTGATATCATTGTAAGCTTCATTAAGTCCGATTCTTTTCGGGTTTTTTTGTTGTTTGATTTTGGGGGTTTTTTTGTTTTCTTTTTTGCTGAGATGACAACGTTTGGTTTACATAAAGAGAAGGTTGCATCAAGTCATTCGCAGAAAGAGAGGAAAAAATTGCGCTGTTGAAAGAAGAAAAGAATGCCAAGGATCAGAATAATAGAAAAGGAACATTAAAAAAAAAAAACACCTACATATAAAGCACACAATATGCACGAACACATCAGTTGAAATTAAGAAAACGAACAGAATAAAATACTATATGCAAATAATTGAAAGAAAACCAATCTTGTGATACAACGAACTGAAAGAAAAGAAAATGTTTGAAACAGTGAACAAGTCAAAGCAGAATGTTTATTACCTCCCCCCCCCAACACACACACACACACACACACACACACACACACACACACACACACACACACACACACACACACACACACCATACCCAGGGGAAACAACGAAATGTACAACATGCACCATCACAAGAATAAAAAAAAAAAAAGAAATGGCACAAAAAGCACTCAGAACAAAAGAACAGAGAAGTAACTACAATTCCTTCAATTACTTCAAATCCGCCATCATGGCGGCAGCAGAGGCGCCATCTAGGACTTCCGGTTCGGGAACACGTGACATGAAATGCAGCCATTGGTTGACATGGGTTCCGCTCTGCAGATGGAAACCCCTCCCACCCACCCACCCCCTTTTTTTTGTCTCCCTCTGCTTGTCAGCAAGGACCCTTGTGGCCATGCTCGCTTCAGAACGGAAACCTTTGCCTGGGATATTGCATTTTGTTTCTTTCCCCGTCTAGTTTCATGCAGCTACTGATTTCTTACTTGCGTAAGGGCGCATGTATGTGTATGTGTAAAAAGTGGCTGTTCATTCTTGGTAAGGCTACAGTTTGGCAACAGTACTTTCTCAAAGAGTAGTCATTGCATATGAATAACATTCCAAACAGGACACTCTCCCCCCCCCCCCCCCCCCCAACTTCCCCAAATAAGAACAAAACAGCAACACAAAATCCACGTTGGTAGATAAAGACCAACTGCATTATACAGTACAATGGTGGGACATAAGATGCAAATCGAATGTTTCCTTGTTATCCCCAACCCATAATGATATGAATTACCTTGTCAGTTTTTGATGGTGCGTTTACTTGATCATCTGCGTGTGCATATGCACGTAGAGGAATAAGCCACTAGCAGGTCAGTAGATAAAGGAATTTGTCTCTCTTGCAGGTTCATACTGGCACATACGCACATGTGAATGGACATTTATACACGCATGCGCATATACTCACACGCGCGCATACGCAAATACAACATACACACACACACACACACACACACACACACACACACACACCACTCGCGCGCGCGCGCGCACGCGCACACACAAGAACGCAATCTCTCTCTCTCTCTCTGTCTCTGTCTCTGTCTCTCTCTCTCTGTCTCTCTGTCTCTCTGTCTCTCTCTGTCTCTCTCTCTCTCTCTCTCTCTCTCTCCTCTCTCTCTCTCTCCTCTCTCTCTCTCTCTCTCTCTCTCTCTCTCTCTCACCTCCCCCCAACCTGCCCCCCCCCCCTCTCGACGTACACATATACTTCTGATCTCGTTGTTGACGGTTTTTTTTTTATACACTTTATGTCACAGCAGATTCCTCTGTGAAATTCGGGCTGCCCTCCCCAGGGAGAGCGCGTCGCCACAAGTGCAGCGCCTACCCGTTTTTTTTTTTTTTTCCTGTCTGCAGCTGTATATGTTCCCTATCAGAGTGGCTTTTTTTCTACAGAATTTTGCTAGGGACAGCCCCTTGTTGCCGTGGGTTCTTACGTGCGCTAAATAATGATGTATAATACACGGGGCCTCGGGTTATCGTCTCATCCGAAAGACTAGCGCCCAGACCACCACTCATGGTCTAATGGATAGGGGAAAAGTTTTGGCCCAAACGGGATTCGAACCACCGCACACTTTGACACGGATTTTTCGCTTTCTAGGCATGCGCGTTACCAACTAGACCACCGATC
>CM060344.1:25445776-25458276 GCA_030674155.1 Stramonita haemastoma | reverse complement strand
CGTTCCTATCTGATAGAGAGATGAACAAACCGAAGGAAACTGATGTAAAGATAGAATTCTGGAGAAAACTTGGCAGAAGGCATGCAGAACTGATAAAATGAAAAGAGGAAGAAGAAAAAAAATATGAAAGGAAATGTAAAAAAAGAGAAAAAAGAAAACAGACCAGATGAATGTTCATGTGGTGCCTTATTTTATTGCCGTATCTTTTTGTTGCTCTGGTTGTTTTCGTTTCTCGGCTAGAGCTTCAAGGTTCACCAATGGTGAGATTTTGGATATGTTACCATTTTCAACCCACCATTAAGGTAGCCGCGTTCTGAGTTCAGGAAGTTGCTGTATTTCAAAGTCTTGTATCCAGATCATTTTTCAAGATATGATTGAAATTGAGCGAAGATATAACATTTGGTGTTGACCAAGATGTGAAGTATGGACTTATTCAGTCTTAGATAGTTTGGCTAACTTCAAAGGGTCAAAGATATCAAATTTATGAAACAAGGACGAACAAAGAAACAAAACTGAAAAAAAATATGGCAGTACTTAAAAAAAAAAAAAAACATGATTGAGAAAATTGATAAAACATGATTGAGAACAAAAATAAACTAGAAAAAAACACACACACCAAAAGCAACAGAAAGCATTGGATGGAACAATTAAGATGTCTACAAAGAGAGACGGGGCAGCTGAAAACATCAAAGAAATATTCCACAGATAGAGAGCTGGAGGAGATAGGACAGAAAAAAGGGAGAGTGACAGTTTGAAAAAAAAAGAAAAAAGGATTGGTTGGAAATAAGGGGAGGGGAGGGGGGTCTTGAAAGCGCGACGAGGATGGAGAGGGGAGGGTGGGGGGAGTGCATGAAACGGAAATATTTTTACGTGAGATTGAGTCTTGAGTTTCAAAGAGAAGACAAGAGGATTGGGGGTGTGGTTATGAATCGTCATATGATATCTGAAGTCTGCAATATCAACACTCACAGGATGAAAATCTGCATGACCGCATCGGAACTAGGAAGACCGTCTTTGATGACAGACAGCCGTAGTTAGCCGAGTTCTGACCACAGTTTAGTGCCAACAGAGTTTCATGACAACAGAGGTGGGGAGTTTTGTGTTCTTACATTCCACTGGACAGAAAGATAAAACCGTGAAAATGAGACTTGGGTTGAAAGTAAAAGTGTAAAATCGAAAAGAGGAATAAGTATGCAGATCTGAAGATATCAGGAAAAAATGAAAGTAGATGAGATATAATTTATGTAATGGAGAGAGAGAGAGAGAGTTATGGGCTGAGTGCATGCAGTAACAGTTTATTGCCATATCTATATAAAAAAAAAAAAATCTGGCATTCTTGCCATTTACCAAGATATTCTTGAGTGGTCTCGCTTTTCACCGGATTTAAAGCATACATTGTATTTTAATCTGAGATGTGTGGTATTATTTACTTTTAAGCACCAAGACAAAGGCGATCAAACAAAAAGAAAGGAGATGACTGGAAAAGAACAAGGTGGTGCATGACAACATGATGTGGGGGAAAAACCTCCTGAAGGCAACGAGAAGCTTTGGATCAGAAGCGAACAAGGACAGCAAAGACAAAGATGTCCACACACACACACACACACACACACACACACACACACACACACACACACACACACACACACACACACACTCTCTCTCTCTCTCTCTCTCTCTCTCTCTCTCTCTCTCTCTCTTACACACCACTCTCACACACACACAGAGTCACACACACACACACAGAGTCACACACACAGAGTCACACACACACACAGAGTCACACACACACAGAGTCGCACACACACAGTCACACACAACACACAGAGTCACACACACACACAGAGTCACACACACACACACACACACACACACACACACACACACACACACACACACACACACACACACACACACAGGGAGAACTGAAGACATCAAAGAACTATTCCACAGATAGAGCTGGAGGTAAGACAGAAACACAGGGAAAGTTTAAACATAAATTGGAAGTAGGGAGAGTATGGAAGAGAGAATAGAGTGGAGGGGGGTGATGTGAACGGGTGCGTATGAAACGACATATGTGTTTTTACATGAGACTAAGCCTTGATGTGAAAAAAGCTTCAAAGCGAAGACAAGAGGATTGGGGATGTAGTTATAAATCGTCATATGATATCTGACGTCTGCAATAACAACACCGACTTCATGAAAATATGCACCGTCCCCTTAGCTGTCACTTAAAAAAAAAAAGAGAGCGAAACTGGAGAGATTGCCTTTGATGACAGTGCACTAGAAGTGGGATTGAAGTAAGATGGCATCAAGAGTCGGACAGGAATGGAGATGGGAGGCTTCGTATTATCACCTTCCTCTTGACAAAAACTGGTTGAAAGAAAAATCAAGATTGAATTTGAGGTGTGATAAAAGCCGAGGCAAATTTGAAAGAGGTGAAGCAGAACTGAAGAGGAAAGGGAGGAGGAAGTGAAGGGGAGAGAGAAAAAAGTAAACAAATTGAAGAAAATGAGAGCAAAAATGGACTACAAAGGCTGCAATGGAAGAAAAAGAAGAAACACGAATGGAAGAAAATGAGAGCAAAAGACCCTAAAAGAAGTTAAATAAAGGCAAACCAATTTTTGCGAAAAAGGAGACAAAGAGAGAGACAGCGAGGAGAGGTCAGGAAGAAATAAATTAAAAAAAAGAAGAAGATATATTTGTGCCGTGTTCTTAACATACTGGTGATGCCAGAAGAAACATTGAATTCACTTACAGAAAAATGCACCTAGGGAATAGATGATAAAGATTTTAAATGGAGAGGTAGATTAGGTACTGTATACATACATAAGATAAAAAGCAATGAGTATGGCGAACCCATTCCCGTAAACTCCCTTGTCTAAAATCTAGCAAACATCAACCCCCCCAAAAAAAAAACAAAAAAAAACAACCAAACAAACAAACAAAAAAACCAAAAAAACCCAACCCAAAAACAACAACAAAAAGCACACGGGCGTTTGCCTCTAAGAAACAAGGACACTGCTTTAAGGCATAGATTTCCACACTGCTTTATTCAGTCTTGTTGGCACCCTACAATCATAAGCGAATGGATATGTGCCTGGAGAGTCACGATCAGTTTGCACTTGGGACAGCGCCTGTTGTGGCCTGTGCAGTCTGATATGGGAGCGGTCTTCCCTGCCACAGGGCAGCACTCGAAGACATACATTTAATATAAAGAGCAGTGGAACAAAAGAAGATCTTTTCCAAAAAAAAACAACTGTTTGTTCTTGTGCAATATTGAGTGTCCTCACCTTTTTCATGATTCCAATAAAAACTTAGTTGCTGCAGGGTTTATGTCTCTTTTAGCTGTTTAATTTCTATGCCTTGCTTTCACGATCATGCCCCCTAGCATTCCCACTATCTAGGTTTCATATACAATATACTCTCCTCGTTGTTCTGAACCTCCCCGCAGGGAGAAGCCGCAGGTCTGTTAGCAGATAGCTGCTGATGAAGAAAGCGACAGCATCAGGGGGTCTAAAAGGAATTCGGGAGTATCGAGGACATCGCTTCGTTCTCACTGTCGGGCCTAGTGTTGGAAACATTGCTGTGTTCACACTGTCAACACCGACTCGTGTTGTCAGCGCTTTTTTTGCTGGCAGGGAATGAAATAAGATCCCGCAGGAAAGAAAGGCAAAAACACGAAGGAGATTAAAAAAGAGGGAGAAGATTCTGAAAGAGAACCTGAGGGAAGGGGACAGGGATCAGTGAGAGGTCAGGATAGATAAAAAAGGAACAGAAGAAAAAAATATATCTGAAAGTGGAGATACATATGGAAACATCAGAGGGAAGACAGGAAATCCTCAGGAATATCTTGGGTCTAACGGTCGGAAGGGGAAAAAACACCAGAAGAAAAAAATTAAGCTACAAAAAAAAAAAAAAAGAGAAGAGGGACGACTCAAAAACATCGAAGAATTATTGCAGAGAGTGGGAGAGGAGAGGAGAGGAGAGGAGAGGAGAGGAGAGGAGAGGAGAGGAGAGGAGAGGAGAGGAGAGAGAGAGAGAGAGAGAGAGAGAGAGAGAGAGAGAGAGAGAGAGAGAGAGAGAGAGTGTGTGTGTGTGTGTATGTGTGTGTGTGTGTGTGTGTGTGTGTGTGTGTGTGTGTGTGTGTGTGTGTGTGTGTGTGTCTTCCATCACTTTATCATTTAATAAACAATTCAAAGCATTGGCGATGCGACGAAGAATGTGATCGTGACTTGCAAATGAGTGGTCTTCTGCTATTTCTTCCCTGTTTTGAGAGATTCATTGACAAGTGTCTTTTTTTCACTTTAAACAATTTTGATTAATTACAAGCAGTCGCCAAGAAATCTGGTTTCGATTGCGTGGTTAGAATATCAGAAAGCGATAAAAACATCGCCCTGGTTTACTGATCTGTTCAGGAGAGAGAAGGAAGAAGAAGAAAAAGAAAGACAGGGGAACAGACACCAGGCGCCAAAGAAATTGTGAATTGATATCGGGAGCGAGATAAATAGGAAAGGAATGATAGGAAAAAGAAACGCACACTTGTTCCATAAACTGGTTTGTTCAGTTGGCATTCTTTGTTGTTAAAATAATATTGCGGTAAAACTTGTCGCAGTGTGTGTGTGTGTGTGTGTGTGTGTGTGTGTGTGTGTGTGTGTGTGTGTGTGTGTGTGTGTGTGTGTGTGTGTGTGTTATCATTATCATCATCGTCGTCATTGCTATATTCATCATCATCATCATCATCATCATCATCATCATTATCATCATCATCATCATCATTATTTATTTTGTTTGCGAGAATAATGGAAAAAGCGCTAGTGTGGTCTTTTTTTTAACATGTGTTGTTGTTGTTGTTTTTAAATATCAGGTCTCTGTGTGTATGCAGTTTTGTAAATTTTGTCATCTGTTCCCACCGGCACACACACAAAGGCGTACTCTTTCGAAAATGGAACGGGTTTTTAATGTTGTGTGTGTGTGTGTGTGTTGTGTGTGTGTGTGTGTGTGTGTGTGTGTGTGTGTGTGTGTGTGTGTGTGTGTGTGGTGTTGTGTTGTACACAAAACTCAATATTATTTGTCCTGGCATAATCTGTGTGTGTGTGTGTGTGTGCGCGCGTGTGTGTGTTTGACAGGATTAGATCAGGTTGCTTGCTGTCCTGTCAAAATCACTGAACGTAGCTTAGACGTGACATAACTTGAATAAAAGTCTGTGAAAAGTAAAATGTGCGGTTAACCTACAAATTTACAACATTGATAAAAGAGATGATTTCACTCTAATGGTGCTGGTAGAAAAGGATCGGAGGAAAAGTGTATGAGATATACGTACACACATGCAAGACACAAAGAAATACAGTGAGCGCATGTGTGCATGTGTGTGTGCGCGCGCGCACGCAACGCACGCCATCACACACACAACACAACACACACACAACACACACAAAAGCCAGCCACCACCCACCCACCCAATGCATCCAGGGTAATGTCTAAACAACAAAGAAGAAAATCAGCTCAATGCTTTGTTCTGTTGCTGCTGCTGCTGCTGCTGCTTTCTGGCTGCTGCTGCTGCTGCTGCTGCTGCTGTTGGTGGTGGTGTCATTTCAAAATGTTAGTGTGCCATTAAGTGCTGTAGCCACATTTGTTTGTCCATGGTGACCGCGGCAGCGCTTGCAAACAACAACAAAAACAACAACAGCAAACAAAAACGTCGGTGGTGACATCACAGGCTGGCTTCCGAAAACAGCACACGCCTATCTTTGCCTCATTCTGCCATGGTGCTGTGTTTATTATTCACAGAGGTTTTATTTGTAAAAATGCTACGTGGAGGGGATTGACTTGTTTGTTTGGATTTATCAGATGTGTTGTTTGTTTTATTTGTAATGCTATGTTATTTGCATGGAGAATGTTGTCTCGACTTGTAGGAAAATATATCTTCATTTAAAAGTAAAACACCGAACAAACGGGAATTTCCCCCGGAGTGTTTTATTTGATCAGTATTATGCGCAGCAATCTTGAAAACTTGTACACAGAGACTGCATGCGCGCACGTACAAACACGTTCATGCGCGCGCGCATACGTACACGCTCGCTCGCTCGCCGCTCGCCGCCCCACACTCACCACTCACTCACTCACTCACCACGCACTCACTCACCACTCACTCACCACATCACACACCACACACACACACACCACACCACACACACCACACCACACACACACACACACACACAAAAGACACACACACACACACACGCGACACACAACAACACACACAACACACACACACACGTGGGGAAAGATATGAACAGACAGACGCGAGGACAGAAAAAAAAAAAATGGCAAAATATCAACAACAGTGGAAAATAAGCAGCCTCCCCGACTTCTAGCAGTGCAGTAATAGACCCCCTCCTGGTTTTTACCCTCTTCCCTTTATTCTGAGTCTGAGGTCTGTGCGAGGTGTGAGGAAAATGGTCATAGTCAAGAAAATAGGACTTCGGCCAACTTTGTGGTGCGAAGTAGACGTAGCTGGTTCATTCTAGAACTTTCTCTCCGTCTGTCTGTCTGTTTTTGTCGTCTCTGTCTCTCCCTCTCCCCCCTCTCTTTGTCTTCTGTTCTGTCTTGTCTCTGTCTCTGTCTTCTGTCTGTCTGTCTTCTCTCTCTCTCTCTCTCTCTCTCTCTCTCTCTCCCTCTCTCTCTCTCTCTCTCTCTCTCTCTCTCTCTCTCTCTCTGAAAAGTTCGATAAGAACTTTTTTCCGCTTCTGCTGGGTTTGTACCAGCTGTATTTTGCCGGTACTGGAGGATTGCTGTAATTCTCAGCGGGGTGCAGTGCAGCTTTTACCTGACTGCATGCATCGTGTTTATCCTGAGAGAGAGAGAGAGAGAGAGAGAGAGAAGAGAGAGAGAGAGAGAGAGAGAGAGAAGGAGAGAGGATAAGATAGGAAGGTGAGGAGAGAGAAATACACATTCACAAATGCGCGCAGGACACAATACACACACACACCCACACACCACACACACACACACACACACACACACACACACACACACCACCCCACACACACACACACACACACACACACACACACACACACACACACACACACACACACACACACACACACACACACACACACACACACACACACACACACACACACACACACACACACACACACAGAGTAGGGGAGAGGGGGAGGGGTTATCATCGAAGAGACTTAGCCTGGGCTGGTGGTTGGTTATACGTCATTAAAACTGGCTGTGAGGTTCTCAGAGCCCTCAGCTGATCTGTCTTGAGCACCATCTTCAACTTTGGTCTCCATGGGTTTTTTCCCTTTTTTTTTTTTTTTTTTTTGTTGAGAAAGGTGTTTCAGACATACTTGTTATTTTGTCACTGTGTGTGTGTGTGTGTGTGTGTGTGTGTGTGTGTGTGTGTGTGTGTATCTCTATCTCTGTCTCTCTCTGTCTCTCTCTCTGTCTCTCTCTCTCTCTCTCTCTCTCTCTCTCTCTCTCTCTCTCTCTCTCTCTCTCTCTCTCTCTCTCTCTCTCTCTCTCTCTCTCTCTGATCTATCGCTCTGTCTCATTCTCGTGGCCTTTTTCTCTCATAGTCTCTCTTATTCTTTTCCTTTCTTGTCTTACCCCCATCCTCCCTCTTTTCTCTCTCTCTGCCCGCCTCCCTCTCTCTCGTGCGTGCATGCGCGCTCTCTCTCTACTTCTCATACGCCCACGTGCACACTTGCGTGTGCTCGTGCGACTGTTAGTGTTGATCCAATTGAAATAGATAGTAGGAGGGCTGAGTCATGGTGGAAGGCGACCCCCTCACTCAGTCTGGTGTTTAAAACCCCATAATATAGTCCGCCGTTGACAGGGTAATGGCTTAAATTCATGTGCAGCGCTGCTGGTACAGATACGATCATAGGTGATGGCTTATGGGTTTGCTACACATTGTCAGAACTATATGCTAGGCAATGAAACACTGTTTCTTGAACTGTGACACGATGTAATACTGGAATTGAAACAGGATTGATTTGAATCACATTCAAGAATGTTACTGTGCGTCTCACATATAGTGTTTTTGACTTGTTTTGGTCTTGTGTGTTTTGCTTTTTATTATGTAACTGAGGATTGAGTCTTTAATTTTTGTTCACTTTAAATGTGTAAATATGTTCTACCATGTGGGCTTCGTATTAAAGGAACATGAGAATTCAATACGAGTTAAATTCAAGAATGGCACCTTGTGTCTTTTAGATTTTGTTTTGATTTCTTGTCACGAGTGACCTAACCCTGTATTGAAAATGCATTTTGCGGTAAGGGTTTATAGCAGGTTGGAGAGTTGACCATTTCAACATTGTTTAATTCAAGAAAAAAAAACTGACTCTCTCTCTCTCTCTCTCTCTCTCTCTCTCTCTCCTCCTCTCGTCGCTCGCTGGCTGGCTGGCTGGCTGGCTCTCTCTTGGTTGGTTGTCAAATTTTCAGTGACGCTCCCACTGACGTAAAGATTACTGAACACGTAAAATGGTGTACTTGACGAAATGAGTCTAAGTGCAGAGAGTGCTTTCATATTGTTTGAATTTCGACGCCCAGTTGCGTGGTCGAAACAGTACATAAGACGATATGATATATACGTAGTCGAAACAGCAAACAAGATTTGCAAAATAATGTTAACCTGATTTAAAAGTTTTTTTTGTCTCAATTGTATTTTAGTCTAACGTGTCAGCCTTTATCAACTGTGTAACTTATAATTATATCTCACCAGACTTGTGTTTTTCTACGTATTTCAATTTCACCGTCAAAAGATTTTTTGTCCATCCTGGATTTTATGTGAAAGACTTTTACAAATGGACGATTGCCCAACACGTAATTGAACAAAGTGAAATGTGTTTTCTCACTTTTCTGCATCAGAAAACAGCCCCCCCCCCCCCCCCCCATGGGTGGGGAAGTGTTTCAGAATAGTGCATGATCACACACACAGAAAGCCTTTTTTCCTTAGTGTCATGTAACATTGGCCTTAACGGCAAGAATGCAGGGAGTCTGGCTCTCTGACCCGGTAACTCCCAGATGGGAGATATACGACACCAAAATAGTGTCTGTGACATTAGTGTATGATGATTGGGGCCAGGTTACATAGTATCTTTCACACCGCTCTGCATGCAGTGAGGGTGGGCATTAGGACAAAACTTAGGAAAAGCGGAACCGAATAGATTAGGAATAAAGAGCAGAGCGCCTACATCAAGATCAAAGAGCTTCGGTAGAAGATTTGAATTCTCGAATGTTCGCCAATAACTCATCTGAAGGCCAGATTTGTGAGGCATCGTCATTCAAAGGAGAAACATCATTTTGATGCATCTTTACAGAAATCGGTGATAAATCAGCCGAATTTGGCGTATGCTTGACGTCAGTTCAAATGTTTGTCTTTGATAAAATCGTTATTCTGCTTGCAGTTGTGAACAAAATTGTTGACAAATTCTTCAGCTTAAAATCATATTGTCCTGGGTTAGATCGATACTGAAATAGATGTAATTAGTATTTTTTAAAAAAGATTTTTTTTTGGGGGGGGGGGGGGGGGGGGGGCAGAGGGAATGCAGAATGCCGGCATAGAGAAAGAAAGAAAACAGCAACAAAGCTCCACCCTTGAAATGAAAACCCTCCTTTTCAACCCACCCCCACCCCCACCCCCCCTGAGAGGGGGGGGGAGAGAGAGAGAGAGAGAAGAGAGAGAGAGAGAGAGAGAGAGAGAGAGAGAGAGAGAGAGAGAGATTGAATTAAAAAAACAACAACAACTAGAAAGCAAACAAATTGCATGACTTACAAAAGAAAACAAACCAAAATCTAAAGCAGATTACGCTGTCTTGGGGTGAATTATTTTGAGTTGTGAAATCTTTTTATATATGCAAGCCTCTGAGTCTACACAGCATGTTTCCATGACACAAAAACTCGTAAATTGTTTAGATCATGGATTAGAACTGGTTAAAAGAAAAGTCTTGTGCTAGACTAGTGTTATTTTGTTTAAGAAAAAATATCTCCTTCCTGTCTTTTCTTTATTTTTTTTCTTTATTTTTTTTTCTTTAAAGAGTGACATTTTCGTTACTGGTCTATTTTGATCTGAGAGAGATTTATTTAATCATTCATTCCTCTATATATTCATTTTCAGGTAATGGAATAACACTTCTGTGCTTTTATTTTACAGCCAGTCCCCGTGTGCGTGCAGTTTTGTAAATGCTGTCATCTGTTCCACCAGCACACACTGGCCTATCTTCCGAAAAGCGGAACAGGTTTTAACGTGTGGGCAATATGTTCTGCGTGCGTAGTACACGGGACCTCGCTTTATAGTCTCCTTCGAAGGACTTTTGGGGAAGTGGAGTCGGCACTGATGTTGACTCCAGGGGGAAAATATCTCTTCGAACGAGATTCGAATCCGGGTTAGCAGATCACGTGGCCAATGTGCAACACTCAAACCAACCAGGCTAACCCCCCCCCCCCCCCCCCCCCTCTCTTCAAAAAAAAAAGCGACCCCCCCCAAAAAAAAAAAAAAAAAAAAAGTAAATAAAAACAACAAACAAAAAACCTGGGCTAAAACTTTTTTTTTAAGCAGTTGGGGGACAAGAAAGAGACAGAGACACCCCCTCCTCTCTCTCTCTCTCTCTCTCTCTCTCTCTCTCTCTCTCTCCTCTCTCTCTCTCTCTCTCTCTCTCTCTCTCTCTCTCTCTCTCTCTCTTTAAGAACCTGCAAACTGTTGTATGTTTAAGCACTTAAAACAGTAGGAAATCTTTTGAGCGAGTTGAAGTTTCTTTTTCTTTTTCTTTCTTTTGGTCTGCCTGTCCCTCTGAACAGCAGTAGTCAGGAAGGAAGTGCACAGATTGTCAAGGGAGGGAAGCCTCTGCCCCGGAAGTGCAAGAGACCACTGCAGGTGACGGTTTTCCCGGTCCTGAGAGAGAGAGAGAGAGAGAGAGAGAGAGAGAGAGAGAGAGAGAGAGAGAGAGAGAGAGAGAGAGAGAGTGAGTGAGGGGGGGGGGAGGGTCTCTGTCTACTTACCTGTTTGTGTCTGTCTACCTCTCTGCGCATCTCTCTCTCTCTCTCTCTCTCTCTCTCTCTCTCTCTCTCTCCTCTCTCTCTCTCTCTCTCTTCCTCCCTCTCCCTCTCTCCCCTTTTCCCCGCCCCCTCGTGAGTCTCGAGGGCAAAGCCAGGCATGGAACTGACAGCATTGCTTTGTAGTGGACATGGTCTTGTCCACTGGGAAATGGTAAAAGGATGGAGGAGGTAGAGATGAAGGTGGGGGAGTAGAGGAGGGGGAGGAGGAGAGAGAGAGAAGGCATTTAAGGAGGGAAAGAGAGGAGGGGGTTAGTCTGGCGTCTAGAAGACTGGTAGTTGAGTTAAGTGAATAGACTTGGGGCCCAGTGGACTAACAAACCGCCTCGGTTAACTTCTTGTGACTGGGCTTAATCCACCACGAGACTTGTGTCTTTCATTACGTTCTTTTTTTCTTCTTTTTTCTGTTTTTTTTTGTTTTTGTTTTTTTTTGGGGGGGGGGGTCCTTTTTTCCCCCCGTCCTCTCAACCCCGTTTGTTCTGTGTCTGTCTCTTGTCTGTTGATGCGACCTTCTATAATTATGTGTCTGTCTTTTCTTCCTCTCTTCTACCCCATTTTTGGTCACTATCGCTCTCTGTCTGTCTGTCTGTCTGGCTGGCTGGCTGTCTGTCTGTCTGTCTGTCTGTCTGTCTGTCTGTCTGTCTCTCTCTCTCTCTCTCTCTGTCTCTCTGTCTCTCTCTTTTCTCTGTCTCCCCTCCCCCTCTTCCAGCCCATATCATTCCTTCTCTTACTCTCCTTCTCTCCCTCAGCCATTTGTGTAAAAACTGAAGATGACACAAAGTCCGAATCCATTATCCATGGAGATGGATATTGACAGTTTTAGGGTAACAACTCATTTATCATTTTTTGTTTGTCTTTTTTGTGATTGTCTTTTGTCTTTTTTTTTTTTTGGTGATGTGTGCGTGTGAATGTCATTTATGTAGATATCGTTATAATAACTGTAGTAATGAGATCATAACTTTTAATGCATTTGTATTTTTTATAATATTGGTTTGAAAGCCAGAATGAAATAGATCTTGGCTGATGAAGTACTAAGCAAAAGTCCAAGTTGTCTATATTATTCCTTCGTATGTTTTTGCGTGCACGAGTTGGCTTGTAGTTGTATCTTTGTATCTGTCCGCTCGGTGTGTTCGTGCGTATCTGTGTCATTGTCTTTGTGTGTCTGTCCATCTGTATGTCTGTCCAAGCTGTCTGTATGTCTAGTTTAATTGATCGCTGTTTTATTCATTCAGAAAAGCGTAAGAACAGTAGATATAATGTGAATACAAGCACAAATGTACTAGGAGCAGCAAACTATACTCTCCCCCTCCTCTCTCCCACCCCCCTCTCTCTCGCTCTCAATCGCCCCCCCCCCCCCTCCCTCCCTCCCCTCTCTCTCCTCTTCCTCTCCTCCTACCATTCCATACCCAGAAGCTTTTGATATT
>CM060344.1:25428276-25443276 GCA_030674155.1 Stramonita haemastoma | reverse complement strand
GTACGGTATGTGTGTGTGTGTGTGTGTGTGTGTGTGGTGTGTAAAATGGTTCTGTACTGCATAAGATATCTGAACAAAAACAGTAGCGTGGTACTCATCACACCTTTCAAAGGATTCCGTAAAATGGCAAAAGAGTTAATAAGTAAAATCCATTTTCCAGTTAAAAAAGCCAACCCCTCCCCCCTGACAAAAGATTTACTTCAATGTACTCCATGAAGCATTGCGTACATTCCCAAACATGGAACCCCAAGGTCAATCATGGAGGGGAAAAAATCAGATTTTCTTCTTATCCCAAAGATCCCATCCCGCAAAAGGTCAGGCCTGAAAGAGAAATGTGATTTCCCTGCCAATGATTCGGGTCACAGAACTCACAGATTCCATTTCCCGCTTCCCGCCTCTCTTCCGCTCCGCTGATTGGAGGGATCTGATCGGAGGTACAGAGCATGCGCCGTGCTTCCTGTGCATGCGCAGTAAGCAGAAAAAGGTCACGAAAGGTTTTGGTTTGTCTCCCTTCTTTTTCTTCTTTTTTGTGCTCTGTTTTTTGTTTTAGCTTTAGAATTTCACTACTGTTTTCTGTGTTTGCCTATGTCTGTCTGTCTGTCTGTCTGTCTGTCTGTCTGTCTGTCTGTCTCTCTCTCTCTCTCTCTCTCTCTCTCTCTCTCTCTCTCTCTCTCTCTATATATATATATATATATATATATGTCTCCACACTCTTTTCTCCCCTGCTATTTCCCTAGAACCCTTTTACCCTGCTTCTTCTGGACACAAAGCCATCTTCTCACGGTCAGTAAATCGGAAATCTCCTCTGGGAGGTTAATACAATCACAACAACAAATCTCTCTCTAACACATGAACGTAAAACACACACACACACACACACACACACACACACACACACACACACACACACACACACACACACACACACACTCACACACACCAGTACATAGACAGGGAGAGAGAGAGAGAAGAGAGAGAGAGAGAGAGAGAGAGAGAGAGAGAGAGAGAGAGAGAGAGAGAGAGAGAGAGAGAGAGAGAGAGAGAGAGATGAAATGAAAATATTTTATTGGACATCAGCCTTGGGCAATGATTCAAAACAAAGTGGGAGATGGTAACGCATTTGCACAAAATTTGAAATATGCAAAGATAGTGATAAAATAATCTGGAGGTTTTAGGGCGCTGAATCTTGTAAAGCTAACAAGTCAAAGCGCTTGCTTTCGAGTCATTCAC
The DNA here is from genome assembly GCA_030674155.1 of Stramonita haemastoma. Taxonomy (NCBI): domain Eukaryota; kingdom Metazoa; phylum Mollusca; class Gastropoda; order Neogastropoda; family Muricidae; genus Stramonita; species Stramonita haemastoma. Next base: position 25,442,046 of record CM060344.1, on the reverse strand, counting down.
ACATGCGACTGTTCACACTTACAATTCTTTTTTCTACACTGAAAGGCGTGGCTATTACTTACATCAGTTCTGCCATGATCTTTCCTCTTCGAACAGCAGAGAATACGAACTTTTCTAGCTGCACTGACAGATGTTTTACCATGTGCTTGAAGAGGAAAATGCATTTGCAAGGGAAGAAAATCGTTCAGATAACTTATTCGAAGATCTAAATGTACATTGTGAACAGTACAATGAAATGATACTCACCTCCAGTAACAGTTTTGAACAAAACAAGTTTTAATCTTGATAGTTGTTTTCGCATCTGTTAAGATTTTTATCGGGAGGGAGGGAGAGAGAGAGAGAGAGAGAGAGAGAGAGAGAGAGAGAGAGAGAGAGAGAGAGAGAGAGAGAGAGAGAGAGAGAGAGCACTGGGGATTGAATAGGCTGGAAAGAAATACATATCAAATTTAGTATAGCTGCGTGAATGATTCATTGATAAGATTACTGAAAGAATGCTTGACACATATAACGATGATTCAGTCTGTCAGAATTGTAGGATAAATCCTCTTAAGTAGATCAAAGAGAACTTTCTGGCACCAGAAAAAAACAACAACCCAAACCAAAAACCCTATAAAGCTTTGGGTATTCACAGTGGCTTAGTTAATCTTGTCAAGAGAGAAAACACGTGCCTTTGTTTACCGTCAAACGACGCCAGGCTCTTTTGATGTATTGGGCTCACGCGGGAAGTCTGTACATGAACACGTAGGACGTCTGTGTGCCAACCAGTTTGTCTGTTCTGTATCTGTGTGTCAGTCTGTGGTTCTGCTCTCTGTGTGTGGTGTTGTAATCTTCGATTTTATGTCTGTTCACATCCAGTGATATTATTATTAGTTCTCTCTCTCTCTCTCTCTCTCTCTCTCTCTCTCTCTCTCTCCTCTCTCTCTCTCTCTCTCTCTCTCTCTCTCTCTCTCTCTCTCTCTCTCTCTCTCTCCTCCTCTCTCTCTCTCTCTGGGATGTTTGAAAGTTGTTGGATGTTCTTTAGCTTAACATCCTATGGGTCCCACAGAATAGGCATTACAGTCTTAATCATCATCACTCATGGGAATGACTGTGAGACTGGAAGGACTCACAGAATGAGAAGTCTGCTCGTATATTATTTTCAAGTATCTAGGCAGGTATCTAGGCAGCTACACTCCAACCTCGACAGGTTGTTTTTTTTCTCTTGAAGGAAAATGGCAGTTGTTATACTAATGGCTAAAGACAGTCTTAGCATACCATTAATTTTCAAAGCATAAAACCATTTAAATTTGATGTAGGCCTTGGCACTTTACTGACATCAGACAAAGCGTTTGGCCCTGACCACTGGGAAGGGGCTGGGATGTGGCACCGAAGGGAAAAGGACATGTATAATCTTTCTTTCTAAGGAGGGTGGATATTCGGGGAACTGTTTTTCCTGCGTACCTTTTCCACAGGGAAGGAGGAGTCGAGGCACATTCCTCATCCTCCCATTAGATGAAGATAAATGGGGGGGTTGGGGGGGGGGAGACATTAGAACACCGGAAAGGGAGCCACTTTATTTTCATTCTCCCACATTTTCTCTGCCGCAACATTTTGTCAGTATTGCTCCACGTTATTGTCAGAAGAAAACTTTAGAAATTACATTGTGGAAAGGGGTGGGGGTTGGTGGATTTTAGGGTCCTCTATTCTCCCTGCTTTAAAAGAGAAACCTGTTCTCTCTCTCTCTCTTTCTCTCTCTCTCTCTCTCTCTCTCTCTCTCCTCTCTCTCTCTCTCTCCTCTCTCTTCCTCTCTCTCTCTCTCTCTCTCTCTCTCTCTCTCTCTCTGTTCTGTATTTTGATGATTTTGTTTTTGAACACAATGGTACAAATCATGCATGAACTTGGTCTGCATGGAGACATTTTACACAGCAACCTACGTCCCGAAGGGCGCGTTTCATGAGCATGTTGACATAATATTGCATGGCTAGTGATAAGCAAAAAAATTTAATGAATAAACAAATGAAAGAGTGAATAAGTAATAATAAAAAAGAGAACAGGAAGAGAACTTATGATAGTTGGTGAGAGTTTTTGTTTTGTTGTTGTTTGTTTTGCGTGGGTTTTGTTTTGGGGGTGGGGTGGGTGGGGTGGGAGTGACGTCATTAATATCACATTTCTTTGACACGATGTCAGCCCTGTGTTCTTATTGGTCGGCTGGGCTATAAAGAAATGTAAACGTGTATGCATGGAAAATTTTTTACATGAGATGTAACTGTCAAATATTACTGTTTAAATGCCTGCCCCTCCCCATCCTCCCAATTTGTCTGTCATATTGTCTGTCAGTGTGTGTGTGTGTGTGTGTGTGTGTGTGTGTGTGTGTGTGTGTGTGGTGTGTGTGTGTGTTTTCATGCATTCATTTTTCTTGTCCTTCACATTAAAATTTCCCCTTTGTTTTCTTCTTTTTATGATTTGTTTTCCGGGGCTTTTTTATTTTTTATTATTGTTTGTTCTTTCCTTCCTTCCTGTCTGCTATCAAAACAGTTTTCTGTCATAAAGGTGGGAAAAAGCAGGGGTGAAACGAAACGAAGCTGATTTTGCAATTTAGAAAATTGATATGTATTCCCGCATTTTTGTGTGTAAATAATTTACGAGGTTAAAATGCATGTAATTAAAAGTAAACAATCAATGAAATCTCTCCACGAGCTTTTAGCAAATAATTTTAATCCTGACTTAAAAGAATTATAAACAGGTTTTATTTTTTTGTGTGAAAACAATACATTGTTTTTGAAATAAATATGGAAATTAGAGAATGGTGATTGATGTGTTCTAATGGATCTAATTTGATTTGCGATTGTGAAAACTGTGTTCATCATGGTCTGCGCTTTGATGAAAGAACATTATTTTACATGAACGAAGTTCTTCTTTGCTTATGTCATCAGAAAATATTATTTTAAATGTAAAACATCTCTAGCAAAACGTTGGCAAATTCTCTTTTGAAAATATTGTTTCAAATGTAGAATATCTCTAGCGAGCTTTTAAACATTCCCTTTGGAAAACATGCATCGACAGCAGCGAGCGCGAATCTTTAGAAGAGGAGCTGAAGATTGAGCTGAGTGGATTAGGTCAAAGCTTTCAACAAACCCGCCTCTCTCCCTCTCTACCGAATGGCTTCACACAGGGTGAGGCTTTACTCCCCTCTATCTTCACCTGATCGTTTTATTACGTTAGGGAGAGAAAAGGGGAAAAAAAGAAAAGAAAGTTGGGAGTCGTGAAATCCGTAAATGGCGTTTTTGTTGAGAGTGCCTGACGACTGGTAGGGGTCTTCTATGGGGAGGATTAAAAAGTTTCTCTGCGCTGATATTTTACCAGGAGGAGGCAAGGTGATTTCTGTAAATCTGTATCTAGTCGGAATTTGGAGAAGTAGGGGTTTTTTGGGGGTGGGGAAGGGGGGGGGGGGGGGTGCTGCTCTTTTATTCCGTTTCCTGAATTTGTGTCTCTTTGGCTGGCTTGCTCTGTCTGTCTGTCTCTGCGCCACCACCCACCCCCACCCCAGTCCGAGTCCCTCCCTGTGTCTTTCTGCCTGTCTCTGTCCAAGTATATTTGTCTCGCTCTCTCGGGCTTTCTCTCTCTCTCTCTCTCCTCTCCTCTCTCTCTCTCTCTCTCTCTCTCTCTCTCTCTCTCTCTCTCTCTCTCTCTCTCTCTCTCGTGCACAATTACCGATGTACCACTTTTCCGCCCTCCCGCAGGAATGACAAAGTTGAGTAGGTTTTTTCACTTTCAGTCTTTCACGTCACTTCCTGAGCCGGGTGAAAGATGATTAGTTTTCTAGCCGCTTGCAAATGTAGAGTTTATGCAAACACGGCAGAAGAAGGAAAAGTAGAACATGAAAAATACAGTACCAAAGAGAAGACACGAAAACGCTCTTAGGAATTATACCTTTTGCGTGTGTACATGCATGCACGCTTGCACTCATGCCCTGGCTTCTTGCAAGCGCGCGCACACACGCACGAATAAATTCGTGCACGCGCGCATACACACAGAGGACGCACGTGATATCCCTCTGTGTGTGTGTGTGTGTGTGTGTGTGTGTTGTGTGTGTGTGTGTGTGTGTGTTGTGTGTTGTGTTGTGTTTAAATATACGATGTCTGTATCGTTCTGTTGTGTATTACAACACACATTCATTAAAGAAACAAACAATGAAAAAGGGAGAAGGATGTAACACTGTCACTCTTCTCTGTCTCTTACACACACACACACACACACACACCACAACATACACACAGACACACCACACTGACACACCACACACACACACAGTGAGGCCATGCTGTGGAATGTTATTGATCAGTCAGAGGTCTTTTCAGCCCAGTTGTACCATTCCAAGGCAAATACAGGGACGGCTGAATCATCATATCAATGTCCATTTTCTCTGTCTGCCTGCCTGTATGTCTGTCCATTCTCTCTCTCTCCTCTCTCTCTCTCTCTCTCTCTCTCTCTCTTCTCTCTCTCTCTCTCTCTCTCTCTCCTCTCTCTCTCTCTCTCCTCTCTCTCTCTCTCTCTCTCTCTCTCTCTCTCTCCTCCCCCCCCCCCCCCCCCAGTGTCCATACATCCCCTTTTTTCTATTCGTGCGCGCGCGTATTTGTATGAGGGAGATAGAGACAGAGAGAACTTGCGGTGTGTGTGTGTGTGCGCGCGCGTGTGTGCGCGCGCGTGTGTGTCTGTGTGTGCGTGCGTGCGTGCGTATGTGTATATAATGGGGAGGCACTTGTGTATCTACCCTGACATCTTCATGATGTATGTTGTTTTGTGTTTATGTGTGTTGTTTTGAAAGGTGGGTGGGCGGGTGGTATTAATAAATTTATTTTGGATGGATGATAAGGTAAGAGGTAGGAAAAATGGGGAGTCAGGCTTGGAGGGTATGCATGTGCGTGCACAAACACTTGGAGAGAGAACAAGAGAAAGGAAAAGACACTTGTGGGAATTTGATGGCATTTCATTTCATTAAAATAATGTTCCTAGTAGGGGTTGTTGTGGTTGGGTTTGTTTGTTTGGTTTTTTTTTTGCTTTGCGAAATGTTTATTATCCATTTCATTTGTGCAAAGTTTTTTTGTGAAGTTGGTTGGTTTTTATATGTTCACAACTCTTATCATTATATTGATATTTTCTGAGATACCGTGAGTTTGTTTCTTTGCAGGCTTATCAGAGTAATAGACATTTTGTATTTGTTTTGTTTGCGGGGTGATTTCCTGTAATTTCTGACTCCCCAGACATTGTATATATATATATATGTATTATAATAATAATCTACTCTCTCTCTCTATCTCCATCTCATCTCTCTCTCCTATATATATATATATATATATATATATATATATATATATATATATATATATATATATATATATATACATGAATAATGCTATAGGTGAATAAAAATTCATTTTCGAAATGAAAGAAGTTTTTGTGAGTGCAAATTTTGGACTAGTGTATATATGCAACAATGCGATCACTTTGGGTTTTTTTCCCTAGATAAAAACCTGTCCCCCTTCTTGTTAGGAGACGGGTTGTTTTCTTCCTTTATTTTTTATACTGATGATGGTGTTCACCTCCCAACTCTACTTTCCTCCCTCTCCCCCTCCTCTCCCCTCAAAAGTGTAATTTGATTTATTTAGAATTTTGTCTTTTTGGAAAATTCCTTTTAATTTTATTCCTACCCAGTGTATTTCGATTTTTTTTTTTTTTTTTTTGCAGTTTGCATTCGTGTGTGTGTGTGTGTGTGTGTGTGTGTGTGTGTGTGTGTCGTGCGTGCGTGCGTGCGTGCGTGCGTGCGTGCGTGCGTGCGTGCGTGTGTGTGTTGTATTCTTGGATTCTTTCCATTTTTGTTTTGTTTGCATGCCTGCTTTTCACGTTTATTCATTTCGTTAATGCATTTTGGAGATGGGCTGGGGGAGAGAAGAATTTTCTGGTATTTGTGTGTGTGCGGCGCGCGTGCGCCCTTTGTGTGTGTGTTTGTGTGGGTGCGTGCATGTGTGTGGGTGCGTGCGTGCGCGCGCGTGTGTGTTGGGATGGGAAGGTTAAGCTTTTTTCCTGTTTTAAGGTTGTTTTGGGGGTCTTTTTCCCCCCATCTATTTTCTTCAGCATTTCTGTTTTCTAAGAAAATGGTGCAAGATGACTGCTTCGTTAGCATACACCAGCCTGTCGTGTGTGACAACAGCCTGTGTTTTTAGCTGTGGAATTTTGGCCGTTTCAAAGCTGGTCACGCTAAACTGGAATTTCTAATGCGCCCACAAAAAAAGAGTGGGGAAATTTGTTTTAGCCAGTCTTTGGTTTCCTCCCGAATTCAGTGTGCAAAGTCTCGTCAGTTGGCTTATTAGCACACGGAATGAATGCAGTGTGTGGGGAGGGAGAGAGAGAGAGAGAGAGAGAGAGAGAGAGAGAGAGAGAGAGAGAGAAGAGAGAGAGAGACACACCCCCCCGCGCGCGCGCCACACTCTCTCCTCTCTCTCTCTCTCTCTCTCTCTCTCTCTCTCCTCTCTCTCTCTCTCTCTCTCTCTCTCTCCTCTCTCTCTCTCTCTCTCTCTCTCTCCTCTGTGTGTGTTTTGTGTTGTGTGTGGTTGCTGTGTGGTGGTGGTGCGTGCGTGCGTGTGTGTGTGGTTGTGTGTGAGTGCGGACGATGTTCCTTTCGATGTGGATATGTACATTTGTAAAATAACACAACGCGAGACAAGGCAACAGTTTGTATGCAGTGTAACTATACTTGTTGCAATTGTTCCCAAATGCGATGCAAGGACCACTCTTTTGTCGTGTATTATTGTTTTACAGCTCCTTCGGAGGTTGTCTTCTGTCTGTCTGTCTGTCTGTGTCTTCTGTCTTGTCTGTCTGTCTGTCTGTCTGTCTTGTCTCTGTCTTGTCTGTTCTTTCTGTCTGTCTGTCTTGTCTGTCTGTCTGTCTGTCTCTCCCTCTCTCTCGCTCTTCTTCCTCTCTCTCTCTCTCTCCTCTCTCTCTCTCTCTCTCTCTCTCTCTCTCTCTCTCTCTCTCTCTCTCTCTCTCCCTTCCCCTCCCCCTCCCCCTCTACCCCGTCCCTCTCACCCCCTTTCTCAAGTTTGCAGTAAAGGTGCATGCAATGATTTGCAATGCAGTACAGTTCATTCCTCCGTACTCACTTTTTTTTTTTTAAGGAGTGAAATAACGCTATCAGAACTTCACTCCCCAACTCACCCCTCACACCCACCATCTCTTCTAAACCCCCCACCCCCCACCCCCCTCCTTCCCCTCCAAATTCGTTTGCCTGTGCTGGTTTCTCAGAGCTGCTCGGCGCCTGCTTGGCATCCTCAGAAAGAGACGCCCAGGAAGTGGAAGGATTCTGCAGCAACAGCAACCGCAGCAGCACAGCACACCATAGAAGGGAGGGCCTGTGTGTCGCATGCCAGACAATGCCTTTGTGATGGAAATGAGTTCGAATCCCGCCTCCCCTCAGGCTGGAGCAATCTTTTGTTGACGTTCGCTTTTGTTGTTGCTTTCTCCAACCCACCCTATCTGTCTTATACCCCTTGCCTTTCTTCCCACCCCACCCCTCCCCACCCACCACCCCCCTCCCTGAGTAATTTCGTCTATCGGAGTCCGTGTCGTTTTTTCTTTTTCTTCTCTCATCTTCCTCCTTCCTTCCTTCCTTCTCTTTCCAATAACTCCTACCTGTTTGTCCAGTTTTTGTCGTCCTGCCCCCTCTCTGTCTCTTGTCTGTCTGTCTTGTCTGTCTGTCTGTCTGTCTCTGCTCTGTCTCTCTCTCCTCTCTCTCTCTCTCTCTCCTCTCCTCTCTCTCTCTCCTCTCTCTCTCTCTCTCTCTCTCTCTCCCCCTCCCGCCTTCCCTCCCTCCCTCCCTCCATCCCTTTCTGTCTCCTCTCCCTCCCTCCCCCCTCCCCCTTCTCTTCCCCTCTCTCTTCCCCTCCTCTTTCTGTCTCAAAACTCCTCTCTTATTTTCCTCCCTCTCTCCCTCCATCCCTTTCTGTCTCCCCCCCCCCCCTCTCTCTCTCTCTCTCTCTCTCTCTCTCTCTCTCTCTCTCTCTCTCTCCCCCCCCTCCCTCTCCCTCTCTCTGAAGGTCTATCCCTGTGGTTGTGCTGAAAATGGAGAGGGTCTCAAAATCTGATTTCAGCGGCAAATTGTCCCTGTAAGCACGCCAGCACGCTTGCACGCTCGTGTGCATTTTTGTAGCATGCGCGCGCGCGCGTGTGTGTATGTATATGTGTGTTGTGTGCACTCTGGCACGCGTATACATGGACACGCAGAGGATGTTGTAATCGGGCGCGCTCACAACTTGGTTGAGAGAGAGAGAGAGAGAGAGAGAGAGAGAGAGAGAGAGAGAGAGAGAGAGAGAGAGAGAGAGAGTACAATTAGATTAAAGCACCTTTTGTGGACGGACATACAGCATTTGGAGACATATTCATGCACACATAGGTGCACACACCTGCCGGTAAGCGTGTGGTCACACACACACACTCTTGTAAGCCCCCTTCCCTTCCACACCCATACCCACCCACCCACACACCCACCCTAAAGCCTAGTGGTCAGAACATTGCGCTGGCAATTTGACGACCCGGGTTCGAGTCCGGTCGAGGAGATTTTTTCTCCTGGAATTAACATCAGTGCTGACTCCACTTTCCCCAAAAGTCCTTCGGATGAGACTTTAAACCGAGGCCCCGTGTGCGAACGCACCCAGAACATCTTGCGCACACGTTAAATCCTGTTCCGCTTTTCGTAAGAGTAGGCCATCGTGTGCCGGTGGGACAGATGACATTTACAAAACTGCATACACACGGGGACTGGATGTAAAAAAGCACAAGAGTGTCTATTCCATTATCCTCGATATAAAAGAATCAAATCAAATCAAATCAAATCAAAACACACAACACACACACATACACATATTCGCAAACACCAGAGAGACAGACAGAGAACTTCAAACTTTTGCCCTGCAAATAGTGTATATTACGGAATGAAAGCGCAGACACATGAATATATTTCAAGACAGACATCAAAGACGAGCACCGCCTCCGAGCTTGGACGCAGACGCCGTAAAAAATACGAAATACTGGATATTGGGTGGGGGATGTAGGTTTGGGGGAAGGGGGGGGGGGGAGGGAGATGCCACCACTACCTTCCCTATTTTATTATATATGTAGCGTTATTGTTGTCATAACCGATGAAATTTGGGCTTGTTCTTCTTGGGAGGGTATGTTACTTTAGTGTGATGGGTTTGGGGTTGGGTTTTTTTTTCTGTATATGTCCTGGTGTGTTATATTCGAGTCTGGGCCGGGAGATAGGTTTTCCTGGCAGAACTGGGGCTAAAAGCGACTCGTGTGGGCGTGGGTTCTTTAACGTGTTTGATGTACATAGGAGACACGGTTTAGTTTTTCGACTGAAAAATAAACACACCGACTTCTACTAGTGGGTTTAGGTAGAAAATGTGGGTTTGGGTTGGGATTTGAACTCGGGATCTGTCGCTTTCTCATGAGGTGTGTGTATTAAGCTTTATGCCTTGTTGATGTGAAAGCGCTCTCTCTCTCTCTCTCTCTCTCCTCTCTCTCTCTCTCCTCTCTCTCTCTCTCTCTCTCCTCTCTCTCTCTCTCTCCTCTTTCTCTTCTCTCTCTCTCTCTCTCTGTCTGTCTGTGTCGTTGTGTCTGTCTGTCCTCTTCTTCTCTTCTCTCTCTCTCTCCTCTCTCTCTCTCTCTCTCTCTCTCTCTCTCTCCTCTCTCTTTTCTCTCTCTCTCTCTCTGTGTGTGTGTGTGTGTGTGTGTGTGTGTGTGTGTGTGTGTGTGTGTGTGTGTGTGTGTGTGTGTGTGTGAATGGATGCTGAGGTTAGGGAAGAATGTTTGGTATGGTTTGTCCATTTTCTCTCTCCTGTCCCTCTCTGTCTCTCCCTGCATCTGGTGTGTGTGTGTGTGTGTGTGTGTGTGTGTTGTTGTGTTGTGTTGTGTGTCTGTGTCTGTGTGTGTGCTGTGTGTCTGTGTGTTATTTTGTCATTTGTTTTGTTTTTGGTCTGGGCGAAAGTGCCATTCCTAATTTCCTCTCTGCCGGGGTTCATGCTTGCCATACTAAATAGATTTGAGGGCAGCGTTTTGTGGCAACAATGTAGGCGCGCACGCGCGCGTGCACACACACACACACAACACCACACACACACACACACCACACACACACACACACACACACACACACACACACACACAACCCACACGAGAGAGAGAGAGGAGAGAGAGAAGAGAGAGAGAGAGAGAGAGAGGAGGAGAGAGAGAGAGAGAGAGAGAGAGAGAGAGAGAGAGAGGGGGGGGAGAGAGAGAGAGAGGAGAGGAGAGAGAGAGAGAAGAGAAGAGAGTCATACGTGACACGCCTATGCGGTTTGTTCCTTTTCTTCGCTCACTTTCTCTTATTCTCTGCGGGATTCCTTCCGTAATTACTTTTGGGAAAAGAGGGTCTAAAGCCCAGCTTTGATTCAGTAAGTTTATTAAAGTGGTTATTTTTTCTTTCTTTAAAAGGTAGTCAAGGTGTCGATCTATCACCATCATCAATATTTAAGCGTTTGGTTTATAGATGAGCAAATATTACATAGTAACATAGATATGTATATATATGTATATAGCATGTGATTATGGTATGTGATTTGATAGGTGGTAAAGAATTGAATCTGTCTTTGAGATGGGAGAGGGTTAAGACTTATCTGTCTCCCAAGGGACTTCAACTTGATGAGAGTGGTGCCAACTATCTCCCCCCCCCCCCCTCCTCCCCCCCCCCTCTCTCCCCCTCTCTCCCCCCTCTTCCCCTCTCTCCCCTCTCTCCCCCTCTCCTCTCTCCCCCTCCTTCGTCGTGCTTTGTTGTTCCCTGTCCCTGGAGGTGACTGGTGCATGCCACGCACAGCTGGCTGGACTAAGAGACTGCATTCAAGCCAAGACGGCAAGAACGCCCGGTCACCCACCTACCACCGTTAGGGGGCCAAGTGCTCCAACCATTTCTCTGCCCCGTCACCCAGAGAGGAAAAGGCTGTTATTTATGGCCCCCGTTATGAGACTTCAAACAGCAGGACTAGGGAGGTAGACTGCAGTTATAAAGTGAGAAACTGGCGATGGTTAGGCTTCGGCAAGAAGGGTAGTTGTGTGGTGCAGAGTCTCGTGACGTCTTTATGGTGGATGTCTGTACTTTACCTAGATCGTTGACCGAAAAGACTGCGGAGAACTGATCTTTTTGTGCGACATTAATCTCTCTGTGCTCGGTCGTTTGACCGCTCCCGCCTCCTGTCCCCATGCCATTTGGGAGGTACATTATTCCCCTTGTTGTGAAGTGGTATATACTTACTTGGCTTGGTCACACAACTCAGCAGGAGACAGTTTTCTAATGGTAGTTTCTGGCTTGCAGTGTCTGTGAGGATACAAGCCTGAAGAAACACCCCACTGCAGTTAGTACCACTCTGATATTGTCTGCTGCTTGGCACAGTAATTCATGTTGGTAAATGTGAAACCAAAGAGCGATTTTCACTCGGTAGAGGGTAGTGATCAGTGATATTATTTTGAACTGAATCGTTTTAAAATGGAGATTTCTGCACTCATGTGCAGTAGGTTCCACTTATATCGTAAAAAAAAAGTTATTTTGAAGTGGTACGTTTGGAAATGATCTAAGAAGATTTCTGCCACTCGTATGCAACGGGTTCCACTTTTTGGTATCCCATAGCACTCTGTTCTCCTGCCAAGCCGTGTATGAAGATCGAAGGTGGAAAAACTCCATCTGAGAAGTGGAAAGAAGAGAAACAGTGGTTGATGGAATTGTGTGGATAAGAGCACACACTTTCCAGGACCCTTGATTGGGTAGTAGCCTTTCTTCCAGAGCGTAAAGCCTTTCCCGTTAGTCCTACACTCCACTGTTATACTCACCATGAGAATGGCCATAGTGAGTTTTTTCAGCAAACGGTGGAATTTATGTCGGTTTTCTTTGAGCCCATACTTAGATGTCTCTGTATTCGTTTGTATGCTTGTTTCAGGTTATTGTAGTTTGCATAGAAAACTGGAACACGATAGTCTACTTTTTGTAATAGAACAACAGCCCTCTTGTGTTCGATCCGAAAAAAATGAATGTGTGCGGTGTTGGTCATGCATATAGGCCGCATACGTCTTGATGCTTGCACAGGCACTTTGCTTATGTCTCACTTCTGAGAAGTTCAAGTGAATCACAGCTATGTTCAGAAGTACAGGACAGCTTCACTGTCAATCCCCTGGCTCCCTCCCCAGTGTGAAAGAAACACTGTGACAGGGAAGCTAAAACGTCATGTCCCGTTCACACGTTCACCCAAGACTGTCTCATCTATACTTGCTTGCTGAATATAACGTGTAACCTAACCTTCCCTAATGTTGACAGGGAGGGGTTGGTAGTTTGCACCTTCCTCCATCCATCCCCCTTCAGTCCACAACAGACTTGATGGTGAAATATGTCATCGATTTTCCCCCAGACGGCTTTTAATTTGATGAGCTGGGGGGAGAAAGTTTCACAAGTAGGACTGAAGTTGACAAAGTCGCTGACGCCGTTGACGTCCGTTAGCTACCGGCAGAGGTTTGCCTCCTTGGATGTCGTCTGCCGGGTTGTACACTGGAGCACAGGGAGTCGTGTTCAGCAGCTCCTTACAGGTCGACTACAGGAGGTTGTTTTGCCGGCTTCTGTGGAGAGTGTAACGACTTTCTGTAGAGGATGTTCTCTGCTTAAGCATTTTGCGTGTTCAGCTAAATTTTTGTTGACTTGCGAAACTGTAAGTGATATTTAGGGAAAAGATTTGCTGACCAAGAAAGAAGGGATCTCCATACGTCAGCGGCTCGTGGCCGAGTGAGAAAGACGCAGATCATTGCATTTAATAGAGTTTCAGTCTCTGAATCAGATAACTCCCCTGGGACTTTAACACAATCAGCCAACCCAAACTGTAAGTATGAAGGTGTACATCAAATAGTTATGGATGAACGTGTAAAAGGGGACATAACGTTATTTTGCTTCCCTGTCATGTTTTAATGTCTCCCTGGGAGAGGGGGGGGGGCGGGGGCGGGGGAGACGACTGACTGTAAAGTTGTCTGGTACTTTTGTTCAGATCTGTGATTCACTTGAATTCACTAATGTGATTTGTTATAGTGTTCTGTCAAACTTATTTGCGACGTTTTTCTGTTTCGTTTCAAAACACACTGTGGTGGGGATTTGTGTGAAGATTACCGCCAAACTTGCATGTAGCTCAAAAGTTTACAGCTCCTTTATCACTAAGGTTTTTTTTATACCCCTTGTTAACCTTCTCAACGCACGCGTTAGATGTTTGGTATCTGAGTGCCAGAGAAAATATTGCCTGAAAAGAAATAAGCCAAAGTTGTGTGTGTGTGTGTGTGTGTGTGTGTGTGTGTGTGCGTGTGTGTGTGTGCGGTGTGTGTGTGTGTGTGTGTGTGTGTGTGTGTGTGTGTGTGTGTGTGTGTGTGTGTGTGTGTGTGTGTGTGTAAGCTTTAATTTGGGGTTTCAAGTTAAGTTATGTGATGAAATATTTTCGCGCCTCCCAATCGTGCTAAGTTAGTATTACATCTCTGGACATGTATTCTATGATTATTATGTTTAACCAAATACCCAACGACCATGGCCCCACTCATAGGTATTATATGTGCTGACAGTCTACTATTTGTTATCGGATGTCATTGTTAAAAACGAAATTTTAAAAACCTATTGTCAAAAGCCAGTAAAGCTAATGCGTTTGATTTCATCTTTTTGCCATGCCATAATACATCACTTTTGTGAAG
>CM060344.1:25413276-25423276 GCA_030674155.1 Stramonita haemastoma | reverse complement strand
ACAAGAACAGTCGCAGGAGTCAGCGTCCTAGCAGCTTAAGAAAGAGCTAGGACAGGCCCGGCCATCCAAGACAATGGACATTCTTAAATTATAATATCGAAAACCTGTACAGTAAATTAAATGATGTGTCTTTTATAAATTATGTCAATAAGTTCGATTTTGTTTGCCTAACAGAGACTTTTCTTGATTGTAATTTTGATTACAGTGGTGTTTTTTCTGATTTTATGAAGTTTTATGTTCCTGCTCAAAAACTCTCACACCATGGTAGAAATTCTGGAGGAGTGCTTTTATTAGTAAGAAAGAGTTTAGAAAATTTTGTAGAAGAAATTAAAATAGAGTGTGACAACACTATTGCTATAAGAATCAACAAATATATTTTCAATTTAGATAAAGATGTTATTTTGATAGCATGCTATGTCGTGCCAGAAGGTGGTCCTATTTACAATGAAAAACTAATTAAGGATGGTATTTTATTATTAGAGGAAGCCTTACTGCAATATTTTCAAAAAGATGATTTTCATTTCATGATTATAGGAGACTTGAATGCCAGGACAGGTCAAGAACAAGCCGACCTTGAAGTTATGTCAAATTATTTGGATGATGTTGAATATGATAGTGTGAATGATGAACTTTGTGTGCGTGCCTCTAAGGATGATACAATTAATAATTTTGGCAGATCCTTGTTAGATCTATGTTTTATGTTTGATATGGGATACTGAATGGTTGTTGTGAAGGGGATAAGGAGGGGGAGTATACCTTTGTGTCTCCTAATGGATGCAGTGTTATTGATTATTTTCTTGTTCCTTGTCAAATATTATCATGTTTTGATTTATGTATTGGGGAGTGTGTTTATTCATGGCACCTCCCAGTTGAAACAACGTGGAAAGTGGAAGATGAAGTTACTAACAGTGAGAGTAGAGAACAAGAGAGTGTGGAAAAAATAATATGGTCAGAAGATTATGTAGAGGTATATAAACATGAGCTTGATAGTGCAGAGTTTCAAGAAAGTATACAAACAGCTTCCCAACTATTGAACACAGACATGAATGACAGCTTAGATCAGTTTGTTAAAGCATTATGTGGGGCTGCTGCATGCATGGTTAGAACAATTAGAAAAGGTAGAAAAAAATGTAATGATTGGTTTGATGCTGAATGTGAACAAAAGAAACAAGAAGTTAAGAGATTATTAAAAAGATTCCAACGTTGTAAAACAAATGAGGATAAAACAGAAAAAAGACAAATGTATACCACCGCACGAAAAGAATACATTAATTTAAGAAAAACAAAAGAAAGAGACTTTAACGAAAAGAGACTAGATAAACTTAAAGAATCTTCTAAGGATTCCAAAACATTCTGGTCTGTTATCAGATCTGTCAATCGTAAGTCATTAGTTTATAACAATATAACTATTCAACAATGGTATGATCATTTTTTGAAGGTTTTTAATGACTTTAATTATGCAGAAACACAAGAGAATGTGGATGTGCTACAAGAAGATGAAATGTTTGAACCTTTGTTTAACAATCCTATAACTGAGAATGAGATTTTTGATGCCATTAAACATTTAAAAACAGGAAAAAGTGCTGGTCCTGACAAAATAATTGGAGAAATGCTCAAATACTCAAATTCCACTGTAATTACTTTTCTTGTTAAGTTATTTAACCATCTGTTTGAAAGTGGTGCTTTCCCTTTAGAATGGGCCAAGTCAGTAATAATTCCGATTTTTAAAAAAGGAGATATTAATAATGCTGATAACTATCGCGGAGTAGCACTAACCAGTATATTAAGTAAACTTTATACTCACATTCTAAATAAAAGATTAACTCAATGGGCAGATAATGAAGAAAAATTAATTGAAGAGCAAGCGGGCTTTAGAGCAAAGTACAGCACTGTAGATCATATATTTACTCTTTATTCTCTTGTTCAAAAACATTTACTTTCCAGTAAAAAATTATATGTTGCTTTTGTGGACTTTAGGAAGGCGTTTGATTCGGTAAATAGAAATATATTGTGGCATGTATTACGAAAAAACGGGGTAAATGGTAAACTATATACGGCCCTTAGAGCTATTTATAGCTCTGTTTTAGCCTGTGTGCGTGCAGGTAATGAATATTCTGATTTCTTTGAATGCCCCAAGGGAGTGAAGCAGGGTTGTATTTTAAGCCCACAAATGTTTTCGTTCTTTATAAATGAACTAGCCATTGAGCTATCAAAAAAAGGTAAACACGGCATTCAAATAATTCCGGGAGCAGTTGAAGTGTTTTTATTACTTTTTGCTGATGATATTATCCTTTTGTCTGAGACTGTTATCGGTTTACAACACCAGTTAAATATCTTAAAACAGGAAGCTGATCGTTTTGATTTAACAGTGAATATGGATAAAACAAACATTATTGTTTTTCGAATGGGTGGACATTTATCAGTACGCGAAAAATGGTTTTACGGTAATGTTGAAGTCAAAATAGTTAATATGTATAAATATTTAGGAATGATGTTTTCAACAAGGCTAAGTCTAAATTTTGCATGGCAGGAATCTTGCAGGAAGGGGAAAAAAGGTGTAATAGAAATTCTAAAAACATTACGAAGGCTGAAATCGATAGACTGTTCCCTATTCTGGAAATTATTTGACACACAGATTGAACCTTTGCTCACATACGCTGCAGAAATATGGGGATTATATGTAAATACACACATGGAAAAAGTTCATACATTCGCCATGAAACGCTTTTTAAATGTGCCAATACATTCATCAAATACTGTACTCTATGGAGAGACAGGAAGATATCCCTTATATATAAGAACGTTTGTGAAATGTATTAAGTATTGGTTAAAGTTGTTGAAACTTCCACAAACAAGATTATGCAGACAGTCGTATGAAATGTTGATTATACAGATGGAGTTGGGTAAAGAGAACTGGGCTTATCAAGTTAAAAGAGTTTTGTCGGAACATGGCTTTGGGATTGTGTGGATGTCTCAGGAAGTAGGTAATGAGCGTCAGTTTCTTTCGGAATTTAAAGATAGGCTTATTTGCTCTTTTAAACAAAACTGGCACTCAGATATGGAAAGTAAAAATAAATATAGCTGGTTCTTTTCCTTTAAAACCGTCTTTCAAACGGAAAAATATCTGAAAATAATTACTGATAAATGGCATAGGATTAATTATGCTCGATTCCGGTTAAGAACACTGGGTTTCAATGCTAACAAAAGATGGTTCCAGACTGAGACATCCATGCAATTACCATGCCCATTATGTGGTCATAATGTTGATGATGAAATTCATTTTTTGTTTCAATGTAAAGCATTTGAAATTATAAGAAATAAATGTAATTTTCTATGTCTACAATCAACAGAAGTGCAAGATATTGTTTCTATTTTGTCATCTGATAATGAACATGTAATTAAAGGTGTAGCTAGGTTTATCGCAGAGGCACAAAAACTAAGACAAAGCCATGTCAGTACTAATTGATCCAATATGTGATGATATAGTCAAATTAAAGAGCTATATATTCTTAAGAAAACTAATCCAAAAAAGGTTAAAATCACATGTAATTTAAATGGATGGTCGAATCGGATATTGTTATTGCATTTCAGTTTGATTTTTCTTTTCTTTCTTTGTATGTTCTAGGTGATTTGCAACTGTATAGACGTCAGTGTTAATGTTAGTTGATTAGTAATGAATGAATCCTTTCCTTTTTCCAAACTTAATTATACTGATCACATTTTTCACTTTTTGTATAACGCTCACAAAGTAGTACTGGTGTTACCTCCCTTGTCAAAAGGCCCAGTTGGGCAATGACAATAAACTGTTGAAGCGTTGAAGCGTTGAAGCGTGAAGCGTCTCTCTCTCTCTCTCTCTCTCTCTTTCCCCCCCCTCTGTCTGTCTGTCTGTCTGTCTCTCTCTCTCTCTCTCTCTCTCTCTCTCTCTCTCTCTCTCTCTCTCTCTCTCCTCCTCTCTCTCTCTCTCTCTCTCTCTCTCCCCCCCCCCGTCTGTCTGTCTGTCTGTCTGTCTGTCTGTCTGTCTGTCTGTCTCTCTCTCTCTCTCTCTCTCTCTCTCTCTCCTCTCTCTCTCTCTCTCTCTCCTCTCTCTCTCTCTCTCTCTCTCTCTCAGTTCTGGCACCATCAGACAAAGACAGGAAGAGCGGAAATGGAGGGGTCACCCAAACCTGACGGAGCCTCAGGTGTCTTCATTATGACTGTAGTGGTAAGCAGTTACCCCCACCCCCCAACCCCCAGCCACCCCCCCTCACTCAGTCTTCTAACAGACTCAGCCACTTTCTTTAGTTGTCGCGTCGATTCTCCTCCACTTTCCCCCCTGAAGCTCTTAATTTGATGAGTTTGAAAAAAAAAAGTTTTCCGAGTGGAACCTTCCCAATTCGCTAAACACAAATTTAGCACGCGTGCATTTAGCGAATATGTCTCTCTCGGTTTTTAAGTATTGGTGACCCCCCCCCCCCCTCTCTTGGACAGAGGGAAGGGGAATACAGGAAGGTAAAAGGCATTATTATGAAAAGCTAGTGTAAAGTTGATGGCACAGAAAATAAGATGATCATTGCAGCGAGTTTACAAGGGGAAGAAGTAACGTTGCATGATGGCAACATACTGATGTAAGTTCTTTGCCCTTTCTAGTCGGCGGCTTCTGAAACAGTTTTGATAAAGTTCAATAATCAGGCTTCACTCCTAATGAGTCATTTCCATTAATTTTCAGATCATAGTTTTCTTCCTCTGCGAGCCTCAAACTTAACTTGGCTACATGGGTAAAGAAGTTTGAAGATCTGGAAAAGTTTGTTTTTAATTTGAAGACCCTGGGAGCCTCATCTGTGTTGAGTGTGTAAACAAGATAGCATTTAACATGCACGTTTAACCCAAGATGCCCCGGTGCCATCGCCCACTCGCCCTGGTGAAAGAGATCACGTGCTCAGGAATGACGTCATTTCTCATGTTTCCTCTTCCGTTCTCAGTGTATGAAAGATTCCCTTTGGAATTAAAGTGCTCTTTTGGACAAGGGAGAGTTTTGCTCTTCTGTTCTAAACACCGAAAGATTGATGCTTCCCCCCTCCCCCCCCCCCCCCTTTTTTTTTCTTCTTCTCTCACTAGGAAAGAGCCAGAGGCAGTTGTGAATCATAAAATTATCAGCACCTCTTTGAAAAGATCTCACAGACCGCAAAACCAGGAAAGGAAACGTTCCATTGAAAACATGGAACATTTGGAAAGTGAATGTGGGTGCATCACAAACGGTCTATAATCTTCGTTTTGAAAGAGACTGGAAGGGGGATGGAGGAAGGAGAGAGAGAGGGGGAGAGAGAGAGGGAGGGAGGGGGCGAGAGAGATAGAGAGAGGGGGGGGGGAGGTGGGAGGAGAGAATTAAAAAAAAAAGTTGAAGGCTCAGTTGATGATGTTGGATCAATACCTTTATGCCCCCGTTTGTGTGAGAAGGCTAGTTCTGCGCTGAAGGGATTTTTTTTAAAGGGTAGAGACCCCCCCCAAAAAAAAGTGAGCATTGTTCATCCATCATTCAAGAAGCTGTCTCCAAACGTCAAGATTGGAAGACCTTGGCTGTGTCAGGGAGTGCAGCGGTCAACACTGAACCCGGAGACACTGACAGGGACATTGACAGCTGATCTGTCGATCTGTCCATGCAAATATCTGCCTATCCATCCCACTCTCTTTTTGCATCTCTTGATTGATTGATTGATCGATTCTGTCATTCGTAAAATTATTGATCCTTCCAATTTCACATCATACGTCCAATCATCCATCCACCCAGTTACTTGCTCCTCTATCCAGTTATCCATCTACCCATTTATCCATCCAGCTACTCATCCATCTATCCAGCTACTCATCCATCATCCATCCATATCCATCCATCCATCCATCCAAGCACTGATTCATGCAGTTATTCTCCGACCCACCCAGTTATTCTTGCACCCAATTTTCATTTACCCACCTACCCAATCTTCATTTGTCCATGTATCTGCCCTCCCAGATATCTATCCACCCAAGTATCTCTTCAAATGTTCTCCCATCATCCATGCATTCATCCAATTATCTACCCATCCATTCATCCATGCGTTCAAGTCTGTTTTATCCATCCTTTCATCCATGCGTTCAAGTCTGTTTTATCCATCCTTTCATCCATGCTTTCAAGACTGTTTTATCCATCCATCCTTTCATCCATGCTTTCAAGACTGTTTTATCCATCCATCCATTCATCCATGCTTTCAAGACTGTTTTATCCATCCATCCATTCATCCATACTTTCAAGACTTTTATCCATGCATCCTTTCATCCATGCTTTCCAGAGTGTTTTATCCATCCATCCATCCATCCATACTTTCAAGAGTGTTTTATCCATCCATCCATACATCCTTACTTTCAAGTCTGTTTTATCCATCCATCCATACATCCATCCGTCCATGCTTTCAAGTCTGTTTTATCCATCCATCCATGCTTTCAAGACTGTTTTATCCATCCATCCATTCATCCATGCTTTCAAGACTGTTTTATCCATCCATCCTTTCATCCATGCTTTCAAGACTGTTTTATCCATCCATCCATTCATCTATGCTTTCAAGACTGTTTTATCCATCCATTCATTCATCCATGCTTTCAAGACTGTTTTATCCATCCATTTATCCATGCTTTCAAGACTTAACTAGTCCCATGCCTTGGAGCTCTTCTGGCTGTCTTGGAATCGCCACTATCTTCCTGTCTGTCTGTCTGTCGTATGCATTTGACCAGACATCGACAGAGATCAAACGAGACAGCCTTTGATGATGTCTCCCTCCTTACTTCTTTTTGCTCTCTCTGACATTCATTCTATGTCTTAGCACGGCGCCTAGCTGTATGCTCTTTGAAAGGGCGGACTGACTATCTGGTGATGCGACAACGTTCACGATGTTATATGATTATGAAGAAGCCGGTTGCAGAATCTTCAGTGGTGTCCCAAAGATCCACCAGTCTACGGGATAGGTGAAGGGGAAGGAAGATGGTTGTGAACTTACAAATATGTTGTGTGTAAATGGAATACAGAAATATTGTTTACAAAAAATCCAAGACGTTAAGAACGAAGACTTAATATGGCGAATAAAATAGAAAAGTTTTTTTTTCCCCGTCTGATTTACGAAGTGTGTGTGTGTGTGTGTGTGTGTGTGTGTGTGTGTGTGTGTGTGTGTGTGTGTGTGTGTGTGTGTGTGTGTGTGTGTTCCTAGACTAGAGCTCCGAGATTTACCAGTGGGGAGATTTTGCATACTTTACAGCTTTTAATCACCATTGAGGTAGCCGCAACCTGACTTGGGACATTTTTTTTCTAATCTTGATAAGTAATGATTTGATTTTGTCCATCAACGCTCTCTCTCAAACATGCATTTCATTCAAGCACGTGCATATTTGCAAAACTCACGCAGAAGGATAGGTCCTCGAAACTGATCTGATAAAGTCGATTTAAGATGTTTAATCTCATCGTGAGGTGATTTTTTTTGGGGGGAGAGGGGGGGGGGAGATAGAAATGACACTTGATATATGCATCTATTAGACAGCAACGCAGAAACAGCTCATGGTGATAAGAAAGTTATCTCCAGCAAATTTGTGTATGGTGAGCAACAAGAAACCAAACCAAACAAACCAAATCGAAAAATGGAAATGCAGTCCAGAAAACAAAAAGAGCAAAACAACAGAACAATAAACCACTCTCACACACACACACACACCACACACACACACACACACACACACACACACACACACCACGCACGCACACACTTACACACACACACACACACACTTACACACACACTTACACACACACACACGCACGCACGCACGCACGCACGCACGCACGCACGCACGCACGCAGAGAGAGAGAGAGAGAGAGAGAGAGAGAGAGAGAGAGAGAGAGAAGAGTCGCGCAAAAAGGACCAGCAAGTAATTAAAGACATTGCTATGAAGACGTGCCTCTCCATGAATCTACTGCCCGAATTTCGCTCCGAAAATCCTGTTTGGGCCGTAAAACCCGGTAAACAACACTAAAAAACGGTAATACTAATAGTAGCGGTGATGCAAGCGAACTTTCTAAGACCCCCTGAACGTTTTAATTATGACACCACCCACTGCTTGCTAACAATTATACCCCCTTTCTTCTCTCCCCTCCCCTCCCCACCCACCTATCCCCCGCTTCACTGTGACAACTAGGTCACTGCTGTGAAATCGATTTTTCTCCCATGACGGTTTGTAATGGAATGAGTTTGAAAAGTTTGACAAATGGACTTTGTAAGGCTCAAAACACCGCCTTGCTGTCGCCCGCCCACGTTCATAGGACACCCCAGGAGGTCTCGCCTCGTTCTGGCTTGCTAACAACCCCGGATGTCAGACGTTTGGGTCACGTGTTTCAAAATGGCGGCAGTTGTAGGGTATTTTCTCTTTTTTTGTTTTGTTTTTGCTTGGATTGTTTATGTGCAGGCTTTTTTTTGTTGTTTTTTTTGTTTTCTTTTGTTTTTTAGTTTTTGTTGTTTTTTGTCTTTTTGTTTTTTGTTCGTTTTTGTTTGTTTGTTGTTGTTGTTTTTTGGGGGGGTATATGGGGATATAGTTTTAGGTTTTCTGTAGTTTTGTTATGTATTTTTTCTAATTTTTTGTTTGTTTTTTTTCTCTCCTTTTTTTTGTTGTTTTTGTTTCAAGTGTCTCATTTGTTGCTCCGGGAGAGATGGTTTGGAAAGGTTATTTGTTGGTGGGTTTTTTTGTTTAAGTCAACAAATGAAATTTTTGAGTGGTGAAAGCAATGGGTTTTAGTAGTAGTAGTAGTAGTAGTAGTAGTAGTAGTAGTAGTAGTAGTAGTAGTAGTATCATTATCAACATCATCATTATTATTATTATTATTATTATTTATTATTATTATTATTATCATCATTGGCCTTGGAATATGGTTGGGAGAAGGTGGAGAGGGTGCGACAAAATGTTAAAAACTTGTCTTTCTGTCTGTCTGTCTGTCTGTCTGTCTGTCTGTCTGTCTGTCTGTCTCTGTCTGTCTGTCTGTCTGTCTGTCTCTCTCTCTCTCTCTCTCTCTCTCTCTCTCTCTCTCTCTCTCTCTCTCTCTCTCTCTCTCTCTCTCTCTCTCTCTCTCTCTGACGGCGAATTATGCCTTTTCTTCAATTTTTCCATGACTCGTCTCTTCACCCCCCCCCCCCTCCCCCCTGCCTCGCGGCCTTCGGCTTTTTTTTTGGATAACAGTGATTCTGTCGTCCGTTTTGCTTTCTCCTATTTCATTCAGCATTCCCTCAAATGTCGATGGCTTGTTGTTTTGTTTCTGGCATGGTAGAGAAGCAGTGGACGATATTGTTGTTTGCCCGCTTGTCAGTTTGAAAAGAAAAACCTTTTAAAATCTGTTCAAGACGATTTGATAGTTATAGTTTGTTGAGACGAGAAGTAATATGATTTGATGGATTTATGATTGTTGTCATGAGAGGTAATGATAATATATAAGGTCCAATATAGTCACACTTTTTTTTTTCATTGTCTCGTAGGGCATGTGTGGAACAGGCTCATAAGATTGTTGGACTTGACAACACAGCGTAACACATCGAAAGGGAGCGTACCACAAACGCAACAGTGTTTTAAAGAATTTGGAATAGTTCGATAAGACGTGTTGTTGATAACATATTGAACAACACGACACACAACACAACATTATATTCACAAGAAAGCGAACCGCCTGATCTAAAATCTTGTCGGTTTTCGCAACCTGACACAATTCGATACAACATAACAAGGTGCTGACAAAAATTGGACAAGTCTGATAAAGTTGTGTTTCTGTCTGCAACACGTGAACGTTACAGCGCTGTGCAGCGTAACGTAACACAACGTAACGTAGAAGAACAACAGCCTTTTTTCTCCTTCTTCTTCTTCTTCTCTTTTTTCGTTCCTAAGCTAGAGCCCCGAGGTTCACCAAAGGTGAAATTTTTGCTCATGATTTCATCAATGATTAATGTAGCCGCATTCCGACTAAAGGGGG
>CM060344.1:25403276-25408276 GCA_030674155.1 Stramonita haemastoma | reverse complement strand
GAAAAAGTCCTCTGTAGTGTTACTTTTTTTGTCGAAAAGTCCCCTGTAGTGCTACTCTTGTCGAAAAAGTCCTCTGTAGTGTTACTCTGTTGTCCAAAAAGTCCTCTGTAGTGTTACTCTGTTGTCCAAAAAGTCCTCTGTAGTGTTACTCTGTTGTCCAA
The DNA here is from genome assembly GCA_030674155.1 of Stramonita haemastoma. NCBI lineage: Eukaryota > Metazoa > Mollusca > Gastropoda > Neogastropoda > Muricidae > Stramonita > Stramonita haemastoma. Next base: position 25,408,115 of record CM060344.1, on the reverse strand, counting down.
AAAGTCCTCTGTAGTGTTTCTCTGTTGTCCAAAAGTCCTATGTTGTGTTACACTGTTGTCCAAAAAGTCCTCTGTAGTGTTACTCTGTTGTCCAAAAAGTCCTCTGTAGTGTTACTCTGTTGTCCAAAAGTCGTCTGTAGTGTTACACTGTTGTCCAAAAAGTCCTCTGTAGTGTTACTCTGTTGTCCAAAAAGTCCTCTGTACTGTTACTCTGTTGTCCAAAAGTCCTCTGTAGTGTTTCTCTGTTGTCCAAAAGTCCTGTGTTGTGTTACACTGTTGTCCCAAAAGTCCTCTGTAGTGTTACTCTGTTGTCCAAAAGTCCTATGTTGTGTTGCTGTTATGTTCAAAAGTCCTATGTAGTGTTACTCTGTTGTCCAAAAAGTCCTCTGTAGTGTTACTCTGTTGTCCAAAAGTCCTATGTTGTGTTACTCTGTTGTCCAAAAAGTCCTCTGTTGTGTTACTACTGTTGTCCAAAAAGTCCTCTGTAGTGTTACTCTGTTGTCCAAAAGTCCTATGTTGTGTTGCTGTTATGTTCAAAAGTCCTCTATAGTGTTACTCTGTTGTCCAAAAGTCGTCTGTTGTGTTACTCTGTTATCCAAAAGCCCTCTTTTGTGTTACTCTGTTGTCCAAAAAGTCCTCTTTTGTGTTACTCTTGTCTCTTGTCCAGAAAGTCCTCTTGTCTGTCTCTTCGTGTAACCACCATAGCAAACCAATCCTATCCCAGATATTTTTGGGATTGAGCTGTCCTGTCCAGCATTGGTCTGCCAAATGGAATTGTGGGCTCAACATTGTTAGTGAGGGGTGTCCATGAGTGAACTGATTTTGTGTGGTGATGGAAAAGAACGCATCTATCTGCGTTTGAATGGTTGTTGATTGGAGGTTGGGGTTGTTTTGATACAAATATTTTAGGATATATGTTGGCGGAGGGGGTAAGTGTGCATGTACGTATGCATGTACATGTGTGTGTTTTGCTTTCTTGTGATATCGTGCATGTGTGTATTTGTGATAGCGATATTCTATCACCCACTTTTCACCCTTTCTACGCCAAATGTGAGTGAGGTTAGACAGAAGACCGATATTTAAAGAAGGAACTGCTGGCCTTGTATAGTAATACACATCTCCGCCTGCCTATCCAGTTGCTGCTGTCTTGGTGGATATTATCTATAGCATGGTACGGTTGCGTCCAGAAAGTGCCTAAACTCCTCTGTTGTGTCTGTCTGTCTCTCTGGTAGTGAGGCCTGTGGCTCCAGCCTGACCTAAGATCCCCTTGGTAGCGGTATTGACCTGTCCTGTCCTGTCCTGTCCCGTATTGGTGTGCCAAATGGAATTGTCAGCTCAGTGTTGTTAATGAGGGGTGTTCCAAGAGGGAATTGATTTTGTTTGGTGTTGGAAGGAACACATCTGGGTATGAGTGGTTGTCTATTGGAGGTTGGGTTGTTGTGGTAGGGTTGCTGGTGTGTGTGTGTGTGTGTGTGTGTGTGTGTGTGCGTGCGTGCGTGCGTGCGTGCGTGCGTGCGCGTGCGTGTGTGTGCGTGCGTGCGTTAGCGTTAAAATTTGTGATATAATGTACGTGTGAGAGCTCAAGTATTTATGACACGAATTCTATCGCCACCTTCTCTCTCTCACCCTTCTTTCTACTCCGAATCTTACAGAGGTTAGACAGAAGTTCAGTATTTGAAGAAGGAGATTGCCAGCCTTCTGTTCCCATCTCTGTCTGCCTCTTTACTGGTCACGTTGAAGGAAATTTAGAGCATGGAAAAGTTGTGTCCAGAAAGAAACACACACACACTGTGGTGTTGTGCTAGTTTGTCTGACTCTGGCTCATGTAGCTGTGGTAGTGATCCACCTGGCTGTGGCTCCGGTCTGATCCAAGGCCCTCTCAGCATTGACCTGTCGTGTCTAGTATTTGCTGCGAAAAACAGAATTGCTGGCCCGACATTGTCACTGAGGGGTGTCCAGGAGTGAATTGATTTTGCTTAATGTTGGAAGAAACACATCTTGAGTATAGTGGGTGGTGATCGGAGTTGGGTTGTTTGGGAGTTTTGCTGTGTGTGTGTGTGTGTGTGTGTGTGTGTGTGTGTGTGTGTGTGTGTGTGTGTGTGTGTGTGTGTGTGTGTGTGTGTGGTGCGTGCGTGCGTACGCGCGCGCGCACGTGCGTGCGTGCGTGCGTAAAGGAGACAAGCAGGTGGGGAGGAGATTGTTGTTATGTATCTATCAATCTCATTCCCATCCTCCTTAGTTGTCTGCTATTATTTTACTCCCCTCGAAATTGTTTACAGCAGGTTCTTAAAAGCTGTCTGATGTAAGCCAAGTTGTTGAGCCTTAGATCGGCCTTTAATGGAGGCGCTTTTTCAAGTTAATGCCTTGCCTTTCCATAATCATGAAGTCTCCTCCATCCTTTGATTTGGAATTTTGGGTTTTTGTTGTTGTTGTTTTTGGGTTGGTTTTTAAAGTGTGCAGCCTTTCCCTCTGACCCTGTTTGCTACCAGTTAATCCTATCTTAAAAAAAACAAAAACAACAACAAGAGTTTCTTGTCTTTGCATTGAGATTGCTATGTGTTGTGAAGTTTGGTAAAATGTGTGTGTGTGTGTGTGTGTGTGTGTGTGTGTGTGTGTGTGTGTGTGTGTGTGTGTGTGTGTGTGTGTGTGTGTGTGTGTGTTCATGATGTGATTCCATGTGTGTAACTGTTCTGCGTGTCTCTGACATGGACACGTTCACATCATGTACTGCTGGAGTGTGCGTAATCATGTTGACACTGATTCGTTCTCTCATCGCCATCTCCCTTTCTTTTTTCTGCTCCCCAGTCTGACAGAGGTTAGACAGAGGGCCAGTGTTTGAAGAAGGAAATTGCCTGGCCCTTCTGTACACACTCTCTGCCTACCTCACTGCTGGTCCTGTTGGAAGGGTTCCAAAGCCTGGAGAGGTTGTTTGTAGAATGTTCCAGAAACGCTGGTGGTGTATTGGTCGATCTCACTAGCCTTTGTGTGTGTGTGTGTGTGTGTGTGTGTGTGTGTGTGTGTGTGTGTGTGTGTGTGTGTGTGTGTGTGTGTGTGTGTGTGTGTATCTTCTTTGATGTTTCTAATTTTGCTGCTCCTACGCCATTGGTTGTTACCATTTCTGCCTCGTCCTACCCAGGTTTGTCATCATGTTCTTAAGGTGAGAAGTCCACAGGGAGCTGAAGTCACCCTGAGGCCACCATCCAGAAATGCCCTGCATTGCAGCTGGGTCTCTTTGATAAAAGTGTTCAGTGGGCCTGTTCTGATCCACTATACGCAAAACACACCTATCAACCCTTTGCTCATGACAGTAACGGTACAAAATGATAATGATATCTATTATCTATCTATCTATCTATCTATCTATCTATCTATCTATCTATCTATCTATCTATCTATCTATCTATCTATTATATCTATCTATATCTATCTATATCTAACATCTTGCGCACACCGTTAAATCCTGTCGTTTCGTAAGTGGGCCTCGGTGCCGGTGGGAACAGATGACAAATTACAAAACGCATTACACACGGACCGATGAAAAAGCACATGATTGCTTATCTGTTTCCCTCGAATAAAGAATAATAAATAATCTATCTATCCTATCTATCATCTATCTATCTATCTATCTACTATCTATTCTATCTATCTCTGATATCTATATCTTTTAATCTATTATCTTTCTATCTACCCATATCATTATCTATCCCTTATCGGCGACCGTGGGGGCACCCCTGAAGACTTGACAACCCAGTTCCCTCCATTCCTATCTCTGCTCTGCCTTTCTCAAAGTTTTGTTGAGTTCTAGGCCTGTCCATTCGCTGATGTTGTCCTCCCATCTCTTCCTTGGTCTGCCTCTTTTTCTTCCTCCTTGGATAGTGCCTTACAGTATTGTTTTTACAAGTCCTTTTGATCTTGTTACATGCCCTATCATTTAAGTTTACGCTTCTTTACGATTGATAGGTTTCCGTAGGGACCAATTGTTTACTGGATTCTGTTATGCACGTCTTCGTTGCTTATGTGGTCTCTGTAGGAGATGCCAAGGAGTCTCTGGAAGCATCTCATCTCTACTGCCTGTACTTCTTCTCTCCAAATATGCAGTCGGGGTCCACGATTCACAGGCATACAGGAATATGGATATGACAAGGGAGCGCATTCGTCTGATCTTGGAGTTGAGTGAAGTATTTCTATCTTTCCCGATGGTGTTCATCTTTGACAGTGCTGTTATTGTTGTGCAATCCCGCATACTACCTCTGGCTTGGACCCCTTATAATGGTAGTAATAATGATAGTAATAATGATTATAATGATTAAATATACAGCAAAAAATAAGAATGATAATCAAGTCACAGAGTCAAACTCAAAGACACACCCTCGATGGGTGGTGACCGCCACAGTCACAACATCCCTCCAACAGGTTTGCCCATTAAATGACCCTGACAGCTTTGACACAAACTCACCACAGGCACAGAAGTGTATGTGGGAACAGAAAACTGAGGTTGTCGGCCATAAGACGAAAGCAACAGGGACCGCTGAACCCTCTGACTACTGCCTTGTACTTGTCTCGTGGTAAATGAATCCGTCCACGGTTTCCATCTGATTTGAGGTGTCCCAATATTGATCCACCGCTGTCCGGCATTGATGTGCCAAATGAAATAACTGAACGTTGTTAACAAGATGTGTCCGTGTGTAAGGGAGGAGAGGTGTGTGTGTGTGTGTGCGTTGATTCTTTCGGTAGAGTCTGGAACACTTTGAATAGGGAGATTGGTGTGTGGTGTGCGTGTGCGTGGTGCGTGCGTGGCCGCGCGTGCGTGTGTGCGTGTATTCTCTATTCCTTTTCCTT
>CM060344.1:25401136-25403176 GCA_030674155.1 Stramonita haemastoma | reverse complement strand
CAACCACACAGATGCAAAAATTGCTAAGGAAAGGGAAAAGTGTTAAACTCAGTAATGATGACAGGGAAATGTAGCCCCGTACTTACTACTGAATATTGATTGAAGGGACAGGAGAAAGTACTAGGACGGGCAGTGACCAAAGGTCAATTCAACGTTTAAGAAATAAAAGCTAGGGATACGTAATACCGCAGGGTTCAACTCTGATGTAAATCTGGAACCATTGCGGAGAATTCACTTTGCCCCGTAGCCCTGCAGTGCTTCCACCAATCAATTCTAACAGTCTTATATTCTCTGAATTTGCAATCTGATAGGCACTCATTCTCTTTAAAGTTTTCGGGTATTCAGGGAGACTTTTGTTTTGAAGGAATGTTCTCGGGGATCGTATGAATCCTGCTTTTATTTTCTCGTGAGATTTCAAGCTTACAGTTTTTTTTTTTTCATTTTGCAAGTTTGGCCGTGCGCAAATTTGAAACGAAAAGTAGCAGTATTTATGTTTGTAATTTTTTTTGAATGAGCTTTATCTATCAATAAAATGGAAATACAGAATCAAGTCAGCAAAAATCGTTGTTTTAGAAGAGAAAAGTTGCATATTTGTTTGTCGTAAGATTTTTCGTTGTTTTTTGTTGTTGCAGATAATTTTACCGTTACTGGGGGCATTTCAGATATTTTATTTAATGTAAGGGTCACAAAAAATAAAGTACGTGATGTAACAAAACTGTTAAAATCTGGTGGTTTTTTAAAAAAAAAAAGATAAATTACCATTTCACCACATGGTAAGCAAAAGTGTATTAAAAAACGGGGAGGGGGGGGGGAAATAGCATCAAAGCCACAGAACAAAAATCATAACAGAAAAGAAGTAGGCAAAGATTTTTTGTGATGATGATATAACAGTTATGATAATGATAATGCTGTTTACGATCAAATCAGCAACAAGAACAAGAACAGAAATAAAGCTTAAATGGCTCCATCTTAAATAATGTCCCAGTGCAATCCTCTCGTCTTTTTTTTTAACCATAATAATTAAATGGCTGTTTTATGTTATTGGTTTACAGTCTGCGATTTAAAAAAAACAACAAACAAACTGACTGTTATGGGAAGCTCTCTCTCTCTCCTCCTCTCTTCCTCTCTCTCTCTCTCTCTCTCTCTCTCTCTCTCTCTCTCTCCTCTCTTCTCTCTTCTCTCTTTCTCTTTTTTTTTTTTTTTTTTTTTGGGGGGGGGGGGGGGGGGGGGGAGCGTGATGAAGTGAAGGAAGATATTGAAGAGAGGTTGAAAGCTGCATTACTAACCAACTAATTAACTAGTGGACTAAAGCAGGTTCAATGCATGACTTTTTTTCCATGAGTGTGATGTGTAAATCGCGCGCACGCACGCACGCACCACGCACCACACCCACACACCACGACACCACACACACACACACACACACACACACACACACACACACACACTATTAACAATAACAACCACCGAAACCTTGAATCGTTAAATCTGAGGAGAGCATTTCTATTTACAATTGTATTCTTGTAGTAGTAATAGCAGTAGTAGTTGTAGCAGTTATGACGACGACAATGGTCGTAATAATGACCATAGGATAATTACTAGTAGTAGTAACTAGAAGTAGTAACTAGTGATCATGAAGGTGGTGATGGAGATAGATCCCAAGAACATGAGCAATTAATTGCCGACTAACTTCTTTTTTTAAGTGGACATTCAAAAAACTGTAGCTGCCAGACAGGGATAATTTTTTGTCATACAGTTTACAAAGAATGCCATGGAGACCGTCTGATTTGTCACCGTCATTCATGTTGCACTGATAATAAAGTTGTTTTTATCGTTTTACTCTGTACGCATGTGCGCTCTCTCTCTCTCTCTCTCTCACTCTCTCTCTCTCCCTCTCTCTCTCTCTCTCTCTCTCTCCTCTCTCTCTCCTCTCTCTCTCTCTCTCTCTCTCTCTCTCTCTCTCTTGTTCACTGAATAACTGTCTTTAATTTGACATTTAGTTGAATACCGAACATTACACGGTCAACAACCACATCGAAG
>CM060344.1:25381136-25393636 GCA_030674155.1 Stramonita haemastoma | reverse complement strand
GATTTTTTTTACGCTTGTTTTGGTGGGTTCTTTTTTTTTTTGGTCAACCTCTTTCTTCTTATTCTTTTGCAGAAATGGGTAAAGGTCTAGGTGCGTGTGATGTTTTTGTTTGGATGGGGGTAGAGTTTTTTTGTGTGTTTTTTTTTTGTTTTTTCTTGGGGGGGTGGGGGGGGGGGGGGAGCGGCATGCATATGTGAGGGGGGAGGAGTTGTGTAGACGCATATGCACATATGCAGATGCGCACGCACATACATGCATGCGCTCTCTCTCTCTCTCTCTCTCTCTCTCTCTCTCTCTCTCTCTCTCTCTCTCTCTCTCTCTCTCTCTCTCTCTCTCTCTCCCATACACATACCAACACCATTACCACCAACAACACCACTAACACACATAACACACACACACACACACACACACACACACACAACACACACACCACACACACACACACACAAAATGCTCATCAATTTAACCAAGTCTCGCCACGTCTCGCCATCGCCAAGAGCGGAACGTGATGGGCCGAGTCAGGGGAGATGATCATGCAGGGGAGATAAGCGATGCGGGCAGTCCCCTGTGTGTTCACGAGCCTACCTAATCATCAGATTAGGCAGCCGCTATGAGACTTTGGGCGCCTTCTATGTTCATGGGAGACCGTGGAAAAGGCCCACACTCCCAACTATCTACTCCCTGTTCCTCATTTTGTCTGTTTTATCTAATGTCGAAGATTGTTTGGTTTGTTTGGCGATATATTATAATATCATGGTTATGAATCATTATTTTCTGCATAACATTTTGTAGCATCTTTTCTATAATATGAGAGCCTAAAAGTCCTTTTGATAAAAAACCAACATTTGTAGGGTTGAAGTACAGCTGCCTACATGGCGAAGTGCTTGAACCCACACACACACCCACACCCACACACACACACACACACACACACACACACACACACACACACACACTCACATCACCACTCACATCACCACTCACTCCACTCCCAACACCACTCAACACCACACACACACACACACACACACCAGCACGCACCACACACCACAACGACACCGCACGCGCACGACACACACACACACCACACACACACACAACACACTGAAGGAGAGTAACTAGGGGCAGTAAGGTATGAATGAAGTGTAGTTGTAGCGACGGCTGGTTAGTGTAGCGTGCGATAATCTGTGGAGATGAGGCGACACTGCTGCTGCTGCTGCTGCTGCTGGCTGCTGGCTGGCTACAGTGTGCAGGGCTGGAGGGGGATTTGAGTGTGTGGGAGGGAATGAGTCGTGTGTGTGTGTGGTTTGTGTGTGTTTGTGTTGCAGTGTTTTGTGTGTGTGTTTAGTGTGTGTGTGTGTTTCAGGTGTGTGTGTGTGTGTTTCAGTGTGTGGTGTGTGTGTGTGTGTGTGTGTGTGTGTGTGAGAGAGAGAGAGAGAGAGAGAGAGAGAGAGAGAGAGAGAGAGAGAGAGAGAGAGAGAGAGAGAGAGAGAAACAAACACAACACAAACACACAGAACATCGTTTATTGCCATGGAAGCATACAAAGCTTATAGACACAAGTGAACAAAATTGGTTGGAAAAAATACCGAAGATTCACGCAATCAAAAACATACTTTGCAAAGGGTCTGTGTGTGTGTGTGTGTGTGTGTGTGTGTGTGTGTGTGTGTGTGTGTGTGTGTGTGTGTGTGTGTGAATTGAACAAGGAAAATACGTATGAAACAAAGACTGGCACTTCAGGTGTCATGACAAGGTCTCCCTGTTCGTTATTATTGAACAAAGAAAGAGAAGAGTAAATCAAGGAATTCTGCGTCAGTTGTCAGGATAAGGGGCTCACCTTTGTCATGACTGAAGACAGAAATGACAGGGATATCATATATTTGCCTTAACTGAACAAAGAAATGACAGGGTTGTATTTTGCTGTAACTGAACAAAAATCATAGGATTTTCCTTTTTTTTTTTTTTTCGAAAACAGAACAAAGAAATGTTAACGCCGTCTTTGATCATAACTGAACAAAGAATTAAGGATCCGTGAAACAAAGAATGCAACGCCAGCTGTCTTTGTTGATGCTGTGCCGGCATTGTCATTGCCAAACAAAGAGAATGGATCGCCATTTTGAAGTCGCCGTCTTAAAGAAATCGATATTCTTGAAAAGCTGTCTATCCATATGTGTGTGTGTGTGTGTGTGTGTGTGTGTGTGTGTGTGTGTGTGTGTGTGTGTGTGTGTGTGTGTGTGTGTGTGTGTGTGTGTGTGTGACTCTGTGTGACTCTGTGTGACTCTGTGTGGTGTGTGTGTGTGTGTGTGTGTGTGTGTGTGTGTGTGTGTGTGTGTGTGTGTGTTTCTCTCTGCCTTTATGAAACCATTGAATCTCTCTCTCTCTCTCTCTCTCTCTCTCTCTCTCTCTCTCTCTCTCTCTCTCTCTCTCTCTCTCTCTCTCTCTCTCTCTCTCTCCCTCTCTCTCTCCCTCTCTCCCTCTCTCCTCTCTCCTCTCCTCTCTCTCTCTCTCTCTCTCTCTCTCTCTCTCTCTCTCTCTTCTCTCTCTCTCTCTCTGCGTGCCCGCGCTCGTGCACACACTCAAGCGAACCCTTCTACCGGTGGAGTCTCTGTGTACTTGATACGTTCTTTCACGAGCCAGAGAGCCTACATTCCCCTCGCTTTCTTTCTGAAGCAAACAGATGGGGTGTCTGCACCGTGTGGCTGACAATAGAGTAGAGGACCCTCCAGTTACCGATGTGAGTCAATAATGGATCAATCAGGGTCGTGACGATTGGACACACCACAGACACGTTCGCATCTCTGTGGAAAAATCGCCAGAGCAAACAGCCCAAAATAATTTTGGGGGAGATTTTTTTTTTTTTTTTTTTTTTTTTGGGGTGGGGGGGGGGGGGGGGACGAGGGTAGGAGGAAGACGGACAGAACAAGAGAGTGAGCGTATGCGTTTTACTAGTAAAATGGTAGCTTTGTGACCAGAGAGAGAGGGGGGAGGGAGGAGGGGGGTGTCAAACGTTTCCAGAGAGAGAAACAGACAACAGACAAGTAAGCGTTTACGTTTTCTAGTCAGACTATAGCTGTGTCATCAAAGAAAGTGAAACAAACAGTGACCTACGCGTTTATTAGTCTAGACAATAGCTGTATTACCAAAGAGAGTTTAACACACACAAGATAGACAGAGAAAGTGAGTGTGCGCGTTTGCTAATCAGACGATAGTGATATCACCAAAAAGAGTGAGACAGACAGACAGTGTGAATACGCGTTTGCTAATCAGACGATAGCTGTGTCACCGAAGTCCGAAGCTGACATGCCAAGTCATTCAGATCAATGCATCAGTCTCTCAAAGACTTTGACTTCTTCCTTATTAACTTCTTTGAGAAGTCGTCTAGGCGCTGCGCCGAATTTTTCACCGATGGGGTTGTTAGGCAAAGGCATTCATTGACAGCTGGTTGAACTGGGGGGACTGCACTGAAGGGATGGGGGGGAAGGCACAGTGGCGATCACCCATCCGAGAATCAGATGCCGCCGCGCTCAACGCTGCTTTTTTCTTTGTTTTTTTCTTGATCCTCTGCTAGAGCTGCAAGGTACAGCAATGGTGGGTCTTTTGTGTTTGCGACCATTTCCCCGCATTTGTAGCTTCATTCCATACTGAATTTTTTTTAAACCTTGTCTTTGGTGAAGCAAGTGCTCTGACCCTTTTCTTTTCTTTTTTAAACAAAACTTTCACTCTATCCAATCTGACTTTTAGTCAGAAAAAGTGGTGTGGCACCGTCGGAATGTCACACTTAGAAGCTGACACCGAGCAAGTTGGGTGTCGCGAAATGGAGTATTAACTTGAGCGCCATGACATCCAATCTTAGTGAAGCGAAAACCGAGGTAGCGAAGACGTAGGCCCTAGCAGGGACGGACAGACTTTTAGGGGGACGGAGTAGACTAGATCGAGTCAGGGACCCTGCCTAGTTAAGATATAGCTGGCGTCCGTAGAGCCCCTAGTTTTTTTTTCGTCTGTTTGTAGATTTTCGCTCTGTTTCTGTGTCTGTCTCTCGGTCTTTGTCTTTCTTTCTGGTTCTTTACTCCCCCCCCCCCCCTCTCTCTCTCTCTCTCTCTCTCTCTCTCTCTCTCTCTCTCTCTCTCTCTCTCTCTCTCTCTCTCTCTCTCTCTCCTCTCTCTTCTTCTTCTTTCTTCTTCTTCTTCTTCTTCTTCTTCTTCTTCTTCTTCTTCTCCTCTCTCCTCTTCTCCTCTTCTCTCTTCTTCTTCTCCTCCTTCTCTTCTTCTCTCTCCTCCTCATTCTCCTTCATCCTCATCCTCATCATCTTTCTCTCTGTCTTTGTCTCTGTCTCTCTCTGTCTCTCTCTGTTTCTCTCTGTCTCTCTCTCTCCCTCCTCCTCCCCTCTCTCTCTCTCTCTCTCTCTCTCTCTCTCTCTTCTCTCTCTCTCTCTCTTCTCCTCTCTTTCTCTCTCTCTCTCTCTGTGCGCATCTTCTGTCTCGCACGCTATGGTGTCTTCGCTCCATCTCTCCTTTGCTCCTCCCGCCCCCTCACTCTACCCTGCTGCTTTCTCCCTCGCCTCACATCTTCTTCCAACCCTCATTACTGTTAACGACCCACGGGGCTGTCGTTAGGATAGATTGGGGAGAAAGGGAGGGACGGGGGAGAGAGGTGTCAACTGGAGGTTGGGGGCCCTGTCTTTACTTTCGTCAATTATGACCTCGCTCACCTCAGGAGAGAGAGAGGAGAGAGAGAGAGAGAGAGAGAGAGAGGAGAGAGAGGAGAGAGAGAGAGAGAGAGAGTTAGTTTGAAGGGGTGGGAGAGAGAGTTTGGAAAAAGAGAGAGAGACACAGAGAGAGGAGAGAGAGAGAGTGAAGGGTGGGAGAGAGAGAGTTTGAGAGAGAGAGAGAAGAGAGAGAGAGAGTTGAAGGGGTGGGAGAGAGACAGTCTGGAAAGAGAGAGAGGGGGGGGGAGTTGAGACATGGGAGGGGAGGAAGACAGAAAGAGAGTAGGTAGGAGGAATGGAGAGAGGGGGGGGGGGGGGGTAGATTTTCAGTTTTCATCCTAGAACAACGAGCACCATAACGCAGTGTTGACGATGTCCGACTTTCTAATGTAAATGAAAATAAGAGGGACGCTATTTCCCGGCGAGAACAACCCGGATGTTTATACAGAGAAATATATCCTGTGCATGCGGTGCAAGACGATGCAATACGATGCGACACAACAGAATAGGATGCAACACGTAAGAGATGTAATTCAACAACATAGCGTAAATTTGAGTACAATGTAATCATTTGTTTTGGGCATCTGTTGTTGTTGTTTTTTTTAATATGCCCGGAACCGGTGGAGAGTACAAAGAGGTAGCAGTCTTCAATTGACAAAAAATAGTCATGATGGGAAAATTCTCTCTCTCTCTCTCTCTCTCTCTCTCTCTCTCTCTCTCTCTCTCTCTCTCTCTCTCTCTCTCTCTCTCTCTCTCTCTCTCTCTCTCTCACACACACACACATCACACACACACACACTAAACACACACACACCACACACACAACACAACACACACACACACACACACACACACACACACACACACAACACAATCTACGAGAATTATTTTTAAATGGATACTTCAGAAACGTAATATAAACAAACATTAAGACACTCTTTTCTTAGCCTCACAAAAAACGCAATCCCAATACAATAATCGAAAAAGCACAAATGTTAAGTCGCCTTTTCAGCTTTGTTTCACCTTGTGGCGTACGTGTGTGCAAAAAGAGTAGACAGATTTCTGCTAGAAAAAGACGGAGCGACATTCAAGTACAGCTGCCCTTTCACATTGAAATCACACTGGTGGAGACAGGCATGTAAAACGCACAGTGGCAAATCGCATTTTGCTTGATCACAGGCTTGAAAATTATCTGAAGAAAATGCCGAAGGCAGCACTGACCTCTGAAGTTAAAAACTCGTTTGGGGTGCACTGGCGGTGGTTGAAAAATCACCAGGAAAGCAAGAGAGAACAGAAAGAAAAAAAGGAAGGAAGGAAGGAGGGAGGGAGGGAAGGGAAGTAAGAAAATGGGAGGTGTTCAGAGTATAGAAGTTAAGAACTCGTTTGTATGGACTGGTATTACTGGGAAATTTTGGTGTGAAGTGGGTGTGTGTGTGTGTGTGTGTGTGTGTGTGTGTGTGTGTGTGTGTGTGTGTGTGTGTGTGTGTGTGGTGGATGAGACAGAGACAGGAAACAGAAACAGAGAGAAGATTAGTATGGAGTGACTGAAAGTGTCGGGGAAAAAGAAAGGATATGCGTGCTTGTGTTAATAGTAGTAGAAGTGGTGGTCGTGGTGATAGGAGTGGTAGAAGTAGTTGTATTTTGTGCATTCACACTGAAATTCCCAGTCACACTGATCTCTCAGTACTTTGACCAGTAAAGCATCGTAGTGTTTTCCCCGTTTTTAGTCTCCAATCAGTCAGACTTGACGGAACAGTGTTCCACTGTAGCTGTTTTCCAAGATTACTTTTCGCTGATCAGAGAGACAGACAGGGAGAGAGGGAGACAGAGAGCTAAAAATGGACCTGTAGGCTTCATCTTTGCCGATTCCCAGAGAGGTGCAGATGATAAACACGGACAGCGCGCGAGGCACTGTCAAAATAAGTTACCTAGGGCCATTAGGGTCACGGGGTTGAGTGGTTGGTTGATTGACACTTAACCCCTTTCACTCTTGAGACTGCCAGAAGTGTAGCAAGTGAACTCTTTAAAAAAGAATAATATTTTTTAAAAAAAAAAGAAAAAAAAGAAGCAGTCACGGACTTATCTATCTTCAGTTGTCACGATCCATTTTGGGAACCCTTCAAATATTGCAATGTCCTTATTCTCTTCTCTCTCTCTCTCTCTCTCTCTCTCTCTCTCTCTCTCTCTCTCTCCTCTCTCTCTCTCTCTCTCTCTCTCTCTCTCTCTCTCTCTCTCTCTCTTGTCTTTCGTCTTCTTTTTCATTTTTCTGTTTTGGTAGGTAAGCATACTTAGATGTGGATTGTGGTTGGTAAGAAATGACGATGATATAAATAAGTCGTAGTAGTAGTAAAAGTATTAATGGTGGTGGGAGTGGTAGCAGTAGCGGTAGAAGAAGTAGCAGTAGTACTGTAGTAGTAGCGGCAGTGCTCGTAGTAGTAGTATAGTTAGTAGTAGTAGTAGAAATATAGAAGTAGTACCAACAGCAGTAGTAGTGGTTCAACGCAAAAATCAAGCCCCAGAGGACCAAAAACTAAGACTTAGTATAGGAAAATCGAATGCAGTGGTTGTAGTAGTATTAGTAGCAGAAGTAGTAGCAGCAGAAGCAACAACAGTAGTTAAAATAGCAGCAGTGGAGGTGGTAGCGGTAGTAGTAGAGAGCAAGTATCTACCCCAGACTACCAAGAAGTTCTTGTTTAAAAAAGATGCAGCAGCAGTAACAGAAGCAGCAACACAGTAACAACAGCAGTAGCAGCAGTACTGGTTACAGAACCAGTATCAGACCCCAGACGACTCGAAAATTGAAACTTGTCAGAAAATCGAAGGAGTCAGAACACTTGACATTTTGGCACTGCCGATGTACCCAGAGCACCCCCCGGACCCCCGAGCCACTGAAGGGTCTGCTTAAGCGTAGAAGTTCATGTGTTTTCATTATTGCGAAAAAAAAGACGTCCAATTCTGTAAAGGCTTGCTCACAACGCAGCAAGTCGGCGGTGTCAATGCTGTTTTCGCTTCTGTAGGTGTGTGTGTGTGTGTGTGTGTGTGTGTGTGTGTGTGTGTGTGTGTGTGTGTGTGTGTGTGTGTGTGTGTGTGTTGTTTTATCATTTTATATCGAGGATAATGGAATAAGCACGCATGTGCTTTTTTGCATCCAGTCCCCGTGTGTATGCATTTTGTAAATCTTGTCATCTGTTCCCACCGGCACACGATGGCCTACTCTTACGAAAAGCGGAACAGGATTTAACTTGTGCGCAATATGTTCTGCGTGCGTTCGCACACGGGGCCTCGGTTTACAGTCTCATCCGAAGGGTGTGTGTGTGTGTGTGTGTGTGTGTGTGTGTGTGTGTGTGTGTGTGTGTGTGTGTGTGTGTGTGTGTGTGTGTGTGTGGATGAGAGAGAGAGAGAGAGAGAGAGAGAGAGAGAGAGAGAGAGAGAGAGAGAGAGAGAGAGAGATTGGTGATATTTTACTGATTCTTGAAGACTCAAAATTCTTTTGTTATGAAATGCCAGGACTGTAAATTTTCGTTGCATGTAGATCGGATATAAAATTCCTGTGACCTTTCTATTTTTGCTTGTGCGTGCAAATACACGCTCAAGCGCACGCACGCACGCGCGCACACACACACACACACACACACACACACACACACACACACACACACACACACCACACACACACACACACACACACACACACACACGCACGCACGCACGCACGCACGCACGCACGCACACAGCTCTTTGACGGGTCAAAACTATGAATTACGTCCCTCCTGTTTTTTCTCTCAGGGCAAAATCGATGCTCGAATATTTGATCACAAATTCAACATTGATTTATGGCACTGAGGGAGGCCCGCGTTTTTCCCCTTTCGCTTGGCATGCCTGTAATTTATAAAATGTTGGGGGTTAGGACAGGGGAGGGAGAGGGGGGTCTTTATTTTCTTTTCTTGTTTGCTTTGTCTCCTCTCCCGTTTCTTTGTTCTTTCTTCTTTTTCTTTCTTTCTTTTTTTTTAAAAAATCTATTGTAGACTGTGTGCCTTTGAAGATTTTGAATGAGTTTTAAGTACAAAATAGTACTACTAATGTTTTGCTTTGTTTTTGTTTTGTATGGATATTGTGGTGTGTGTGTGTGTGTGTGTGTTTTTAGGGGGAGGGGGTATGATCCTTTGTTGGGAGTTGTGTTTTTGTTGTTGGGGGTATGCTTCCATGCTTTTTTCTTATCGTCACATCTGCTCGTTTATTCACATTTTTCGTAAGTTAAGTCAGTCGGCATTTATTCTTTTTCCTGTTACTGGCAAGTGTATGTACTTGCTCCCTCCTACTGACCTGTCCTTAAAAAACAACAACACACAAACCAAAAACGCCAGGGAGATACTGTAGGTGTTTTCGCATGATTTCAGGAAGAGCTGTGATAAAACTGGCTGTTTTTTTCCCCAAAGAAGTCGCTTGCTGCATCTGTATGTGAAGCCTTTTGGTAATGGTTCTTTTCCATCTGGACATATCCCAGGATGTTAAACTGGGAACGCCCAACAGAAGCAACAGTAACAACAATAACAAATCCACTGCAGCGGTTGACGGGCAATACCCTTTTTTCTGACTAGCTGGATTGGGGCAGAGAGAAAAGGGTGTGTGATTGTATCCCCACACTGACAGACATCCCCAAATAACGACGCATTATAACAGCAGGCCAACAAGAACATCGAGCCCTTATCACTGCCGCCTGGGGATTAGAACTCCCGGCCCCGTGGACGCAAATCCGGCAGGGAGCCAAGTTGATCCAGACAGAAGGCTCCCCATCAAGAGGGGCTTTCAAGTCAGCACAATACGGTCTTTGTCCTGGAGGGGTCGATAGAGGAGATATAGACAACGATAAACAGCTTGAATGGGGTCTGTGAATGTGTGTACAAAGTCACAAAGGAGATGATTGTGCATGGCAACAATACGCAGCTCCCCCCCAAAAAAAAAAAAAAAAAAAAAAACAACAACAACAACAACAACAACAACAAAAACAAAAAAAGATGTATAAGAAATGTGTATTATATTACAGAAGATGTATGACAGACAACAGTAAACATCAGACATGAGACACATGAGATGTTTGTGTGAGATTACAAAATAGGGACAACAAGCAGGAGGTATAAGAGATGTGTGTATATGACCACAAAGATATAGCAAAGATGTGACAGTGACCGTTTGTGTTCATTACAGAGTGCAACAATGTTACTCTTCGCCATTGTGGATATGACTAGCGCCCATCTGCCCTGAATAACTTAACCTCAAAGGCAGATAAATGTCTTCAGTAGTAATGTATCTTGTTCTATCTGAAAGGCACTATACCGAGATAGACTTTTAGCGCCTCTATGGCTTCCGTGTGTGCTATTGCAAAGGGATTGGTGTGACAGTTTTGTGTTGGGAATGAGCGAAGGAGACAATAGAAAGTGACGGTGGAATTGTAAGTTGAAATCAGTTATAGCAGTCTGAAGATTTTTTTTTTTTTTTTTTTTTTTGGGGGTGTCTTAAAAACTTAGGCAGTTGGTTTCTTTTGTTTTGAGTTATATTGCATTGGAGTTAATTACATTGCTTCATATCGTACCATTCGTTTGTTTTATATCATTGGCTGGCATCACCAAAATATTGCAGCATTATAAAAGCGGAGCAGAGCGTTTATCTTTGGCGCCTTGGGATTAAACCCCCAGGCCTATGAATGCAAATCTGGCGTGGAGCCAAGCTGATCCGTGCATAAGAATCCCCGTCAAAAACGGCTTTCAGGTCAGCACAATACGATTGTCGTTCTAGACTTTCCCGTGGCGGAGATATATAAGACAACGATAAGCAGCAGAAATGAGGTATAAGAGATTTATATGTATGGAGCCTCAGAGATACACCAAAGGCATGACTGACCATTTGTGTTCAGTCCACAGAGTGCAACAACTTCACCCTGCGCCTTAGCCAATCAGCCCCCAACGATTGATCTGAGAGGCAGATAAAGTCTTTAGTAGCAATACATCTTGTGTCTATCTGAAAGGCAAGATACCCAGATAGGCTTTTAGTGCCTGTATGTCTTCTGTCGGTACTGTTGTTAAGATTGTCCTAGCCTTTTAGCGCTGGGAATGAGAGAGAAAGAGACTAGAAAGAGAAAAGACTTAATAGTGGGGACTCAAAGCTGACTGAAGATGAAAATTTTTTGAGAGTCCTGAGTATTTGGGCAGCTGGTTTCTTTTGTTTCGAGTTAAATTCCATGCATTGGAGTTAATTACAGTGCTTCACATCATATCATTCGTTTGTTTTATATCACTGACTGGCTTCACTAAAATATTGCAGCACTAAAAAAGCGGGGCAGAGCGTTTATTATTGGCGCCTTGGGATTGGAACTCCCAGCCCCATGAATGCAAATCTGGCGTGGAGCCAAGCTGATCCGTGCATAAGAAACCTCATCAAAAATGGCTTTTAGGTCAGCACAATAGGATCTTCGTTCTACAATTTCCCATGGAGCAAATGTATAATAGGAAATAAACAGCATGGATGAGATGTGAGATGTATTTATGAGGACATAACAGGGATATATAAGACAACAATAAGCTGCAGAAAGGAGGTCTAAGAGGTTATTGTATGGAGCTACAACGATATAACAAAGACATGACTGACCGTTTGCCATAGCGCCAATCAGCCTACAACGACTTGATCTCAGAGGCAGATAAAGTCTTTAGTAGCAATACATCTTGTGTCTATCTGAAAGGCAAGATACCCAGATAGGCTTTTAGTGCCTATATGTCTTCTGTCGGTACTGTTGTGAAGGGATTGGTGCCACGATTTTCTGTTGGGAATGGTTGAAAGGGAGAGAGAATAGAGGGAGAGAGAGTGTCTTTTTGTGGGGTGCATGTGGAAATCGGCCAGAGCAGTGGGGAATTAAAACAAAAAGAAGAAGAAAAATATATAAGGCCAACAGAATAGTTTGCAGAAAGTTTTCTGTTGTATTACAGTACGTTCTACTGTATTGTTTCACATATTGTTTTATGGGGAACAAAACAAATAAAGAGAATGAAGTGTTGGGGTAATATAATAATAGTTTTGAGGGATGCAGGCTCTGTTGTATCTCATTGTCATTGTATTGTAGTGTGGGGAGTAAAAAAAAAAAAAAAAAAAAAAAAAAAAAAAAAAAAAAAAAAAGAGGAAGGAAAATGAGGCTTTAGACTTGCATCCTAGTTGTGTTTGTTGTTTTTTTTTTATAGGGAAGCTGTTTCTGTCGCATTGTAATGTGTTGTCTGACATTGTGTAATGTGCTGTGTTGTATTTTGTAGTATTGTTATGAAGTGGGCTTTGTATGCTGTATTGAAGTGTGTGTGCGCCTGGGTTCTTTTTTTTTATTATTTCTTTTTTATTCGTGTATCCTTGTTTGTGTGTATGTGTGTGTGTGTTGTCTGTCTTTGTGTCAGTATGCTTGTGTGTGTGTGTGTGTGTGTGTGTGTGTGAGGTGTTGTGTGTGTGTGTGTGTGTGTGTGTGTGTGTGTGTGTGTGTGTGTGTGTTTGTGTGTGTGTGTGTGTGTTGTGTACCACATGTGTGTGCCGTATGTGTGTACTGTGCAGACTGGGTAGGTAAGGGAGGAGGGTTGGGGGGGGGAGGAGGAGGTAGGGGTGTTCCCGGTGTAAAGTGAAATGGGTCGTTAGTGTCGTCTGCACAGACTCCGCTGATGTATGGACTCACACCGCTGAGACACAGACTCTCCAGAGAGTCCTTCCTTCCCCTCTCCTTCAGCACATACACACACGAACAAACGTGTGCGTACACTCACACTCA
>CM060344.1:25376136-25378636 GCA_030674155.1 Stramonita haemastoma | reverse complement strand
CATTCAAGTGTGCGTGCATGCATGCATGCTGTGGTGCGTGCGTGTGCGTGCGTGGTGCTGGTGCGTGTGTGTGTGTGTGTGTGTGTGTGTGTGTGTGTGTGTGTGTGTGTGTGTGTGTGTGTGTGTGTGTGTGAGAAAAGAGAGAAAAAACGAAGGGAGGGGGGTATGTAAGGAAGCTTGTGTGACCATGTTTGCGAGTCTGCGCGCTTGAGCGTATACCTGCGCGCACGCGTGTGGTGGGTGGTGTGTTTGTGTGTGGTGTGTGTATTTTTTTTATTTTACACGATAATTACGTATGTGTGCATGTGTACGCGTGTGTGCATCCGTGCGTTTTATTGTGAACGAATCTTGAGAAATAAAATATGTGGGTGTTCAAATAACCTGTTTACTAGATAAACAGAAACTTAAGGCTGCTTTGCTTCCTTAGCCTGAAGTTTCCAATACTGAAAAGAAAACAGAAAAGGGTTTGTATTCTGAAATGTGATTCAGTTCAACCTCTTTTAAAAAAAGCTGCTACATTTACTTCTTCACATGATCAGTTTCAAATGTGTTAAGCGTGCATTTTGTTTTAAAATGGTGTCAACTTATGTATGCTATGTTTTGAGTTTGTTTTTAGGTTATTGTCTTATGAAAGGCAGACGTTATTTTAACGTTGTGATAGGATTTTTTTTGGGTTTGGTTTTCGTTTGTTGTTTTTTGTTGTTGTTGTTTTTAGGGGGGGGGGGGGTGGAGGGGAGGGGATGTGCAGTCTTATTCACTTATGTCTCTTTATGGAAAAAAATGCAAAGCAGGCGTAAAAAAGTAATATAATACAATATCCAGAATAAAACCAATTTTAATCGCATATAGGTGTTAGTGGGTGCGCACACGCGCGCGTGTATGTGTGGGTGGTGAGTGCGGTTGTTATTGTTGTTTAACAGATTGTATCTGTTTCTTGTTTTAGTGTACAGCATACATATTCCAGAAGATATATCAGTTTCAGAGAAAAAAAGTGTCAAGGCTACCTAAAATAAGTAGCAAAAGATCAGTGTGTGTGTGTGTGTGTGTGTGTGGTGTGTGTGTGTGTGTGTGTGTGTGTGTGTGTGTGTGTGTATCATTGGGAAAGTAGCAGTTCTTTTTCTGTCTTCTAAGACAGTGGGCATGGCTGAAAACAAGATTTTACCCGGATTTCGCAATTATATATGCCAAAGGCGCATATACACAAAAGTAATATGTTTGATCTTTAATTTTGAAACGCTTTTTGTCTTACTTTTTCTCTTTGGTGTCTCATTCGTCTTCTTCTTCTTTGTACCCTCGTCCTTCTGTCTGTCTGTCTGTCTGCTGTCTGTCTGTCTGTCTGTCTGTCTGTCTGTCTGTCTGTCTGTCTGTCTGTCTGTCTCTCTCTCTCTCTCCTCCTCTCCTCTCCTCTCTCTCTCCTCTCTCTCTCCTCTCTCTCTCTCTCTCTTCTCCTCTCTCTCTCTCTCTCTCTCTCTCTCTCTCTAGGCGGATAGCCTAGTGGTCAGATTATTGCGCTGGCAATTTGACGACCCGGGTTCGAGTCCGGTCGAGGAGATTTTTCTCCTGGAGTTAACATCAGTGCTGACTCCAATCTCCCCGAAAGTCCTTCGGATGAGACTTTAAACCGAGGCCCCGTGTAGCCGCGAACATTCCATGTTTCCGCTTTTTTCGTAAGAGTAGGCCATCGTGTGCCGATGGGAACAGATGACATTTACAAATCTGCATACACACGGGGACTGGATAAAAAAAAGCACAAGAGTGCTTTTTCCATTATCCTCGATATAAAAGAATAAATCAAATCAATCTCTCTCTCTCTCTCTCTCTCTTCTCCTCTCTCTCTCTCTCTCTCTCTCTCTCTCTCCTCTCTCTCTCTCTCTCTCTCTCTCTCTGTCTTTCCACTCGTCTCTCTCTCTCTCTCTCTCTCTCTCTGTTTTGTCCACTCGCTCACTTCACTACACACACACACACACACACACACACACACACACACACACACACACACACACACACACACACACACACACACACACTCCTGTGTGCACGCGCGCGTGCCTTCCCTGCAAACTTTTTTTTTTTTTTTTTTTTTACCTCATCTATTTCAGGTTATTTGACAGAGTTTGATGACAGCCTTATGAAGGGAGTTCTGCGGCTCAGTGTCCGTTTTCTCAGGGAATTTGGGGATTGAACATCTCTGTCTCTGTGTGTGATGGTGTCGCTGTGTCTGTTTCTCTGCCTTCCTCCCCCCGCCTATCTCTCTTTCGCTGTCCCCCTCTCCCTCCCTCCCACCCTCCTCTCTCTCTCTCTCTCTCTCTCCCCCTATCTCCTTCTTTATCTTTCTCTCTCTCTCTCCTCCTCTCTCTCTTCCTCTCCTCTCTCTCCTCCCACTCTCTCCTCTCTCTCTCTCTCTCTCTCTCTCTCTCTCTCTCTCTCTCTCTCTCTCCTCTCTCTCTTCTTCTCTCTCCTCTCCTCTTCCCAATCTCTCATCTCTCTGTTGTTGTGACGA
>CM060344.1:25361136-25371136 GCA_030674155.1 Stramonita haemastoma | reverse complement strand
TGTTGTGGTTGAGTGCGCTCTCTCTCTCTCCTCTCTCTCCTCTCTCTCTCCTCATCTCCTCTCTCTCTCTCTCTCTCTCTCTCTCTTCTTCTCTCTCTCTCTCTCTCTCTCTCTCTCTCTCTCTCTCTCTCTCTCTCCTCTCTCTCCCTCTTCTCTCTCTCTCTCTCCTCTCTCTCTCTCCTCTCATTATCCCCATTCCTTTTTCCATTTCCGTCTTCTGTCGATATTCTACAGCTTCACAACACCTTTCAAAAATATTACGACGAAATATTCATGGTTTATTTTTATTTTTCGATTTGAAAAGTTGAAGTCAGCAAGAAGAGCAGATATCTCTGCCAGATTCGTAGACAGAGAGTATGTACCATCTGGACTCTCTAAATATAACTCCACATTTCTGATACAGACCACTAGCTTTAAGCAGCACAGCTCTCTCCTCTCTCTCCTCTCTCTCTCTCTCTCTCTCTCTCTCTCTCTCTCTCTCTCTCTCTCTCTCTCTCCTCTCTCCTCTCTCTCTCTCTCTCTCCTCTCCCCCTCCTCGCCAACAGTAATAAAACACCATATCAACATGTGTATCTTCCATCATAACCACCACACCACATCAAGTCTGTCTTTATGAGACAAGTTCAGAAAGCAAGAGCATTTTTCTTGTTCTGCCCCCCCCCCCCCCCCCCCCACCCCCCTCTTTTTTTTCTTTTTTTTTTTCATTCCTAGCATTAAAAAATTATCAGATTACATTGGCAGCCATAAGGTTTACGACAGCGTGGGGACACAACCTCTTCTCTTCTGGATCTTGGTTTACTCCCATGGCTCTACCCCCCCCCCCCCCCCCTCTCAAGCAAAACCGTGTTGAGAGCAGTTAAAAGCCACAGTGAGTTTTACTGGGGGTCTGTGTTGCTGTTGTGGGGAAGGTGTTTTGAAAGGTGAATCAACCGTCTGAAAGGTTTGGCACTGGTGATGGGAAACAAGCTTTCTCATCATGGAGAGAGAGAGAGAGAGAGAGAGAGAGAGAGAGAGAGAGAGAGAAGAGAGAGAGAGAGAGAGAGAGAGAGAGAGAGTGTGTGTGTGTGTGTGTGTGTGTGTGTGTGTGTGTGTGTGTGTGATGTGTCTTGTTGGTGTTGAGGGAAATCAGAATGATTGAAGCTTCTTTGTTGCCTGAAGTTGCAATGTCAGAGGAACAAAAAATGCTGGTCAAGAATTTACACCAACACACATGATTGCATCTGCGGAGTTCAAACACATTCGTGGCCGTGTTTGCTGGCGTGCATTGTGCACGCCTCTCTCTCTCTCTCTCTCTCTCTCTCTCTCTCTCTCTCTCTCTCTCTCTCTCTCTCTCATCCTCTCTCTCTCTCTCTCTCTCTCTCTCTCTCTCTCTCTCTCTCTCCTCTCTTCTCTCTCTCTAACTCTCAAAGAGAGAAGAAATGTTTCGTGCCATAACACAATCGTTTTTTGAAGAAACACCAAAAAAAGTATGAGTGCAAGTTGTTGATACCTCCCCATGAAAATGATAAGCTTGATACCAGCAGTATATCTCTCATCACTCATTTCTCTTTTATTTCTATACAATCAACCATTCAATCGTGCAATCAGATCGTTTGGCTGCTGTTGAGGTAGCACTGAATATCTCTGCAATCCTGAACGGTAACTCATACCTGAAGTTGGAATGCGGCGACCTTCATGGTGGGCAATAAACGGTTCGTACACACGCAAATTCTCACCACTGGTGACCCTCTGAGCTCTTTCCAGGAATGGAAAGTAAGGCAACCCAAAGCAGCCTATTTGTTCCTTCACCATCAGTAGCAATAAAGCAACAACTCGGCATGTGGATCTTCCCTCATAACCAACACTCCCTATCAAGTCAGTATTGACGTCGCCAGAGAAGCTCAGGCAACAAGCCTTTTTTTTTTTTTTTCTCCTTCCCCCCCCCCCCCCCCCCCTCCCCCCCTAGCATCTAGCTAGCTCGCGTCAATTTATCAGATTACATCGACAGCCATAAGGTTTACGACAGCGAGGGGACATAACCTCTTCTCTTCTGAATCCATCTTCCCCTCCCTTGATCTTGTGTTTCCTTCCCTCAAGCATGCCAAACAGTGTTGAGGGCAGTTAAAAGCAACAGTGGGTTTTACTGGGGGTTTGCCCTCTGTGTTGCTGTTGTGGGGAAGGTGTTTTGAAAGGTGAATCAAACAACGTCTGAAAGGGTTTGGCACTGGTGATGGGAAACCAGCTTTCTCATCAAGTGGAGAGAAGATTGATTTTGTGTGTGTGTGTGTGTGTGTGTGTGTGTGTGTGTGTGTGTGTGTGTGTGTGTGTGTGTGTGTGTGTGCCCTTCTCGTTTGCTGTTGAGGGAAATCAAAAGGATTGAAGCTACCTTAAAATGTCTTAAGTTACAACGTCAAGCGGAAAGTACAAAAGCACAAGCGAAAACGCTACTTATGAACACACAGAAGCCTTCTGTTTAGTGTGTGTGTGTGGTGTGTGTGTGTGTGTGTGTGTGTGTGTGTGTGTGTGTGTGTGTGCGTAATAATGGGAGCGATGCACAGAGGAAGTGAAATAAATGGAGGAGAGAGAGTGCAGAGAGAGATAGAGAGAGAGAGAGAGAGCATCTTGTGTCCTTTAACACTTTATTGATATGGAAACTATAAAGTGAAACAAACGAAAATTATTTGGTATCTCCGTGTTTTAGAGAACCAAGCTAAGACCAAAACAAACAAAAACAAAACAAAAAACCTACTCAAACGAACCACCCAAAAAAAAAAATCCTAAAACCGTCAGCATTATTTTCAAACTGCCCCCACCCTTACCCCCTCTTCCTGCCTGGTTGGGAAATATTGAAGATCGTATCTTAAGGTCGATGAACGACGGCGTTTCATGACAAGTTTGTCAGCCTGCATGTCGACTAAAGAACAGTTCATGGTCGTCTGTACCAGTACCGTCTCTTGTTGTCCGTCGATAAATTCCCTGTTCTTGTCTCCTCTGTTGTCTCTGTCCCTGTCTTTCTTTAAACCCCATCCTTCTCCCCTGCTCTGTGTGTGTGTGTGTGTGTGTGTTGTGTGTGTGTGTGTGTGTGTGTGTGTGTTGTGTGTGTGTGTGTGTGTGTGTGTTAGTGTGTGTGTTGTGTGTGAATGTGCTGTGTGAATGTGTAGCGTGTGTGTGTGTACGTGTGTGGTAATGTGTGTGTATGTTTGTGTGAATGTGTGTGTGTGTGTGTGTGGTACGTGTATGTGTGTGTACGTATGTGGTATGTGTGGTTGTGTGTGTGTGTGTGTGTTGTGTGTGTGTGTGTGTATGTGGGTTGTGTACGTGTGTGTGTGTGTGTGTGTGTGTTTCCCCACTTCCTCCACATAGTTTTATGGCCATTATTTTATGGCTTAAGCGTCTGGCAGCTTTGTGAACTGGCCAGGAGCACGTACCCCCCAACCTCTTTGTGCGGATTACAGATTGTTGTTTCAAGGACGCTCTGTCGCTTGGAGGCTAATGAAAGTTGGTAGTGTACTGTCTTTCTTTCCTTTTTCTTTGGTTTTGTTTGTCTGTACTGTCCTTTCTGTGTCTCTGTCTCTCTCATTGTCTTGTTTCTTGGGTGTGTGTTGTGTGTGTCTGCTGTCTGTCTCTCTGTCTTCTCTCTCCTCTCTCTCTCTCTCTCTCTCTCTCTCTCTCTCTCTCTCTCTCTCTCTCTCTCTCTCTCTCTCTCTCTCTCTCTCTCTCTCTCTCTCCTCACGCACACGTTCACGTTAGAATCCGTTTCGCCTTTCGGAAAAGGTCATTGTGTGCTGGCGGGAATGGATCACAAAATTTACAAACCGAAGTGCACACAGGGACTGAATGTATTAAAGTGCACGACTATGTTTTCATTTTTGTCGAAATGAAATGTAATGAAAGAAGTGAAATCACACACACACGAAACTCAGAAAAATTGTAGGGACCAGACATTTGCACATGTGCTTTTTCCATTCTTTTTCGCACAAAATTTAATGAGTTACAACCACCTTGAATGTGAATAATCGATTGTGAAGAAGAGTGACTATGAGCGGAATAAAAAAAAACAAAAGCGACTAAAATACAATCACGATAAAAAGTGAACATTGTCTTGACCTTTTCGACAATTTAATTTCCATAGAATTTGAATTGAGCCTCTACTTATGCATGCAAATTGTATGCAAAGAGTATCTGACTGGTCACGAAACTTTGTACAAGTTGAAAAAAAAGTTGTCCAGTCTACAATATTAAAAGAAAAAAAGGAAAAGTTGTGGAGTTTGAAGTTAGTACAAGTAACTTAGGTCTCATGTAAATCACGCTGTCTGTCCCCTTGTCCAACCATCAGTTCAACTTGTAAAACTGAAGACAGATGCAAAACCGGGAGTAGCAGCGTTAGTGTACCAACCCATCGACGTAAATCAGGGTGTAATGCATACACGCGACGTGGCAAATTCTGATTGGTTGGCTGCGGAGATGTCAATTTGGAATCGTTGTTCCGGAGAGAGAGGCCGGCCTGAATACGGTGGCCATTGCTCAACGTTGAGTTGGCCTCCCCAGAGGGAGGGTTGGAAGTCTACTTCAGCAAGAAGAACGTGATGGGAATTTTTCTCCTTCAGTTAGGCTGAAGAATTGAGACGAAGTTGGGGCATAGGGGGGGAAGGGGGTGGGGGTGAGAAAAGGGACTTTGAGGATGCCAATTGTGGGTTCCTTTGTTCTTGCAATTTGCACATAATTGGGTATAGATTTGGTATGTAAAAGCATGATATAATGTAGAATTTGTTGCACAAAATGGTACAGGCACGGTCCATATCCCACAGAACTTAAGGTAAACTTTATTGCGCAGAGACATACAAGCAACTTTTCCGTAAAGTCGGTCATTGTTGATGATGAAGGGGGAAAATAAAGAAGGCTTGCCAGCAACTGGAAGTAGATTTTAGAATATTGCAAGTTATTTCTGGAATATTTGCTGATATGAACTTCAACAACAGGCTGATCTTGTAAATTCCTAGAAAGCGCTTACTTAGCTAACCTGATCGTTATGCTTTGCAGTCAGTGTTGTACTCTGCAGTGAAAACTGGAGAAGATACTAACCTGCTGCTTGGAGTAAAGTTGTTGGGTTTTTTTTTAAATCACAGTAGGTGTTTCTGTATGCTAGTTTAATTTCCACATCAGCACAACGTAGTTTGCTAGTTCTCTGTTGCAGCTAACTTGATGGTTTGGTTTGCAGAAAATCTGTTTTACAGCCGGTAGAAACTGGTCTTTTCTTTAGCATAATGTAGTACTGCTAGGTCCCTTTAACAGCTAACCTGGTTGTTTAATTTGCATGAAATGTTTTGGTCACACTGTAGAAGTTGTGCACTAGCAAAAAGTTATCTTTTCTGAACTTAGTACAGCTACAAGACCGCATGCAAATCGCCACAACCAACAGCCAACTGTCAATTCAACTTAGTGGAACCGAAGACAGATGGAAAACTTGTATCAGCGTAAGACCCTGCTGGCCTAAGTCAGCGCATAATACGTGCACAGACGTGACAAATTCTGCTTGGTCAGGCATGAGGAGATCAACTGGCTGTCCAGGTTCCGGAGACAGTGGTTGGAATAACACCGCCGTCACTCAAAGTCTGAGCTGCATATCCCAAGGCGCTGCATGTGTCTGCTTGAAAAACAAAAAAGTCCAATATTCATTTTCTGCCTGTGGTCTGTCAGTGACAGGCTTGCTTACTGGTCAGAACACTTTCTGAGATTGACAGGTTTGCCACTGGGTTGAATGCGTTCCCAAGATTAAAGAAAACTTGGTTCAGCGTGGGCCACCTTGGCAAGAGGTGACGGTATGGAAGCTTGTTTTGAGCTTGCCATCATTGTTGTTAAAGCTTTATGTGAGTCCCAGCGGAGATATAAGGTTTAGGGGCTTCCGAGTCAAACGTTAGTCAACGTTTTACAGTATCTCACTCTGTTCTGCTATCCTTTCCAGATGTTTGAAATTGATTTTCCTTAGCATATCCTCCATTTCACCCAGCTGGAGTTGGAGTATATTCCCTCTTCAGAGGCTTTGACGGAAAACGGATAAGAGAACGGAAATAGAAGAAATGGAATCGGTGTTTTAAGATGCTAGCGCTTAAAAAGTACAGAGTTTTTCGGCAATTACTTGTTTCCCAGCAACCCCTTACGTAGTGATTTAAGAAATAAAGGAGAAGAAAACCAATGACAACAAAAAGTTTTCAAGTGAGCAGACCCAGTTTGACGTAAAATTTTATGCACTGATGTGTGGCACCCCCTCCTCTCTCCATCAAGAGAGAGAGAGAGAGAGAGAGAAGAGAGAGAGAGAGAGAGAGAGAGAGAGAGAGAGAGAGAGAGAGAGCAAAATATGGATAAATGAATATTTTGAGGACATGGAAAGGAGTACATTGTTGATGGTTTATCAGTTGGACACTATATCCAAGTGATAAATACCATTCTACTTCAATCCCATCAGTCTGTTAAGTCGTAGGTTCGAATCTCAGCAGCGACTGGTGAATGAATTCATGGATTTTACGATCTCCCATGTCAGCTTCAAAAGCAGACCTGCTAATGCCTAAATGTCCTCCAGTATATATACACTTGCAGAAGATCAAAATATGCACATTAAAGATCTGGCAATTCATGTCAGCGTTCCATGGGGTACAGAAACACGAACAAACCCAGCTTACATCCCCAAAGCTGGAATGCGGTTACCTTAATGTTGGGCAGAAATTGTGGCATACGCAAAATTTCATCATTAGTGAAGCTTGGAGCTCTAGCCAAGAAGAAATAAAAGATAGCTTATCTGACTGTGAATCAATTTTAATGAACTGAAGCACTTTTCTTCCCAAGGATGTTACACAAATCTGAACAACATTTTCCACGAAATGAATCTGTTATGAATTCATCAGGAAATGTTCAGAAACAGTACAGGGTTGATAAAATGAGGTGGCCGTACAGTGTACTTTGATCTCATTAACAGTGGTGGTTTTGATTAGAATGCGTGACAAATATGCATTGTCCCAACTTTGGTTTTTTAAAGTAATCATTTGTCTTTTTTCCAGCATAAGCACACTGTGCATGGGTGGGGGGTGGTGGGGAGTCATCACCCAGAATATGCACTCTTTCACTCATCCCACCTGGGAATCACTGTGAGAGAACACCCTGGAGAAGAATTTTGTTTGTGCGGCTACTTTATAAATACCTCACCTTACAGGCAGCCATACTCCGATTTAAGAGGATTTTATTTTTCGTCCTTTAATGGAGAATACGGGTTGTTAAGCTAGGAGCTTGTCATCAATTTCAACAATCTCATCATACCATTTTAAAGCCTAAGATCATTTTAATATAGGCCTCGACACTGTAGGCCTCCATTTTGCTCACATCAGTAACCAACCAGGTTTGTCTCAGCTAAGATTTTAGCGGTGGTGTGGAACCGACGGAGAACCTGTAGTTTACCAACGTTGGACATAAATCAGCGCGAAATGTGTACGCGCCACGTGGCAAATTCTGATTGGTCGAGAGCGGAGATGTCAATTTGGAATCTTTGTTCCGGAGAGGGAGGCCAGCCTGAATTGCATCGTCATTGCTCAATGCTGAGTTGTCGTTCGTCGTTAGAGGGGGTAGTGGAGTCTATTTCTGTGAAGGAATGAAAAAGGAACGTGATGTGAATTGTTCTGTTAGGTGGAGGAGGGAGGGAAGAGGGATGGAGAGGCTGAGAGGGACAGAGAGAGAGAGAGATGGTGGCAGAAGGAAGGAGAGTGTGGGTCGTGGTGTTGTATTTTCCTTGTATTGGATTGTTTTCTCTGTTCACATGTGTGTGTGTTTGTTTGTGTTTGTTTGTGTGTGTGTGTGTGTGTGTGTGTGTGGTGTGTGTGTTGTGTGTGTGTGTGTGTGTGGTGTGTGTGTGTGTGTGTGTGAAAACCTTCAGTGGTGCCACAACAGTCTGCTAGACTACGGGATAGGTGAGGGGTGAAGATGTGTGTGCGTGTGCGCGCGCTCTTTCCTATTTGGATGCAGTCTTGTGTAAGATAGTATCAACGTTGCATGAGCAGAGCCTTACGCTCCTGGCCTGTAGCCAATTAAAAGTTCAAAGAAAATATCAGGAAAACTTATGAGGTGAAGATGCAATGATTGGGACAATGTTTTCGGCGGGAAACACTCCAACGCGATCGACCTGCAGGGAAAATCGATCAGTCATGCATTTACAGCCGTCTTTCAAGTACAAAATCAACATTCTCTCCCCTCCACATGCCCTCAGGCTCTCCTTTCTGATTGAAAACCTCCATGTTTTTGTTTGAGATTCTCTCCAAAGACCGGAAAATGGTTGTTGCATTTTGATAGCTTCCCTCTCGTTTTACCCAAACTGGGTTCATTTGTCTCTTTCACTCCGGAAACTCCTTTTTATTCTGCTAGATGTGCTGGAATGCTCCAGTTTTTTTGGGGGGTCTTTTGTTTTTATTTGTTTTTATTTCAGTCCATCACGGTTCTCGTTTTTCCCTCCTGTCTTATTCCAATAACTTAAAGAAAATGAAAGGATTGAGAGAGGGAAAAAAATTTATTCTGATAGCTGCAATGCCATTCTGTAAAAGAAGAAAAAAGTTTTGACCTGTCAAATGTTTTGGAATGTGAGTTTTTCGTTTTGGAAGTGGTTTGTCTATTTGGTCGGCATTTGCTTTTCTTTCTTTTCAAGCTGTACGTTCCTTCCTCTGCTCCTTGTTGAACACTTTATTTCTCAGTGTGATGAAATGGGAGGAGTAACAGGCCACAAGATCTGGCCTGATTGGGGGGGGGGGGGGGGGAGCGGTGTTAGCGGTAGTGTGTGTGTTGTGATTGACTGCGGGAAATGAGAAAATCTACACAACATCAGATGGGATAAAAGTTTGGGACAGGGGGTGTAAACGATGCCATCAAACTTCGCCATCTCTGTCCTGCTCCTACACTCACTTCTCCTCCTTTTTTTCCTCTCCTGCTGTTCCTTCTGCTCTTTCCATTCTGCCGTCTTTCTTGGGTCTTTTACCCTGGCCTTCTTCATATCCATCATTTGCTTCCTGTGTCTTTTCTGGTCTCTAGAATGAAGGAGGTGTGATTGGATTATGCTTGCAGGTGGTTCTGTTCAAATGCATGCAAGCATGAGCTTGATAATGCCTGCTTTTTGTTTCTGTCTGTGATTGATTCTTCGTCTCTGACCCTCTCTGTCTCTGTCCTGTCTGTCTGTCTGTCTGTCTGTCTGTCTGTCTGTCTGTCTTCTCTCTCTCTCTGTCTCTGTCTCTGTCTCTTCTCTCTCTCTCTCTCTCTCTCCTCTCTCTCTCTCTCTCTCTCTCTCTCTCTCTCTCTCTCTCTCTCTCTCTCCACCACACACCCACACCACACATATTACAACTTGTGAAGAGACGTTAAATGAATTTCAATGCGCACGCACGCACGTACGCAGCGCACACACACACACACACACACACACACACACACACACACACACACACACACACAAGAGAACACACAGAGAGACAAGAGATGGAGAGAGAGAATGGGAAATCGATAAACATTTTATTCTACAAAGGCCATAACCCCTATTGAAGGGGGGGGGGGGGGGGGGGGGATCTGTGAAGAATTTTGTTATGCGTTCATGTCGGGGTTATTATTGTATTCACGTTCAAATACATGCTGTGTCGGTGCTTGACCATATGGGTGTGTGGTGTTTATTTAGCAAAAAAAACAATAGTAATTTGTGTATGTGTGTGTGTGTGAGTGCGTGCATGCATGGATGCATACCTTTGCAGGCTAGCATTTTCCTGATGACTGTACAACCAAACTCTATGCTGCCTGGGGTGCTAAGAAAAAGAAAGGAACAGAAGCTTTTTGAAGTAAAGACGTGATAATTTGAAGAAAGAGAGAAAGAGAAACCTACAGAAAGAGCGACTCTATATGACCAGGCCCGGGGCAGAATTCCCTCTTCACGTGCACGACAGCTGCCTTTCAAAATACAAAATCAAAATTTCCCTTCCCCTGTCCCCGGCCCTTCGGTTTAAAAGGG
>CM060344.1:25359342-25361036 GCA_030674155.1 Stramonita haemastoma | reverse complement strand
AACGCAGTAAATCTGACCAGAACCCCCCCCCCC
The DNA here is from genome assembly GCA_030674155.1 of Stramonita haemastoma. Classification (NCBI taxonomy): domain Eukaryota; kingdom Metazoa; phylum Mollusca; class Gastropoda; order Neogastropoda; family Muricidae; genus Stramonita; species Stramonita haemastoma. The sequence continues at coordinate 25,361,003 of CM060344.1, read as the reverse complement.
CCCCCCGAAAATAAAACATCAGTGTTGGTCTCCTCGCGACTTCTCCTGTTACCTTACGCGCTCACCTCATCTCTCCTCTCCTTGTGCGCACGCGCAGGAAACACGTGATGTATGGTAGCGGAAATGAGACCTCCTTTTTTTTGCGTTTCTGATGAACCCAATACACTGGCCGCAATTTATAGTTACCGATCGGAGTCGGTTTCCTTAATAACCTTTTTTCTCTGTTTACCCAAGCGGGCGTGATTTACTTCGGAGAATATCCTTACACACTCTGACATGTTCTGTTGAAGAGGTTTAGAAGTGGACATGAGTGCAAGTATTGGTTTTTATTTTGATTTCGTTTTCTTTCGGGTTTTTTTTATTTAATGTAAGATCAGCTTCTAACTCACACCTGTCGTAAATTTTTTGCAGTAGTTCACTATAGTGATCTCTCTCTCTCTTCTCTCTCTCTCTCTCTCTCCTCTCTCTCTCTCTCTCTCCTCTCTCTCTCTCTCTCTCTCTCTCTCTCTGGTAGCCTCTTTACTGCAAAATACGTCGGAAGGTGACGAGTTTTGTGCACAGAAGCCAGAGTTTCACACACACACACACACACACACACACAACACACACACACACACAACACACACACACACACACACACACACAAAACACACACACACCACAACTACAACGTCATTAACAACATTTTAAAATTTGTCCGTGTGTTTCGCCACTACTAGTACTTGCTGAGCTCTTGTGTAAACGTAGGTAGCAGACTGTAATAGATGTTAGTTTTCTAATGTGTTTCCGATGGAGATAGCAATAGTAGTGTCTGGTGTCCATAAGAGACGTACCAAGAGTCTGAGAGAGAGAGAGAGAGAGAGAGAGAGAGAGAGAGAGGGGAGAGAGAGAGAGAGAGAGAGAGAGAGAGACGTCTGCCATGGTGCCATAAATCTTTCTTTTTCTGCAACAAGATACTTAGAGACAAAGATCGGATTGTACTTTTTAAAGATAGATGTGTATTTTTTGGTAGGCTTTCAGTACATAGCTTTGGGAGTACCTTATTTTTTCTTTCTCTGTCTGTTCGGCTTTTTATCTGTCTCATCCTTCTCTTTGTCCTCCCCCCCCCCCTTTCTCTCTCTCTCTCTCTCTCACTCTCTCTCTCTCATCTCTCTCTCTCTCTCTCTCTCCTCTCTCTCTCTCTCTCTCTCTCTCACTCTCTCTCTCTCTCTCTCTCTCTCTCTCTCCCCCCGTTACATATGATTTGAAAAATCATTTCGTCATGTTTTCTTCCTCTCCCCATCCGTTTTTTCTTTTTTGGTAGTGAGTGTGTTTTCCATGTGTTTGCGTGAATGCGCGTGCATGGGTGTGCGTGCGCGCGCGCGTGTTTCGAATAAAGATAGAGATTACCATGAAACAGAGATAGCTTTAGAGTTAAGGGACAGAATTTTTTTTTTTTAACCGTTATTGATGTTGATGATGATAATGACAGTGGCGATAATGATCGCTTTTGCTTTCATGTAGTTCTTGTTGCCGCTGTCGTGATGATCGTTTTCAAACATTAGCATCGTCATTATTATCAGCTCAGCTGGCCTCGCAAAAATGATGTTCTTCAAAATTGTAATTACCTCCCCTTCTTCCCTGACATGGTGTGGCCGCCCTGATACGGTCTTTGCGGTCGG
>CM060344.1:25324342-25351842 GCA_030674155.1 Stramonita haemastoma | reverse complement strand
ATTAATTCATTGTGGACACTACATATGGGGAAATCCCAAAAGACAACGGTCGGTGGCGATAATTAATTAATGCCCGGGAAATAAGTCGGCGAGCTACAGAGACGCGTCTGGAATGACAGTTAATTAGCAAGTCGTGCCTGGGTTTCGTGTTATATGTTATCAAGTACGATGGAGTTGTTTTTGTTGTTGTTGTTGTTGTTGGGTTAGGTTTTGTCGTTTTATTTTTCGATTTTGTGTGTGAAAGGGGAAGGGTGTGTGCGTGCGTGTGTGTGTGTGTGTGTGTGTGTGTGTGTGTGTGTGTGTGTGTGTGTGTGTGTGTGTGTGTGTTTTGCAATTTTTTCTTCGATTTTCTGTCTGGGTTGGGGTTTCTTTTTTTGTTTTTGTTTGTTTTTTGTTTTGTTGTTTGTTGTTTTGTTGTTGTTGTTGTTTATTTTGGGGGGGGCTTGGCTGGTCAGTTCATTTTCATGTTGTTCCTCGGCTAGAGCTTTTGTATGCAAGTGTTTTTTACTCACCTTTAAGATAGCCACATTCCAACTTTGGGAATCGTGTCTAAACATGACACATACGTGCATGCGGGGTTTGGTGTTTTTTTTTGTTTTGTTTTTTAACTTTCTCATTTTATGTGATTTTCTTTTTCCCCCCACAACACGGTACCCGCCCTGGTTGACCCTTATGGTGGGCCAGGGTGTTGGGGAATGACAGTAGAGAGTTGGTTTTAACCCTATTTTATTTTGTACATCGCTGCACAGCTTTTATCTGAGATTGAAAATTTTACGAGGTGACAACCCCGGGGGAGCCTTTGTGGTCGGTGGGGCTGTGTGGAATCAGTCAGTCAGTACTGAGGTAAACTCCAGGGGAAGATCCCCTAAAACGGGTTCCTCCGGTGTTGCTCGATTCCAGGCCATCAGATCACGACCGCAGTGTTCTAACCACTAGACTCTCTCCATCCCCCCCGACACGGATTTAAATGGAATTTTAGTGAGAGAATTCGTGGGGGGGGGGGGGGGGGGAGAGGGGGATGTTCGTGGGATCTGTCAGATCGATGTTTGTGTGGCAAAGAGATTGAAAGTGAACGAAGTCCATTGTTGGATCCAGTAAGTAATAGTTATAGTTTTGACACCACCACCATCATCATCACCATCTCTCTCTCTCTCTGTCTCTCTCTCTGTCTCTCTGTGTGTGTGTGTGTGTGTGTGTGTGTGTGTGTGTGTGTGTGTGTGTTGTGTGTGTGTGTTGCTTTTCGGGGTTTTCTATTCCTTGTTAGATTTGGCCACATTGTGAGCTTATAGATCTAGGTTTCTTTTTTTTTTTTTTTTTTTTTTTTTTTAAATAGAAGTGTGAGTCTTCTGACATATTTTGTAGGCTGGTTTGTTTTGATGACGATGTAACTTGAAGATGCTCTCTCTCTCTCTCTCTCTCTCTCTCTCTCTCTCTCTCTCTCTCTCTCTCTCTCTCTCTCTCTCTCTCTCTCTCTCTCTCTCTCTCTCTCTCTCTCACCACACACACACACACACACACACTCACACGCTCATGCATTATAGATTTGTTAATGCCTTCTGTTTCATGGTCCTAAATATTTGCTATTTTTTAAGATTTTTTGCTATATTATTTTTTGTTTAAATAATTATCAGTGTATCCAGTTAGGATGACGCGTTTTGTTGAATGTATTCTGTTTTCTTCTTTTAAAATATTGGTTGAACTGCTTCTGGTGGTGATGCTGGTATGTAGGGGTAGGGAGGGGGTTTCTTAGCTTTATTCCCTGATCAGGGCAAGGGCCGGATGAAAAAAAGTATGTAATACTTACTCTGTTACCCTTGAAAAATAAAGATTATTCATTATTCATTCATTCATTCATTCATTTATTCATTCATTCTCTCTCTCTCTCTCTCTCTCTCTCTCTCTCTCTCTCTCTCTCTCTCTCTCTCTCTCTCTCTCTCTCTCTCTCTCTCTCTCTCTCTCTCTCTCTCTCTCTATCTCTCTCATGGTTGTATTTTGTGAGCACTCTTTTCTGGTGTATGAGTATTGTAACTATTTTGACAATGGAGGTCTGCGAGTAAAATGATTTCAATTGTCATGATGTATGATGTGCCTGTTCTTTGTATTTTGCATGTTATAAAGTATTGGCCTTAATTAATTTATCTATTTATTTATTTATTTATTTATTTATTCATGATGTTGGAATATACATATTCAGTCGTGTACTGTGGCGAGTACACGCCAAGGTATTGTGGCAAAGCTTATCAAAGATTACGAAAAGTTGTATTTCATTTTTTTTTTTTTTTTTTTGCATCTTTCCATTTTTGCCCCTGAAAGTGTATTGTGGCCAAAGGCCGATGTACATTAAACAATACCAGTGTTCTCTCTCTCTCTCTCTCTCTCTCTCTCTCTCTCTCTCTCTCTCTCTCTCTCTCTCTCTCTCTCTCTCTCTCTCTCTCTCTCTCTTCTCTGTGCGTGTGCATGGCAAGAGTGTCTTTGTCTGTCTGCCTTCCTGTCTGTCTGCTTAGCTGAGACAATCACAGAAAGTAAACAGACCCATAAAAGAACGGGAGAGAAGGTAAGACAGACGTGTGCTGGTTGAAGACAGCATTTTGTGGAAACAAAATACAAAAACCCAACGCAAAAGTTATGATAATGGGTTTCACCAAAAACAAACAACAAAAAAAACCCAACCCAGGATGTGTCTATTCGATATGATAATGCATCAGATCATGTTTTGCTTTAAAACGCTCTGGCTGAAGCTTCGTCTCCATTGATTTTTTTTTTTTAAGGTAAATTTGCCAGATTTCTGTGAAATAAAATATATCGGGTTTCATGTTCGCATTTATATTTCTAAGATGGCGCGAGAACTGTGTGGGTAGGTCGTTGAACTCGGGGTCTGTGTGTGTGTGTGTGTGTGTGTGTGTGTGTGTGTGTGTGTGTGTGTGTGTGTGTGTGTGTGGAATAAGTGCGGGTTCGAAGTTTTGCTGGTGTCTGTTCGAGGGCGTATATTATTCTTATCATTGTTTATTCTTTTTATTACGAAGATTATGGAAGAAACACTCGTGTGCTTTTTTTTTGCTTTTTTTTTACACCTAGTCCCTATGTGCGTGCAGTTTTGTAACTTTTGTCATATGTTCCCACCGGCAGGCAATGGTCTATTCTTCCAAATAGTAGAACGGGTTTTAACGTGTGAGAAAAATGTTTCTGCATGCTTTCACACACGGCACCTCGGTTTATAGTCTCATTCGGAGGACTTTTGGGGGGAGTGGAGTCAGCACTGATGTTAACCCCAGAGGAAAAAATCCTCTTGAACGAGATTCGAACCCGGGTCAACAGATCACGAGCGCATCACTCTGACCACCAGGCTGTCCCGTCCCCGTATAGACCATATAACCACCGATTCACGTCATCTTAGTGGTCCTGCTCCTGTGGTGCCGCATTTGCTATTGGAGGAGCAGTCCAAAGTTCAAGTCGCTTGTGACAAGAGACCGTTGTACAAACTTCAAAACTCAAAGCAGATGTTTTGCTTGCTTATTTTTTCCCTACCGCATATCATTTGAAAGTGTGTCTGGTTTGTAAACGATTGCGGTGGGGTGTGTGTGTGTGTGTGTGTGTGTGTGTGTGTGTGTGTGTGTGTGTGTGTGTGTGTGTGTGTGTGCGCGCGCGCGCGCGCGCGCGCGCGCGCGCTTTTTTTGGGGGGAGGGGAGAGGAGATTGCATTATTTATAATTTTATACCGTACCAAATTTTTAAAAAAAAATAGATATTATCCATTATGTTGACAAATTGCAAGCATATTACTGTATGTAATTCAAAAACGAAATCGCATTCCACGGTTATTTTGCCAAGAAAATTGGGCTGAGTGACTTCAAAGCTATTTTCATAATGAGATGGACAATAAAACTGTGTGAAGTCATTTGTCTAATGCATGATGGATCAAACAGGACCCCCCCCCCAAAAAAAAAAAAAAAAAAAAAAAAAAAAAAGATAATAATAATAATAATAAAAACCAACATAAGAGCAAGATTTCTCTTTAGAATATCTGTGCGTGCAAAACGTATTCCGTTTTATATTTTTATGTCCCTGAGAAAATGACACAATAAAGACATAACGGAATATAATTGAGAAATGGGGTTGGTGTTTGAAATAACTTCTTTTCAGTTAGGTTAGATATGAGAGCTTCTTTTCAATTAGCTTAGATATGAGAGCTCATTAAGGTCAGCAAATGATTGATGTATGAAGAGTCTTGCGCTGGTTTGACCTCGAGTTCTGAGATGCTGTTGGTGTGTGTGTGCGTGTGTTTGTGCTCTCTCTCTGTCTCTGTCTCTCTCTGTCTGTCTCTGTCTGGCTCTCTCTTTCTCTCTCTCTGTCTCTGTCTCTCTGTCACTCTGTCTCTCTCTCTCTCTCTCTCTCTCTCTCTCCTCTCTCTCCTCTCTCTCTCTCTCTCTCTCTCTCTCTCTCTCTCTCTGTGAGTGAGTGTGTGTGTGTGCGTTTGTGTGTTTGTGTGTGTGCGTTTGTGTGTGTGTGTGTGTGAGAGAGAGAGAGAGAGAGAGGGGGGGGGGAGCCAAGAGAATGTGAGAGCTTGAGAGAGGGATATCGAGAGAGACAGTCTTAGAGAGAGACTCACTGACAGACAGACCGACAGACAGACAGACAGACAGACAGATGAACAAAAGCGCAGGAAAGAACGCAAGGCAGAGCATCAATATTGTTTTGTTTGATTACTTAATAGGTTGGTTGATTGATTGATTGTGTGTGCCTGTGTTGCTGAGAGAACAGAGTTTTGGGGGGAGAGAACCAAAAAGGAAATAAACAAACAACCCCCCCCCCCCCCCCCACACACACACACACTGGGTATTCTATAATCCATTCAGTCTCTTAAGCCGATGAAATATGGGAGCGTGGATGATGTTGACAGATTGGTAATCCCGTTAAAATGTTCCTTACAAACTCGGGGTTTTTTGGGGGGTTGGATTTTGTTTGCGCTGGGGTTTGGGTCTCAAGTTGTTTCTTTGTTTGTGGGTTTGTTTTTCGTGTTGTCTTTGTTTGCTTGTTTGGATTTGTTTGAGTGTGTGTGTGTGTGTGTGCGCGCGCGCGCGCGTGTGTGTGTGCGTGTGCGTGTTGTGGTGTGTGTGTTTGTAAGAGAGAGAGAGGGGGGGGGGATCATGGTTGTTTTTCTTTTTGCACGTTTTTAATCTTTTTTTTTTATCTATAAGATCGGTTTTGTGAATTGACAGCTTTTCTTTTTTCGCCTAATCATTTTAAAAGCGTTAGGAGTGTCAAGCGCTGGCTGTTTTTGTGTTTCTGTATCTTTCTTATGCCCTCTGTCTGTCTTTCTGTCTGTCTGTCTGTCTGTCTGTCCCTCTCTCTCTCTCTGTCTCTGTCTCTCTCTTTCTCTGCCTCTGTCTCTCTTTCTCTGTCTCTCTCTCTGTCTGTCTCTCTCTCTCTCTCTCTCTTTGAAAATTGAAAGCTTTCTGCGACAGTAAGAATATTCAATCTAAAATTGAAATAAAACCTATTACAGTCAATGAAGTATTCACTGCTTTAAATCATCTGAAACAATCCTCAACACGTGGGCTCGATGGACTAGATGGGAAAATTCTTAAACTATCCGCATCAATTATAGCAGAAACACTTACATATGTCTACAATCTTTGCATAAGCAAAAACACCTTCCCTAAACTCTTAAAACAGGCAAAAATTATTCCTTTACACAAATCTGGCAATACCTCAGAACCATCAAACTACAGACCAATAGCAATATTATCCACTCTTTCAAAACCATTAGAACAGCACATTTACAAATGTTTACTTGCCCACTTAAACAAACATAATCTATTACACCCAAATCAATCTGGTTTCAGAGCAAACCATTCATGCCACACCACTCTTGTTAAACTGACAGATAAATTGCTGCTTAATATGAATAAAAAAGAATTCACAGGTATACTCTTTATTGATTTTGCAAAGGCTTTCGATGTTATTGACCACAAGCTACTACTACGGAAGCTTGCAGTCTACAAACTATCTCCTAGTATCCTCGAACTGATTTCATCTTTCCTATCTGAGAGACAGCAAAAAGTATATCTAAACAACACTTCTTCAAGTTTTCTTCTAAATAACTTTGGTGTACCGCAAGGATCAGTGCTTGGTCCCTTGTTGTTTCTTTTATATATAAATGACCTGCCATTAACTATTAAAGTACAAAATGAACTATTTGCAGATGATACAACTCTTTATACTAGCCACAAAAACCCTCTCCAAGTATGCCAAAGTTTACAAGAGAACATAAATATTATTGTCGAATGGACACAAATTAACCATTTGGCCCTTCATCCAGGTAAAACGAAATTCATGCTCTTATCAACAAGACAAAAACGTCAAAATCTTAACATAAACTTACCTCCTATTTATATCAACAATGTCAGAATTGAAGAAGTTTCTAATCACAAAATTTTGGGAGTAACGATTGATAATAATTTGTCTTGGTCTGTACATATACGTAACTTAACAAAGAAAATTGCCTCCAAAACATACCAGTTAAATAAGATTAAACACTGTCTTAATCTGAATGCAAGAAAAATATTTTTTCATTCATTTATTCAGTCTAGTGTGGATTATGCATCTACACTATGGGACCTAGCCAGTAATAACCTATTCAAACCATTAATCAGTATTCATAAACGAGCTGTCAAAATAGTAATAGATAAGTCATCTTCACTGACATTTTCAGATTACAAAAATGTTAATATTCTGCCTCTCAAAACAAGATTGTTGTTAAATAAAGGTGTACTAATGCATAAAATCCTTCATGGTAATGCCCCATCTTCCTTAAGCAGCATGTTCAGTATAAACGACTCTCGACATTCACATAAAATCAACCTCCCTTTACCAACCATTACTCTGTTTAAAACAAGTCTAATATATTCTGGGAGCTGGTTTTGGAATAGACTCCCAACCTTTCTAAAATATGAATCAAAGTTTTCAAGATTTAAGTTTTTGTTGTATGATTTTCTGATGACTCATGAAAATGTCACTCTGCTTTCACCACAAATGTTTTGATCAAACCACTAGAAGTCTCAATTACATGAATTTTTTCCTCGGATAGTACAGTTAGTTTCTGTTGTTATGCATTTCTGTTTTTTTTTTTTTTTTTTTTTTTTTTTTTTAAATTTATTTTTTTATTATTATTATTATTATTATTATTATTATTATTATTATTATTATTATTATTTATTTTTTGTTTGTTTGGGGTTTTTTGGTGTGTTTTTCATTGTTCATATATACATTTAATCTGTCTCTGTCTCTATGTCTCTGTCTGTCTGTCTGTCTCTCTGTCTGTCTGTCTCTGTAATGTTTTTCTATTTCTTGCTTGCCTTTCGGTGTGTGTGTGTGTGTGTGTGTGTGTGTGTGTGTGTGTGTGTGTGTGTGTGTGTGTGTGTGTGTGTAGGGGGGATCGGGAGAGAGAATGAGTACTTCTTTCTTTGGATTTTTGTGACTATGCATGTTTTTCCCATGATTTTTTTTCCCTCTTGTTATTAAGCTTTTTTTATGCTCGTTTTTCTATTTCTATTTCTTATTCGTTTGTTGTTGTTTTTTCCCGAGGGCTGGATGTTAAAAAAGCATGTAGTGCTTAATCTATTACCCTCTGAAAAATAAAAAAATTTGTTCAATTTGTTCTCTCTCTCTCTCTCTCTCTCTCTCTCTCTCTCTCTCTCTCTCTCTCTCTCTCTCTCTCTCTCTCTCTCTTCTTCGCCTTGACCACAACATTTTGTCTCTATCTCTTCCCTTCTTCCTTATTATTTTCATCAACATCACTTATGATCATCACAGTCATCATCACCATCATCAAGACCACCATCATTATCATCATCATCGCCATCACAATAATCACCACCAAGACCACCACCATCATATCATCGTCATCGCCATCACAATAGTCATCACCAAGACTACCATCATAATTATCATCATCATGACATCATCACCAGAACCACCACCACCACCACCATCGTCATTATCACCAAAGCCACCACCATTATCAAATCATCATCATCTCTCATCATCATAGCCCTATCTCACTTCATTCTCGTCGAAATATCCCTGTGATGTTTGTAGATGATGCCTATAAACCTGGCGGGAAGGAAGACTGAAAAAGAAAATAAAGCAAGAACAAATCGATAAGGGAAAATATGGCAGAGAGAGAGAGAGAGAGAGAGAGAGGGAGAGAGAGGAGAGAGAGGGAGAGAGAGAGAGATTTGGGTGTGGATGAAGAGGAGGAGAGAGAGGCGAGGGGAGGAGAGAGGGGGAAAGTGAGGGAGGAAAGAGAGAGAGAGGGGCGGTGGGGGGGGGGGGGGGGGGGGGGAGGAAGAGGAGGAAGAGATAGAAAGAGAGGGGGGATGACATATTGTAAGAGAAAATAGGAAGGGTGTCAGATGTGTTTATATAAGGTGGCCAGGGGGGAGGGGTGATGACGAGATATTGATGCTTAGTTTCTTATAGGTTGTAAATAACCAGGGAAGTTTTGGTTGGGGGGGGGGAGGATGGCAGGGGGGGGGGGGGGGAGTATTGATGTTGAGTTCTTACAGGTTGTAAATAACTAAGGAGTTAGCTGAGGGTGATTTTTAGAGGGGGTGTTTGAGGGGGGGGGGGGGGGGGGGGGCGAATGAAAAGATGGAAGGAAGGGGAGAATGGGTCTGTGGAGACTTTTCCTCTTTTTCTTTTTATTTCTTTTTTTTTTTGGTTTTTATTTTATAGTTGTCTGTTTCTACTGGTTTAGTCTTTAGCTTGCTGCACCCAATCTGTTTCTTTTTTCTTTTCTTCTTTGTTTTACTTTTTGTGTTTTGGTCTGGCTGGCTCTCGCTCTCGCTCTCTCGCTCTCTCTCTCTCTCTCTCTCTCTCTCTCTCTCTCTCTCTCTCTCTCCTCTCTCTCTCTCTCTCTCTCTCTCTCTCTCCTCTCCCTCCTCCCTCCCTCTCCCCCTTCTCCCTCCTTCTCTTTTGTACCTCGTCCTCCGCCTCCTCTCCCCACCATCTCCCATCCCTCCCGACCCCTCCCTGCCTCCACGAAGGTAACTAATGGGTCAGGTTTGCCGGTGTCCAAAGGCAGAATTAATCATCGTGTATGATTGGGAAAATGTATCTTACCTTGTCTTGGCGGCCTTGACCTTCGACATTCCTTTTGTCAGGGTCAGTCCTGTCACCCGATAGTTTTGTTTGTTTGCTGTTATGTATGTGTGCCAGTCTCTCCCTCTTTTGTTTTTTGTTTTTGTTTTTATCTCTTTATGTGTCTTGTCTGTGTCTGTTGTCTGCCTCTCTGTCTCTGTCTCTGTCTCTGTCTGTCTGTCTGTCTGTCTGTCTCTCTCTCTCTCTCTCTCTCTCTCTCTCTCTCTCTCTCTCTCTCTCTCTCTCTCTCTCTCTCTCTCTCTGTCTCGGTGACGATGTTGGATGGACGTAATCTTGTTGTGCTCTGTAAACTCATCCAAACTGTGCTGCTTCTGGACTTTGTATTCTTGTAATTTTTGGCAGGAATACTTATAAAGGTACTGTGATTAAGGTGACAGTGTTACTTTTTGTTGATGTGCTCCGATCTTGAAGTATTCCTCAAAAACAATTTTTATACATAAATAAGAAGGAATAATATATCAAACACTGTTTTCATTCAAGCCAAGAAATTTGTGAACTGTTGTGCACGTGCAATTTTCCCTCTTGTGATTCCTTGAACCACCAGCCTCTCTCTCTCTTTTTTTTTTTTTTTTTTTTTTTTTTTAAAAATAATAATGTGATGTAGCAGACACTGGAGAATGGCACTGTCAACACATACGTATGGCTGTGTGAATTTGTAGTTTGTCAGCCAGTGCAATGTCTGATCAACAATGCTTCTCTGAATATTCAAATGTCCATGGCAATGATCCTCCACCTAGTGAAAACAAGCTTATAGACACAGCTGATGTCATTCAAAAGCGGTTTTGGTGCCATGAACCAGAACTTGTGGTCTGGCGCAATGTTCTACTCTATCGTTACTCCTCCCTTGAAGACAGTGCAATAAAACTACAAGTTACAGACTTCGATCCAGATGATCAAATACTCTCTTTGCCTGGCGTAAAATGGATAACTGACCTCCCCTCTGCACTCGCTAAAACCACTGTACGCTTATTTTGTAAATCATCCAAAAGGATCACTGTCACTCTATACTTTAAGTCAACAGCAAATGCTGGCACCCTCCTCTGTCAGGGCAGGGACTGTGAACTGTGGAACACACACGAATGTGAGCGGCTGAAGGATGTGGTGTCAGCATTCCTTAATGACAGGGACATCGGTGTTCTTACTTCATCGCTCCGTCAGGTGCCCCTTGTTTTTATCAAACCTGTGGGCATCTTGCCTCTGGGCGCTACATCCATGGACCTGTCCTGTCTGCCAACGCCAGAGGCTCATGGCGACGGGTCACCGGACCTGCATGAAGAGTCAGGCGGAGGGGCAGCATCGGAAGAGTCATCAACATCACCTTCCTCGCCTCCGCCGTCTGCCTGGTCACCCAGCGACAGCCGCCCAGGTCTGTCATGTCAGATAAACCCACCCAGGGTTGTCCTCCATCCTCCTACCCCACTCTCCACTGTGGTGCAGTCCTCTTCAACTAACAGCAAACAGTCAGTACTTAGAGCAACTCCTGTGAAGTCTAAGAGTAAAAACCTGAGAAGACGGACTCTCTGTTTCACGCAAAAGATGGTAAAATCTCCGCAGCGTCAATTACACACAAACAAATTACAGATAGAAGAACTTAAACAAAATGTTCAAGAACTGACCATCTCACAAGACGATATGAAAGAAACCTTTATCTCATTAATTGAAGATGCCAAAGTGGCTACAAAAAATGAACTAAAGACTCTCATGAACTCAAAAATAAATTTACTGTTATCAGACTTAAAAGATCTAGTCACTCAAGTAAATCAACTGAAGATGCAAGTCAATACAATAGGAGCAGAGAACAAGGCCCTTAAAACTCAACTGCATCAACTTCGCTCTCAACCAAAGGAGACAAAACCCAAGACTGCAGTGACTCACGCTGCCACACAATGTGAGCAGGATCAAGACAACAAAACAACTGAGGGAAACAAGACTCCTGTGTGTGTTCAGCCAGTGCCTCCAGCTGGATACCAGCAAGAGGAAACTCCGCCAGTTGACCTGCCCCCCTCGCATGCAACAGGTGAACCACCTGTGTGTTACTCAGGTGGTGCCGAGCTCACAGATTATGACCATACCTCCACTTCCTTAACTGTGTCCAAGACTCCCGACAGCCAGCCAAGTGCCCTCCCTTTGGGACAGGCAGATGCCAAAGTGCCCTCAGATGAAGAACACTCATCACTCCAAACAAACAACTCAAAACAAGACACTCTTTCTGACTTCCCCCTCTCTGTTAATTACTCTGTTCCAGTCTCTAACAAATATGCCTCTCTTTCAGACAGTACTCACCATGACATGACCACTGACATTAACTGTAACTACTCACAAGGCAATATCACTCATAATATGCAAAGACCTATTACTAACTCTGGTAACGATAAACCTCCATCACCATTTGAACTACTCCAAACCATAAATGTGAGTGATCATGCAACTGCACTCCTCATAGGGGACTCAGTAATACGACACTTGGACCCAAAAAGACTTGCCTTACGCTCGTATTGCATGCACAAAATCTGTGTCCCAGGCATGTCGACCCTGGATCTAGAGCATTGGCTGGCTGAGCAGCCAACTCACAGAAATGTGAAAGCTTTGGTAATCCATGTGGGTGTCAATGACTGCCCTTCCGGAAAAGTCTCTGTAGAACACTGGACAACCTTAATCAAAAAGTGCTGTCAGATTTTTCCCTCCTCAAAAGTAGCACTGAGTTCATTAGTACCAGCAAAAGGTAGACACAATCTGAATAATTCTATAATTCCCTCCAACCGTAACCTCATGTCTGCATGTAAAATCACTAACACAACTTTTATTGATAATACTGACGCTTTTGTTACCTCTTCTGGTGCTCCGAAACAGATCATGTATCATGACCTCACTCACCCCAGCTTCAAGGGGACAGCTCAGCTAGCTTTAAATGTTAAAAGCACTGTGCTTAACTGGCTTGCTGAATCTCTGCCTCCACGCAGAGACTATCATACCTACCGTGGTGAGACAGGCACCAATCAGCAGAATAGGCATGGTTCACACTGGGGACCGTCATGGTCCAGTACAGACAGACTGAACCCTGGCAGCAGAAACACTATGGCCAGTGCCAATGTTCAGCAGCCTGGCAGAGGGAACCATGCTCTTCGTGGACATGCTCTGACATTTTCTGGCACCACACCATATCACTTACAAGCTTCTCATCCCACCGCTTTCCATGGCCCTTTTGCACGTCCTGCAAGTGCACATGATCCTGTCACCCACCGCAGTGACAATCCAACAGATCCATCAGTACTGATTTGAGCTGGCAGAGCAATTATTCTGCTCCTCCTCCTCTTTATTTAGAACCACAGGGTAGGTCTCAATCCAACATTAGCAGACTTGATCCTAGACAGGAGACATACAGCAACACACCTGATGCGCCTCTTCTCCCTTCATTTCATTCCATGGACAATTTTCCACCTCTACCCCAGAGGCACCCACGACCTCCTGAAACAGTTTTCCCTATCTCCTCTGATTCTCTCAAAGTGAAGCCCTATCATCTCAATATAGATAGAGAGTTTAATCCCCAAAATATTGGTAAACCTCCGGTTACATCACATGCACTCCCAGAAAAATATTCAGTGCAGAATGTCAACCCAACTTCCCCACAGAGTGATATAAATCATTGTTTACATTTACTAAGTATGATGACATCACATATCATGAACTTACAGCATGGTCAAGGTTGATACCATGCTTATAGTGGTGTCACACTGTGATCTGTTCCATTTAGACAACTACTACATAGAAAATTAATAATGCGTACTTATTTATTGTTCTGATTATATTTAACACAGCTCACTTGGAAGGAAAGGAAAGAATGGACCCCCCCCCCCTCCTCCAAAGTAAAAGATGTCAAGAGATGTAAAATTGAATATGGGAGGCAGATGCATGCTCCCCCGTGCGTATGTGTCTGTACGCGGGTAAGTATGTGTGAGTGTGTACGTCTACACACGTGTGCATGTGCACCTGCGTGCGTGCGTGCATGCATGTGTGTTTGCTGTGTGTGTGTATGTGTGTGTGTTTGCGTGTGTGTGGTGTGCGCGCGCGCGCGCGCGCGCGCGCGTGTGTGTGTGTGTGTGTGTGTGTGTGTGTGTGTTGCAGAATAGCCAATCTCCTATTTCATTGTATTGGAGTTATCTATTGATCGGTGAAGAATTTATTGGAAAAGTTTTCTATTTGTGCTTTGCCTTATCGGACTTGTTTTTGGCCTGTTTAATTCACTTGTGTCTATACACTTCTTGGTGTTGCATTGTTGTCATCGCCTAAGTCATTTGGGTATTTTTCTTGGTGTTATTACTTATATGTCTGTATATATATGTATATATATTATATATATATATATCTTGTCTTTTGCTTTACATACTTTTCTTTTCATTACCATTGCTGCTTCTCATCCAATTGTTAATTAGTCTCAGTGTTTGTGGTTATCTTGTTTGATATTTATCTTTGTCTCTTTACTATTGATTTTGACTGTAGCAGTGTGTGCAGCTGCTCATCGTCAGATGATTTGACTAGTTGTGGTGTTTGGGATAATATTATTCTTCCACTGGTTGTTGGACGTTCAACTGTACATAACCTGTATACTAAGTGTTTGAACTATTTTTGATTGAAACACTCTCAAGATTTTCTTGTAACATATTGCTGTCTTATTTGCCTGTTTGGTTACATGCATTGTGATCTAAACCCTGTGTTGCCAGAGATCGTTTATTAGTTTTGTGCAGATATTAACTTTCTGCAATGTCTACTTTGAAAGTCTGGCCTACAGAGGGTGGTCTTCGAGTAGGATTTTTGAATATAAATCATGTTCTTAATAAGTTAGATGAATTATCTCTAGTTTTGCATAATAACGGTAAACCTTTTCATTTATTTTGCTGTGCTGAATCCAGATTGTCAAACCATATATCTGATAATGATGTGTTTATTCCTGGTTATGATGTTGTACGACTTGACCCCATTTTCCCAAAGCAAACTGGTTTAATTCTATATGTTTCTAAATCAATCACTTACAAACGTATAGTTTCCTTTGAAAAACACAGAGTAGAATCAATATGGGTTCAAGTAAATATAAAAAACAATAAACCTATTTTTACTGGATTTGTTTACCGCAACCCTTCTGAGCACTCTGACTGGTATGATCATTTTAATGAGATGATGGAAGCTGTTTCACTAAACAATAATGAAATAATTCTTTTTGGTGACTTTAATATAGATCTCTTGAAACGCAATAAGCGATGGACACAGTTGTATGAAAGTTTTGGCCTCCTTCAAGTAATAGACACACCAACCCGTGTTACCCCTCCTCTGAGACATTGATCGATCATATCTATATTAGTTCAAAGCAAAACGTCGTAGAAATATGTTCTCCCCCTAATGGATGTAGCGATCATTATCCTGTCTGTCTTACTTGGCTTAAAAAAGGCGCTAAAATTCCTAAATTAGATCACAAAGTAATAACATACAGATCCTTTGCTAATTTCAATGAAAATGATTTCCTAAATGACCTCTCACATTCTTCTCTTTCAAATGTTTATCAGTTAACTGACCCTAATCTAGCATTTGAATTTTGGCAAAATACTTTCATCAACATCTATAATAAACACGCCCCTTTCAAAATAAAACGAGTTAAACATACTCCGAAACCTCCTTGGCTAAGTAAGGAAATTCAAGAGGAAATAACCAAAAGAGACAAACTCATAGAAACCAAACAATTCACTGACTTTAAGAAGCAACGAAATAAAATTACATTAATGAAGCGCAGTGCCAAAAAGAAGTATTTTCGTGACCTCATATCAGATAGCTCAGGCAATAAACAGAAAGTCATATGGAAAACTATAAATTCTCTAACTAAGGAAAAATCAGTAAAAGCACCTGTCATAAAAGATATTACTGCCACCACTTTGAACCAACATTTTTCCACAATTTCCTCCTCAACAGTTAAAAATGATAGCTCTTGTTTCAATGACCTTGCCTTATTAAATGAATTCTGTATTTCAAAAAAGATCACTTCAAATGTGGTAATCCCATTCTTGACAGTATACGAAGTGTACTTTTCTCTTATACATCTCAAGCAGACATCTGCTCGTGGTCTAGATGGCTTAGATGGAAAAATCCTTAAACTTAGTGCTCCTGTAATATGTGATTCCCTAACTTACCTGTATAACCTATGTATTGATAAATGCTGCTTCCCCAATATTCTTAAACAAGCCAAAATAATCCCTCTGTACAAGTCAGGTGATAAAACCGTTCCTTCAAATTACAGACCTATTTCAATATTACCAGTCCTTTCAAAGCCGTTAGAAAAACATATTTATCAGTGCCTTATGTCTCACATTTCAAAGCATAACTTACTTCATCCAAATCAGTCTGGCTTTAGAAAATATCATTCTTGCCATACAGCCCTGATTAGCCTCGTTGATGAATGGTTAAAAAATATCAACAATAACAAATTTACTGGTCTGCTACTCGTTGACTTTGCAAAAGCCTTTGACGTCATAGATCACAACCTTTTAGTCCGTAAATTGAAACTATATAAATTTTCTGATGATGCTTTGTCACTTGTAAAATCATTTCTTTCTAATCGAAACCACACTGTTTGGCTAAATGATGAACATTCTGAATTTCTTTCTCAAAAATTTGGTGTTCCCCAAGGATCAGTATTAGGGCCTTTTCTTTTTTCACTATATATCAATGATCTTCCTTTATCTGTTACAAAAGGCGTAACTGAACTTTTTGCTGATGACACCTCTATCTATTCTTCTCATTCCGACTTGAAACAACTATCTCACTATATGCAAGAAAATGCCAATCAATTATTGGAATGGACAAAACTTAATCATATGGCCCTAAATCATCAAAAAACAAAATATATGATAATTACATCTCGACAAAAACGGCAAAATATAACCTTTGTTTTGCCACCAATTCATATTGATAATAATGTTATTAAAGAAGTAGACACGCATAGACTCCTAGGGGTTACTATTGATAATGATCTTTCCTGGTCGCCACATATTGATTTTCTATATAAACGAATCTCTCAAAAGATATTTCAGCTCTCTAAAATCAAACACTTTCTTGACCTAGATTCTCGTAAACAGTTTTATTTTACTTATATTCAATCATTTATTGATTACGCCTCAACATTGTATGATAGATGTAGTGCTAATAGCTTAAAACCACTTTTAAGAATCCATAAACGAGCTATTAAAGTGATACTCTTAAAGCCTTCCACCTTGTCACCCCAAGACTATACTAGATTGGACATTCTTCCCCTAACTTACCATCTGGAATATAATAAAGCAATCATGATGTATCGTATAATGAACGGTCTTGCTCCATCTACCCTGACTACTAGATTCCCAATTAATCAGTCAAGATACACCAATAATATAATAATTCCTAAACCAAGACTCGATCTTTATAAAACAAGTCTTCGCTACTCTGGAGGAATTATTTGGAATTTTTACCAAAAAATATTAAAGAGAAAAGTAGTATTGTATCTTTTAAGCGTAACTATAAATCTTTCCTGTTTCAAAAAATACTCAAACATGCTCCTAAACTATAGTCATTATCATTATTAGACATGTTAAAATTGGGACAACAAACAGCATCGACAAACTATTCATGACCTCAGGTCTCGTACATATGTATTCTGCTTCTGTATTATGATTATTGTATGTTATGTTTATAGTGATAATGTACTCTGACTGCTGATGTTGTTGTTGGGTTTTTGTTGTTGTTGTTGTTGCTGGATGTTGGGTTTTCTTTGTTTTTAAATCAAATTTTGTAATCACCTTCTTCAGAATCTATTATACATCAACTCTAGCTAAAATCGTAATGCCATGTGCTCATAGATTCTTGTTTGTATATAAGTCATGCTTTAAAAACTGGAAAGAGGTAGTCAGAGATGTGGGTAAATAGCATGTCGATTTGTGTGTGTGTGTGTGTGTGTGTGTGTGTGTGTGTGTGTGTGTGTGTGTGTGTGTGTGTGTGTGTGTGTGTTTTGTGTGTGTGTGTGTGTGTGTGTGTGTGTATGTGTGTGTGTGTGTGTGTAAGTGAGTGTGTGTGTGTATGTATTACATCCCTCCCTCCCTCCCTCCCTCTCTCTCTCTCTCTCTCTCTCTCCCCCTCTCTCTCTCTCTCTCTCTCTCTCTCTCTCCTCTCTCTCTCTCTCTCCTCTCTCTCTCCTCGTGAAATATTAAAATGATTTTTTTTTCTGTACCGTTCGTATTTAGTATTTGCTTGTTCGTTTGAAATGATTTTCATTATCTATTTCATATTGTGTACATTGTGTACACCTTTTCATGTTTATTGTGGGGGGGTTGCTTGCTTATTTGACTTTTGTTTTCGGGGGGGGGGGGGGGGAGGGGGGGCGGTGGGTTGGGATCTTTTCCGAGGGCTGGATGTAAAAAAGCAATTGTTGCTTATTCTATTACCCTCTTTGAATAAAAAAGTTTTCAAAAAAAAAAAGTTTTCAAGTTTTCTCTCTCTCTCTCTCTCTCTCCTCTCTCTCTCTCCTCTCTCTCTCTGAATAACATTATCGCACCCATACTTTTGGTGTGTGCGTGTTTATGAGAGAGAGAGAGAGAGAGAGAGGGGGGGGGGGGGGGGGGGGGGAGGGAGAAGG
The DNA here is from genome assembly GCA_030674155.1 of Stramonita haemastoma. Taxonomy (NCBI): domain Eukaryota; kingdom Metazoa; phylum Mollusca; class Gastropoda; order Neogastropoda; family Muricidae; genus Stramonita; species Stramonita haemastoma. The sequence goes on along the minus strand of CM060344.1, from coordinate 25,334,034 downwards.
AGAGACGTATGAAAGAAGGTATCATTTTTCTTTCAATGTATTTTGATTTGAAATTAAAGTATTTTTATGTGCGAAGGTTATTTCACAGTATTGTGTCAAAAGAACAACAAAAAAAAACCCTTTTTGTTTTTTTTCCCCTCATTTTAAGAAGTAGGTTACTTTATTGAGTTCCTAGCTTGATAACAAAAATTGTGTGTAGGGTTGGGTTGTTTTTATTTTATTGATACGACTTAAGTACAACAATAGACGAATCATATTCATGCCAACAAAAGCGTTATGGATGACAGCAAGGCGCCATGCAGATATGCTTTTTGTTTTAATTTTTCGCGTAATGAGGTTTCTAAATCCATTGGCAATGAATTCAAACCCACGCTAGGAAACGAAAAACTCCGCGTGGAAATGACATTTGCATAAAATCGGCATTATAACTGATTTCCAAAATTAATCGAATTTGCTGATAGAGTTTCGTGAGTTTTGCAACTTGAAGATGGGAATCAATTTTTCCAATGAAAAAAGAAGAAAGTGACGTTTCGAAAATGCAATGGGTTTTTTTTTGTATGAACAGTGTGTATTTTGTGATCTTAAAAATACAACTTGAACTATCCCCTGGTATAACTTAGTGAGATAAAATCATTGGGTGTACTCTTGATTATGATAGCCTCCTTTTTTCTTTCTTTCTTTCTTTCTTTTCTTTTTTCCGCTTTTTTTCCCCCAGTTGTTGCTGTTCTATTTCTTGCTTTTTTTTTTCTTTTTTTTTTACCTTCTTTGACCCATGTCCTGCTTTTTTTGTCTTATTTTTTTGTATTCACGCCAGTGTTGTTTTTCTTTTTCTTTTTTTTCCCCCCTTATTTTCCTCATAGTCTGTGACTTGTTATTTTTACCGAACGTGTTTTATTTTGGGGCGACTAGGTCGTGAGATAGCAAACACTAGGATAGGGACAAGATTATTTTATTGTGTTATTTACCGGCATGGCCTGAATGGGGATATTTTTGGACACGTTGATGGGTTTGTATATTTTTTTTTCATGTATATTTGTTTGTTGGTGTGTTTGCTTGCTTGTTTCTTTTTTTTATTTTTATCCAGTGATCTATCTGTTTATTCTTTTTTTTTTTTTTTTCTTAATTTGAAGGTGATAGATTAAGTGGGTGGTAAATCAATCAGCACGGCCTGGTCTTGTGTGACATGGAAAAATAATCATGCACAACCACCACCACTACTACTGCTACTGCTGCTTTTCTTGCTCTGCTGCTGCTACTGCTGTTGCTGCTGCTACTGCTACTACTACTACTACTACTACTACTACTACTACTACTACTACTACTACTGCTGCTGCTGCTGCTGCTGCTGCTGCTACTGCTTTTGCTACTGCTTCTAACTACTACTGCTGCTGCTGCTACTGCTACCTTTACTGCTGCTCCTGCTGCTACCATTACTACTACTACTGCTGCTACTGCTGCTGCTACCATTACTGCTACTACTGCTGCTACTGCCATTACTGCTACTACTGTTGCTGCTGCTGCTACTACTACCACTATTACCACCACCCTTGCTGCAACAAATTACTACAATAACTTTTTGTCTTTTCTTCAGTCTTTGTTTCTGTGTGTGTGTGTGTGTGTGTTCTCTCTCTCTCTCTCTCTCTCTCTCTCTCTCTCTCTCTCTCTCTCTCTCTCTCTCTCTCTCTCTCTCTCTCTCTCTCTCTCCTCTTCTCTCTAGGAGGAGCCAGTGGCCCAACTGGACTGAACACTTTGCTGCAATAATCTACCTGACTCTGCATCTGTATCTTTGTACCATGACGTGAAATCCATGCCATGGCATGGAGATCATTTGGGCTGCAACCCTGTTGTGTTTTGTTGTTTTTGTTCAGTGTGATTGTTTGGGTTGTGCCCAATCCCCTTCCCACTGTCGCCTTGTGAATGCACTGACAAAAAAGCTTAAAGCACAATAAACTATTGTCATTCTCTCTCTCTCTCTCTCTCTCCTCTCCTCTCTCTCCTCTCTCTCTCTCCTCTCTCTCCTCTCCTCTCTCTCTCTCTCTCTCTCTCTCTCTCTTCTATCTATCTATCTATCTATCTATCTATCTATCTCTTCTCCATCTATGTATCTACCCTCTATTTCTCTCCTTTTTTCGTTTTTTTCTTCCTGCCTTTATCGATCCATTTTTCCATCTAAAAACTTTGAAGCATGAAATTTCGTATACTCACGAGATCCATCTGCTAAAAATTTATAGCTTCCTGTACAACACACACACACACACACACACACACACAACACACACACACACACACACACACACACACACAACACACACACACACACACTGCTGCTGCTGCTGCTGCTGCAATCTGAACCGCAGTGTGTAAATCAGAACACGGAAATACAGGGACGGGCAAATCTGTGGTGAACATAATGGAACCAGTCAAGGAAAAAATGACAATCCCTTTAACTGAACTACGTTCAACCCAACGATGTTATTTTGTGGTTTTTGTCGTGGGGTTTGGGTGTTGTGTTTGTTGTTGTTGTTGTTGTTTTTTTTTGGGGGAGGGGGGGCTCTGTTTGTTTGTTTTTTTTGTTGTTCCTCGGCTAGAGCTCCGAAGTTTACCAATGGCGAGATTTTGCATACGTGGCCGTTTTACACACCATTAAGGTAGCTGTATTCCGACTTCGGGTTTTGCCATGTTCGATCATCGGGTTTTTTGTTTGTTTGTTTGTTTGTTAGATTATACGTGAAAGACAGGAATTTGCTGGTTGGTTGTACAGTCAGAAGAGGCAAAAATTAATGAGCTTGCAAGGTGCATCTTTTTTTCTGTGGTATGCCATGTTGTTTGAGGAGGTAACCGCTTTCTGCGTGCTGTTTTTTTTTGGGTTCTGTTTCGAACAGTGGTGACATGAAGCAGGTTTCTGTCATAAGACAACTGTGGGTGCATCTTCAGCTGTGCTGTGACTGACATTGTCAAGGTTTACGTGCAGTACTAGTAGGGTGTATTATACTGTGTGTGACTGACAGTGTCAAGGTTTATCAGTAGTAGAGCGTATACTGTGACTGACAGTGTAATGGGTTACCAGTAGTAGAGTGTATACTGTGACTTACAGAGTAAAGGTTTACCTGTAGTAGGGAGTATACTGTGACTGACAGTGTCAAGGTTTACCTGTAGTGGGGTGTATACTGTGCCTGACAGGGTGTATACTGTGACTGACAGTGTCAAGGTTTACCTGTAGGGGGTGTATACTGTGCCTGACAGGGTGTATACTGTGACTGACAGTGTCAAGGTTTACCTGTAGTGGGGTGTATACTGTGCCTGACAGAGTGTATACTGTGCCTGACAGAGTGTATACTGTGACTGACAGTGTCAAGGTTTACCTGTAGCAGAGTGTATACTGTGACTGACAGTGTCAAGGTTTACCTGTAGCAGGGTGTATACTGTGACTGACAGTGTCAAGGTTTACCTGTAGCAGGGTGTATACTGTGACTGACAGTGTCAAGGTTACCTGTAGCAGGGTGTATACTATGACTGGCAGTGTAAAAGGTTTACCTGTACCAGGGTGTGTACTGTGACTGACAGTGTCAAGGTTTACCTGCACTAGGGTGTATACTATGACTGGCAGTATAAAAGGTTTACCTGTACCAGGGTGTATACTGTGACTGTCAGTATAAAAGGTTTACTTGTAGCAGGGTGTATACTATGACTTACAGAGTAAAGGTTTGCTATTACCAGTGCCATGGTGTATACTGTGACAGTAAATGTTTACCAGAAGAAGTAGGGTGTGTGGTTGACAGAATTTGTTTTTTCTGAATCTGATGATGTCACGTGACTGTGGGTTGTGTACATGCCAGTCATAGACTTGCTATGCTATGTACTCAAATTATTGTTTTCAAAAGAAAAGTTGCTTTTAACTGAAGCACAAAGAGCAGTTGGATATAGATTAAAAGATGCCTTACACTTCGAAACGATTTTTACTTCGAAACGATTTCACTGTCCCAGTTTCTTTTTTGTTTGTTTGTCTGGAGAGAAAGAACGAACTTAGGGGTTCATATAAAAAATATTTTTAAAAAGTTTTTAACATTATAGTTTTAGTTCTCATCCTCCATTTTGTGTTGTTAAAAGTATGGATTTGCTACGTCCCATGAAAGCTTAGCAGAAAGTTTACTTCTACTTCCATTGAGTGATTGGCTTCATCAAAAAAAAAGCTTGCATTTTGCTGTCAAGAACGAGTCAGGTTACTGTATTAAAGAATAGTGTTCCTTTGACTTTGCTGTCGAAAGCAAAGCAGTGATTTTCGTGTGGCAGAATAGAGGTTTGGTGTTGTATACAATCGTAAGTAAGATAATACAATTCAGTGTATCAAAACGTAATGTGCATTTGACAGCTGGAATCAGATGAATTGACATACAGTATCAAAGAATAGTCTGCATTATGTTATTAGAAACAAGTCGTCATTTGTGTGCTGAGCGTTATTGGAAACAAGGTCATGACCTCTAGTATGAAAAGGAAACTTGAGGAAGAAAAATAAATCGACTGCTTGTATCTGTAATAAAAGAAAAAGTAACACGTTTTGCTACCGTAAGCAAGCTAATCACTCATATGTATCAAAAAGTAGCATGCATTTTTCTATCAGAAGCAAGTAAGTCGACTGTCTGTGTCAAAAAGAACTACACATTTGACTGCTAAAGCAATAAGAATTTTATGGATGTAACAAAACATACTATATTGTTCTATCTGAAGAAAGTGAGCTGGCACTCTAAAAAAAAAAAAAAAAGTTTATATTCTTATAATGAGAAACAAGTGAAGCTGGATCGATGGTCTACAGGTAACACCTTTGTCTAGAAGTCGTGAAGTCAGGGGGTTGTTCCCCATTTGAACCCAAACGTTTGAAGGTTTCCCTTCTGTCCACAAGACATTGAGTGGTGCTTTGGGTTCTAGTCTTTGAAATGAGACGATAACAAACCATGGTCCCATGTGCAGCACACATTTAGCTCCCAAAGTTTAAAAATTGAAAACCCTCACCGAAACAAACGTAGTGTTCCTGACCAAGTTTTGTAGAACAAGCAAGGGTTGCGCTGCTCTTGTGGCTGTGTTCTTGTCACGAGGAAAGCGGCCTGAATTTTACACACAGAAATCTGCTGTGACTGAAAGGGGTTTATGGTACACAACAAGATAATACAATACAGTACAGTGCTGAACCGTAGCATGCGAACAGTTCAATACAATTCCTGCATCAGCATAGCATAACCATATTCTGCAATCTGACACCAGCGCATCAACTTTTCTGTATCAAATAGTGGCAAAAATGTACCACTGTAGTATATATACGTTGTACCATCAAGTTCGTCGACGACTTTCGTGTTATCAAAAAAGTAGCATAACTGTAGCACCTACTTCTTTTCCCATTAGCAAGCAACTCCTCGCCAAAAAAGAAGTAGCAAAACGTATCAGTACATAACAGCTAGCTGAACAAAGGACTGCAACCGGGGCATCCACAGAGGGAGAGAATCAGCAGCAGACCCCAGGGTGGTCTCCCCTTTCGGGGTAGCGTGCCAAGCAGTGATCTGTCCCGAAAGCCCCGTCTTCCGCCCTTCGATTAGAGTTCTCTGCCCCTCCCTGCACTTGGGGTGCCCCCCCCCCCCCCCCCCCCTTCTGCTATTGTTTATGGCTGTATTGTGCAATAGGCTTTCCCTATGTGTGTGTGTGTGTACTTGTGCATGTGTGTGTGTGTGTACTTGTGCATGTGTGTTTGTGTGGTTAAAACATCTTAAACTGGCAAGAAATATGTGGAGAGAGAGAGACAGAGAGAGAAACTGTTTGCATTGGTTAGATTTAGGGTTTATTTTAGGCTGAGGGTGTTCATTGATCAGATCATAGAGGCTTGGTTGACTGATTGGTCAGACTGCATGAGGGCTGAGGGTGTTCATAGGTCAGATCGTAGAGGCTTGATGGAGTGATTGGCCAGATTTCTTGGAGATTGTTCATTGGTCAGATCGTAGAGGCTTGATGGAGTGATTGGCCAGATTTCGTGGAGATTGTTCATTGGTCAGATCGTAGAGGCTTGATGGAGTGATTGGCCAGATTTCGTGGAGATTGTTCATTGGTCAGATTTTAGAGACTTGATGGAGTGATTGGTTGGATTGTTTGGAGATGCTGATTTGATTGACTAATTGGTAAAGGTGGGTGGCTGGTTGGTTTTTATGTTGTGTTGTTGTTGTTTTTTTGGGAGGGGGTGGTAATCTTTTGCTTTCTGGGTTTTGGGGTTTTCTGTTAGTTTGTTTGAGTTGTTTGTTGTAGTTGTTTTTTTTGGGGAAGGCATTTTATTTTGCTTTATTTTGTTTTGCTTTTATAAGGAGAGGAGTAGAGTAGGGACGATAAGTAGATGCATGAAAAACATGCGATTTGATGTGGTGGTGTGAGGAGTAAATAGATTATAAATGAAGGAAAGTCAGAAGATTGGTTTGCTGTTGTTGCAGGACATTTATTTATTTTATTTATTTATACCACTTTATGTCCGGGATGCTCTTCCTGGGAGAGCGCGTCGCCACAAGTGCAGCGCCTACCCATCTTTTTTTTTTTCTTTTTCTGTCTGCATGTCGACATGTCTGAAATGGTTGGCACATAAATAAATTACTTAGTTAATTAATAAATGTTTTAATATTGGTTGCAGGACGTGTGTGAATGTGCTAGCACTGAAAAAAAAAAACCCACATAATTTTTTTTTCTTTCTTTCTTTAGCTAGAGCTCCGAGGTTAATCAAAAGAGATTTCTTTTTTTGTGTGTGTATGTGACTGTTTGCTTACTATTAAGGTAGGTGCATTCCGACTTCACGGATAGATAGGTGGATAAAGGAACGTTTCCCGTGTGGTTGCAGGACTTGTGTGAACGGGCTGGCCCTGAAGGAACGGCAGAAGGTGCAGCATGATGACCGCATCGTTCTGGGCAACAACTACTTCTTCAAACTGCACTGCCCTAACGCCGTCACTGGTCAGTCAAGTCTCTTTAGCTGTCTGCTTGTCTGTCCGTCTACTTGTTTGTTTGGGGCTATGTTTGTCTCTTTGTCTGTCTGTATGTTGCTGTATCTGTTTTTCTGTCTTGTCTGTCAGACCAACATGATGATCACATTATGCATTGCCTTAAGGAATTTCGTCAGTGGTCTTGTCTCTCTGTCTTGCCTGTCTGTCTGTGTGAGTGTCCTGTCTGTCTGTCTGTCTGTCTGTCTGTCTGTCAGTTCAACATGATGACCACATCATGCATTTCCCTATGGAGTGGCCTCATTGGCTGGTCTGTATGATAATTAAAAAAAAGTGTACTGTGTGTCTGCCTGTTTCTATCTTTTTCTGTTTCTTTCTTGTGTTTGTTCTTCTCTCTCTCTCTCTCTCTCTCCTCCATCTCTCTCTCTCTCTCTCTCTCTCTCTCTCTCTCTCTCTCTCCTCTCTCTCTCTCTCTCTCTCCTCTCCTCCCTCCCCTCTCTCTCTCTCTCCCCTCCCCCCCCCCCCCCCCCTCTCTCTCTCCCTCTCCCCCCCCTCCCCCTCTCCCTCTCCCTCTTGCCTGTTATTCTGCCCCCCTCATTCTCCTCACATACACACGCGCGTGCGTTCTGTCGCAAACACACACGCAAAGCACACTCAAACACACGTGTGTGCGCGTGCATGAGATACAGTGATAGACGCACGGAGATAGAAAACAGTAAGAGACTCCCTGACAGATACAGAGTCAAAGCCAGAAAAAGAGGGAGAGAGACAGACGCTTAGAGGGACTTAGAAAGTAGTTAGAGACGCTTTGACAGACGGAAAGCAATAAGAAACAGACACACAGAAAGACGGAAAGCAATAAGAGAGATATAGTTGTAAGAAAGGGACAGATGCATCAAGAGACAAACGCATAAAGAGACAGAGAGAGACACACACAAAAAAGAAAGATTGAGAGATGTACGCATAAAGAAAAGGACAGAAAGCACGAGAGACAGGCGCATAAGCGAGAAACAGACACAAAAAAGATTGAGATAGATAGAGAGAGAGAGAGAGAGAGATATATAATATATTATATATATATATATATATAAATATATATAATATATATATATATATATATAATATACGCATAAAGGAACAGAGTGAGAGACACGCATAAGGAGAGAAACACAGTCACAAAGAGTGAAGAGATACGCACAAGGAAACAGAGACGAACAGAAGGAGACATAGACGCAGAGAATAAAGAGAAAGAAGAGAGAGAGAGACAGACTCAAAAAAAAGGTGTGAGAAATATACGCGTAAGGAAACACGACCAGAAAGCAAGAGTAAGAAGAAGACTTAGACGCATAAAGGAACAGACAACAACAACAACAAAAACCCAGTCATAAATCTACGCATAAACAGAAAAGACAGAAATGTACGCATAAAGAAACAGACTGAAAGAGTGAGAGACATACCTCGTAATAAAGAGACAGGGAAAAAAAAGAGTGAGAAACAGACGCGCTAAAAAAACAGAAAGTAGTGAGAGACAAACGTATATAGGCTAAAGAGATCGACAGACAGACAGACAGACAGACGAAAAGCAGAAAATCGCTTCCTTCACGGAGCGTGCGGCAGTAAGAAAGCGGTCGATTAGTTGAACTGCCCCATAAACTATTGCACTTGCGTTGGCAACCCAGTGAGAGGAGGAAGAAAAAAAAAAAAGAAGACTGCAAAATGGAAAAGAAAACAAAAAAACGAATAATGTATCTGAAAGAGCTAAAAGAAAGGCTCGGAATGGAGATAACAAGGGACGGAATTCATGGGAATTAACTTAAAAGGTAAAGCCATATCACAAGGTTGTGTTTTCCTTTTTTTTGTTAAGTGGTCCTTTAGTTGGCGAAGAAAGTAGTTTGACCTTTGATTGGATTATTTTGTGTGGAATGTCTTTAAACGAACCGTTCTTGGTGTGGAATTAATGTGCTAAACATTTGTTTGTTTTGTTTTGTTTGTTTTTTTAAATGAAGAAAAGAATTACAGCAATATACTCTCTCTCTCACTGACTTTGTCTATGGCTTTATCTACACCTTCCCTCCCTCCCTCCCTCCTCTCTCTCTCTCTCTCTCTCTCTCTCTCTCTCTCTCTCTCTCCTCTCTCTCTCTCTCTCTCTCTCTTCTCTCTCTCTTCTCTCTTCTCCTCTCTCTCTCTCTCTCTGTATTTGTCTCTCTCTGTATTACTGTCTCTCTTTGTCTCTGTCTCTGTCTCTCTCTCCTCTCATTGTCAGCGCGCTCTTACTCAGTCACACATTCATGTCTATGTGTTTGTGTGTGTCTTTCTGTCTCTGTCTCTCTGTCTCTCTCTCTCTCTGTCTCTCTCTCTCTCTCATCTCTCCTCTCCTCTCTCTCTCTCCTCCTCTCTCTCTCTCTCTCTCTTCTCTCTTCCGCCATCCTCCCATCCCCCTCTCCCCTCTCTCTCTCCGCTCTTAATCCCTTTTCCAAATAGTTAATCTTTTTTCTATTTCTTTTTTTTTTCCCCACGCTAGTGCACAATCTAAAAAATTGGAATCTAAATTTGACACTGCCTGTGGAGAATTAGATCACAGAAATGCGAGTCATTAATTAGAGAGTTGTGAAGCAACAAATCAACTCCGCTCTGGAAGTAGGAGCGTTTATGCGCACTCACGCGCGCACAACACAACAAGCACTCAGTCATGCAGACACGTGCGTGAGAGGTCGCGAGAGAGAGAGAGAGAGA
>CM060344.1:25309342-25319342 GCA_030674155.1 Stramonita haemastoma | reverse complement strand
ATAACAAAGACAGACGGAAATTATATTAATTATTGAGAGGGTCAGACAGACAGACAGACAGACAGAGAGGCATCCGAAAAGACTGTAGAGAGGAATGGATATTGAATCTCTCACAGATGAGAGAGAGAGGCGAGGAAGGTAGAGAACAGGGGAGATAGAGAACCAAGAGAGAGGAGAGAGAGGGGGGGGGGGGAGCATAACGTCAGAGTAATAGATAAGCGAAATGCATGCTCTTTTTTTTTTCCTGTAATCTACTAGTTCATGCCCCCTGAGACCAGAGTGCATGTGAGTATCAGGTGAACACATTTTTAGGGAATTGGCAGTGATGGAGTCTGGCATATCTTTCTCGTAATATAATAGAAAGACTATCAAGCAAAAGAAAGAAATGGGGGCGGGAGAGAGAGAGGAGAGAGAGAGAGAGAGAGAGAGAGAGAGAGAGAGAGAGAGAGAAGAGAGAGAGAGAGGAGTGAGTGAGTGAGTGAGTGAGTGAGTGTGTGAGTGTGTGTGTGGTGTGTGTTGGTGTGTGTGTGTGTGTGTGTGTGTGTGCGTGTGTACATCAGGTCATAGATAAACGAAATGGATGATCTTTTTCCTATCTAGTCCAGTCCCTGAGAACAAAAGTGCATCTATCTATCAGATTCTGAACACACAACAAATTGGCAGTGATAATAATGGTATATCAATCTCTGTCGTAATTCAAGAAAGACTTTCAAACAAACAAACAAAGAAAAGGAGACAGAGAGAGAAAGGGAGATGAATGAAATTATGTAGTCTTGCATCATTTCGTGTGCTCTCATCTCTCTCATCTCTCTTCTCCTCTATCCTCTCTCTGCTCTCCTCTTCCTCTCCCCTCTCTTATCTCTCTTGTCTCATCTTCTCTCTCCACTCTCTCTACTCCTCTCCTCCTCCTCCTCCTCCTCCTCCTCTCTCTCTCTCTCTTCTCTCTCTCTCTTCTCTCTCTCTCTCTCCTTCTTCCTCTCCTCCTCTTCTTCTCTCTTCTCTCTCCTCTCTTTCCTTCCTCCCTCCTCCCTCCTCTTCTCTCTCCTCCTCCTCCTCTCCTCCTCCTCTCCTCCTCCTCTCTCCTCCTCCTCCTCCTCCTCTTCTTCTTCTTCTTCTTCTTCTTCTTCTTCTTCTTCTTCTTCTTCTTCTTCTTTCCCTCCCCAACTCTCTCTCTCTCTCCCCCATCGACAAGCACAAAGGGTGAAGGGGCTGCGATACCTCAAGGGTTTGGAACTGTAGACAAATCTGCAGTTGTTGCTGTCCCCACTGCTTATTGATTCTCCATCCCCTTTCCCTACCTTCTGTCATTATGGTATTGAACCTGCCCTTCCTCGTCCTTACCCTGCCCCCTCTTTCCCCCCCCCTCCATTACACACACATGCGCTAGCGTGCTGGCATGCGCGCACACACACACTCTTGTGTGTGTTCTCGTATGTCGTCTCTCTGTCTTCTCTCTCTGCTCTGTCTCTGTCTCTGTCTCTTCTCTCTGTCCTCTCTCTCTCTCTCTCTCTCTCTCTCTCTCTCTCTCCTCTCTCTCTCTCTCTCTCTCTCTCTCTCTCTCTCTCTCTCTCTCTCTCTCCTCTCTCTCTCTCTCTCTCTCTTTCACCCACACACACACACCAACACCAGCAACGCGCGCGCGTAAACACTCATGCATAAATATATATATATATATATATATATAATATATATATAAATATAACACACAATACATACACACGCGCGCGCGCGCGCACACACACACACACACGCACATACTTTCTGCATCTAGGTTCACAGGGGGTCTATCCTTCAGTGTGTGATCCATAACTTCATAAGTCAGTGGAATGGAGAGGAGTGTTTGTGTGTGTGTGTTTGTGTGTGCGCGTGTGTTGTGTGTGTGTGTGCATGCCTTTGTGTGTGTGTGTGTGTGTGTGTGTGTGTGTGTGTGTGTGTGCGTGCGTGTGTTTTTGAATATATAACACAAAGGAATGGAAGACAGTGTATGTATGTGGGCGCGTGCGTGCGTGGACATGTTTTCCGATAGTTTCTTGGTGGAGGGGAAGGGGGGGGGGGGGGGGGGGGGTATGATGCAAGAGACAAGCTAACTCATGAAGACAAATGCAAAAGCAAAGGGCACGGAGTCTCAGAGACCCCCAGAAGAAGAAAACGACAGAGAAGAAAGAGAGTGGGTCCCATAGGTGAGAGAGAGAGAGAGGAGGGGGGGGGGGGGGGTGCGAGAATGAGAGTTCATACTTTTACTGTACATTGAGAAGAGAGAGAGAGAGAGAGAGAGAGAGAGAGAGAGAGAGAGGAGAGAGAGAGAGAGAGAGAAAACACTTGTTTTTATATTGAGGGAAGGAGCAAGCATGCATTTTTTCGTTCTTTCTTTCGCCCAGCCCTAAGGAGAATATGAAGGGGGGTATGATCAAGAAAAGCTAACCATGAAGACAAATGCAAAGCTAAGGGCACGGAGTCTCAGAGACCAGAGAAGAAAACGACAGAGAAAAAGAGTGGGTCCATAGGTGGAGAGAGAGAGAGAGAGAGAGAGAGAGAGAGAGAGAGAAGGAAGGAGAGAGAAAGAAGAGAGGAAACACTTTGTATTTATTGAGGGAAATAGAAAGCACTTTTTCGTTTCTTTCTTCTCAGTCCCGCCCTTTAAGGGAAATATTGAATGTAAACAATAAATATTAACCAAGACAAGATTTTTAATCATGTCCGTGAATTGAAGAACAACGTGTAAAAAAAGCATTTGAGAGAGAGAGAGAGAGAGAGAGAGAGAGAGAGAGAGAGAGAGAGAGAGAGAGAGAGAGAGAGAAATGTCTTTCTTTATTCTTTCATTTCGAGGATAATGGAATAAAGTACTATTGTGTTTTTTTCTTTTTTTACCCCTCAGGTTGGATGCGGTTTTTGTTTTGTTTTTTAATGAAAGAAGAGACTGACAGACAACAGATAGCAAGGCAGGCAGGCAGGCAGGCAGCAATAGACACAAACAAAAAGGAGACAGAGACTGGATAAGGAGACAGAGACAGAAAGTGAAGTTTTAAGGAAAAGGAATAAGCGGAAAGAGATGGACAGACAGACAGAGACAGATACAGACACGTGGTGACAGAGAGAGTGACTTCCTCAGAACTTATCGATTTCATATATATAATATATGTGTGTAGCCAGAAAGATACGGGGTTATTTCGGGAAAAGAAAACTAGGGTAAACTGGATGGATTTACGAGACATTTTTAGAAACGCAAACCTCAATTGCAACATACATCCAAGAAGCTTGCTTACGTGGAAGAACCCACGGCAACAATTTTTTTTTTTTTAAGATGTTCAAAGAAAATCTGTTCATAACACACTCTGAAAGGTAAACATAAATATGTATACACGAGAGATGGAAAATAATATCAACAAAATATGGATGTTGCTATGTTATGTCAAAGGATTTACCCTCAGAAGAAGTAACTCGAATTTCATGGAGAGATATTGGGTAAGGTTAGAAGTGCAATGCAATGTTCTGCATGGACAGTACACTGCAGTACTTCAGCAACTGGGGTAACCAGTTGTGTTGAAAGGTGCCAGGGAAGCAGATTTGGAAACCACATGTTTTGCTATAATTTATTGCATCATGTCGTATCATACGTGTGTGGATGAGTGTGAAAAATGTATATATCATCTGTCGTGTCATTCATGTATGTCGCGTATCGTTGTTATTTGTATAATGTTCTAATTTGGAAATAAACGTGTTGAAATCTGATTTAAAACTCTTTTAAAGTCTCTCTCTCTCTCTCTCTCTTCTCTCTCTCTCTCTCTCCTCTCTCTCTCTCTCTCTCTCTCTCTCTCTCTCTCTCTCTCTCTCTCTCTCTCACACCACACACACACACACACACACACACACACACACACACACACACACACACACACACACACACACACAGAAATATTTCTTTTTAACAATATCGACTTTTATTGAATGGAATATCACTTTTGTCACGGCAGATGTCTCTGCACGAAAATCAGGCTGCTCTCTCCAGAAAGAGCGCGTCGCTAAGAGCAGCGCCAATCGGATTTCATAAAAATATGTACTCCAGTTACAAGAGCCTTTTTTCCAAAAAGAATGGCTTTATTGCACATAATTTGAAAGGATAACTATCTTGTTGCCATAGGATTTTTTTTTTACGTTCATTGAATGCTGTTGCATACGGGACCTCGATCTATGGTCTCATTTGAAAGACATTTCTCCAGAATCAGATTCGAGGTATAGTGGGTAGGGGAAAAGTGGGGCACAAACAGGAATCAAACCCACACTCCTTGCATTCTAGGGAGGTGCAATACCTTTAGACCACCCATCCACCAGAGAGAGAGAGAGAGAGAGATGGAGGGGAGGGGGAGTCACGTATTTATGCCTCGCAGTTAACTTTATCAGACTCCCTATATCAAAATCGCATTCTTCACTGTCGAGGAGAGGGAGAGCATATTGTGACACGAATGTTTATGGCTCCATCTGCTGTTTAGAAAGCAATCCATTCGCTGTTTGTCTCAGTGCTGCTTTAAACTCCAAGCGAAATTGCGTCCACATTGCACGTTTAAAGACAGTTTGTTTTGGGGTGGGGTTTTTTTTTTTTGGGGGGGGGTAGCGTGCTTGTATGCATAGGCATAAATATGCATGTGTGCACGTGTATACAGAGTTGTGTTTAAAGGGGGGGGGGGGGGGGGGTGATCATCCTCGTATCATAATGTAAAACGATAGATATATTTTTTTTTTTTTTTTTATTGATTCATCATTCTCTACTAGAGTTGTGGGGTTCACCAATGGTGATAGTTTCACGTATGCGACCGTTTATCCCACCGTGGAGGTAGCCGCATTCTGACTTTTGGGGAAAACGATCAGAGAAATCTTTGAGCATAGAATTAAACATTTAAATTCAAACAGAGATACACAGAACGTGCATGTGGCGCCCCCCCCCCCCCCCACACACACACTACCACCACCAGACACACACACGCGCATACCCACACGCGCAGCACGCGCGCGCGCGCGCCACGCGCACACACTCTCACTACACACACACACACACACACACACACACACACACACACACACACACACACACACACACACACACACACACTAGGAAAAACGCTGTTGTTTGTGTCATAATAAACGCCGATTGTGGCAGTTGTTGAATACTGATGGTGAGACCAGTTACAGGTGCCAGCATCAGTGTGTGCTGTGTTTGGTCATGATTTGCATGAACGCTGATGACAGAGATTGCCCATTTCCACAGCTCCAACAATGAGGTAGGATGTATTCTGATCAGGTGAAGAAGACCAGCCAAGGCTACAGGAATCAGGAGAACCAGGGGTGTTGTTTGATCATGTAAATTGCAGTTTGTGTCTGAACCAAAGAGGCAGGGTAGCCTAGTGGTTAGGGCGAGGGACTCTTTGATTTGACGATGAAATGGGTGCAAGGGTCCGAATCGCAGCAGAGGCGCCCAGTAAAGTTGAGGGGATTTTTTTTTTGTTGTTGTTTGTTTTTTGCTTGGTTGAGGTTCCTTTCCCTTGCAACCCCTTTGCATGAAGCTGTAAATCGAGTTGTTTTTTTTTATGCGAACGAGGATGCGTTGGTGAGACAGTTTTCTCCAGGCTGGTCTGTCTTCATGCTTTTGCAGCAGCAGCGCCGTGTCAGGCCTGTCCAGTCTGTTGATGTCCTGCATCCAGTTCTTCATCTTCTGCTGCCCCCCACCTTCTTTCTTCCTGTCTTAAGTGCTCCCCTGTAGGATAGTTTCGGTAATAGGGCTGGGACGTTTGACGTGACCACACCACATCAGCTTCCTCCTCACTACCCCAGCCAGATGAGTTTCACGAGGCCCAGTTCCCGTGATCCCCTCTGGCCGCACTGTTGTGATGAAGTCTGAGGTTGATGGTTTCGTTCAGTTGATGATGATGTAGGTTTTTCATTGTCACCAAGGATATTGGTTACTTCTTGTCGTTGATGATGTTTCACGGTAACCAAGGATAATAACTATTTGTTGGTGTTTGGAAGTCACCAAGGATACGATCATTTGTTGTCTGTTGGTGTTTCACAGTCACCAAGAATACTGATCATTTTGTCGTGGATGGTTTCACATCACCAAGGAACTGATCATTGTTGTCGTGGATGGTGTTTCACAGTCACCAAGGATACTGATCATTTGTTGTCGTGGATGGTGTTTCACAGTCACCAAGGATACTGATCATTTGTTGTCGTTGATGGTGTTTCACAGTTAAGTTTTTAAAAAAGTTAAAGTCTGTCCCGAGCCTAAGGCTCATTAGGCCGGTGCTTATCCCGGTTTCTGTGGCGTTAAGCGACTGAGAGTCATAGACTCCCCCCTGGATAGGACGCCAGTCTATCGCAGGGTTAACCCCCAACACAAGGTTGGTACCACCTTTTACACCTGGGTGGGTTGAGAAAATAGCCGCAAAATGCCTTTTCCAAGGGCACAACGCCATAGCCGAAAGCTGGGATCGAACCCGCAACCTTTAGATTACGAGTCCAACGCCCTAACCACTAGGCTACAGCGGCGGCTGGTGTTTCACAGTAACCCAGAATAATCATAAATGATTACTTGTTGATGAGGGTGTTTCAGAGCCAGTAAAGATATTACTTGTTGTCGTTGATGGTGTTTCACTGTCACTCAGGATAATGAGAACTTGTCGTTGATAGTGCTTCACCGTCGCCAAGGATAATGACTGCTTGTTATTGACGGCGTTTCTTACTCACCAAGGGTAATTAATGATCATTAATTTGTTGTCAATGATGACGGTTCAAAGTCACCAAGGACAATGTCTGCTTTGTCACCTTTGCCCCAAACAAAGTCCAGCCCACGTGGTGTAGGCTACATGCATGCTGATAGCTCCCATCTTCTAGAGGTCAGGATGGATGGTCACCAGGGATGATGCTGTTGGGTTGCAGGCGCCCAGAGCCCCAGCAGCGAGGACCAGCGGGTGGGTTACGACTTTGCCCAGCGAGAGCTGATGGAGAAGGAGCTGAGCAACGTGCCCATTGCTGAGGCCATCATGGCCATCGAGAAACAGCACGAGGAGGACAAGATGGGTGAGTCTGCCCTCTGTGTGTCTGTGTGTGTCCGTGTGTGTGTGTGTGTCCCCGTGTGTGTGTGTGTGTGTGTGTCCGTGTGTCGTCCCGTGTGTGTGTGTCCCGTGTGTGTGTGTGTCCCTGTGTGTGTGTGTTCCGTGTGTTGTCCGTGTGTGTGTGTGTCCCGTGTGTGTGTGTGTGTCCCCGTGTGTGTGTGTGTGTCCCGTGTGTGTGTGTGTGTGTGTCCGTGTGTGTGTGTGTGTGTGTGTGTGTGTGTGTGTGCCCCGTGTGTGTGTGTGTGTGTGTGTGGTCCCCGTGTGTGTGTGTGTGTGTGTCCCCGTGTGTGTGTGTGTGTGTGTGTGTGTCCCCGTGTGTGTCTCCGTGTGTGTTGTGTGTGTGTGTCCGTGTGTGTGTGTGTCCCGTGTGTGTTCTTCAGTTTAACGTCTATTCACATTAAGTGATTTTAGACACGTGTGTGTGTGTGTGTGTGTGTGTGTGTGTGTCCTGTGTGTGTGTGTGTGTGTGTCCCTGTGTGTTGTGTGCCCAGTGTGTGTGTCCCTGTGTGTGTGTGTTTGCACATGTGTGTTTGTTTGCGCGCGTTCGTGCGTACGTATAATCGTATTTTCGGGGATTAAAAAAAAAAAAAAAAAGAATGTGTAATTGGTTGTTGTGAATGGCCGTCTGAAGTGTTGGGTGAGAAAGCGAAAGCTGATCTTCTCAGCAATTTTTTTTTTGGTTTCTGTTTTTAATGGAATGTCAGCATTGTGCTTACGGCAATGGAGTTAACTCCCTTTCCACAAATTCTGTTTTCTTTGGGTTTATTTCCCTTGTTTATTATTACTGCCGGTGGTGGTGGTGGTGTTGTGATGTCTTTTTAAGTCCACTATTGCTTTGTTTTCAATAAATTTTGAGTTTGTTAGTTTTTTGTCTGGTTTTGTTCGTTGTTGTCTTGTTTTGTATCGCTGCAGCTTAGTTTGTTGTATGTGTTTTTGAGGAAGAGGATTTGAGAGGATATTGGGATTTCTGTTGCTGCTGCGTCAGGGATTTTTTGTTTTTTTTTTTGGGGGGACCAAAGCGTTTCGTTTACTGTGGTGACATTGGCTTTTCCATTCATTGTAGACCAAGTCTGCTCTTTTTAGGATAAAATACAATCTCGATTCTTTTAACTGCCTTTTGGGGATTTGCTCTCCCTACCCCTCCCCACCCTTTCCCCTCCCTCCCCTCTCTCGCTCTCTCTCTCTCTCTCGCTCGCTCGCTCTGTCTCTGTCCTGTCTGTCTGTCTGTCTTCTCTCCTTCTCTCTCTCTCTGCTCCTTCTCTCGCTCTCTCCTCCTCTCTCCTCTCTCCTCTCTCTCTCTCTCTCTCTCTCTCTCTCTCTCTCTCTCTCTCTCTCTCTCTCTCTCTCTTCTCTCTCTCTCTCTCTCTTCTCTTTTCCCCCTCTCTCTTCCCTTCTCTCTTCCCCTTCCCTGCCTCTATACTTCTGTTTGACAAATTCTCCTCTTTTTTTTTTTTTTTTTTTTAGGGTGAGCGAGGGTGGGCACAGTATTTTCTCTCTGGCGTTTCAATGGCTTTCTGTCTCTCTTTTTCTTCTTCCCCTCCTCCCTCCTTTTTTTCTTCTTCTGTTTTCCAGTCATTGATTATCCTTTAGAAAAGGTCATACCTCCGGCCACTTCATTCCCCCCCCATCTGGTTGCCAGTTGTTGTTTTTTTTCTTCCTTTTTTTTTTTTTAGGGGAAGGTGCAGCCTAGTGGTTTAAAAGATCAATTGTTGTGGTCTGGTCGGTCGTTTGAGGGCATGGGGTTTGAATAGTTGCTGAGCTGTTGTTTTGTATTACGTTGTGTTGTACTTTGCTGTATTTTTGTTGCACTATACTGTATTCTACTATTATTTATTTATTTATTTATTTATTACCACTTTATGTCACAGCAGACTTCTCTGCGTGAAATTCGGGCTGCTCTCCCCAGGGGAGAGTGCGTTGCCACAAGTGCAGCGCCTACCCTTTTTTTTTTTTCTTTTTCCTGTCTGCAACTGTATTATTTTGTTTCCCTATATCAGAGTGGCTTTTTCTACAGAATTTTGCCAGGGATGACCCTCTTGTTGCCGTGGGTTCTTTTACGTACGCTAAATTATGGTGTGTAACACACGGGCCCTCGGTTTGTCGTCTCATCCGAAAGACTAGCGCCCAGACCACCACTCATGGTCTAATGGATGGAGGAAAAGTTTTGGGCCTAGTCGGGATTCGAACCACCGCACACTTCGACCCGGACTTTTCGCTTTCTAGACAGGCGCGTTACCTCTAGACCACCGATCCACCTATAATGTACTCTATTGCATTGTATTGTTCAGTATGTATTGGACGCTTTCTTTCTTGTCTTATTTCTCTGCAGTTATTTTTGGCTGTTGTCCCCGTGGAGAGCGTGTCGCTACAAAAGCAGCGGGGCGTGTTTTTAATTTGTCTTTTCCCCCCCAAGGAGAATGCCTTTTTTTTTTTCAAACAGGATTTTTCCTGGGACAACAACTCTTGGTGCCATGGGTTTCTTTTACGTGTGCAAAATGCATGTTTCACTCTGAATCTTGGTTAGTTGTTTCATTCCAGAGATAAATTTAAAGGATAGTGAGGTGCCGGGAGCAACGGCAACTTTTTTTTTCTCCTTTTTTTTTTTTTACAAGGGCGATGGAAAAAAATGTTCACAAATGCTTTGAATAGCCCTGTACACGCGTGTGCGCGCGCCCACACACAGACACACACACACACACACCACGCACGCACGCACGCACGCACGCACGCACGCACCACACACACACACACACACACACACACAACACACACACACACACACACACACACACACACACACACAACACACACACGCCATGGCCCGTATTAGATGGATTTTTTAAAGATGAAAATTGGTTCTAACACCAAAACTTGAAGTCTTATATAAGGAGGCTTTA
>CM060344.1:25301842-25304342 GCA_030674155.1 Stramonita haemastoma | reverse complement strand
TTGTCAGTATGTTCAGTTTGTGTCTGACTCTGTCTGTTTTCCTCTCTCTCTGTCTCTCTGTGTCTCTGTCTCTGTCTCTGTCTCTGTCTCTCTCTCTCTCTCTCTCTCTCTCTCTCTCAACCTTATCTATTTGTTGTCTTTTCTTTTTATTCTTTACTGTCATTACTTACCTCTTTCTCAATTTCTTTTATGGCCTCTCACATTATTCTTCGTCCTCTTCTCCTCATTCTTCTTCTTATTATTCGTCTTCCTCATCTATCTCCCTCTCCTCTCTCTCTCTCTCTCTCTCTCTCTCTCTCTCTCTCTCTCTCTCTCTCTCTCTCTCTCTCTCTCTCTCTCTCTCTCTCTCTCTCTCTCCACACACACACACAACACATACACATACACACACACACACATTGTTCTTCGTCCTTCCCTTTTCTCTTCTTCTTCTTCTTCTTCTTCTTCTTCTTCTTCTTCTTCTTCTTCTTTCTTCTTCTTCTCTCCTCCTCCTCCTCCTCCTCCTCCTCCTCCTCCTCCTCCTCCTCCTCTCTCTCTCTCTCTCTCTCTCTCTCTCTCTCTCTCTCTCTCTCTCTCTCCCTCTCTCTCTCTCTCTCCTCTCTCTCTCTCTCTCCTCTCTCTCTCTCTCTCCTCTCTCTCTGCCTTTTTTTGTTTTGTGCTTTAATTAAGAAGAGAAGTAGGGGGGCCACGGGGTGATCCATTTGTTTTGGAATTGGAAAACCCTCCCGTGTCGGCAAGTCTCTGTGGGGAGAGGGGGTGGGGGTGTGGATGGACACATTAATATTAATTCATCTGGTGGCCGGTTTAACGCCCTCTATGTGTGTGTGTTGTGTGTGTTGGGGGGGGGGGGAGAGTGTATGTATGTGAGTAATGTGTGTGTGTGTGCATTCCTCTGTGTGTGTGTGTGTGTATGTGCGTGTGTGTGTATGTGCGTGCGTGTGTGTGTGGGGGGGGGGGGATTGTATGTGAGTAATGTGTGTGCATTCCTGTGTATGTGCGTGCGTGCGTGCGTGTGTTTGTGTGGCTGCTTGTCTGTATGCCTGCCGCCAGCACATTCTGCTGGTGCAAAGAATGAATTGGAGAGAGACAAAGAGAGAGAGACAAAGACAGAGACAAAGACAGAGAGACAAGACAGAGTCATGACAAGGGGTGGTTAGAGAGAGAAGAGAGGGAGAGAGAGAGAAGAGAGAGAGAGAGAGTCATGACAAGGGGTGGGTTGGGGAGGCAGAGAAGAGGCGGTGGGGGGTTAGGTGGTAGGGGTGGTGGTGGTGGGGGGGGGGGGGGGGGGGAACCTCTCTTGGGGGAAGAGATGTAGACTTTTCAGTTCAGTTCCCGCCGCGGGTGGCTCGTCATGGTCTGTTCTTTCTATGGGTTTCCTTCTTTCTCTCTTTGTGTTGTTGCTGGACTGTGTGTGTGTGTGTGTGTGGTGTGTGTGTGTGTGTGTGTGTGGTGTTGTGTGTGTGTGTGTGTGTGGTTGTCGTGGTTGTTCGTTGTCGTTGTTGGATTGCTTCTGGGTTTTGTTTTCTTTCTTCTTTCTTTCTTTCTTCTTTCTTTCTTTTCTTCTTTTTCTCTCTTCTTTCTTCTTCTTCTTTTTTCTTCTTCTTCTTCTTCTAAGCAAGTTTTACTGCATTTCTATGTTTTGCTCGTGTTTTTTTTTCTCCTGGTTTTGTTGGATTTTTTTTTTTTGGCCGGGGGGGGGGGGTTAAAACAATGGACGGGAAGTGATGGTGGGTTATTCAATATGCATTTTGGTTAGTTTCGTTGGCGTTGTGGTTTTCTTTGTTCTCCTCTCTCTCTCTCTCTCGCTCTCTCCTTTCTCTCTCCCTCTTTTCTCTCCCCTTTCCTTCTCTTCTGATCTCCTCTTCTCCCCCTCTCTCTCTCTCTTCTCCACACACACACACACGCACAGCACACCACTCATCACCCTCATTTAGATCCTCCTTTTCTTTTTTTTTTAACTGTTTTTGATGATGTAAATTTTCATTATTACTTTGTTAGTTTCTGTTGTGTGCATTTTTAACACTTGATGTAATGTAGAATAGACATTGTTTTGCTTTTGGATTTTTTAATGTATACGGGATAGACCAGGGGTCCCGGGGCACTCGCTTTTCCTCAACCTAAGGTTAAGCCAGCGTTTGAGCGTGGTTACCAGGGGGATAATTTACACCACACACACACACACACACACCACCACACACACACACCACACACACATACACACACAACACACCACACCACAAAACATACACACACAACACACACACACACACACAACACACACAAAACACCCCACACACACACCACAAAACACCCCCACACAAGTTTCTATCTTTGGGGAATCGGCCCCCGCTTGCTTTTGTGTAAATTCGGTATAATTGATTTTGGGGTTTCCCAGTGGGAGAAGTTGAAACTTCTTTAAGCCCGCGGGGTTTGCGGTCGTCGGGTTCCCGATTTTCTCATTTCGTCTCACATTTTTTTCTTTTTTTTTTCAGGTTTGTTG